>CM062806.1:869530786-870249233 GCA_031772625.1 Pinus tabuliformis | reverse complement strand
ACAATATAATGAGAGCCTACATAACAATAATAATGTAAGGGCACAATAATAACAATAGTGGGCTTCTATGGGGCACACTAATAATAATATGAGGATTACCCTAAAAATAAAAATAAGGGGCTACACTAGTATTATAGGGACCTAACACAACTGCACTAACCAAAATTCTACATGCACTTCTTTATTCAAGCAACATTTATCCACCAGGTCAGGACTGATATAACTATACTTAGATCGAGGATCAATTAAAATATAAACAACTCGATCAAAAATCTTACCTTCCATCTCAATATTGGATGCCTGATGATCAACCCGCTTGCTATCCACTGCTACATAAATCCGAGGAATACTATGACCAACATGCCCAACTATCTGTGCCTCTTGAGCACTATAAATATGAGGTTTGCCACCCTGGTGCGATGGAAAATATCTCTTACGATGCTCTCCACCATAAGTCCAACACTGTAAGGGCTTCCTGCCATCACCTTTGTTCTGCTCCTTAGGCTAAGACCCATGTCTTCTGTCAACTGTATTGAACTTCTTATAAGGTGCTACGTTGTCCTTATCGCCTACATCCTGAGGCCTTCCTCGTTTCTTAGCCCACTTTCCTTTAGTCTTCTCATTACCTTTCCAATCCCGCTTAGGATTAGACTTATGCTTAGAATGCTCATAAAAATGCTTCAACTTGTCAATAACTTCCTCCAATGACTAAGGCTTATCATACTCAATATGATCTTTAATTGCTAAAGGCAATCGATTGATGAACCTTTGGACCTTTGTCTTCTCATCCTTGAGGTAGGGCACATACCTCAGCAACTACAGAAACTTGGTCATATACTTGTCATCTGTCATAGAACCCATATTCAACTCCTATAATTCCTTATCATTTTCGTCATAATATCTCTTTGACAAGTACTTCTTCCTAAAGAGTCTTTTAAACTCATGCCAACTCAAATCCTCTATCTTGATGTCTCTGACACGCTTCACATCTTCCCACGAGATATCTGCTTTTCCCTTGAGACTAAAGATAAAAATCTTAGACTTCATATTCTCTGAATAATCATGCAACTCAAAGAACTTCTTCATCCCAAGTAGCCATGCTTCTGCATCTTCTGGTTTCTTCACATCCTCATCAAAAGTAGGAGGCTGGGATTTCTTGAACTCCTCTGGAAAATATTGCTTCTCACTCCTCCTATAAGGATGTTGTTCGTGATGGTGTTGGCGTCTCTCATAACTAGAACTAGAATAAAATCCATTAGTGCTAGCCCACCTATCAAGTGCATCCAAAGATCTACTTCCTCTATCTGTGTCATCGCAGTCCAACCTTTATCCTGATTGAGAGTTGCTACCATATGCCCCATTAGTCTTTTCCTCTTGTCAATGAATAATCCTCAGCTATCCCTGCTTCTTCAAATATGAAAGGATCTTAATGATGATTGAATTGACCTTTGCTTGCTTTTCCTGAGCTTTGGCAAGCCTTTCATGTACCTCAACCAACCTGTTATTATCCACCTTAGAACTTCTGATTTCTACCTTCAAAATTCTCAGTGTACTTTCTATATCAGGAGAGTACTCTTCTCCTTGCTGCTCAACTGACCTATCCCATTCCATTGAATTCACCTCAGGCCTGTAAGGGGAGTCCTGTGAATTGTAGTCCACCATTTTTCTCTTGATCTTTGATCTTCTATCTCCTGCAACCATGTCATCTTAAATAAACCAAATATAAACATAATCAAAATCATACCTTAATGAAGTTCAGGGTAAGTTATCACATCTTCACAAGTCAATCTAGATTAGCACAATAAATATGCGTAATGATACCACCATATCAACATCTCAACATCATGCGTGATGGCACATAAATGTAATAATAACCTTCTGTTAGATCCCTATAATACTAGTGTATCCCACTTATTTTTATTGTTGTGCCCATGTAGCCCCCATATTGTTATTGTTGTGCCCCATAGAAGCCCACTATTGTTATTGTTATGCCCTTACATTAATATCGTTATGTAGGCTTTGATTATATTGTGACCCCTTAGACTCTTATATATACAAAGGAAGTATTTTCATTTGTATTATTCAAGAATTGTTCATTTATGTAATGTAAAGGAGGTTTCCTCCTCAAAGAGGATAATTTTTAAGTCATTGTTATATCTTTTTGTGAGTTGGTTGCATAACATTTGGTATCAGAGCTTTGGATTCTAAGGTTTCGCTTCTTCAAACAGGTCATCTTGTACTTTTCGCTATAACATTTTTTCTACAAGGTTTCAGAAGCTGAAATTTTTACCACGTGGAGCTGAAATCTTGGTGAAATTCGTGTAAATATTTCATAGCTTGGTTCATTATATATTCAGAGATATGATTTGAGAAAGTTAGGGTTTTTGCAAGTTCAAGAATTTAGTCTCAAACAAGTGACCTAGGGAAAATTGCCATAACTTTTGTTTCAGGGATCGTATTTGAATTTTGCAAAAACTGGCTGAAAATGCGCAAAATTTATTTTTTCATGTATCAATTTCAGGGCCAAAGGTTGGAATGGTGACACGTGGAATTCCATACAACTTCACTCTACTGAACCAATCCAAAATCAGGCCATCATGGGATATTTGGCGTAACTCCTTCTTGAAGAATCCAATCTCGGTAAGACTTGTGGAGTTGGAAAGAATACTTAAAGGGTTACCATAGGAAGAAATTTCAAAACTTGGAGATCCGAAATTACAGATTTACAATCGTTTCAAGATTGAGCTCCTAAAAGCAAGAAAAAGGTTTATATTTTGTTTTAAAAATTGCATAATTTTGTTTGAAAAATCAGTTTGAAGAGATTCCAAGGGCATATTGAAGCATATATATCAGTATTGGGTTCTAAAATTTCTCCCAAGAAAAATAATTATACACCCATTAAGCCCTCTGAAATCTCTACTATGATGCATGAAGAGGAAGAATTGCAGCATGATATATCAAAATTATGGGACCAAGTGCAACAAATTTCACTCTCACAAAGAGCAACCAAAGATGAAATAAAAGGGGACATGGATGGTTTAAAAGAAAAAATAAAAGGTGACATGGATGGTTTAAAAAGAAACATGAATGATTTAAAAATAGAAATGAAAGGTTTGAAGGAAGGTTTCACAAAGCTATTGCAAGAAAGGCTTCCCAGTGGTGACAAGGTAATCCATGAAAATCATGATGAGGACAAAAGGAATATGAATTACAATTTTAGAGACTCCAATGGGGGTTTTAATAACCACCACATTCTAAATATTGATATGAGGAGGTTTTATGGCAAGGATCCAGTAACATGGATATTACAGCTGGAGCAATATTTTGATCTATAGGATTTGCAACCCTCACAAAAGGTACATATTGCATCTTTATATTTAGAACCCAATTAGTTTGTATGGTATAGATGACTTTGTTCTCATAAACCACTTGTCACCTGGTCAATTTTTACGGAGGAAATGATAGCACATTATGAAGATATAAAGAGAAACACCTTCTTTAGCCAATTGATAAATCTCAAACAAAAGGGTTCAATGGTGGAGCACATTGAAGACTTCCAAAAATTGAATATTAGGGTAATCGATATTCCAAAGGAGCATAGGATTGATGTCTTCATAGGGACTTTAAAGGATAACATCCAACATGAGGTTCTCCTTTGGGAACTTGATTCATTGGAGAAGGCATTTAGGGTGGCAAGAAAATTTGAAAGAAAAATTATGGAAACAAGGAAGTCTACCACTCACAACTATAAAGATGGAAGTGTTGTTTCTCCTAGTCTTCCACAACCTACAAGGTTGACACCACAACAATTGAAGGAAAAAATAGCAAAAGGGATTTATTATAGTTGTGATAGAAAATACACTAAAGGTCATAAGTGTGCTGAGAATAAATTATTCTACATAGATTGTGAAGAGGGGGAAGAAAGGAAAAAGAAACATCAAAAGAGGAGGATATACACCAGGAACCAACCTCGGAGAAAGAAGAAATGAATCCGACCATATCTTGTAATGCATTGGCATGAATTACCACTCCTCAAACTCTCAAGATAGAAGTATATATCAAGAAGAAAAAGGTAATAGTGTTGATTGATTCGGGTAGTACCCATAATTTTATTCATTGTAAGATAGCCAAGGAATTGAATTGCTTCCTATATCCAACACCAAAGTGTTAAGTGATGGTTGCAAGTGGAGGAACTATAAATTTCTATGGAAAGTGCCATGATATCAAACTAACCATGGAGGAATATGTATTGAATAGTCCAATGCTTTCCATTCCAATTGGTGGTGTTGATGTTGTATTAGGAGTCCAATGGTTACAATATTTGGGGATGATAACTTTCAATTTTCAAGAACTTTTCTTGAATTTTTTTTGGGAAGGATATCTTCGTTGCTTTGTATATGATAAACAAACACAATGGGTCAAGTGGTTACCTCTAGCTGAATGGTGGAATAACACTTCCTTCCATACTGTAGCAAAAATGAACCCATTTATGGCACTTTATGGATATCATCGACCATCCATCACATCATATTTAAGAGAAATTTCTAAGGTTCAAGCAGTAGAAGATCACATCGAGCACCAAAAACAAGTTCTCCAACTCTTAAAGGATAACCTCACTTTGGCACAATATTGAATGAGACAACAACCATATTATCATCACACTGAAAGAAGTTTTGATGTAGGTGACTGGGTAATTTTTATGACTACAACCATACAAACAAATGTCACTCAAGCAAGCTAAGAAGGATATTAAATTATCACCTAAGTACAACGATCCTTATAAGGTGTTGAAAAAGATTGGTACTATGGCATACAAATTGGAGTTGCCTACATCTTCCCGAGTACACCTAGTTTTCCATGTTTCATGCATAAAGAAGGTTATCAGTGACAAGATTCTAGTTCAAATAGTGTTGCCAAAACTTGACGTAGAAGGAAAATTCATATTTGAGCCTAAAGCAATAACAGAAAAAAGAACCCGACAGCTACAAAACCGATCAATTTAAGAATATCTCATTAAGTGGAAGAACTTACCCGTTGAAGATTCCACATGGGAGGATGAGAATTTTATACAGAAGCATCCAGAACTACTCAAGTGTTGAGGACAACACTTTTTTGAAGGAGAGGGGCATGCTAGGTCCCTATAATACTAGTGCATCCCCCTTATTGATATTGTTTTGCCCATGTAGCTCCTATATTGTTATTGTTGTGCCCCATAGAATCCCACTATTGTTATTGTTGTGCCCTTACATTTTTATTGTTATGTAGGCCCTCATTATATTGTGACCCCTTAGACTCCTATATATACAAAGGAGGTATTTTCATTTTTATAATTCAAGAATTGTTCATTTATGTAATATAAAGGAGGTTTCCCCCTTGAAGAGGACAATTTTTAAGTTGTTGATCTATCTTTTGTGAGATGGTTGCATAACACCTTCACCATGCATGTCTGACCTACTATGCATCCATGACCATAACCATCACAATGCATGCACAATAAACACATTGACAACTAACATGCATGCATAACAATATACATTTTCCCATCAAGTCCAAGTGTTTGGACCTGGGAGCTCTGATACCACCCTGTAACCACCCGTCCCAAATTTACCCACTTTTACAAGATCTCCAGGGTAAACATGATATGAGTGTGTTGTAGCGGCTACAACCACCCTCCAAAATTTTGGCCTACATCAATTTCACAGCCTCACTTGAAGAGTTTCACTTGATTACTGCACACCCTCGGGTTCAATCCGTGAGCTCATGTGAGTCTTGACATCCACCTTTCTTGTTCATTGCATTCAAGCCTCTGCATGATGATGTCTAAGTCATGCTTGCAACCATGTTCTAGTTATGCTCAAAGTCTTCGCTTCGTATGTGCTTCTTGTGTTTGCTATGAAAGCATCTATCACACTCACACACGGAGTCACATTCACTATCACGCAAGCATCGTCTCGATTAATGAATGATCAATCACAAGTGTCGCGCTTGTCACTTGCATCGTCGGTCAGTCATGTTGAACATGTGTGTTTGGATGGTTTGGTTGTTTCATCGTCAAGTCATGCGAGTGTGTGTATGTACGGTCACCTGTGCATCTTTCGATTGTTCACAAACTTAACCATTTTTGCTGAAGTTTCGACGACTAGACTCCCCTTTGTCAGCCATACCATCACCTTGTCATCGACTCGATCAACTGTCAACCATAACAACGCAGAAGCACCAAGCTAGTCTTTTCAAGCTGCACTGCCCACAAGCAATTCAATCAACTCTCATGCTAGCCACCTGGATAGTCGGACCCGACAGTCACCCTAGGATTGACTCCCCTCAAAAATTGTGCAGAGGCCACTGACCTCACCCGCTCAACTGACTGAGGAAATTGTGCAGACAGGTCAGACATACACCAAGTGCCCGTCCCTGTCTCCCTCATAAAATTGCGCAGTTTTCCCAGTCAGCCATCTTAACAGTCGACCAATTATTCATCTTAGAAATTGCGTAGTGTTCATGAGCAGGATTTTTGCTGCCCATCAGTCATCTCATCTCAGAAATTGTGCAGAGATGATCAGCAGGCTGGCCTCTTGGCCTTAGTGCAGTTTTCCTTGCTAGCAGCCCCTAGGAGCAGATTGCTAATTCCCTCTAGGAATTGCATAGTTTCTATTGCCAGTGACTCCAGCATCCAACTGGAAGTTCCCTCTGGGAGTTATGCAGTTTTGGATGCCAGTGACCCCAACAGCCAATTGACAGTTCCCTCTAGGAATTGCACAGTTTTGGCTGCTAGTCTCCCGGGCAGTGCCCCTAAAAACCTATGCAATCCATGCCTGCTGACCCTTCATGCAACTCGGACTGTTCCTCTGGAAAATCGTGCAAATCTGGCTTTCCAGCCCTGCTTCCCATTCGTTCTAAAAAATGTGTAGAGCATGCATGCCTTGCCTTCCAGCAGCTCGGGTTGTCCCTCCCAAAATTTGCGCAATTTTGCCTCCCATCCAAGCCAGACCTTGCAGGCAGTCACTATCAACTCAGATTTCCCGTCTCCATCACTCAGTGACTCTTGTGCAATTTTCATCAGCAGTGGCTAGGGTCATCATCCCACTTCGCAACCTTGTTGCCTCTCCCAGTCACCTGCATCCGAAATGGTCATGCGACATGGTAGACTAGGAGGTTTTGGATTTGATGTCGTCTCGTCATGAGTGACTACAGGTATAGGTATACCAACAAACATGGAAAGATGATGAATGGGATGAACGAAGGGAGAACATGTAGAAGGACAGGTTCACCAATGGATGAATGAACAATGCATGCGAAATGGATGAATGTGACAAACATGCACCTTCGCGAATAGATGAGCCTGTCAAGCCTTCCAGCATGCAAGCAAGGAACAACATGCTAACCTTCATCAAGAGAACCAAGGACCATAGAAGACTCCATGGACTTTGCCATGCGGAGTTTAAGCTATGATACACCATGAAGACATCCATCACCCAGTAACATTGTAGCTCGACATGCACTCCAACAGCAGCACAAATGTACCGGCACTGTCATGTCAAGTCATGTCGAGTCATGTCGCCCACATCTCCACTATGGGCTATGTTGTCAATCAATGTGATATAACGTGGAAGTCAAAGAGACCCACTTGTTGAACAAAGAGTCTTGTAAGTCGAAAAGTCATGGAAGTCAAATGGTCATGAAGGTAGTCGAACAACCACAAGGGTCAGTTTAACCCTTGACTATAAATACCCCCTCATTTGTACAAAGATGGACTTTTCACCTCAGCTCGTCCCACATAGCCAAGAGAGTCTGTAATCTTTTCTTTGAGGAGTAAGTAGTGGCTCCAACGCCCCGCACTAGGGGTTAGTGATGTATGGTGTAATGTTGTGTCTTGGAACTTTCACTTAATTCAAAAGCCTCCTAATAGACCAACACGTTTCCACACATGTATTGTATTTGTTGTAATACTGCTCTTTAACACTTGTAATGCATGTTGCCTTAACCTGTGTTCTACATATGAACTTGTTCATTTGTTGTAATACATAATCTATTAATGGAAATGTGTTGTATATGTTGTTAAACACTGTCTCACCCATGTAGACTTCTCCCGGGCATTAGACAGACCTTTCACATGAAGCTTGTTGTAACAACCATTGCACTCATTTGGACTGATCCATGAGTGTTGTACGTGTTATCTTACCTTTTATGTTGTGACTGTCGCATCTGTGTGGATTGCTCCGCTGGAAGCTGTGCATGTCCTGTTGTGTTGTGTGTTCCTAGCAATGTTGGGACTGCTCCCAATCGACCTGGAACTCACTCTCCCCTGTCCCTCGACAGTGAAATAACCATTAACACAAGTGACACTTACACTCACCAAGCACGCGAACCTCACTTCTCAAAGACAAAGCGAACCACTCTCTTGTGTTGACAAGCAAGAGTTGAGGCAAATCCTTAAGACAATGGAAACTGGGCCATCATACCGGATGGGACTCCCACACCAAATGGTGTGAGGTCTAATTGGGACTTCATACCGGGGTGATCCCCTGAATGTTGGCGGGTCCAACACCGTCAACATTTTTGGTGCTAGAAGGAGGGAAGCCATTTGTAAATGGATGAAATTCCCCTCACACTCACTTATCAATCATTTGGTCAAGGCAGTAACTCGCACTCCCTCCCACGCGACTCTGCAGTTGGCTACTCCTCACCTCCCAGAATCAAACATGAGATTTCATATCAACACCTTTGCTCTGTCCTTCCCATCACTCGCCAGTTTGCGAAAGCAGTCAGACTGATCCTAGGTGTACAACATCTTCCACACACATCTAGGAAGCCAAAAGCCACTCCCACAGGAGTTGTTGTATCATTGGTGGAAGAAGCAGTCCTTGCCATGCTTGAAGGTCTAGAGGAAGCTATTTAAGATGGAGAGGAACCTCCAATCTTCCTTGAAGATGGAAAAGGAACTCTTGTGATCTTGGGATCGAACTCCAGTATAGGAGGCGAAGGGGAAGGCAGTGGAGGAGGTGGAGGCAGAGATGAACTGACAGACTTAGATCCAGAACCATCAGACTCCGAAGGATAGGAAGAAGAGGAAGAAGACGAAGATATGGCTAACCCAAATCTTGAATGGATGACTCAGGGACCATTGCCTCTCCTGGCTGTTCTGCACAAAATGACGAATGAGTGGAGAGAATGAACATCAAGTTCAACCCTAGCAACGCGGTTAAGGCAGAATACCATTTAGATAACTTTTACCTACAACTGTAGACCCTTGAGGTACGTTATGATGACATATCATGTAGACTATTCCCATGTACCTTAGATGGTTGTGCAACTGCTTGGTATCACAGCCTTCCACCCAACTCCATACAAAAGTGGGGTTTTTTCAAGTGTATGTTCCTTGAAAATTTTGTTGATGACATGACCCCAACCATGTTGCTCAAGGAATTGGGAAGCCTCAGGATGGAGGGAAAAGAGAAAGTGAAAGACTTCAATCAGAGGTTTATCCGTATTTTGAACAAATTTGTAGCAAACACTAAACCTCATGAATCCATCATTGTTGACTATTACACGTCTGCACTGACGACCACCATTGCACAATTCGTCAAGCGAGCTGCAAAGCCAACACTTTTAGAAAGCTGCGAAGAGGCTATTATTGTTGAGAAGGACTTGCGTGAAATTGGAGTCATCAAGGATGATGAGTCAATGAAAGACTCCAAGGATGTGAGAAGAAAGCCCCAAGCAACGATGAGCAAGGGTAGGGACAAGGAAGCAACTGATATTGAGACCCTCACTCACCTTGTTAAGAACTTGGCCACCGAAATGTCCGAACTCAAGCAACGGAAAACAGACACATTCAAAAGCAGCCATCCACCCAGACAGAGACAGGCAAGCAGTTCATCAACTAGTTCGCTTCCAAATTTGTGCAAAAGCATGTGTTCCAACTCGATCAGTGTGTTGATCCTAATTTCTATTCATTCCACAAAGAGTTCCACCCCGAGAATTCTTGTTCAGATTGGAAGCGAGTCATTACCTCTGTCTGTAGTCATACACTCGATGCGGAAGGTGATATGCAGGAGCAACTAAAAAACACTGATGATAGCGAAGAGGTTGCACCTGACAAAACACCAATTTCTGGGCATGTGGTGAACTCTTATCAGTGTTCGCAAGTAATCTCGAAGACAAACACCGAGAAGCAACCCAAAATAAAAATGGTCATTACAATCTTAGGAGTAAAGGGACGGCCCCTACACTTGGGGAAATGCAAGAGAAGGTGAGGTAGCTAATAAAGAAGGCTGATCCACTGGCTTCCTCGAAGCAACATACACAAAGCAAGTCTAGGAAGATAGTGGCGGATAAGAATACATCCATGAGTAGCAAGCTGCAGAACACTCCGCCGGAAAGCACAAATACCTGTTCCACCTCGGACACCTCGGTGAGTCTACCACCTCTGGACTACAACATAGTCGATGACATGAAGAAAACTCGGGCGAACATCAGTTTGTTTGAGTTAGCCAAAGTCCAGAGTCAACGAGATATCCTGCTGCGTGTGTTGGGACAAACAACAGCAGACAACGCAACCTCTACCAGCAAGGGAGCATGCACACCTCTCGGATCACTATCTACTGTGCTCAACACACTCTGAATGGAAGAAGAAAACTCAAGTTCCCCCCCATTCCTACTTTCATTCGAATTTTTCTACTACAATGTTCACAACTGCTTGGTTGATTCTGGCGCGACATCCAATGTCATGTCGCTCTCCATTGCTAAGAATATCAATGCACGATGGAGTGTGTTGTACCTTAAGAAACCAATTTCCTGGTTGTATAGAAATTGTGCTTAAGACATTAATGATTATAATGATTGTCACTTAATTATATATTGTGTTCTCAAATGAAGGACCTAGGAAGTCTGGTTCTTGATCCTCAATACTTAGGTGACAAGAAAACATCAGAATGCCATTTGATTGTTGAATACAAATGATGAATGAAGAAAGATTGAATAAGTCATAGACAATATGCTGTTTAACACAAGATCTACTATCTGTGACACTGGTAGAAGTTATAGATAATATGTTGTTTTATACAGAAACTACTATCTGTAACTTAGAAGAATTGCAGAGATGGGAACTTCAAGTATAGGAGCGCTCTTTAAGGAATTTTAACTTTATTTATGTAGGCAAATAAAGACCTGCAGTTTCAATTACTATACTCAAAGGAAGAAAACATAAGATGACACATAACAGAGAAGACACAAAATCATACCCAACAATGTATGGAAAAAATTTGATTCTTCATTAATCAATAGTTGTATCAGGAATTTAGTAGCTTAGTCTCCAGGTTCTCCAAAATTCAAACCCCCTCCCAATTCCATTTTCGGGCTTTTATCTCTGCCTCTTTGATTAACTATTGAATCAATTTTAGAAACTAACTTCTCAAAACAATTAATAAACTGCTTTATAACAGTTATAAATCTATTTCTTGTTTGAAATTATTTCAAATATTACATATATAAAATTGAAACAACTCAGAAAATACGTGAAATCGCTTCGGTAAGTGACATAGAGTGGAAAGCTTTAGGAGGCCCACTGTGGGGGTAAAGAGTGTACAGGAGTTTCAACAAGGTTGAACCCCCGCAGTAGTTCCAGGCCACACATCACGGTCAACATGCTAACATCATGGTCAACTGCGAGGGTCGAGCTTTAATTAACCTGCGTGCTCATTTCTCTCCCGCAACACACCTAAATGTACAAGCTATTGCTTGATCGCG
The DNA here is from genome assembly GCA_031772625.1 of Pinus tabuliformis. Lineage (NCBI taxonomy): Eukaryota > Viridiplantae > Streptophyta > Pinopsida > Pinales > Pinaceae > Pinus > Pinus tabuliformis. The sequence continues at coordinate 870,237,488 of CM062806.1, read as the reverse complement.
CCTCTAAAACCTGCATGAACAGATCTGCCAGAAGTATAAAACATGACATATATAATATCTGATCTGGAAGCCTCCATCGTAAATCACAATCAGCACTTTCCATCGGTGTATCGACCCAAACCTTAACGCTTCTGTGATACGGCGGACCCGCCAGAAGTATAAAACATGACATATATAATATCGGGTCCAGAAGCCCGATTGCAAATCGCAATCAGTGAATGAACCAACACTTATACATAAGGCGCTTTGTGGACCCGTCGGGATTATTAAACATAATGCATAGGATATCAGGTCCGATACCTTCCAATTTTGACAAAAAGCAATAAACTTACTTGAATTGAAGACTTGAGCATTGTCTGTTATGATTTTGATGGGACATCCAAACCTGCTAAAAATATTCTCCTCTAAGAACTTCATCACTATCTGATCATTTGCCCTCTTAGTAGGTATAGCTTCTACCCATTTAGTGAAGTAATCAGTTGCTGTGAGAACCCACTTGTGTTGTCCACTTGAAGGTGGGTTAATCTCTCCGAAAAAGTCCAATCCCCATTGTCTGAATGGTTCCTCTATGAAGACTGGAATCAAAGGCAAGGGAGCTAAGCTCTTCTTATCGGCAAAAAGCTGACACTTCTGACAACTTCTGACAAACTTATATGTATCACCAAATAAAGTAGGCCAATAAAATCCTTCCTGAAGTATTATGTGCAGTAACTTTCCAACTGTAATGTCCTCCGCATGACCTCTCATGATTCTTTGATTGCCTCTGTAAATTCATATTTTGTTAAACATAACAACAAAATGCCTACAGGATCCTTCCAGTACAATCTGCCTTCCACAATCACATATGGCTGTGCTTTGATCTTTAATGCTCTATACTTTGTTCTATCTAAGGATTGGGCACAAGAAAGAAAACACAAATAATGGATTATATACTCGTACCATTCTGAACATAGAAATTTATACCTGATCTTCATACTTGAATCTGGCTTTTCTTCATTTTCTTTAGTTGTTCCTTCATCCACAGGTGATCCAAATTGGATCCTAGAACACTCTCTAAGTTTTCATGAACTCTTTAAAAATCATGCCAAAGTTTAAAAGTCTTACAAAGATCAAGCTTGTCAGAGATATCCTCGTAACAGTTTCAATTTGTGAACATCGCGGAGCAATAAGGACCGTCGGTCAAGTGCGCAGACCATCGGCCCATGGTAACGCGTGCTGTCGCAAATTAGCAAAGGTAGAGGCCATTTCAAGAAATGGGGATAGTTTCTGATATGCGATTAGCGACAAGTTGCTAATCGCATATCGCAGGGCAAACCCCTCAAAGAAGGAAAGACCGCAAACACTCGGACCCGAAAAATCTTAAAATCAACGGATATCATTTTGATTCCGTCAGAAGCAGGGTCCCACAAAAAACCGGCAGAATATCGGAGGGGCTTCAAGCGGTAAGCAGTTTCAACCGAGTCTCGCCCGATGCCACACAATGGTTGCCATGCATCCGGTGGAAGAGAGAGAAAACCACTCACATCGGACGGGTAAACGTCATGCGACTTAGCTGCCTGATATGAATGATGACCGTAGGATCTGGGGCCCCCAGATCAATGATAGAGATGCGTTCCAATGGATGACTGGATTTGAAGAGGTTAACAGGCAGAGTGGTATAATATTTGAAGTTCGATATGGACAATGTGTTGGCAGAAGGTCGTGTTTCGCGAGCATTCTTGGAGTTAACGGAAGAAACGGTCATTTCGAAAATGTCCAAGAGAACTGACACTCAGTTTGTTATGAAATAGGTGGCCACCTCCCTGTGAGGCGTTATACAGTGATGATTACGCAGAACAGAGGGATTCAAACAGATAGAGGTAGGGGAACTGGAGAGTCAGGGAAGTAGAAACGAATAGTCAAGAAGCAGATTGGCTTTAAAGCCACAAACTAACATAGGCAAGTTAAGCAAGCTAAAGAAAGCAGAGAGTAGAGAGAAGAAGTCGAGCTGACCTGCAGAAGAAAAGGTAGTATCGAGCTAGAGTCAAGACAGAGACAGAGAGAGTCAGAGAGTCTGTGTGCTCCAGAGAAGCCTTGAGAGGTTCAAGCACACTCCTCTGTAATGCTTGTCATGTATGAGTCTCAGATTGGGCTCATACCGTTGTGACCAATAGAGGTCGAGATTTCAGTGAGGAGAGTCTATGTACTCCAGAGACTTGGGGAATCCAGGTATAGTCTCGTTGATCTATATCTGTGTGTGAGACTCAAATTAAGCTCACTATTGTAAAAACTCTTCTTTGAAAACATAATAGAGAGGCCACCACTGAAGGCTAGACCGGGAGACGTAGCCCAGGAGTATTGGGTGAACTCCTTATTAAACTTGTTGTGTTTATATGTGTTGACTGTTATGTTTTCTTTGACTGCTTCAGTGCCTGTGTATTTCACAATCTTATCGATCCATTGCATAAAATAACATAGGCACATCCATGCACATGAGTTTGTAATACCTTATTCTTTGTCTTAGATCAATTTCAGATCAAGTGGTATTAGAGCTCTAGGTTGCTAAGGTTAGACAAGCTTGTGCTGGATTTCGTTGTTTAATGCTAACTAGGACAAAGCTCAAATTAGGGGAAGGAGAACTGGTTGAAGCTAACCCAGAAATTGGAAGAGTCTATCCTAAGAGGAAAATGGTAGAAGAAAGTCCCTTGGAATCAGAATTCCAGTTCATGGATAGTTTCATGACCATGAGAGCCATGGTAGAGGAAATGTATAGAGAATTTAAGAAAGGTAGAGATGAAGATTCATCAAACTCCAAACAAGATAAAGGAGCAGAAGAATCTCTCCTCCATGACCATTCTAAAGGCAAAGGGAAAGAAGAAAAGCTTCCCACACCTCCTAATAGCCTTGAAAATAAAAAGAAAACATCTTTGATTAAATTAGATGTTAAATTTGATTTGCCAATATATGATGGAGAGTTGAATGCAGAGAAGTTGGATAATTGGATTAGATAGATTGATGTGTATTGTAGGGTGCAGAGCATTGATTCAGACAGAAGTAAGATTCAGCTGGCTAGCCTACACCTTGGAGGCACTGCCTTGGTATGGTGGGAAGGCAGGACACAAGCTGACATGAAGAAGCATGGTAAAATCCTTTCTGTCTGGAGTGAATTTGTTTCTGCAATTAAAAAACAATTCTATCCACTAGCTTATATGCAGCAAGCTATGATGAGTTGGAAAACTCTTCGCCAATTGAAAGGGCAAAGTGTACAAAGTTACACCCAAGAATTTATAAAAAGAGCTTTGATTCTAGGCATTTCTTTAGACTCACCTGAAATTCTGCTGAAATATATAGGTGGTCTTCATAGTTATTTGAGACATACCATTCTCATGTTTAATCCTACTAGCATAGATGAGGTATCTGTTCAGGCTACACATCTAGAGGCTAGGGGCAAGAATGTGAACCTAGAAGTTGGGGGATCATCAAAACCCACTGCAAGCAAGAACAAGGAAAAGAGAAAGCAGAAATGGAAAGAGAGGAAGGCAAATGCTGTACAAAAGACCAAACCTTCGTGCACTCACTGCAAGAAGGATGGGCATGATGATGAACACTGCTGGATTTTGCATCTAGAGCTGAAACCCAAGAAGTACGATGGCAAAAAGAAGAAGATTGTTGCAGCTATTCAGAAGGATTTGGGGTCAGACTCAGGGGATGAAACAACAATCACAACCACAGGTATAAAAGGTAAAAATTCTGAAGCATCTACTAGTAATTCTGCACAAACTATTGATAGTGAAGAAAATGAGAGAAGAAGACATGAGCTTTTTCATATTAGAGTTATTTCCAAGCATCAAAAGATTGATACTTTATTTGATAGTGGTTCACAAGTAAACTTAATTTCTAAAGCAGTTGTAAAGAAACTGGGATTACTAACTACACCTCACAAGAAGCCATATCCATTAGGCTGGTAGTGTGATAAAGCAAAGCTACAAGTGACTAGACAATGTAAACTTAGGTTTTCTTTTGGGTCAACATTTGTAGATGAGGTTGAGTTAGATATTGTTCCCTTGGATATATGTGGAATTGTTTTAGGAAGTCCTTACTTGTATGATAGAAAAGAAATTTTCTATAGAGTAGAAAATAAATATCAACTCGTTAAAGATGGAATTGAATATATTGTAAGAGCTCATAAACTCAAGAATAATTATACTCTCATAAACTCAGGGCAGATGAAAAGAATTGTAAATTCATGCAAACAATTTTTACTGATGGTTGTAAAGGAAAAGAAACCTAATAAAACCAATGTATTTGAAGGCTGTAATGCTAAACAACAAGCTGATTTAGAAAAAGTTGTTTCAGAATATGATATGCTATTTCAAGAACCTAAAAGTCTGCCACCCAAAAAGGAAATAGTACATGATATTAATTTGCAACAAGATGCTCCATTGCCTAACATCGGAATGTACAGGTTATTCGCTTTAGAGAATGCAGAAATCAAGAAGCAGGTACAAGAGCTGCTCGAGAAAGGGTTTATAAGACCTAGCACATTGCCATGTGGGTCTCCAATTGTCTTGGTGAGAAAGAAAGATGGCTCATGGAGAATGTGCATTGATTACCAAGCACTGAATAAGATAACGATAAAAAACCGTTATCCCCTTCCTCGCATAGATGATCTATTAGATCAATTGAAAGAAGTTGTTTACTTTTCCAAGTTGGACTTGCATAGTGGTTACCATCAGGTCAGAGTTGCAGAGCAAGATGCATGGAAGACTGCTTTCAAAACAAAGCAGGGACTGTATGAGTGGTTAGTTATGCCTTTTGGCTTAACTAATGCTCCTGCTACTTTCATGAGAGTAATGAATGATGTACTCAGGCCTTTTATTGATGATTTTGTCATTGTATATCTAGATGACATTCTTATATTTAGTAAAACATGGGAAGAACATTTGAAGCATGTAAAGCAGACTCTAGATGTTTTGAAAAGAGAAAATCTCTATGTTAAGCTATCAAAATGTGAATTTGGCAAAACATCTTTGAATTATTTGGGTCATATTGTAGGGGGTGGTGAATTGAAGATAGATCCCTCTAAGGTTGCAGTCATTATAAACTGGCCTAAACCCAAATCTGCTACAGAAGTTAGAAGCTTCCTAGGAGCAGCACAATATTGGAGAAAGTTTATTGCTAACTTTTCCTTGATTGCAGCTCCCTTACATGCTTTAACAGGATTGAACAGGGTGTTTCAATGGGGAGGCAAACAACAGAAATCCTTCGACACCTTAAAAGAAAAGATTAGTACAGCACCAGTACTAGCATTGCCCGATCTTCAAAGACCATTTGAGATTGAAACTGATGCCAGTGACTATGCCATGGGAGTAGTGTTGATGCTGTTATCACCCCAAGAAACTCTCCTAGGTTGTATATCAGAGATGCTCGGGAACATTACAAATTCAACAAAAATGAAGTGAAAATGGTGGATGAATGGAAGGAATGATGCATATTCGAGCTAGATAACCACTTCTACTATGCTTAACCCAAGACATGGGTGAACACCCCCAGATTATAAGGCTTTAGACCACCAATTACTCACAGTTTAAGGAAAATGTGATGGTGGAGAATACTGATCACACCAGCAGATGCACAGGACCCTGTGATGGCCAACTACAACCAATTAAAAGGTCTGTAAATCTATTTCCTAATGCACAGACAGGATGACAGCTCTCTGGCATTAAAACAACAGAAACCTACATACACATTCAATAACACAAACTAGATTCTAACACAGAGGTGGGATGACAGCCCCTCTAATGCTAAACATCAAGAGCACATGAAAAATACATAACAAGCACAACCTGGAACAAAGAAGAAGTGAAAAGTGAGCAATTGACAACAAAAGAAGCTTGTATTAGCTGAAAATGAAGACCAGACGCTGCAGGCATCACAATAGTTACAGTCTCCAGAAGTTGAACCTTACATCAGAATAACATTCATCAACCCTCATCACATTTTGCTTTTGGGTATATATAGAGTTTGTTTACAAAATTGCTCTGCTACTTTATGTGTGGAGGGGTCATAATGGACCGCCAACCACATTTACAATCAGATATGGGTCTCTGCTGCAAACTGTGTGTTTTAATGAACAAAATCTGCCTTTCTGGTACTCTGATATCCTTCTTGAGTAGGCGGAGTACCGTGTTTATCTGCTCAAGGCTGTTCTTCTCGTCCTTGGCCGTGCTGTCTCTTGAATGAGGTAGTTGAAGATAATAAGTGCAGAGTGCTGGATCATGGCCTCTTTCCTCCTTCGGGTGCACAGGACAGGCCAAAAACACGAAAAATGCATGAAAAATGGACGAAGGTCTGGGAATGAATATTAGCCGTTGGATGGCTCAGATGGACGACCGAGATCTGATGGTGGGAGGCGATGGGAAGACGCGAGGCGAAGTGACTACGGGTCGTCGGATCGTGTGATCGAATGGTGGAGAAAAGTTTATGGAGGCTATCGGGAGGGAACACGAAAGGAGGATCGTGGGCCGTCAGATCGCGGGATGGGCGCGGACGGCTACCGGGCGGCGGAAAGCGGTTTCCCCGCACCGCTTATCGGAGGTGGGCGGTATCCGTATGCGGGGGTGCGATCCAGTCTAATGGCGACGCGTGGCAGGTAGGTCCGACGGGAAACCGCTTTCCCCGCTGACTAACAGGCGTGCAGGTTATGAGAGCGGGGGCTATGTATGTCGTTGGATTGCAGCGACGAATGATTTGATGGCGAAAAAACATAAAGGATTAACAGGAGTGATGTGACCGGGAAAGCCTCGAGTCATAGTGCGTGGTGACGTCATCAGGGTTATAATGTTTAAATGAGCACTCGGGGGCTAGCAGAACACGAATTTTACACTAAATGCAGGTATAAAATAGGGGTAGCAGGGTTTTGTGGAGTTATAGGGAAAATGAAGGAGGAAACGGGAAAAAACTGCTGCGAACCTTATGCAACCAAAACCAGCACTGCCCAACCTATATTTATCCATCAAATGCCAAAGAACATAGCAAAGCTAACACTGGCTCCTTTTGGGGATGAGATCCTCCCTGTGAGGTCTCAAGAACCTGCAGATCAATGCCTTCCTGATGAAAAACAAAATAACAAACTTCCTAGTGTTCCATTAGGCATGGAGTCTACTTTTCCTACACAAAACTGACAAAAAACAAATATTTACAACTTTTAAGGCCAAAGACCTTAAACAACATAATTCTTCAGAAAACGCCCATTAACTGGGCCATCAAAAACTGCTTCTCCTCCCATACTTTTCAGTATGAAGGTGTTGTTCCCTTGAATCTGTGAAATGATGAAAGGCCTTGTCCAGAAAGCATCAAATTTCCCATGGTTGCCTTTCTTTTCCTTCAATGCATCCCACTTCAAAACCAAGTCACCAACTTGAAAATTATTTGTTTTTGCCTTCTTGTCAAAGGCTTCCTTGATCTTTTTCTGATGTGCTGCAGCCTTTTCAACCAGCTGTTCTCTAATCTGATGTACTTCTGCTAAATCAGTGATCCTCTTTGCCATGTCTTCTTCTTCATCCTGCTCTTCTTGAAGGAATTTTGCCATAGGGAGAGTTAGCTGAATTGGGAATATAGCTTCAGTACCATATACCAGCTTGAAAGGAGAATTCCCTGTGGATCTTTTAATGGTCACTCTGTCAGCCCACAGTGCATACTTGAGCTTTGAATCCCAATTCTTTTTATTGTCCTCTAACAGTTTCTTAATTATCCTTATCAGGCTTTTATTAGAGGATTCTGCCAGACCATTTCCTTGTGGATAGTATGAGGTGGAATGAACAAGTTTAATACCCATTAAATCACACATTTCCACCAATTCTTTTGCCCTGAAGGTTGCTGCATTGTCTGTGACTAGTTTATGTGGACAACCAAATCTGCTGAAGATATTCTCTGTCAAAAACTTCATGACCACATTATGATCACCCTTTCTGGTAGGAATTTCTTCAATCCAGTTGGTAAAATAATTAGTGGTAAATTGGGGCGGAGCTAGGGTTTTCCTGTGAATGGCAGACCTGTAACTTTCTGTAGGCTAGGCCTGCCTCAGGCCACGCGGGCGATGAGATGTGACAGGCGTACATCACCTGTCAGGGCCTTGTTCCCCATTTGGACTTTTTTGAGCCAGCATTGAATAGAGTCGTCCGAGGTAGGAAAACGGCTTGGTTTTAACCCCAGCCAGCATGCAGGTTAAGTTTTTTCTTTGTTTTTTACACAGCGCGATGGGGTTTACTTTTGATTTGCCACGGGTTTCTAGTTTCAGCAGTGTGGGGCTAGGGTTTGGTTTAAACGACAGGGATGGGGTTCGATCGTGATTTTGTGGATTTAGATCCGGCGCCGGAGGACCTTCTCACTGTATGGGGGCATGAAGTTTCAGCCCAGTACCTTGAACACTTTTTCCCCAAAGCGACTGTGAAAGCTGGTTTTCCAAACAAAGAACAAGGTGCTCTCCCTGACTTGGCTGACGATCGGAAGGCTGATTTCGCTGTTTCATCCATAAGGGGTGGCTCTTCCAGAGGTGAAAGTTTTGGTAGGGATCGTATTGTTGTTCATAGGCCTCCTTCCCTATCCTTGGGGTCCGATCTCTCAGTTTTTCCCCCTCTCACAGGAGGACTAGAGGATGTGGTGGCAAGTCGTGGGCTGCATGTATCAAAAGGGCCTTTAACTGCAAATGATAAGGCCGAAAAAAGGCCCGTCACAGGAGAAGGGTTTCCCTGGGTGTCAGGAGGTGATTTTAGGGCCCCAGATCAAAGCAAACAGCTGGATTCAATCTCTAGGTGCTTGGCAGATCTCTCTGCTCAAGTGAGTCGGGCTCGGTCTTAGAAGGATAATCAGGTCGGAGATACAGGCCATGGACTTGGAATTGGAATCCATCAGGAGATATTAGGAGTTGGAATAGAGGCGAGCTTTCAGGGGGCTCCCGAATCTGGGGTCGCCACAGCTGCTGAGAAGGGACAAAAAGCAAAGGAGCCCTTGCTTGAGGGTTCGGAGAATTGTGACATTAGTGCAAATAGTGATAAGGAGGACAGGAGCCAGGGGCTGCCCGGTGTAGAGGGTTCTGAAGCATGGCCATCAACGGAACCAGGGGTGGGTGATGTGCAAACGACGACGGTGGGGGGGGGAAGCGCAAAAAGAAGAGTTCTATCAGAAAAAAGGAGCTTCGACCTTGCTGCACCCTGGGAGTGGACATTCGAGTAGAAGAAGCTATGGTAGCCTCTGAGTCTAGACTAGTAGGCAGAGTGCGTGGGAGGAAATACACGACTGATTATATCCAGGACTGGGTTCAATCGGAATGGACAAATGCGCCAGGAAAACCAGTGGAGATTAAAGCCCTAGAAAGAGGTTGGTTTACTCTACGTTTTGCCCATAAAGATCATGTTAATTGGGTTCTTGACAGGAATTGGTGTTTTGGCAAACGTCTAGTCCTCCTTCGCAGATGGACTCCTTTGTTTGATGCCCAGACAGAAAAAATGAACGAATCTCCAGTCTGGGTTAAATTTCCAGGGCTTCCTCTTCAGTTTTGGTTTGATTCGGTTTTCACTTCCATTGGGAACACTCTGGGTAAGTTTCTGGGGTTGACAGGTCTTTTGAGCAAACTGATGCTCTTAGTGTGGCATGGATTCTTGTGAGTCTAAATCCCCAAGAAGGGCTTGCGGATGCCATGACGTTAAAATACAGAGAAATAGAGTTCCTTCAAAAGCTGGATTATGAGAATTTGCCTTTCCAATGCCACAGATGCCATAAATATGGGCATCTGGCCAAAGAGTGCCCTCTAGGACATCGCCGTAGAAGAAATCCTTTTAAAGTGACTAGAAAGCCAGTGGTTTTTCCTTTTCCTGACCCAAGCTTGGATGCCCCATAGGAACCCTTGGAGGAAGACTTAGAGGCCGGCTTGGAGACCGTGACATCAAGCGCCCCTATGCAGTAACCTGTTCCCAATCTATTCCCTGAGAACGCACCTGTGTTGACAGCCTCTCAGACTACTTCAGCAGCTGAGACAGCAGGGGCTTCACAGGCGGGTATGCCTCTATCTCCCCCTTTTTCCCTATGTTATTCTGTTTTAGCTTCTGTCTCTGTTAGTTTTGAGCCTGGTCCCTCCAGGCAGCTTCAGATGGAGTTCTCCTCTTTGAACTTAAATTCCCACCCGGCTGACAGCCTAGTTGTCTCGGTGCCTTTGCCTTCTGGTGTCCCTTCTCCTTCCCCGGTTGAACCCCTGGTCCCTTGCGAAACTTTGGAGTCGGTACCCTCCTCTGCTGTTCCCCCTTACAACCTGAGATCGCTGGAAAATCATCATGGGAAAGGCACAGCTCTTGGTGGTCTAGAGCAGGACTTGGTGCCAATTGGGCCTAGAAAATCGAGAGGGAGGAAATCAAATATTTCAAAGGCTCAACATAAGGCAATTATGGATATCATTGATGGAAAACAAAAATCCCTAACTGGGGTGCTTAGAGCAGTAAAGCCACCCCCTGACATTTTGAAATGATCCTTCTTTCCTACAACTGTAGGGGGTTAGCTAGTCAGCCCAAAAAACTACCTTTGAGGGATTTGATCAGACAAAATAACCCAGACATTCTTATGCCTCAAGAAACTCTTGGTAAAGGGGAGGAAATTATAGCTCTTTTATCTAAACTATTTCCTGGTTGGCTCTTTCAAGACCAATGTTCGCTCTGGGGGGTGGTCACAGGCTATAAAACAGGAAATCTCAGGGAAATCTCTGCTTGGGGGTATGATCACTCTCTGGCGTTGGAGCTTTACTCCAAGGAGCTCTGTCTACCTCTTCTTCTCCTTAATGTTTATGGGCCTTGTTAGGAGAGGGAGCTGTTCTGGTCTTCATTTTTCCAAAAATCTTTTCTTGCCCACCCTAATCTGATCATTGGAGGGGACCTCAATTTCTCTCTGGGGGTCTCAGAATCTTGGGGAGCAAATGCTCGTGCGGACCCTCTTTCAGACTTTTTCCTTTCCAAGATAGCCTCTTCCCATCTGGTCGATCTTACGCTCCTCAAATCCAGACCTACTTGGCGAAATAAAAGAGTGGGTGATGACTGGGTGGGTAAGAAATTGGACCGTTTTCTCATAGGTGAATATTTATCTGAAAAATTGTCCATTTTTCGACAATGGGTGGGTGAAGGGGGCCTGTCCGACCACTTCCCAATTATGATGGAGGCAAAAGGAACTCTCAAAAAACCTGGGTCCCCTTTCAAATTCAATGCCTCTTGGCTTGCCAATGACTCCTTTGAAACTCTATTTCATACTACTTGGAGGAAGGATGGACCAGCTGATGAGGAGGGGCTGAGTCAGAGTAAGGCTTTCATGAATAACCTAAAACGTTTGAAGACTGCAACTAAAGCCTGGGTTCTTCAAAAGACATTGAAGGAAGATGAGGAGTTAAGGGTTATAAATGCCAAACTTGAGCTATTGGAAGGTCCGGAAGGTGGTGGCTATGCCACCTTGGACTCTCGAGACAGAATCCGAAAGCTTGAGCAGCTAGAAGGAAAATTCTTCAGGTAAAGGAGGAAAGCTGGCGATTGAAGAGCAGGGCTATCTGGCTCTAAGCGGGGGATGAAAACACAAAATTTTTCCAGCAATATGCCAAAGGAAGGAAAAATTTAAATACCATTTAGGAAATGCCAAAAGAGATTGGAGAAAAGGCTCAGTCCTTTGAAGAGCTTGCCTCTCTTGGGGTTGCCTACTTCAAAGATCTATTTAGAGCTCCAACAGAAACTTCTATTGCTGAAGTTATAAGAGTAGCTCAATTCTTCCCAAGCTTCATTGATAAAGAAGGCAATGATCTTTTGATGTCTCCGGTCTCTAAAGATGAAGTGGAAGCTATTCTAAAGTCGATGCAAAAAGAGAAAAGCCCAGGATCGGATGGTTGGATGGTGGAATTCTTCCTTCACTTTTTTGACGCCCTAGGCGAAGATCTGACCGCGGTGGTGGAAGAATCTAGGGTCTCAAGTTTGGTCTACCAGCCCTTCAATTCTACCTTCCTGACCCTCATCCCAAAGTTTGACCACCCCTCTTCCTTTAATGATTTTCACCCCATTTCACTGTGCACCTGCTTATACAAGGTTATTGCAAAAATTGTTGCCTCCAGGCTAAAACCTTTCCTCTCCAAAAAAATTTCCTTGGAACAATTTGGCTTTCTGGATGGAAGACAAATTCATGAGGCTGTTGGAGTAGCTCAGGAAACCCTTCACAGCCTCAAAAAGAGTCGGAAAAAAAGGGCCATCATCAAAATAGATCTTTCTAAGGCATATGACAGAATCAGCTGGATGTATCTAAGGCTTCTCCTAATGCACCTTGGGTTCAAGTATGACTTTGTGAGATGGATTATGGGGTGTGTTTCTTCGACCTCGATTGCTATCCTAATCAACGGTGTTGCTTCGGATTTTTTCAATCCTCAAAGGGGTCTGCGCCAGGGATGTCCTCTCTCCCCACTGCTGTTCCTACTCGCAGCTGAAGGATTAAGCTTAATGATCAAAGCGGTAAAGAGACAGGGTGATTTGAAAGGGATTGAAGTTGGGCTTAATCTTTGGGTAACTCACCTCCTATTCGTAGATGATATTCTATTATTTTGTGATGGGAGCCGGGATGACTGCCGCTGCATTAGAAGGATTCTAGACATTTTCCTAAAAGCCACGGGTCTGGTCATAAATGATCAGAAATCTTCCATCACTACTGTAGGGCTCTCACTTTCTGAAGTGAACAGAGCAAAAGAGCTACTCTCTTTTGAAGCAAAGTCCCTTCATGACCTCTTCAAATATCTCGGTTTTTTGCTTAAGCCTGACTCCTACAGGGTTCAAGACTGGTCTTGGCTTTTGGCGAAAATTGAGGACAGAATGAAACATTGGAGCTTTAAATGGCTGTCAAGGGCTGGCAGGTTAGTTTTGATTAAATCTGTGGTTTTGGCCATCCCTGTATACTGGGCTAGTCTCACCTGGGTGCCGAAATGCATTCTGCTGAAAATAAATAAAATCTGCAGCAAGTTCTTATGGACTGGACAGAAGAAGGACCATGTTACTCCCTGGGTTGCATGGGATAAAATTGTCAGACTAAAATGCTGGGGTGGATGGGGGATAAAGGACTTGTTTCCTTTCTCTCAGTCATTAGCTGCTAAATTAGCCTGGAGACTGGTAGTTTCATACAATATTTGGACTGCTGTGACCAGAAGAAAGTATATCGACCCAATCTCTCCTTTGGAATGGATCAGACAGCCCATCAAATCATCAAAAAACGCCTCTGTTATCTGGAAAGCTTTGGTGGCAGATGTACAGATTATTGAAAAAGGGTTGGCATGGAAAGTAGGTGATGGCAACTCAGTAAGGCTTGGAAGAGATCCGTGGGTGGGCTGCCTGGACTCATACGCCCTCTCACGGGATTTGATCGAACATCTAAATAACAGAGGATTTTTCTTTCTCTATCAAATTGTTGATCCTGTAAACTCATCTATTTGGCGACAAGAGTGGTTATCAGGGGATTTCCTCGCCCTAGAAGGAAGATGGAAAGAGGAATGGAGGTCTATCCATGCTGGTCTGCTGAACTCTCATATTCGTATTACCAATGAGCCAGATGAGCTGAGATGGGTGCATTCACAAACGGGCTTCTACTCTCCTAAGAAGGGATATGACTGGCTTATGTCCCAAAAGGGGTGGGAGGAACTAAATTGGTGGGCCAAGTCACTGTGGAAATTGAAAGGGCCAGCCAAGACTCGGTTGTTTTTCTGGTGTGTTCTACAAGGAAAAGTACCCACTTGGGATTTTCTCCAAAAAAGGGGGAAAAATGGCCCCGGGTGGTGTTCTTTGTGTAAGGAGAGCGAGGAAACTCCCCAACATATCTTCCTTGCCTGTCCCTTTTCTAAAAGCCTCTGGAATGAAATGCTACAATTGACTAATATCCCCCTAAGTTGGGAGGGGGAGGAGATTTCTGAGGCCTGGAACAGCTGGTGGCAGCACGCTCCCAATGATAAAGTTAGAACGCTGCCCTTATTGGTTGTGTGGGGAATCTGGCTTGCCAGAAACCGCCTGATTTTCACAGATACTTTCTTTCCCATTGCCCGATTAGCAGCAGAGGGAGTGGCCATTTATGAAAGCATACCCTCTCCCTCCTCTTCTCAGCGTACCAGGCCTGTTCAGATAGAAGAAATAAAGGGCTCCATCCCGTGGGCTTACTTCGATGGGGCCTCAGATATGAATAAGAAATGCGGCACTGGTCTGGTTATCCACTTTCCCTCGGGGATTCTCCTCAAAGCATCCATTGGACTTGGCACCGGAACAAATAATTTTGTTGAATTAAAAGCCTTACATTTGCTTCTTTGCTGGCTCTCTTTGCGCAATGAGTGTGAGGCTCAGATATTTGGTGACTCTCTGAATACAATCAAGTGGGCCAATGGAATGCATCATTGTAGGAATTTTATTTTAACTCCTTTGCTTAATGAGATTGTTCGACTTAAAAATTATTTTTCTGAGCTTCAAATTTGTCATATTTTCAGGGAAAGAAACACAAAAGCAGACAACCTTTCTAAAAAAGGCACTGAGCAGGATTTGGGCGCACGGTCAGTAGAAGAAGTGGTGGACGGGTGGCAAGGTGACTTGCTCCTCCCGTTTTTGCATAACTTGTGAGCTTCCCACAGTTCTCTTTCACTTTCCAGCTTTCTATTTCTTTGTATATACTGCTGCAAAAACTTTCTATTATTATTTAAACTGTAACAGGACTTAGTGCTGTTTCCCTCTCATTGGAGGCCTGAGTTCCTGTCTTTTTTTGATACTAAACTAACATACAGCCATCACAGTGCCTACTATCTGGTTTTTTGACATGGTGGTTTGTCCCTCACCCTGTTTCGGTTGTTTTCCTACTAGGAAGTCGGGGGTTGGGGAAACCACAACTTATCTAAGTTGTCCTAAAGAATGGTTTTGACAGGGCTGTTTGGAGGAATATTTGGAAATCTCCACAAACAACTGTTTTTGGTTTCTCTGAAAGAAGGGAAACGAAAATGCTTTGCATTATGCTATGTAACCTTTTTATATCAATAGATGGTTCGATTTTTCTGTGGAAGAAAAAAATAATCAGTGGCTATTAATATCCATCTGTGCTGGCCACTGGAATGTGGATTTATTTCTCCAATGAAATCCAAGCCCCACTGTTGAAAAGGTCCTTTTGCATGTATTGGTTTTAGGGGCAGGGACTTCAACTGCTGTTTTCCTTCGAATCTTTGGCACCTGTCACAAGATTTAACAAATAAAAATACATCAAAAAATAAAGTGGGCCAATAGTACCCGGCTCTGAGGATTTTATGGGTTGTAGTCTTCCAATAATGGTGCCCTCCACACATGCTGGAATGAAACTGCTGCATGATTTCTTTTGACTGTTCTTTGTCCAAACACCTTAAAAGCACTCCAAATGGATCCCTCCAGTAGAGCAGATTTTCATTAATGCAATATTTTGCTGCCCTAAGTTTTAAAGTTCTGGCTTGACTTTGAGTAAGGTCTGAAGGGATTTCTAGCTTCAGCAAGAAATTAATTATTGTAGAATACCAACCACAAGAAGCTAGATTTTCGGCCACTAACTGCTTTCTTTTTGGTTCAACTGCTTCCTCTTTTTCATCTGTCTGACCAATTTCTGCAATTGTGCACAGGAAATCTATGTCCAATGATCTACAATTTTCTCCAGCCAATAATTTGGCAAGACCCTGACCTCTAACTAGCCTGGTAGGTTTCAGTTCTCTATTAAATTCAATCAATTTTGCAATCCATTTAGCCCTTCTTCCATCAACATCAGGTTGTGTTAAGACATCTTTTATTGCAGCAGAGGGTACATATGCAATTATCTTTGAATGCAAGATATAAACTTTGAAAGCTTTCAAGGATTTAATAAGAGCATATGCCTATTTTTCTATAATATCATACCTCAGTTTAGCATCCCTCAAGTTCTTGCTGAAAAATGCTACTGGATGTTCTGAACCTTCTTCATCTGCTTGCAATAGAACTGCTGCAATGGTGTCTTCAAAGGCAAATGAAAATATATGGAACTCCTTGCTATAATCTGGACTTATTAAAGTGGGAGCCTCCATAATAGCTTTTTTAATAGACTCAAATGATTTTCTTGCTATATCAGTCCACTTGATTTCTGCCCCTTTCTTCAACATGGAGGTTATATGTTTCACATATTCAGCAAAATTCGGGATAAACCTCCTTACAAAGTTAATTTTGCCCATAAAGGACTGGACATCCTTCTTTGATCTTGGGACAAACAAACTCTGTATTGCTTTTACTCTTTCTGGGTCAATTCGGACACCTGCAGCAGAAACAATATGTCCTAACGGAGTGCCTTCTTCTAAAGCAAATTGTGACTTTTTAGGATTGACCAAAATCCCAAACCTTCTGCACTTCAAAAACACCTTTTTCAAATGCTGCAAATGATTGTGATGGCTGCTGAAGTAAATTGTTATGTCATCAAGGTAGATAAGAACAAATTTATCCTTCTCTCCTACAAATGCTATATCCATAGCTCTCTGAAAGGTGGCTCTAGCATTCATCAATCCAAAAGGCATCTTAGCATACATAAAAGTGCCCCAAGGAGTGGTAAATGCAGTCTTTTCTTGGTCATCTGGGTGCACAACAATCTGATTAAAGCCTGAAAATCCATCCAAGAAAGACATTACTTTAGCTCCTGAGACCTTTTGCAGCAAATGCTCCATCTTTGGTAGGGGATAATTGTCTTTCTTTGAGCACTTGTTCAAGTTTTTGAAATCAACACACAGTCTGATTTCTCCACTTTTCTTCCTCACTACCACCAAATTTGCTACCCATTTGGAATATCTAAGAGGAACTATAATCTTGGCAGCCAATAACTTCTTAATTTCTTTTTCAATTAGAGGAAGAAGCATAGGATTTATTGGTCTCAGCTTCTGTTTGAATGGAATAGTGTCTTTCTCCAGATGGATTTTATGCTGGATTATGTTCTTATCATACGTTTTCAGGTCACCATACTCCCAGGCAAACACATCAGCAAATTGCTTCATTAATTTGCAGTATTCAACACTTTGATCAACAGACAGATGAGTGGACAGATTTATGTATCTAGGCTGACCTGGACTTCCTATATCATGTTTACAGACTACAGATTGATCTTCTTTTTGGGCAGCCTTGTAAGACACATCATTTTGGTCAAACAGTCTTTCTAGAGGAATTAGACCCTTTGGAATATGATTACTAGGAAGCTGGACAATGCTTTCTTTACCAATTTTATTTCTAAGCTGGGACTGGGGGTTTTCTAACAAGGCTTGATTCTCTTGGTCAATTTGCATTTCGGAAAACTCATCAATGACTTGCAGAAACCTATTTATCTCATCATCATCATCATCAAAAACTTTCCAATGCTGGACATTATCAAGCAAGGATGGTCTGTATTTCATTTGAACTTCATACACCAGTCTGGGAGGCATGGGAGGAACAAACAAACTAGCAGACACAGCAAGGGAATCAACAAGCTGATTTTGGGCTCTAGGAATATATGAAATATATAAATTTTCAAAGGAATCTTTGAGTCTCCATACCTCATCTCTGTACACTTTCAGCCTTGGGTGCTTTGCCTGAAATGTTTTATTTACTTGCTGAATGATTAGATCAGCATCTCCAAATACCTTTATGTTCCTGATTCCTCTGTCTTTTGCTGCATTAAGGCCCAATAACAGAGCTTCATATTCTGCTATATTGTTTGTGACTTGAAACGCCAGCTTAAAAGACAACTGAATGTTTTCTTGTTTTGGAGATACTAGCACCACCCCTGCTCCTGTAGTCTCCCTGGAACATGCTCCATCAAAGAACATCTCCCAAACCTGACTTCCTTGCTCTTCTTCAGCCTGAACTGCAGGTTTCTTGATCTGCATTGCGGCCTTATGAGATTCTTCTATTTCGAGAATATGTTGACACCTAATCCTTGTGATTGGGTGAATTATTGTAAATAGATAAATAGGAAATATAAACAGTCATCAGGAGACGAACTGAACAGTCTCTCCCTCATGTATATAATGAGGACCTACCTGATGGAATAAGACAATCAATTATTTCTGCCTAATGGAGTTACTGCCTGGCCTGACATGGTATCAGAGCCAGCTCCTTTTTAGCTCTTGTCCCTTGTAACTCCCTTGTCTGCTCTCATATACCTGCGCTGCTCCTCCTTACAATTAGCTGCGCCCTGTCTGCCATATTCCTTTTATACAGACCTGCGCCTGACATTCACTTGAACGATGAAACGTTTCTCTGTCTGACATCACCTGCGCTCTCTGTACCTGCGCTCTCATTGTCTGCCATACCTGCGCTCTCTGTACCTGCGCTCTCATTGTCTGACATTACTTGCATACCTTGCATTTCAATCACATCGCTTGGGTTTGGCTTTCCATTGACACCGCTTGGGTTTTCATTTCCTTTACCTGCAATATTGAACGCTGTCACATGGAGGAGCTGCGGTGAGCGTGGTCTCGTTTGGAGTCTGGTGGAGAAGCGAGGTATCGTGGAGATGCCAACGCTGAATATGTGATTAATGAACGTTGGATTATTAATACAGTTATAGTTTTTCAGTTATACACATATAGTTGAACGCTGTTACAGTGATAGTTTTTCAATGAAAACACATATAGATCTGTTAATACGCATATAGTTTTGGGGAAATGGTGTGATTTGAGGTCAAATAAATCAGAGTGGAGCAGCGAATATTAACACAGCATGGCTATGCGTGGATATGCGTGGTTATGTTATTGTTAATGGACCTGATATGCGTGGTTATAATACCTGATATGCGTGGTTATGTTATTGTTAATGGACCTGATATGCGTGGTTATAATACCAGATATGCGTGGTTATGTTATATAATAAAATGTTACTGAATGTTTGGTGGAGGCAGAACGTCCATGATGCGTTGAGCCCTTTTAAAAGGAGGCCGTATGGTATGAAGAATTGGACTTGTATGCTGCGTATGCATTGATTTTTTTATTGGTAGCCGTGTACGTTTTGAAGGTCATTTTTTCTCTGTGTATTGAAGTTGTGATGGCCGTGATTCAATGGGTACATGAAAACCTTGTGTTAGAAGTTTTAGTGGACGATAATGCCCTTTGAGAATGCCCTTTTGAGTACATTTTTTACTGTATATTGGCAGAAGTATTTTTCTATCAGCAAAACTATTTTTTTTACAGAATGCATTCAATCATATCCATGGTGGGAATAGTTCTCACTGGCAAGGAGAACTATCCTGAATGGTCCCGGATGATAAAACACACCCTCATTTTCAATGAGTTGTGGAAAGGAGTGTGTGTCGGAGACAGATACAATGACCCAGTATAGCATACCTCAAACAAAAAGCTCGTCATTTGGGAAAACAAGAACAACAAAGCTTATGCTTTAATCGCAACATCTGTAAATGAAGAGGTGAGTTGCCATATTTCATCATATTCAACTGCCTTTGGAGCCTTACAAAAGCTGAAAGAACTCTATGACTCACATTCTGCACTTGAAGTTGTCCAACTCATGATTAAACTCTTCACTCTTGAACTGCAAAAGAATGATCCTCTTGCTCTTGCATCTGAAGTAAAATCCATAATGCATGATATCAAATCCACTAAGGTTGAATTGGATATTCCTCTTATTTCTTTTTTCAAGGCACTTTATCCTACTTACTCCAATTATCTTGAGTCATTGCAAGCAAATGGAAATCTCAAAGATATAACCTTTGACTCTCTTGTGAAAATGTTTGCTGAAAGAGAGAAAGCTTTTGGAAAGAAGACAGCCCCTGAATCTTCTGAAGAGACTGTGTGCCTTGCTCATAAAGAAAAGCATCCTGCTCAAGATTCTACAAGAGGAAGAGGTGGACGAAGAGGAAGAGGAAGATATTTTAGAGGCAGGGGGGGCAGACATTCTCAAGGAGAAAAGGTAGATTTGCACTGCATTCGCTGCAAAAGAAATAGATCACATGATGCCTCTACATGCAAGCTACCATGGGACAAAATTGAGCAAAAAGGAAATCAACAGAAAGGTAAAATTGATGATACAGACAAAGGTAAAGCACCTGGATCCGCTCACTCTGTTGAGGCACAATGTAACATTGGAGTAAATGAAGATTTGTTTAATGCTTCACTTGCTTCTTGGAAAAATGATTGGTTGCTTGATTCAGGAGCAACCTGTCACATGACTCATAGAAAAGATTTTTTTGAAGATTTCACTGACATTGTTGATGGAGCAGTATACTTTGCAGATCAATCAAAAATCAAGCCATCATGGCTTGGCACAATCAGGCTTAAACTGCCTGGTCTTCCAGACTTTCTTTTGGATCATGTTATATATCTCCCACAGCTCAAGAGAAACTTGTTGTCCTTGGTCCACATCCGCCAGCAAGGTTACTCCATTCATATGTTTGGTGGCAAGCTTGAGGTAAGAAAAGCGTCTGACCACTCACTTGTCATGAGGGGAATAGAAGAAGAAAGGTTTCTCAAACTGCAAGGAACCTCTACTCATGCACAACATTTCTCATACAATTCTCATCATGAAGAAGGTACACTTCCATCAAGTTTATTATGGCATGCTAGATTTGGACATTTGAGCTATGACAGTCTTCGCTTGTTGAAGAAAAATGGTGTTGCTGGTTTGCCTACAATTCCTAGGAAACTTAAGCAATGTGATGCTTGCATTCTAGGAAAGCATAGCAAACAATCTTTTCATGATTCACATTCAAGAGCACATAGAAAGCTTGAACTCATTCATTCAGATTTATGTGGTCCAATTCCTGTTCCTTCTACAAATGGAAATAAATATATCATGACATTTATTGATGACTACACCAGAATGTGTTGGGTTTATTTATTGAATAACAAATATGATGCTTTTCAAACATTCAAGAATTTTCATAAATGGATTGAAAATGATGCACAATCTCATATTGGGTCTATTCGCATTGATAATGGAAAAGAATACACATCAAATGAATTTGAAAACTATCTTCGCCAACATGGGATCAAACATCAAACAACTGTGCCTTATAATCCCCGACAAAATGGTGTAGCTGCAAGAATGGATAGAACAATCTTAAATATGGTATGATCCATGCTTTTCTTCAAAAATGTAAAGATAATGTTTTGGGCTGATGCTGTTCTATGTGACATATATAAAGAATAGATGTCCATCTAATGCTATAAGAAACAAGACTCCTTATGAAATGTGGTATGGACATGTTCCTTCGGTAAAGCATCTCAGGGTCTTTGGTTCCACCTGTTATGTCTTGATACCAAAGGTACATAGAAAGAAACTTGGTGCTAGAAGTCGTAAGTGTATCTTCCTGGGGTACTCAAACACCTCCAAAGCATACTGCCTTTATGATGAAGTAAATAAGAAGTTTGTTGTATCTAGAGATGTAATTTTTCTTGAATCATCCAAAACTGACAATGTTGTTGAGCGGAAACTTGGTCGCTTGGATAGATTCGCAAAAGCAAAATAATTTCAAGAATTTGATAATCAGATTCCACATCTTGCATGTGGAATCTTCTTCTGAAGAACACTCTCCCCCGCATGAAACTCCAACAACAGATGATGCTTTAAGTGATGTAATTGATAGAATTGGGAGACTCAATCTTGATTCAGTCCCAACTCAATCAACGGAGCAGCCTGGACTATCTCAGAAAGGTCCCCCAAAGTGGCTGACAAAGACACTTGAAAGTGTTCATCCTGATGAAGTTGGAAAGACAGGAACCAGAAATTGGAGGTGATGTAGATGACTCTAATTCACCTGTTGATATGGATGTTTCTTATGATTGTGAATTGAATTTGTCTACATATTTTGAACCAACTTCCTTCAAAGAAGCTTCTTCTCATGATGAATGGAAAGAAGCGATGCAAAAGGAGTATGATGCCCTCATAAAGAACGACACTTGGAAGTTGGTTGATCCTCCATTAGGAACCAAACCAATTGGCTGCAAGTGGGTCTACAAGAACAAGTATAAAGATGATGGCTCACTTGACAAGCACAAAGCTAGGCTTGTGGAAAAAGGTTTTGCACAGAAGGAAGGGGTCGATTATGAGGAGACTTTTTCCCCCATAGAAAAATGGGCTACCATCCGAACACTCTTTGCACTAGCAGCTCAGAACGGTTGGAAAGTCCATTAAATGGATGTAAAAACTGCTTTCTTGAATGGAGATCTAAAAGAGAATGTTTTTATGTCCCAGCCTGAAGGATTTGTTGTGAAAGGACATGAACATAAAGTATGCAAACTTGTGAAGTCCTTGTATGGCCTCAAACAAGCACCGCGAGCCTGGTATGAAAAACTAACTAAGAATCTTTTGAAACTCAATTTCAAACATTTTGATCTTGATGATGCAACTTTATTTGTCAAGAAAGTTGGAAAAACAGTTGTATATCTTTTGGTATATGTAGATGATCATTTGATGACAAGGAACAATTAAAGCTACATTGCATCCATAAAGAAAGAATTGGGGAAAAGTTTTGAAATGACTGATTTGGGCTATGTTCATTACTATCTTGGCATTGAAGTAACCCAACATCCAAAGTCCATATTTCTTTCTCAAAAGAAATACATTGGAGATCTGTTGAACAGGTTTGGCATGACAGAGTGCAATCCTCTTACTACTCTAATGGAACAAAACTTAAAGCTCACATCTATTGAAGGAAAAGAATTTGAGGATGCAACAAAGTATAGACAGCTTGTAAGAAGTCTCAACTACCTAACTACTACCAGACCAGAAATTTCGTTTGTTGTTGGAATCCTCTCCAGGTTTATGCAAAAGCCTTGTGAGGGACATTGGTCTGCTGTAAAAAAGGTTCTAAGGTACTTGAAGGGAACTCGAGACTTTGGAATCAAGTATACACAGGTGGACGACTTCAGCTTGATTGGATACTCTGATTCAGACTTCGATGGAGACAAAGAAACTGGGGTATCTACTTCAGGATATGCTATGAGTCTTGGATCAGGAGCTATCTCTTGGAGATCACGCAAACAATCAGTTCCAACAGATTCCACAACAAAAGCAGAATACGTGGCAGCAGCTGAAGCAACAAAAGAAATTGTGTGGCTCAGGAAAATTCTTGAAGATTTGCACGTAAAACAAGTACAATCAACTCCACTCATGATTGACAATACCTCTGCAATAAAGTTGGCCAAGAGCCCAAAGTTTCATGATCGAATGAAGCACATCAATACTAAATATCATCTGATTCGACATCATGTTGAGGCCAAAACAATCCATCTCCATCATTGTTCCACAAATGAGCAAATTGCAGACATCTTCACCAAAGCGCTTGGAAGGGAAAAGCTTGAACGATTCAGAATGATGCTTGGACTCACCAACATCCCTTCAGATTAAGGGGGGGAATGTTGACACCTAATCCTTGTGATTGGGTGAATTATTGTAAATAGATAAATAGGAAATATGAACAGTCATCGGGAGACGAACTGAACAGTCTCTCCCTCATGTATATAATGAGGACCTACCTGATGGAATAAGACAGTCAATTATTTCTGCCTAATGGAGTTACTGCCTGGCCTAATAGAATAAATGCTCCAAAATTAGTGTCCACAACATAAATAGGATGATTGGTAGGATTCTTCTCATCCCTGATGATGTATGCCAACTGTGCTTCTCTGTACAATCTCTTGCTTTCTCCACCAAAAACTGGGACAGTAGCATAAGATAAATCATTCTGTAATGTCCCACCTAGTCTCTTAATCCATCCTCTAGACAGCAGCATACCAAACTTGGGAGGGACATCTGCTACCACAATATCCATCATCATACTCTTCATGGGCAGCTGAGTTAGGGTAATGGCCAGAAGTTTGATTAATCATAGACATTTCACCTTTCTTGAATCAAAGGAGAATAAATCATGATAGGGTCTGGTGATATCAAGGCCTAACTCTTCCATGACAGCTTTAGGCATTAAATTGTGGCCGGCCCCTGTGTCTAGCAAGCAATTATGGAGGATTTTGTCATGAATGGTCAATGAGACATTAAAAGATGGAGAATTATTATCAACATTTTCAATCATGGGGCTAAGCACAATGGCAGGCATGTCATCTTGCAAATTGACTGAGTCAGTGGAGGTTTGTGTGGTTTCCAGCTCAAGGGCCTCAAGGATAGGCTTTCTAAATACTTCACTCTTCACCAACTCTACCAGAGGCACAAATATTTTCAATTTCTGGACTTCTGAGTCTAAGCTAAAAGAAGATGATAACTTATCAGAACCTCTTACCTCTTGAACTGGAGCTTTGAGGATAACTGGATCAGCTACTGGTATTCTCTGCCTGATATTCTATGACTCTGTTTGGACAACAGCTCTTTGGGCAGGATTCTCTTTAACATTTTTTGCATTCGACCTCAGGTTATATCTCTTCTGCTGTTCAGTTTGTATAACAGCTTCTCTGTCCCACTGTTGACTGTCCTGTTCTTGCAGCAAAGCTTCTTCATAAGCAGCCAATGTCAAAAAGGCAGCACTGCCTTTATCTTCCATGCAGTGAATTTCATCCTCATCTTCAAATTGTTCCTCCTCCATGACTACATTTTGGAAAGGAGCTCTAACTTTCTGATCTTCTTTTGATTCTTCACCCCTCTGAATAATTTGTAACTGTTCATTTGCTCTTTTGAATGGATTTAGATTTCTTGGAGCAAATGTGTTCTGTTGCCTTGTTCTTGCTGAATTTTGTTCAACCTTTAGCTTAGAAATTTCAGTAGCTAATGACTCTATCATCTTAGTCATTTTATCTAATTTAGGTTCTGAGGATGAAGCAGAAGAAGTAGAATCTTGACCTCTCTTTCTCCTTCTGTCAGCTTGACTTTTGAGCTTTTCTGCAGCCATAATATTAGACTCTACTTCTAGGGCTGCATCTTGCATGTCTACCAGAGCGGCACATCTTCTTTCTCTCAACAATAGGCAGAAATCAAAGTCAAAAGCATTGGCATAAGTGAGTTTGGCAGAGGTGGGGGAAGGATTTACCTCAGCTGGTATCTTACTATACATACGATTGAATCTTTTATTGAAATTAGGTAATGATTCCCCATTTTCCCTCTTCAGATTACCAAACTCAGTATGATAATACAACAAGTCCTTTTTATCTCCCCAGTGCTTCAAAAATGCATCATCTAATGCTTCAATATCAGCAATAGATCTAGGGGCTAGTTCTCTGAACCACTTTCTGGCCTCTCCATCGAGGCTCTGGACAAAAACTCTCATCCATACATCATTTTCACTTATATCTAAGTTATCAGCATAACTGTAAAAAGCTTCTAGGTGTTCTTCTGCTGTTACTCCATCTGTGCCAGTGAACTTAGGCATATATTTATGATATTCTCCCACAGGAATAGGATTTAAAGGAACAGGCAAGACTAAAGGTCCATATCTAGCAGCAACAATTCTTTCTATCTTCGTGGGTACTTGCTGGCCTGCCATGATTGGGATATGTGGAAGAATACTAGTAGATTGAATGGTAGGAAGTAATGTGATGGATGGCAGAGACAAAGGGATGTTTTGGACTGTATGGGAAGCTTTCCTAGGACTGAGATTCAAAGGGGAACTAACTGCACAAGGGGCTGAATTAATCTATGAAGGAATTTCCTTATTAACAGTGATGAGTTCTAAATCTTCAAACTGAATATCTTCAGCTATAACTTTGTCTTTCAGATATGAATGAGATTTCTTGGGCTTACCTGATCCTGATGCCCCTTTCTGTGATGCTTTTTTCGATTTGAAAGTCTTCTCAGGGTCAGGCACTGGTTCAGCTGGTGATTTCTGAGGATTTCTTCGAGTATGTCTCACAAACTGAGCTAGAACTTCAATGTGGAGTCGCCAAAGGTTGGTATTCCTCCAATGGAGTCGCCAGATAGATGATTACAACCAGAAATGTGCCCAGACCTTATCTATCATCAAAATCTGGAACTGTGTCGTTCTCCCAGGGAAGCTAAGCTTCAATTCTACTCTCCTCGACAATGGCGCCAATGAATGTTATCACCCCAAGAAACTCTCCTAGGTTGTATATCAGAGATGCTCGGGAACATTACAAACTCAACAAAAATGAAGAGAAAATGGTGGATGAATGGAAGGAATGATGCATATTCGAGCCAGATAACCACTTCTACTATTCTTAACCCCAGACATGGGTGAACAGCCCCAAACTACAAGCTTTAGACCACCAATTACTCACAGTTTAAGGAAAATGTGATGATGGAGAATACTGATCACACCAGCAGATGCACAGGAACCTGTGATGGTCGGCTGCAACCAGTTAAAAGGTCTGTAAATCTATTTCCTAATGCACAAACAGGATGACATCTCTCTGGCATTAAAACAATAGAAACCTGTATACACATTCAACAATACAAACTAGATTCTAACATAGAGGTGGGATGATAGCCCCTCTAATGCTAAACATCAAGAGCACATGAAAAATTCATAACAGGCATAGCCTGGAACAAAGAAGAAGTGAAAAGTGAGCAATTGACAGCAAAAGAAGCTTGTATTAGCTGAAAATGAAGACCAGATGCTGCAGGCATCATAGTAGTTACAGTCTCCAGAAGTTGAACCTTACATCATAATAACATTCATCAACCCTCATTACATTTTGCTTTTGGGTATATATAGAGTTTGTTTACAAATTTGCTCTGCTGCTCTATGCGTGGAGGGGTCATAATGGACCACCAACCACATTTACAATCAGATATGGGTCTTTGCTGCAAACTGTGTGTTTTAGTGAACAAAATGGGCCTTTCTGGTACTCTGATGTCCTTCTTGAGCAGGCGGAGTACCGTGTTTATCTGCTCAAGGCTGTTCTTCTCGTCCTTGGCCGTGCTGTCTCTTGAATGAGGTAGTTGAAGATAATAAGTGCAGAGTGTTGGATCATGGGCTCTTTCCTCCTTCGGGTGCACAGGATAGGCCAAAAACATGAAAAATGCACGAAAAATGGACAAAGGGCTGGGAATGAATATTAGCCGTTGGATGGCTTAGACGGACGACCGAGATCTTATGGCAGGAGGCGATGGGAAGACGCGAGGCGAAGCGACTATGGGCTGTCGGATCGTGTGATCGAATGGTGGAGAACAGTTTATGAAAGCTATCAGGAGGGAATGCGAAAGGAGGATCGTGGGCCGTCGGATCGCGGGATGGACGATCGGATGGCTAGCGGGCGGCAGAGGTGATCGAAGGTTAACGAGCGGGAGTCATACAGGTAGGCGGAAAGCAGTTTCCCCGCACCGCTTATCAGAGGTGGGTGGTATTTGTATGCGGGGGCGCGATCCAGTCTAATGGCGACGCGTGGCAGGTAGGTCCAGCGGGAAACCGCTTTCCCTGCTGACTAACAGGCGTGCAGGTTACGGGAGCGGGGGCTGCGTATGTCGTTGGATTGCGGCGACGGACGATCTGACGGCGGAAAAAGGTAAAGGGTTAACGGGAGTGATGTGACCGAGAAAGCCGCGGGTTATAGTGCGCGGTCACGTCATCAGGGTTATAACATTTAAACCAGCACCCGGGGGCTAACAGAACACGAATTTTACACTAAATGCAGGTATAAAACAGGGGTAGCGGGGTTTTGTGGAGTTATAGGGAAAATGAAGGAGGAAACGGGAAAAAACTACTGCGAACCTTATGCAACCAAAACCAGCACTGCCTAGCCTATATTTATCTATCAAATGCCGAAGAACATAGCAAAGCTAATAGATGCAGCACGGTAAACCCATATGTTATCATTCTGAGACATTTAATTCTGTAGTAGTTAATTATCCCACATATGATAAAGAATTGTATGCATTAGTATAGAGTGTAAAAAAGTGGAAACATTATCTAATGGGCAAAGAGACAGTTATACATACTGATCATCAACCACTTCAATATTGACACTCACAAACTAAGTTGCAACAATCAAGACATTATAGGTGGATGGGTTTTCTACAACAGTTTCATCTTGTCATCAGATATAAAAAGGGCATACACAATAAAGTTGCAGATATATTGTCCAGACCAATCATAAATGCATCTACTATACTTAAGTATAACTCAGTAATGCATGAAAGCTACATTGAACAATATGCTCAAGATATAGACTTTAAAGATGTATATGCAACTTTAAGTCATGGCAAACAAGTAGAAGAATTGGATTATCATGTTAAGGACCAACGCTTGTATCATTTTGGAAAGTTATGCATTCCTCAAACCAAAAGATTAAAGATAATTCGAGAAGCACACACTTTTCTAATATCAGGTCACTTTGGTGTAAGTAAAACAGTTGCACAGCTGCAAAGATTTTGTTATTGGCAAAAAATGCATGAAACAATTTCTAGATATGTAAGAGGGTGTACCATGTGTGCTAAAAGAAAGCCCAGCAATAGAAAACTAGGCTTGTACACTCCACTACCAGTTCCTTTTCATCCTTGGGAAAGTGTTTCCATGGACTTTGTCGGGGGACTGCCTAAATCTAGAAAAGGTCATGACTATTTATATGTTATTGTGGATAGGTTCAGCAAAATGTGTATTTTAATACCTTGTAACAAATAGATTACAGCTGAACAAATAGAAAATTTGTTCTTTCAGCATGTATGGGTTTATTTTGGATTACCCACTTCCATTGTATCTGATTGAGATTCCCGATTTGTTGGGAAATTTTGGTCGAGTCTGTGGGAATTGATGGACACCAGACTGAAGAAGAGCACAACCTTTCATCCACAAATAGATGGCCAAACAGAGATGGTCAACCAGACAGTGATCCAGTTGCTCAGAGGCTATTGCAGCAAGCATCCCAAGCTTTGGGATGAACATTTGTGTTATGTGCAACATGCTTACAACCGGGCTAAACATTCTTCTACACAGAGATCTCCTTTTGAGACCTGTTTTGGTTTCATACCAAGGTCTCCCTTGGATTTTGTCTTTGGTAAAGACATAGCAGTTGATGGACACAATGATGTGGATAAGGAAACCAAGTTCATTGAACAAATCTAAGAGATTCACCAGGCAGTCCAGGAATAGCTGGGAAAGAGCCAAGCCAAGTACAAGGCAAGGCATGATAAGCATCAGACTGAGCACAGTTTCCAAGTTAGTGATCAACTTTAGCTGTATATCAGCAAAGACATAATGCAAGGTGGAGGTAAGAAGCTGAAGCCAATAAGGTATGGACCTTTCAGGATACTTGAGAAAATTGGTGAGAATGCTTTTCACCTTGATTTTCCAGCTTACATGCACATCTATTCAGTAGTTAATGCAGAAAGCTTGAGACTATTTAAACCTTCATTGATTGAAGATCCTGAAGAGCAGAGTCAATTGCCTTCTATTGATGATCTGTTGCCCGAATATCTCAATGAGTTGCAGGAAGATATAGTTCTGGACAAGAAGGTGAGAACTACGCACAGAGGGGATGTTGAGTACCTTAGAATTGGACTTAAGGGTTTAAAACCAAGTAGTGCAAGATGAATAGAAATTGGGCAAGCGAGGATTCTATATCCTCACTTGATTGATGCTTAAAAACCAAATTTTGGTGGTCCAAAATATTTTTCAGTGGGAAGGCCATGATCCAAATTGGATCATAGAACACTCTCTAAGTTTTCATGAACTCTTTAAAAATCATGCCAAAGTTTAAAAGTCTTACAAAGATCAAGCTTATCAGAGATATCCTCGTAACAGTTGCAATTTGTGAACAACGCGGAGCAACGAGGACCGTCGGTCAAGCGCACAGACCGTCGGCCCATGGTAACGCGCGCTGTCACAAATTAGCAAATCTAGAGGCCATTTCAAGAAACGGGGGTAGTTTCTGATATGCGATTAGTGACAAGTCGCTAATCGCATATCGCAGGGAAAACCCCTCAAAGAAGGAAAGGTCGCAAGCACTCGGACCCGAAAAATCATAAAATGCAACGGATATTGTTCCAATTCCATCAGAAGCAGGGTCCCACAAAAATCCGACAGAATATTGAAGGGGCTTCGAGCGGTAAGCAGTTTCAACCAAGTCCCGCCCGATGCCACACAATGGTTGCCACGCGTCCGGCGAAAGAGAGAGAAAAATGCTCACATCAGACGGGTAAACGTCATGCGACTTAGCCGCCCGATATGAATGATGACCGTAGGATCTGGGGCCCCCAGATCAACGATGGAGATGCATTCCGATGGATGAACAGATTTTACGAGGTTAACAAGCAGAGTGGTATAAGATTTGAAGTCCGATATGGACGATGCGTTGGCAGAAGGTCGTGTTTCACGGGAATTCTTGGAGTTAACGGAAGAAACAGTCGTTTCGAAAATGTCCAAGAGAACTGACACTCAGTTCGTTATGAAATAGGTGGCCACCTCCCTGTGAGGCGTTATACAGTGATGATTACGCAGAATAGAGGGATTCAAATGGACAGAGGCAGGGGAACCGGAAAGCCGGGGAAGCGGAAACGAACAGTCAAGAAGCAGATTGGCTTTAAAGCCACAAACTGACAGAGGCAAGTTAAGCAAGCTAAAGAAAGTAGAGAGCAGAGAGAAGAAGCTGAGCTAACCTGCAGAAGCAAAGGCAGCATCGAGCCATAGTCAATACAGAGATAGAGAGAGTCAGAGAGTCTGTATGCTCCAGAGAAGGCTTGAGAGGTTCAAATGCACTCCTCTGTAATGCCTTTCATGTATGAGTCTCAGATTGGGCTCATACCATTGTGACCAATAGAGATCGAGATTTCAGTGAGGAGAGTCTGTGTACTCTAGAGACTTGGGGAATCCAAGTACAGTCTCGATGATTTATATCTATGTGTGAGACTCAAATTGAGCTCACTGTTGTAAAAAATCTGCTTTGAAAACATAATAGAGAGGCCACCACTGAAGGCTGGACCGGGAGACGTAGCCCAGGAGTATTGGGTGAACTCCTTATTAAATTTGTTGTGTTTATATGTGTTGCCTGTTATATTTTCTTTGACTGCATCAGTGCCTGTGTATTTCACAATCTTATCGATCCGTTGCATAAAATAACATAGGCACATCCATGCACATGAGTCTGTAATACCTTATTCTTTGTCTTAGATCAGTTTCAGATCAACAGGTGTTAGCAAGTTAATTCCTAATGCCTGAAAGTTTGATTCTGTCAACATTTTTGCCAATCCTTTCCCTTTCACCAACTTTGCGGGTTTTATGTCCAAGTCATACTCTTGGATCTTGGCTATCCATTTTCCTCTTTTGCCTTCTACATCACCCTGTACTAATACATCTTTTACTCCAACATTTGGCACATAAGCAATGATTTGTGACCGCAACACATAAGTTCTAAAAGCTTTCAGGGATTTTACCAAAGCATACACCTACTTTTCAAGAATATTATACTTTAGCTCAACATCCTAGAGAATCTTGCTAAAGAATGCAACAATTTGTTCTTTCTCTTCATCATTCTTCTGCAGTAAGACAACAACTATTGAACTCGATGATGCAAATGAAAAAACTTGCAAAGGCTTTTGATGATCAGGACTGATTAGGACTGGAGTTGCTTGCAAGGCTTCTTTAATCCTAGAAAATGATTCCCTAGCTTCCTTGGTCCAATGCACTTCATTCTCCTTCTTCAGCATAACAGTAATTTCTTTTACAATTTCTACATAATTGGACACAAATCTCCTTAAGAAGTTTATCTTTCCCAGAAACTTTTGAATATCCTTTTTACTCCTTGGTAGTGGTATTTTTTGCATAGCTTGTACTCTTTCTGGGTCTATCTTCACTCCATCTCTAGAAACAATATGCCCCAATAGTTTGCCCTCTTCCAAAGAAAAAATGGATTTCTTGGGATTTAAAGAAAGCCCAAATCTTCTACATTTTTCAAAAGTCTTTTTCAGATGGTACAGATGTTCTTCATTAGATTTTGAGAAAAAAATAATATCATCCAAATATATTACTACAAACTTATCTCCCACAAAAGCAATGTCCATAACCCTCTGAAAAGTAGCACCTGCATTCATCAACCCAAAAGGCATTCTGGCATACATGAAGGTCCCCCAGGGAGTTGTGAATGTTGTCTTCTTCTGATCTTCTCTATCCATAGCCACCTGGTTATACGCAGAGAATCCATCCAGCATTGACATTCTAAAATATCCCATTACCTTCTACAACACATGATCCATCTTAGGCAACGGATAATTATCTTTCAAGGAAGCCCTGTTGAGATTTATGAAGTCCACACATAACCTTATCTCTCCATTTTTCTTTCTTACATGCACTAAATTAGCCACCCAATCAGAGTACCTGAGTGGAACTATTATTTTGGCATCAAGCAATTTTTTGACCTCTTTTTCAATTGATGGTAGAAGCAGAGGATTTATCTGTCTAAGCTTCTGTTTAAAGGGCTTAATTCCCTCCTTCAAGGGGATCTTGTGCTGAATAATATTTACATTGTATGTTTTGAGATCCTCATAGGACCATGCAAAGACATCAACATAGTCCTTGAAAAGTTTAATATATCTCTCCTGATAATTAGGTGAAACTCCACTGAATAATTTGACTAGCCTGGGTTTCTCCTGAGTTCCAATATTATGATCCTGAATGTGTTCATCCTGTGAAATTTTCCCTGAGTCAACAACCACATCATTGGGGTTAAAAATCCTTTCAAGAGGGACAAGCCCCTTTGGCAGAATATTATCTTTCAATTGAAAAACTTTTTGATTAGCTATTGAATCTTTTAAACCACTAACTTCTGCAACTTCTGTTGTTTCATCTTCATCCTAATCAATTTTTGTGCCCTGAAACTCCTCAACCATAGTAAAAAATTCTTTAATCTGCTGATCATCTTCAAAAACTTGCCAATGTTTAACATTATCAGGAACAGAAGGTCTGTGCCTCATTTCTACTTCATATCTTAGTTTTGGATTAATAGGAGGCCTGAAAGTACTAGCAGCCACAACCAATGAATCTGCTAATCTGTTCCCATCCCTTGGAATGAATTGAATATTAAAAGCTTCGAAAAAATTCTCAACCAAATCCTAGACTTCATTTCTGTATGCCCTAAGCCTAGGGTGTTTTTTCTGACAGTGATTTTTTATTTGTTTGATAATCAGCTCTAAATCTCCAAAAGCAAAAATTGACTTAATTCCCATCTGTTTAGTTGTTTGCAGAGCAATAATCAAGGACTCATATTCTGCCACATTTTTTATTGCTTCGAACTCTAATTTAAAGGAAAAAGGGAACATATTACCTCCAGGTGCAATCAGAAGAAAACCAGCACCTGTTCCTTCCTTGGAATAGGCTCCATCAAAGAAGCATTTCCACATTCCTTCAGTTTGCAACTCTGTATTTACACAAGCTGAAGTAAGCTGCCTCTGGTTATCTTCAGCCAACTCTGCATTATCATGCAACATGAAGCAAGCAAAGTCATCTTTCTCCTGGCTATATATAGGTGAATTACTTGCTCCATTTTTTGTAATTGTTTTTACAAATCTAGTTTCTCTGTACAATCTCCTCTCATCCCCACCAAAAGTCGGTATAATGGCATATGTAAAATCTAGTTTCAGGACACCACCCAATTTAGCCCCCCATGACCTAGATAGCAGCATTCCAAATCTAGCAGGGATATCTGCTACTACTACATCCATGACCAAGCTTCTAGCTGGAATTTGAGCTAGTGACACTACCAGATCCTTAATGACCCCCAAACACTTGAATTTGTTGGAATCAAAAGAGTACAAGTCTCTATAGGGTTTGGTAACTTGTAGATTTAGTTTCTTCATCACTGACAATGGCATAAGATTGTGTGAAGCTCCTGAATCAAACATACAATTATGCAGGAGGAAATCATGGATCAATAAGGAAATATAAAAAGGAGGTGTTGAAGAATCTACTTCCTCTACATGTGGACCAAAAACCACTATTGGTTTATCTTCCTGCAAATTTACAGTGTCATTTATATTCACATTTTCTTTTAAATTAATAAACTCAACAATCTCCCTCTGATAAGCTGGTGTTTTTGCTAATTCTATAAGGGGAAATTGAATTCTTACCTTCTCCAACTCTTTAGTAAGACTGAACAAATGAATTTGTTTAGCATTCTTTTCATTTTCATCTTCTCCTTTCTTCATGACTGAACTTACTTGGGGAATTGAAACAAGCTTCTCCAAAGGAATTTTTCCACTCCGGTCTTGAGAAGACTCACCTTGAAGTATTTGTGTCTTGCCATTTGAATTATGTTGTTGCTTTCCTTTATTTACTTGTTTTTCAAGCTGAGATTCTTGTGGAGTCGCCTTTGGTGAGGAAGCTGGAACTTGCTGCTCACCTTCATTTTCTTGACTTCTTGATCTTTTCCTTGATCTCAAGTCATATTTCTTGTGTAGTTCTGCCTGCATAAAATCAGAGAATTGCTTCCAATATTCATCAATTTCATTTTCATCATAAATAGCATATGTTTCAGCATATTCATACTCTTCTCCTTCAACACCAAGCTCATCTTCATCTACTGCATATAACGTAGAAATTTGATCTTCATGGTCCCTAGGGTGCTCAGGCACTTCACTAGGATCTGCCTCTATATACAATGGTGCTTGAATCTGATCTTGATCTTTTCTCTCCTTTTTCAATATTTGCAAAGATTGTCTTCTGTATTAGGGATTAAAGTTCTTATTATACTGTGTTTGTCTCTGATAATTCTTATTTTCCAACTCTAACTTATTCAATTTATCTGACAAAGTTTTAATTACATTACTCATATCCTCTAGTGTTTGACTTTGAGAGAATTCTATCTTTACCTTTCCCTTGTCTTGGATAGGCTGTGTCTTTGGTGTTTTGCCTGCAGCCACCAAATTTGCTTCTATCTCTAATGCATCTGTTTGGATATGATCAAGGGTTGGAGATCTCCTTTCCCTTAGTGTGAATCCAAAATTTGACTCAAAAGCCCCTGCAAAAGTGATTTTTTCACCAGCAAGAGGGGGCTTAATCTCCACAGGAACACTATTATACAATTTGCTAAATCTTCTGACAAGTTCGGCTACAGTTTCATCAGATTTCTTATTTATAGCATTAAACTCTGTTAATGAATACCCATGGTCTCTTTTTCTCCCCATCTCTGGGTAAATAAACGTTCCATCTCTTCCCAAGAAGGAATAGAGTTATTGGGAAGCCCTTTAAACCATTTCCTTGCTTCTCCATCCAAGGATTGAACAAAAAGTATTTGAACAACATCTAAATGTTCAACATTTAGGTTTTCTGCAAAATTACAAAACACTGATACATGATTCTCTGCTGTTTGTTCATCTTCCCCTGTAAAACGAGGAAGAATCTTGAGGTATTCTTGTGGCATTTGATTCAACGGTTGTGGAAGTTGAAGAGGTGCATACCTATTTGTTAAGAACACAGGAACTGCCATGTTTTCTCTTGAATTGATTGAACCTTGATTACCAACAGATGTGGAACCTGACTGAGGAGTAAATGGAGTGTGCAGAGGAGGTAATGTAGTTAAAGGTTCAGGTTGAAAAATTATAGCAGATAATGGAAAAGTAACAGACTCTAAAGATTTCTCTTGACAGTTAGGTTCTTGAAATGAAGATGATGAAAAAGGTGACTCTTGATCAAATGAATGTTTGGGTGAGTTGCTGCTTAATGCAAACGGTGTAGGAATTGGTGTGAGTGGGGTTTTAGACCTTCCAACCTTCTTAGAAACTAGCCTCTGAGGATCTGAAAGGGCTTGAACCTTCTGTTGTAAGGTGTCTGATCTTGTATGGGGTCTTCTTGGAGCCAGAATTTTTTCTTTTATTCAAAACAACCAAAAATTTCTCCTCATTAAACAACCAAAGGAAACTATTGAAAACCTAGGGAAAAGTGTTCTTGTTTTCTCTCCCCGGCAACGACACCAATTAATGTTGTACCTTAAGAAACCAATTTCTTGGCTGTATAGAAATTGTGCTTAAGAAATTAATGATTATAATGATTGTCACTTATTTGTCACTTAATTATATATTGTGTTCTCAACTGAAGGACCTGGGAAGTCTGGTTCTTGATCCTCAATACTTAGGTGACAAGAAAACATCAGAATGCCATTTTATTGTTGAATACAATGATGAATGAAGAAAGATTGAATATTCATAGACAATATGATGTTTAACACAGGATCTACTAATTGTGACACTGGTAGAAGTTATAGATAATATGTTGTTTAATACAGAAACTACTATCTGTAACTTAGAAGAATTGCAAAGATGGGAACTTCAAGTATAGGAGTGATCTTTAAGGAATTTTAACTTTATTTACATAGGCAAATAAAGACGTGCAACTTCAATTACTATAATCAAAGGAATAAAACATAAGATGACACATAACATATAAGACACAAAATCATACCCGACAATGTATGGGAAACTTCTGATTCTTCATTAATCAACAGTTGTATCAGGAATTCAATAGCTTAGTCTCCAGGTTCTCCAAAATTCAAACTCCCTCCCAATTCCCTTTTCAGGCTTTTATCTCCGCCTCTTTGATTAATTATCAAATCAGTTTTAGAAACTGACTTCTCAAAACAATTAATAAACTACTTTATAACATTTATAAAGCTATTTCTTGTTTGAAATTATTTGAAATTATTACATACATAAAATTGAAACAACTTAGAAAATATGTGAAATCTCTTCGGTAAGTGACATGGGGTGGAAAGCTTTAGGAGGCCCACTGCAGGGGTAAAGAGTGTATAGGAGCTTCAACAAGGTTGAACCCCCACAATAGTTCCAATCCACACATCGCGGTCAACATGATAGCATCACAGTCAATTGCAGGGGTCGAGCTTTAATTAACCTTTGTGCTCATTGCTCTCCTGCAGCACACCTCAATGTACTTATCAAGCTATCGCTTGATCACGCCTCTTAAACCTGCATGAACGGATCCGCTAGAAGTATAAAACATGACATATATAATATCGGATTTGGAAGCCTCCATTGCAAATCGCAATCGGCAC
Organism: Pinus tabuliformis; assembly: GCA_031772625.1. Classification (NCBI taxonomy): domain Eukaryota; kingdom Viridiplantae; phylum Streptophyta; class Pinopsida; order Pinales; family Pinaceae; genus Pinus; species Pinus tabuliformis. Next base: position 870,200,572 of record CM062806.1, on the reverse strand, counting down.
TTTCCATCGGTGTATCGACCCAAACCTTAACGCTTCTGTGATACGATGGACCTGCTAGAAGTATAAAACATGACATATATAATATCGGGTTTGGAAGCCCCATTGCAAATCACAATCGGCGAATGAACCAACACCTATACATGTGGCGCTTTGCGCACCCGCCGGGGTTATTAAACATAATGCATAGGATATCAGGTCCGGAAGCCTCCATCGCAAATTGCAATCAGCGAAACCTGGGGTGGTACTTCATATGACTGCCCCCATTGCAATTTGTGATTGTGATTTGATTGCATCACAACCTTGGTTCTACGGGGGGCTGATTCTTTAACACTTGCTTTTTCGATTTCGACATGAAATTATCGCATCGCCACTTGCCTTCTTTTTATTTTTATTTTTATTTTTTAAATTTTATCAAATAATCCTCAAATGAAAATGAATGCTACAACAGAGCGAAACATCCGCGAGAATCATCCAACTTGACAGAACCTCAGTACCAGATATTGGTGAACTTTGAGACGTGATCATCCAACTATCCCATGACAGTCGAGTCCACCAATGGATCAACATAGTTGTTTTGGACATATTGGAAGCATATGGCCTGCTACTCAGTAGAGGCTGGTCCAACAAGCTAGATGGATATTTTGCTATAGACTGGTCTCACATGTGGCTTCTGTACAAGTGCATATGCAACCAAATCCGCGTGTTATCCGAGAGGTCTATGAAACACAATGTCACTCCCCTTAACAACGAGAACGAACTGTTGGCCTTCGCATAACTCATGTTTGGCAACTACCTCCTAGAAAAGACATTGGAGTGTTATCCTACATGGCCAGCTCCAACCTCATCAGATAAGCAGTTGGGACTCCTTCCTCGTCCAACTGATGATAATGGAACTTGTACAGTTTGTTTTTTCGATAGTAGTTGTAGTAGCAACAACGGTAGTAGTAACAATACCAGCACGCCAAACAGTCCATATACAGACAAGCTGTGGGCCATGAGTCTTGACAAATTGGGAACACCTGATGGCTCAAGGACTGAGTGTATCTCAGTCATCCAAAATAATTAACAATGCATGATTTCGAGCTTTTTGAAGTTCAAAGGCACAAACAATGATGTTGAGTATGAAGCACTCATGCTGAACACACAAAGGACCAACACTACGAATGAACAAAGCAACTTGGGAACCTACCATGATCCGAAGATGGCAAATATTGGTACAAGCTACACATTATAACAGTGACAAATCGTTGACCACTTGATCGAATAGTACCGGGATGGGTCTGCACGAGTAGATGATGACCTGAGTACACACTACACGCAAGAAATCCAACACAAGATTCCATGTAAAGGAGGAGATAAGCCATTGCAGCAAGGAACAGGTACCACATACATGTTGTTTGCACTCCTTTCACTGAAAATATTGAATAACATTTTAAGTGTTTGGCTTACTTTCATAGTTCATCATCATACTTGGTTTTCTAATTTAAATCCTGCACATAAGAAATCTAGGAAAATATGCTTATGTATTGACTTCATAAACTTGAACCCTTTCCATAATAAAAACTACCCTGTGCCATCATCCGAGCCCATGTTACACACAATACCTAAAACAATGGCGTTGTCTTCACTTGAAGGTCTTCTAGTAGCAGAACCTGGTGGACTTGCACTAGTCTACGAGAAGCTTGGCCCACACATGTATCATTTTCAATCACTGGGCAGGAGGATTGACAACCTTCCTGCCAATGGCCAAGATCTCAAACATTATTTTCAGTAGGTCGGGCCGCGCCCGTGCCATGTACATAGTCTGCTTGCTACTTGTTGTTTCATTTGGTTTGTTTTGCTTATTATCTTTTCTTTTTCTTTGTTTGATTTTTCTTACTATTTTTGTTCACGTTCATTTTGTTTGTTTGATATATTACTATTTTTGTTTCCGGAAATAAGTGTTGCCAACTACTACGTCCTGGCTTTTGAATAGAGTATGTGGCTGAAATTTGAGGAAACTCGTGACATTGCAGCACTTGGCCAATCTTGTGTCTGCCTTCTTTGTGCTTGGTTGTAACTTTTGGCCGATGAAGTCCTGATGGAAAATACGAACCGTCTGCAAGGGAAGTTTCAGTCCAACCATGAACCTGTGTCCACACTGGGAAGCCCCATGCCTGTACTCAGCCTTCTACTCTGCATGTTCAAGCTCATCCAACTAGTAGAAATGGAGAAGAGGAAAATCTAAAAGAGAAAACCTAAGTTAGAGGTCTTACATGCTTCTCTGAAGGATCAACCTCTTCTGCTCTCAATAAGTCAGGATCCCTCTTCCGACCCAAAAATAAATAAGTGCCTATGCACAGTCCTCTTGAAAAATACAAGGCGAAAGAAGAGAAAGGCTTCCTGCACAGAGAGGTGATGCATGCAACTCCACTGGGGTACTGACCAGGCTCGCTGGCAGTGGGGAAATGTGTGTGTTCCTGCGTGACTCCACTGGGGTATTGTCCAAGCCTGCTGGCAACAGAGCAATACCAAAGATGAAAACTTATACTCTGAAAATTTTCAACTCGTGAGCTAAACTACCCTTCCCAGATTCGAAACATTGAGATCTAAGCTAAACTTTTGATTGTGTTTGAATGAGTGGCAAAGGGTGAACCATGTATGTCCATGGGTAAGTGGGGAAACTGAAGTAACCTGCACAGTGATTCAATACTCCCCGAAAGACCAAGGCCCTGTGCTAGCAATGAACCGAAACAGAGAAGTTAGAGTTCTACCAGTGTGTCGCCAAGTGTTGTAGCGGCTACAACCACCCTCCAAAATTTTGGCCTGCACCAATTTCGGAGCCTCCCTTAAAGAGTTTCACTTGATGACTGCACACACTCGGGTTCACTCCATGAGCTCGTGTGAGTCTTTACATCTGCCTTGCTTGTTCATTGCATTCAAGTCTCTGCATGCTGATGTCTAAGTCATGCTTGCGACCATGTTTTGGTTATGCTCAAAGTCTTCGCTTCGTATGTGCTTGTTGTGTTCGCTATGAAAGCATCTGTCACACTCACACACAGAGTCACATTCACTGTCATGCAAGCGTCGTCTCAATCAATGAATGATCAATCATGAGTGTCGCGCTTGTCACTTGCACCGTCGGTTAATCATGTTGAACATGTGTGTCTCAATGGTTTGGTCGTTTCGTCGTCAAGTCATGCGAGTGTGTTCGTACGATCACCTGTGCATATTTTGATTGTTCACACACTTAGCCATTTTTGCTAAAGTTCCGACGACCAAACTCCTCTCTGTCAGGCGAACCATCACCCTACCATCGACTCGATCGGCTGTCAACCAGAACAACGCAGAAGCACCAAGCTAGTCTTTTCAAGCTGCGCTGCCCGCAAGCAATTCAATCAACTCTCATACTGGCCACCCGGATAGTCAGACCCGATAGTCACCCCATGACTGACTCCCTTAAAAAATTGCACAGAGGCCACTGACCTCACCCGCTCCACTGACTGAGGAAATTGCGTAGATAGGTCGGACAGACACCAAGTGTCCGTCCCCGTCTCCCGCATAAAATTGGGCAATTTTCCCAGTTAGTCATCTTGACAATCGACCGACTGTTCATCTTAGAAATCGTGCTGTGTTCATGAGTAGGCCTTCTGCTTGCACAATTTTCCCAGTTAGTCATCCTAACAGTCGACCGACTGTTCATCTCAGAAATTGCGCAGTGTTCATGAGCAGGCCTTTTGCTTCCCATCAGTTAAGTCATCTCAGAAATTGCGCAGAGATGATCAACAGGCCGACCTTCCGACCTCAGTGCAGTTTTCCTTACCAGCAACCCCTAGCAACAAACTACCAATTCCCTCGAGGAATTACGCAGTTTCTGCTGCTAGTGACTCCAGCAGCCAACTGGCAGTTCCCTCTGGGAATTGCGCAATTTTGGCTGCTAGTGACCCTAACAACCAACTGGCAGTTCCCTCAAGGAATTGCGCAGTTTTGGCTGCTAGTCTCCTGGGAAGTTCCCCCAAAAAACTACACAATCCCTGCCTACTGACCCTTCATGCAGCCCGACCCGTTCCTCTAGAAAATTGTGTAAATCTAGTTGTCCAGCCCCGCTTCCCATTCGTTCTTAAAAATGCATAAAGCATGCATGCCTTGCCTTCCAGCATTCCAGACTGTCCCTCCCAAAATTTGCGCAATTTTGCCTCCCAGCCGAGCCAGACCTCGCAGGCAGTCACTATCGACTCAGATTCCTCGTCTCCATAACTCAGTGACCCTTGCGTAGTTTTCATCAGTAGTGCCCAAGGCCATCATCTCGCTTCACAACCTTGCTACCTCTCCTAGTCACCTGCATCCGAAATGATCATGCATCATGGTAGACTAGGAGGTTTTGGATTTTATGTCATCTCGTCATGAGTGATTGCATGTACAGGTATACCAAAAAACATGGCAGGATGATGAATAGGATGAACGAAGGGAGCACATTCAAAAGGACAGGTTCACCAATGGATAAACGAACGATGCATGTGAAACGGATGAACACGACGAACATGCATCTTCGCGAACATATGAGCCTGTCAAGCCTTCTAGCATGCAAGCAAGGAACAACATGCTAAATCTTCATCAAGCGAACTAAGGACCATCGAAGACTCCGTGCAATTCGCCATGCAGAGGTGAAGCTATGATACACCATGAAGTCATCCATCACGCAACAACATTGTAACTGGACATGCACTCCAGCAGCAACACGAATGTACCAGCACTGTCATGTCAAGTCATGTCGTCGACATCTCCACTATGGGATATGTTGTCAATCAATGTGATGTAGCATGGAAGTCCAAGAGACCCACTTTTTGAACAAAGAGTCATGTAAGTCGAAAAGTCATGGTAGTCAAATGGTCATGAGGGTAGTCGAACAACCACAAGGGTCAGTTTCACCCTTGGCTATACATACCCCCTCATTTGTACATAGATGGACTTTTCACCTCAGCTCCTCCCACTTAGCCAAGAGAGTCTATAATCTTTTCTTTGAGGAGTAAGTAGTGGCTCCAACACCCCGTAGTTGGGGTTAGTGATGTATGGTGTAACGATATGTCTTGGAACTTTCGCTTAATTCAGAAGCTTGCTAACAGGCCAACACGTTTCCACACATGTATTGTATTTGTTGTAAGACTGCTCTTTAACACTTGTAATGCATGTTTCTTTAACCTGTGTTCTACATCTGAACTGCTTCATTTGTTGTAATACATAATCTATTAATGGAAATGTGTTGTACATGCTGTTAAACATTGTCTCGCCCGTGTAGACAGCTCTCTCAGACATCAGACATACCTTTCACATGAAGCTTGCTGTAACAACTGTTGCACTTGTTCGCACTGATCCATGAGTGTTGTATGTGCTATCTTACCTTGTATGTTGTGACTGCCTCATCCGTGTGGACTGCTCCGCCAGAAGCTGCACATGTCCTATTGTGTTGTGTGTTCCTAGCAGTGTTGGGACTACTCCAATCGACTTGGAACTCACTCTCACCCTCTCCCTCAACAGTGAAAGAACCATTGACATAAGTGACACTTACACTTACCAGGCACGCAAACCTCACTTCTCGAAGACAAAGCAAACCACTCTCCTATGCTGACAAGCAAGAGTTGAGGCAAATCCTTAAGACAATGGCAACCGGGCCATCATACCGGATGAGACTCCCACACCAAATAGTGTGAGGTCTAGTTGGGACTTCATACCAAGGTGATCCCCTGAATGTTGGCGGGTCCAACACCGTTAACAGAGTGTCACTATGATATGACTTGACCTTAAAGTTCCATTTATGGAAGTGGGGCCCACTGGGATTACAAATCACTCAGGATCCTGCAACCACCCTAGGTGATCAATCCCTGAGCTAGAACTCTTTTTCACTAGGCTTATCCTCCAACTGCACCCATAAGACTACATGCATGCGGTTATGAGGCTCCAACCGCACCCATAAGCTCGTTTGCATGTGGTTATGAGGCTCAAACAACACCCATAAGCCCATCTTCATGCGGTTATGACCTAAATTTCTTAGTTAAGTGCATGCGGTCATAAGATCAATGCCATTTTTTCAGGAAAGCCTCTAGACCACTGCTCAAAACTGCCTGTAACTTTCCAAAATCATGGTTAAGATGACAACAATGCCAAACATTCAAAATTGAACAAGCTACTGATGAGGACATGCATATTACACAATAGACATTTTCACCAAACATATGGTAAACATGAAAGCTACAGGTAATGAATGCATATTTGATCATAAACTTATGAATTTCATTTGAGAATCACCAAGAAGGTGTTGAAGAATGTAACTAGGTTCGGTCTTCATAATTGTACTTGAGTCAAAATGTAATATATTTGTCAAAAGAAATATTTATTATTATTATTATTAATTGAATTGACTTGTTAAAGCATGGGTTTCATGCTTAGGTCAATTTTCTTAGGTCAAGCCTCCATTGTAGGCTTTAGGTTGTTGTCAAAATCTATTTTTGTTTGGTCAAAGACTCCTCCATCAAAGTCTCCTTGCTATTGGCCTAAAAAAGAATCATCATGAAGTCGACTTCCCTCAATGAACTCATGTCAGCCTAACCTTATAAAGCCACTTCTCTTCATGAACTCATGTCGACTCATTTATGATGGAAAAACAACTACATATATAAGCATAAGGACTTTGCTCGAATGACAAGGAAACAAATTCGGATTTCAAAGAAATTTTTTTGGTTTTATTACAATGAGATAGTTCATATCTTTTCCAGAGAATGGATTCATAGAATTTTGGTGAAGGAACGACATAATGAAGATATAAATTCTACCACAGTGATAAGGTCTCGGTACAATATCTAGGTGCTATCACAGTGAGATTATTTCGGTGCTACCATAGTGACAAGGTCTCGATACAATGACAAGATCTAGGTGTTATCACAGTGAGATGATTTCGGTGCTACTACAGTGACAAGGTGTCGGTGCTATCATAGTGAGATTGTTTATTTGCTATTACAGTGATAAGAATTTGGTACTATCATAGTGACAAGGACTCGGTGCTTACACAGTGACATGGATGACAAACTGAAGAAGATCAAACAAGGATGACTTGATGGAGGGAGTCTCTAGTCTAGGTCATGCGGGCTTTGGTTATCTCATCTTTTTTTGAATATACTAAAGGAATAATTCTTGATCGGGTTTTCCCCTAGAATGGGGTTTTTCCCTGGCTGCATGCCTACATCTTGTGTCTTTTTCTATTTATTGATTGGCATTAGTCTTGATGATAATGAAAAGATAAATTGAATGAAATAATAATAATAATAATAAACCATCACAAGATAATTCCATAATAAGAGAAATTGATTAACTTGCCACATCCTTGGATTTCTCAACATAAGGCTCCAAGCCCTCTCTAACTAGCTGCAACAACACTCATTAGTCCATGCATTCATCAACCATCCAGTACTTAACAAATCATGAACATGAGCCATAGCTAGAGCACATCATATAACCAGGTATATAACCAGCATATAACAAGAATAGAGACCATAACAGATCAACCATAATATCCATATGATAACCAGAACAGGTGCTCATAGATCATAATAGAAAAATAACTCATATTAACATATGAAAATTCCAAAAAAGTCAGGGACTTCCACGTACCAACCGACTATAGATTGGGCTCTACAATCAAATTATTTTTGTTTTGATTGACCTCAGTTCTAACTATAGCTACATTAGTCTAGATCTCGTGGAAAAATTCCAATTAGCCAAAGAATCGCATATAGAGCCATCATTGGTCCAATTAGCAACGGGGACAAAGAAAAAAGTAAGCCAATGGGTGAGATCGTGTGTGTTTGAGCTCTAGAATATGCCAACAATAGCACATTTGAATTTGCTACCAACCTCTGTGGTTCATCATCAAGAATAGATCCATGAGTGAATAAGTTAGAACTCAATAAGGTTAACAAATAAGGCTAGGGTATGGGAATGAATATAAGTCGACATGTTTACTTCAGTGTTGTTTATAATTTGTTTATTTTAATTTTATTGTTAACTTAATAATTATTTTAGTTGTTGGTTTTTAATTCCTAATTTAATATCTAGTTTTTCTTCTTTTAAGATTAAAGTTAGGATTATATATATATTTTTAATTACTATTGATTAGTGATTATAAACTAAATAGTAATTATATGTATTATTAATTAATTTTTATTAATTATATGATTATCTTAATTTTAAGTTATGTTTGAAAATAAAATAATAAGTGCCTAGTGACAATAAATTAATTTATATTATTAATCCCAAGAATGAATCTAATATTTTAAATTAAATTAAATAAAAACTTTTTTGTTCTTTTGTATTAAAGGTTAAGTGTATTGTAAATTTAATTATGTTTTTATACCCTTATTGATAATTATTTTATAAAGAATTATATTTTAGAATTGAATGATTAAATTAAAGTTGTTAGATTTTATTCTTTTTACCTTTGAATTATATTTTAGAATTGAATATGATTAAATTAAAGTTGTTAGATTAAATTCTTTTTAACTTTTTGATAATTATAAAAAAATTATTTATTCTTGATGATTTGAAGAAAATGGTTAAATGAATATAGGGTTAGTGTAATACAAAGGAAGAGCATGAAGGCCAAGTCAAGGGATAAGAGGGCTGAGAACATTTAGGGGAAGGCGGGTTTAGAGGTAAGAGTCGGGATCCAATTATCACTAATTTTCTAACCATCATCGCGGTTATGAGGTTTGTTGGAAGTTATCATAGAGTTAGGATAGGTGACGACTTTCTTATTCAATTTTTCAAATTTTAGGGTCTGTTTGAGGCTCTTTTGTTCTTCGATTTTAAGAGATTTTAATGTTGAGCAGGCGTCTATTCTAGACCAGAGCACATGATCTATGAGGTTAGATAAAATTAAGTGTAGTTTGAAATTTTTATTGTTTATAGGTTAATTTCAACCCTGATTTTGCTAATTTCTGAACGGAGAAGAGTTTGGCTAGCTTTGGCAAATATGTGTTTATTCCTGGAGTTTTTGAGGTTGTGTTTGATGCAGGCAAATGAAGGGATAATGGAGGCGTCTCTACAATGTTTGAGAAAGGTGAGATCTGACTTCTTCTTTGCAATCAGTGATCTGAATTGTTCTAATAATTGAACTTCTCTTAATTTCTCCCTCTCGTACAGGTTGAAAATTAATGATTTGAGGCTTCTGCGATCTGTATTATGTGTAGTGTTATCTTCTAGAGTCATCGCATTCATGTTTGTAGGAATCGACGTTTCAAACCAACCTCTATGGTTCATCATCAGGAATAGATCCATAAGTGAATAAGTCAGAACTCAATAGGGTTAATAAATAAGGCTAGGGTTGGTATGGGAATGAATATAAGCCGACATGTTTAATTTAGTTTTGTTTATAATTTGTTTATTTTAATTTTATTCTTAACTTAATAATTATTTTAGTTGTTGGTTTTTAATTCCTAATTTAATATCTAGTTTTTCTTCTTTTAAGATTAAAGTTAGGATTATATTTTTTTTTAATTAATATTGATTAGTGATTATAAACTAATTAATAATTATTTGTATTATTAATCAATTTTTATTAATTATATGATTATCTTAATTTTTTTGTTTAAAGTTTGGTATGTCCATCCATTTTCTATTATATATTAGGCAAATTTACACCACATAGGTTGACCGGGTGGCCTCAACTTGCCCTGAGGGGAAACCAAGTCTGTTGGCCACCGGTCAGCATTATAAGCCATCCAAAAACAGAATTCTTTCAGTCTTTCTAGCCAAGCTAGATAAGTCTCGATCTCATGTCCAGATACTACATAACTATAAAAACTAGCATATGCAATAGGAAAATTAAAAGCTAACCGCATAAACAAAAACTATGCATGGGGAGTCTAGTCTTTCTGCTCTTTCTGCTCATTTGAGACAGAAGCAACAGGAGCAGGATCTTTAGCAGTCACCCCTGGCATTCCATACAACTCCAGAATGCAAGGGATGTGGCGGTCAATTCGATCCATCCTGATGTCCTGTTTGTGCAATTGGAAGAGGATTTTCTCCATATCTTTTTTATAGTTTGGCAGGCCCTACACTGTAACTGCCATCCCCACAGAGATTTGTTCCATCGCTTTTCCAAGAAGACTTTTCATTAGGAAATACAGATAAAGGGTGTGTTTAAACTGAGTAATTCTCCCACGGGTATTCCCTGGATCTAGGACCAATGACCTCCAATTGTCAATCTCTTCCTCTGATTCACTTTCCTGCTTAATCTCGGCTTCCCAGTCTTCGATCAACTTCTGAATTCTCGCGTCTGTCTCGTCTAGGTATGTCACTGCTGCCTCTGCTATGAGGTGCTCGATAGGCTTATGACCCCTGCGAGCTTCCGACGTGCTTGGTCCCTTGTTTGTCCGGGGGGCTGGGCCTCTCCTGCCACGCCCATGTCCTCTCGCTGCTCGAGCCATAACCTGTGCAGTGGAGCCCTGTTGACATCCAAACGAAGTTAGGTTTGTCAAACCTTGCTTAGCATCCCATCTTTTCCATTCATACAATGCCCCTCTTCCATACTTCTCTGCATGAGAGTTAAGGTAGCCCAGATCACACAAGTGGCTAAGGGAAGTGGGTTTTAGACTCTTCCCCTGGAGCTCCTCATAGTACCCCTCCCCCTTGCTATAGTTCAAATGTCGGTCGTCCCGTTACATCCGGAACCAAACCCACAGACCCGTCCAGAGCCTGGCAGGACACTTGAAGCTATACTCACTTTTTGTACCCTCAGCCAATAAATGCAAGCCATGGCTTTGCTTTCTCCTCTACCCAGATTGCCGCCCCGGATCCCTAGCTTTGCCCTCAGTGCCATGCAGATGCCTGGTTTCCCAAGGGTTTCTTTGCATCCTACTACCATGGCTGAATTCCCATCCCCCTGCCCTCAACTCTTTCGTGCCTCTCTCTTCATCACCCAACACCCTAGGAATGGCGAGCCCACTGTCCCTTATTCCCCTGGCTTGAGAAACTAAAGATAGGCCCACGTATCTTCTCAGCCCGCTTTTTCGATTCCGCAACCAAGGTTCTGGCTCGATTGGGATAGAATCAGAAATCAAAACCATGCCATGGCATACCCTTTCTGCCCCCAATGCATCCCATACAAAGCTACTCCCCATTGCGCCGACCGCTTGCCCCTCCCTTCCCCCAGCAGAACCCCAACCAGATCATGGAATCAATACAGGAGCAGGGCCAAATTACATACCGGGAATCCGTTGCTTGTATGTAGCCAAGGTTCCTTTCTTGCCTTTGCCCCTCCCCAGCTCTGAGTCGCCTCCCGTATCCACAACTACTCTCTCCTACCCTACATGTCAAATGTCTAAACCTTCTCTGCCACCCTTCCTTAATCCTTCCTCCTCCACCTTGCCCACTCACCATCCATGCATTCATACTGAAGGACACCGCACCCCCTGCCTTGAGCATGTGGGGGGCAGCGGTCGTTATGGCCTTCGTACTACCCATATCCCATCCTAGCCTGGCCTCTTTGACATCGACCCGCATCCCAATCGAGAGATGATTATCTTAATTTTAAGTTATGTTTGAAAATAAAATAATAAATGCCTAGTGACAATAAATTAATTTATATTATTAATTCCAAGAATGAATCTAATATTTTAAATTAAATTAAATAAAAACTTTTTTTGTTCTTTTGTATTAAAGGTTAAGTGTATTGTAAATTTAATTATATTTGTATACCCTTATTTTTTTTTTCTCGGTAAAGACTAATTCTATTAAGTAGAAAATATAGTACAATCAGGAAAAGCAAGAGACCGACAGACCGGAAATGATGTATCCATCAACCTCGGTCCCGGTGAAAAGATTTAAACTAATGGCAACAGCAGATAGCATGTAATCACAGACATACCAAATGATCTTTACCCCATGGGGGTAGAAGCTACAACGCATTGTTTTTTCCCTTTCTTTTTGTTGACTTTTGTCCAGCCATCCTGGGGAGGATGAGCTAGGACAACTTGAAGACTGGGAAACTCTGACATCTGGAATTCCTTTTCAGATTCTGAGGAGGACTCATGGCTGCGCTTCAGGGCGATTGCTGTGTCCGGGGGATGGCCCATGGTATCCATGGGAGGATCCATCGGCTGAGGCTCCTGATCTGGTTCTGAATCGCTATCCCCATCCTTCGAACCTGGGGAGCTGGGGCTCCCAGTCGGCGGAGGAGGGCAGGGAGCCCAACGCTTGGGCTTGGATTTTGCGTTGAATCCCTTTTTCGATCTTGCTGTCAGCGATGGGCAGGAGTTCTGCAGGTGTCCTGTAAGGTGACAATGGCGGCACCGAAAGGCAGTGTTCTCGTAGTCTAGAAGCTGAGTCCAAACAGAGTCCTTGATCTTGAGATTGATTAGCTCTGGCAATCCCTTGCTTAAATCTAGCTCCACACAAATTCTGGCATATGTGTAAAGACCCTGCATTTCCCTCTTGTAATCTCCCATTAAGAAGCAACCCAAAGTGTTGCCTATTTGCCTGTATACCTCTGTGCGCCACAGGTGAATTGGGAGGTTTGGAAGTCTGATCCAGACAGGGGCTTTTGTGATAACTGCAGAAGCTGGATCAAAGTCTGGGAACCATGGAGTTAAGAAGAGGCCTGCCGAACCCATGAACCAAGGGCCTTCTTCTAAGGCCTCTTTGTAGTCCTCGAGATTGTCGAACAACACTATAAAATATCCCTTTGCACAGAAGTAAATCTTGCATCGGTGAGTCCAGGTGTCCTTGATCCAGTCATAAAGATCCTTTGAGCGTGGCCAGAGACCATTGAATCTGCAGATGATGGCCCTTTCAGCAAATTGCTGGGTGTCATCTGCTAAGTCAGGGTAAGAGATCTCAACAGAGGGGACCTCTTCCGATTTGTCAACCAGAAAGGGTTTGGGAGGAGCCTGAACTGGCGGATCTGTCTTTTCAGGCTTATTAGCATGGACTGCATCTTTATAAGAAAAAGCCTTAGCTGAGGAAGACTCTCCAGCAGCTCCTCCCCTCAAACGAAGGGTTAAAATAATGCATGCATCTTTCTCAATGCCGAAAAAAGAAATGGGATAGGGATCCTCAAGTTGTTTACCTTCATGGAGAAGCCGTTGAGCTGCAGAGGGGATTCCCAGTTTGATGCTCAGTGTATGCTTGAGATTCTGCACTAGATCCGTCTGGTTAACCCATTGTAGCATAGTTTTGCCTGTAATGAGCTTGATTTGTATCTGGAATGATGCAGAAAAGTCCGAATGCCTCTTTCCATTGCAGATCTGTGCAGAGAGGCTGCATGCGTGAAGATTGGTTTTCGTATCTTGGATTTGCCTCATTTGCGGGGGAGGCATACCGCCCATCGAAGCAGGCTTTTCCTTCCCAGTATCCAAGATCAGTGGATACGCTGCGTGGGGTTCTGCTGGAGCACCCTTGGTTGCTGCGCTGACAGGCTGAGGATGGCTCCATGAGTTTTTTGCAAAAGCGGGGAGCTGATGCCGTGCTACTCCAGGGCACTCTGCAAAGAGATCCGCGCGAGTAATCTTGTTTGCGGCCACAACATTCACAAAATGAGCATCCTGTGCGTCTGCAGTGAGGGATATATCCCTTGATCTGTGCCTGCGGTGCTCGATTCCATTCGCGGCAGGGGCGATCTGAGAAACTATGGCGGCCGAGGGCATGGCGGCGGCTGCAGAGCTAGGGTTCTTCCCGTTATTTTCTTATTTGTATACCCTTATTGATAATTACTTTATAAAGAATTATATTTTAGAATTGAATGATTAAATTAAAGTTGTTAGATTAAATTCTTTTTACCTTTGAATTATATTTTAGAATTGAATATGATTAAAATAAGGTTGTTAGATTAAATTCTTTTTAACTTTTTGATAATTATAATTTTTTTCATTTATTCTTGATGATTTGAAGAAAATGGTTAAATGAATATAGGATTAGTGTAATACAAAGGAAGAGCATGGAGGCCAAGTCAAGGGATAAGAGGGCAGGGAACATTTAGGGGAAGGCAGGATTAGAGGTAAGAGTCGGGATCCAATTATCACTAATTTTCCAACCATCATTGCGGTTATGAGGTTCGCTAGAAGTTATCATAGAGTTAGGATAGGTGAAGACTTTCTTATTCACTTTTTCAAATTTTAGGGTATGTTTGAGGCTCATTTGTTCTTCGATTGTAAAAGATTTTAATGTTGAGTAGGCGTCTATTCTAGACCATAGCGCAGGCTCTATGAGCTTAGATAAAATTAAGTGTAGTTTGAAAGCTTTATTGTTAAATAGGTTAAGTTCAGCCCTGATTTTGCTAATTTATGAACGGAGGAGAGCTTGGCTAGCTTTGGCAAAAATGTGATTATTCATGGATTTTTTGAGGTTGTGTTTGATGTAGGAAAATGAAGGGATAATGGAGGCGTCTCTACAACATTTGAGAAAGGTGAGATCTGATTTCTTCTCACACACACATTTGACACAAGATATTCTCTAGGATATCCTTTTAGGAGAAAAACACAGCTAGAAGGTGAGGTCACTCCACTCTCTTTCTCTAAATGGAAATATGGTTGCGAGTATAAAGAAGTATGGCCTATGGTCCATTGGCTACTACAATGCACAAATCCTCTCTGTGTGATATACCTCCTATCCCTCTCAGTCATTTTTTGCTCAGCTATGGAATAAAAGCACTCGAAAGAATAGAATCCCTTTTCCTCCTAATGGCCTGATTATAACACAAAATGATAACATACTAGTGGTTAGGTTTGACTACCTCAACTCTTAACCAAAGTTACATAGAATCTTCTAGAGTCTTCTACATCATGATCATGTGGCTATCCCCTTTTTCATGAATAATGGGGGTTGATGTGGAATCCTATCAAATTATGGTGGTGAAAATAGGAAGGTCAACTTTTGAGTGCCATAATTTTTGCATACAAAATCCAATTGATGTGATTCTTACACTGTTGGAAAGGTCTTTGTTATAAAATCGAAAAAGGTGTGACGCTAAAGCAACAAATTTTTACCACCAAAAAACATTGTTTGGTTCCTCAAAATGCTCCCAGAAGGTTTCAAACCCTGTTTTGCCAAACTAGGTCCCACTGTTAAAAACGATCCCGTGAGCTGATTCCTCCATTTTTTTGCATGACTATGAAAGCATCAAAATGGATGACAAACAATATAATGATCCAATCCAAGTCACACCTCCCCATTTTTGGAGGCTTTTGTCCCCAAAAGCATCTATTGTATGAGGTGAGGAAAAGTTTCCTCCTCCTTCTCTCTGGTGTACCATTTAGCTTTGCTTGGAAGTTTTCCTTTCAACCCAATCTACCAAAGGTCAAGCTGCCCATGTCTTATAGTTTTGAACCTCTTCTACAAATTGATATCTTCTTTAAACTTTGCCTGAGCTTATGGTGCCAACACTATAGAAGGTAGGACATTTTCCTCTTCTTGATCTTGCATGGATGACTCATAGAGTTTCAAATTCTCTACATTTAAAATTGAGTAAATGTGCATATAAGGTGGTAAACTGAGTCAATAGGCATTATCACCCACCGTTTCCAGTATCTCAAAGGGACCATACCTTAGAGCACTTTTTTTATTATCAATCCCTTGTAGACTCTCCTTGTTCAATTTTAGCCATACTATGTCTCCCACCTTGAACGATTTCTCTATTCTATGTTGATAATGCATTTCCTTATACTTCTTCTCTGACTTTTGCAGTGTCTTTTATATCTATATATGGATTTGCTTGATATTTTCTACAAACTTTTAAACCCTCAAGGCGTCTGTTGTAAGATATTCCCTCACTCCTCCTTACTGTTTATATGCAATGTCTAAAGGTGAAGGTTGCCAATATCCAAAACAAGTTTCAAATGGGGATTTTCTTATAGAAGTGTGGACTGCTTTATTGTAAGAATGTTGTATATATACCATATTTTCATCCCAAGTCTTTGGATGCTTCTGGTTGTATCCCCTCAAAAGTTGCACGGAAGTCATGTTTACTACTTCTGTATGCCCATTTATCTACGGAATGTTTTAGATCTCTTCAACTTCAAGTCCATATTCTCCCACAATGTAGTCTATAATGCACTGAGAAATCTTGTATCCACGTCTCAAACAATGCTCCTTGGTATCCCAAAATGCACCTAGATCTATCCAAAGAACAAGTTCACTACTTCTTGCACATTGATAGTTTTTTAACAATGCATCAGAACACAGATCTTGCTGAACTTGTTAACTACCATGAACATATAATCATGTATCTTCTTGGTTGTTGGTAAAAATCCCCCAAGTCCATGGAAATGCTTTCCCAAGGATGAGTGGGTACAAGTAAGGGGTGATATAAACCCTATTCCCTGTTGCTAGGCTTATTGGTAAAAAAACATGCATCCTCTTATGAACCTAGCTACCCGATCTTGCATCTTAGGCCAATACACATACCTTTGCAAGTTGGTCATGGTCTTCCCTACACCAAAATGCCTTGCAACCTTGGAGGTGTGAGTGTAACACCCTCCTCCCATATTTACCCAAGCCAACTGGTCCACTAGGGAAACACGTGACGAGAGGATACTATGATGTGATTAAACTCCCCATTTATATTTAAGGAAGTGGAACCAACAAAAAAAAACCAATATAATCTTCCTCAGGAGCTACAAACCATTTAGGAGGCAACCAACCCTTACAAGTGCTTAATCCCTGAGATAACTTGTCAATTTGCTGATCTAGACCCTCAAATACCCCCATGAAAATCCATGCATGCAGCCGAGGCCCTCAAGCCGCTCCCACATCAAGGCATGCTAGTGACGGTGGTCCTTTTTAGGCAGTTCTGATCCAACGACCCCTTATTCTATGCCTCTTTTTCAGGGCTATGACTCAGGGCATTGCCTAGAACTTCATGAAACTTCTAGGAATGATAAATAACAATGAAATAAGGCTACTGTTGCAATAGACAGAGTGTGCTGGCTGCGGAATCTGGTGCGAGCTGCGGAAACTGGTGCGAGCTGCGGAAACAGTTCTCAGCTGCAGAAACTGAAACAACACCCTTCTGTCTATACAAAAATTAGTTAGAGAAGACTTGCTAAATGAAATAGTCCTGAGAGGGACTTTTATTGATGAAATGGAGTGAGATGAATGAAATGAAATGAAAATGAAGTGGAATGGAAATGGAATGGAGATGAAGTGGAATGAAATGGTAAATGAGATGGAAAGAGAGAGAGATTTTTTTATTTGGAAAATATAAAGTGTCAGGTGCCCCTGATTTTCACCTTATATTTTCTGCATAAGACCGCCAATCCAAGATTGGTTTTCAGGCTTATACAAGAGACCTCTTTTTTTTTTTTTTTTAACTGAAAGAAACAAAGACTAGGCTGATGGAGGAGAAGAATTCTTCTCCACCAACCTCATTGCAGAATCTTCTTGGAACATTTTAACAAACTCCTCCTTTGAGAGTGGCTTGTGGTAGATTTTCAATCGATGGCCATTCACAATGAGAGGAGTCTGAAGCTCATCAATGGTCTTTACTCGAACTGCTTCATTGTTAAAGACTTCATCAATCTCATATGGTCCAAGCCAATGAGTTTGAAATTTTCCCTTGAAGTCCTTAAACTTGGAATCAAACAATAGTGCCCAATCTCCCTTCTGAAACTTTCTTTCTTTGATGTGTCGATCATGCCACTTGGTTCTTTGGTGCTGAACTAGATCAGTCCTTAAAATTGCATCTTGTCTTATTTCATCTAGCTCATTTAGCTGGTCCATTCTGTGCTTTTGGGCTTCTGATAGGTTCATCCCCAATTGAACTGCCATCTTGAAGGTCTTGACTTGGAACTCAATGGGGAGCAGGACTTCTTTCCCATAAACAAGTTCATAGGGAGAATGTCCTGTTGTGTTCCTCCATGTAGTTCTATAGGCCCATAAGGCTTCAGGAAGCCTTTCTGCCCAATCTCTTCTGTGGAGATGAACAGTCTTGGTGATGATGCTTTCAAGAACTTTATTTGTAGATTCCACTTGACCATTTGCTTGCGGATGGTATGGAGTAGATGTTCTGTGCTTAATTTTGTATTCCTCCATCAGCTTTTCCATCAATTTAGATGTAAATTGACTTCCCTGATCTGTCACAATTTCTCTTGGGACACCAAAACGAGTAAAAATATCCTCAAAAAGAAATTGAACAACTGAATTTTCAGTGGCAGAAGGCAATGCCTTGGCTTCTACCCACTTAGTAACATAATCAGTGCAAACCAATATATACTTCTTTTGCTTAGATGGTGGATTAATAGGTCCAACGAAATCTAGAGCCCATTTCTCAAAGGGTTCGATGCATACCTGTGGCTGTAGTGGCATTTCATTTGAAGGAGTTGGTCTCCCTACTCTTTGGCAGCTGTCACACCTTTTGACATATTGTTTTGCATCTTTAAAGAGAGAAGGCCAATAATATCCTAAAGAAAGGATTTTATAGGCCGTCCTCTTGTCAGCAAAGTGTCCGCCGCACGGTTCATCATGACATGCCTTAAGGATGTCAGGCATTTCATCTTCCCAAACACATCTTCTGATCATACAATCTGGCCCTGTTTTGAACAATTCATTAGAAATCCATGAATAATGTGAACTCTCTTGAATGATTTTCCTTTTCTCATTAGGAAATAAGTGTGGAGGAAGCTTCCCTGTAACTAAATAATTAGCAATATCTGCATACCAAGGGGTTTTAGTAGTTACTGCAAACAAGTATTCATTTGGAAACTTATCCTCTACAGGAGAATCTTCGTTAGTGTTTTGGATTCTAGACAAGAAATCAGCTATTGTGTTTTGTTTCCCTGGTCTATCTAACACAGTAATATTGAATTCTTGTAAAAGTAAAAGCCATCTTGTAACTCTGCCATTAGTAACAGGTTTGTTCATAAGATATCTAATTGCAGAATGATCAGTATGGACAAAGGTTTCATAGCCGGTTATATAATGTCTAAACTTGTTGATTGCATGAACAACGGCTAAGAATTCTTTTTCAGTCACAGTATAATTTAACTCAGTGGGAGTCAAATTTTTACTGGTGTAATAAATAGCATAAGGAACTAAATCCTTTTGACCCAACACAGCTCCTAGAGCTGTATCTGAAGCATCTGTAGAAATGTGGAAAGGGAGTTTCCAATTTGGCCCCCTCAAAATGGGTGCTTCAGATATTCTAGTTTTTAAAGTTTCAAATGCAGATTGACAGTCGGGATCCCACTTGAATTCACAGTCTTTGGTAAGTAATTTGAAGAGTGGAGATGCTATCTTGGTGGGGTTTTCAATAAATCTTCTATAATACCCAGTAAACCCAAGAAAACTTCTAACATCCCTTTGACAATTTGGAATAGGTAACTTGGAGATGACTTCAACTTTTGATCTATCAACTTTGATTCCATCTCCTGAAATATGATGTCCTAAAACAATCCCTTCAGTAAACATCATAAAACATTTTTCATGACTTAATGAAAGATTTGTTTCTTTACATCTAATGAGGACTTTTTCCAAATTTTCTAATGCTTCTTCAAATGAGTTACCATAAACTGTAAAATCATCCATATAGACCTCTACACAATCATGAATTAGATCGGAAAAGATTCCTAATACTGCCCTTTGAAATGTTGCGGGTGCATTACATAATCCAAAGGGAAGTACTTGGTAAGCAAAAGTCCCCCATGGACAGGTAAATGTGGTTTTATCCTGATCTTCAGGTGCTACCTGAATTTGATTGTAACCACTAAAACCATCCAAAAATGAGAAATACTTTTTGCCTGCTAAAGTATCTAATACTTGATCAATAAAGGGCAAAGGAAAGTGGTCCTTCAAGGTTGCTTTGTTCAATTCCCTGTAATCAATGCAAACCCTCCATTTACCGTTCTTTTTAGGTACTATAACCAAAGGGGAAACCCACCGGCTATCTGAAATAGGGTAAATGAAGTTTACATTAAGTAACTTTTGGAGCTCTTCTTTCACTATCTCCCTAAGATTTGGATTCATCCTTCTTTGAGGTTGTCTGATTGGTCTACTGTTTTCCTCAATGTAGATGTGATGAATGCTAGTCTTAGGATCAATACCTTTCATATCGGTATACTCCCATGCAAATGCAGTAGAATGTCTTTGCAAGACTTTGGTTAGCTCTTCCTGTTGTGATTTTTCCAAGTTTCTATTGATGTTTAGTGTTTTTCCTGGAAAGATCTCAATGGCAAAACTACCAAACTCTTCCATAGAGAAAAGAGACATTTGTCTAGATGAAAGATACTCTATGTCAGAATCCAACTGAAATTGTGTGGAGTCATATTCTGAAGATGGTTCGAAATTTTCTAATGTATTCAGAATTTGACTATCTTCACTAATCTCAGAAATGGTAAAGACAGGTTGTATAGTATCTTCATCATCAACCCACTCATTATCTCCTATTTCTGTGATTGCTTTTGCTGGAGGATACAGATTGAACTTCTTTGTTGAATTACCATCAGAAATGTACATGTCCCCAGACCTACAACTTATGAAAGCATCAGCTGTGGCTAGCCAAGGTCTTCCTAAAATAAGAGGATGTCCTCCTAGATTACTCTTGGGAGTTAAAATCATAAAATCCACTGGATATTCCCAAGAATCTAAGGAGACTGGAATGTCTTCTAATACACCATCTGGTTTGATAATGGATCGATCTGCAAGTTGCAACAAGGTGGGTGTAAAAAGAAGATTAGGAAGTTTTAGCTGTTCCATAGTCTGTCTACTCATGATGTTGATAGCAGCCCCTAAATCAATCAAAGTATTTGGTATTTCTACCCCATTGATATGTGTTTTGACAATTGGACTACCGGGGTCTACATATTTCTGCATAGTAATCCTTCCCATCATGATGTCTGCAATTTTTCCTACCAGGTGGATCCTTCTGGTATCTCTTGGTTTCCTTCCTGGTCTTTTAAGGCTCAACTCCTTTATTGTTTTTGCTAGAATAGGAATTTCCTTAATGGCTTGTAACAAGGGAATCTTGATACAGACATTTTTCAATTCATCTAGAAAATTATAGTCAGGCAACCAAATTTGTTTTTCCACTCCTTTATCAATTTGTAATCTTTCAGGAAAAGGAGGTGTGGATAGAGATGTAGGTTGCTCAACTATGGGAGTTGTGGGGGTTGATTCTTTTTCTTTTTGAATGTTTGGGTTTTGAAGAGATGCTTCAGAACCCTTATTGGCTTTAAGAGACTCTTCCTCATAAATGCTTGGCTGTTGAACATTTATAGAAGGTTGATCTAGGATTCTACCTGATCTGAGTTGTACTTCATTGAGAGGAACAATCATATAGGTAGGGAATGGTTGACCTTCCATCATGTAAGCATTTTGAGGGTTTTTATTATTGGGGTTTGGCAATGGCTGAGAAGGAAGTTGGTTTGACTTAAGCAAGAGTTGAGAACTTTGATTCTGTTGAGAAGGTTGTTGTTGTTGAGGAAATGGCAATGATAGTTGTGGATTTTGATTTGGAAGTTGTGGAACTTGCTGGTTTTGAAAAGATGGAGGATATTGATAGAATTGAGCAAATCTCCCATAAGGATTTTGCATACCTTGTATCCATGATTGAAAAGGATTTTGAGGTTGGGACCAAGGTTGTTGCCAAGGATTCCAATTTGGTTGGGGTTGAAAATTCATAGAGTTGTTAAACCCTTGATTTTGTTGCCCTTGCCAAGGTCTCCTTGCAACAAAACAGAGAGATTCGAGTGTATTTGGATCTTCTTGAAAGACAGCTTTGAGCCCAGGAATTGAAGGACAATCCTTGGTCTCACAGTTCTCTGAGCAAATTACACATGTTTCTACAACTTTTGCATCCAAGGGACATTCCCTTAGAGCATGTTTCTTCCTACATTTCAAGCAAAAGATGGCCAAAGCCTCAGCTTCTGCTTTCTGTTTATTGTGAATCTTAAGGGTGTCTAATTGTTCACTAAGACTCCCTAAGATGTCAGTTTTGAATTCATCAAGCATATTACCAATCTCAGCCCTACTTACTGACCCAGTTGCAGATTTGTTTGCTCTGAGGAGAGAAGGATCTCTAGGCCCTTTTTGAGTTTTTGATTTCCCCCTTGAGAGATGGACACATAGCTCTGCTATATCATTGAGTGAAAGTTGAGATATATCTCCCTTCCCCATCATGTTCAAAATGTCTATCCATTCATCTCTAATGGCTTTTAACAAAAGGGCTTTCAAGGTCTCCTCATCTAAGTTGTTCATTTTTGCTCTTTTCAAATTGTATTGAAATCTTTCAAGCAAATCCTCCAAATTTTCATCTTCTTTTTGTACCATCTTGAATACCTCATCCTTGTGATTGGTGGGCATACAATAGTCCAGATACCTATCCAAAAATGTTTGTTTCATATCATTCCAAGACCTAATGGATTGAGTGAGTAATCCCATGAACCATTTCAAAGCTTGTCCTTTCAATGTTGAAGGGAACAATTTGAGTTTTTGAGAGTCATCCAGATAATCATAAGTTCGACATACGACTTCAAAATCAAATAGAAATGTTTCAGGGTCCTCATTCCTTAACCCATGAAAGTTTGGGAGGACAGATGGTGATATGTTTTTCATAGTGGCTCGGGAGTCCTCATCAATGATAGGGAACCCAAATGAGTTATCCCCATCCCTATTTCCTCCAATGTTACCTCTACCTCCTCCATTGTTTCCTCCTCCTCCTCCTCTACCTCTACCTCTACCACCTCCTTCCTCTGTCATAGTGGTTTCCCTAGAGACTTCAGAGTCCTCTGGTTCTTCTACAAAGGGTGAATGAGAAGGAATTTCTCCCTCTTCTTCAGATGATTCTACTTCTTCAATTACAATTGGTCTTTCTGTAGAAGGAAGGAAAGGATCTCTTTCTGATTCAAATTCAATAGAAGGTGTGGGAGAGTCAATTCTTGCCTCTTGAATTCCAGGAATCCTAGGGCTAGGAGTGTCAGTTGGAGATGAGGGAGGTGTCTCTTGTCTATTCCTTGAAGTAGATGGACTTGTAAAAATTGAACTCTTGGCTCTAGCTAAAAACCTTCCCCTAGAATCTCTAGCTCTATGCATGTCATTTTTATTTTTCTCTTCAAGTTAGGCTAATAATTCTCTTTCTGATCTTCCAGGTCACTCTAGGTGCAAGAAGAGAGCATACTTAAGAAACTATTAAACCAATAACTTTCCCTTTTCTGATCCTCCAGATCACTCTAGGTGCAAGAGGAGAGCATACTTTGAGAGGTTATCAATTTCCCTTTCTTGAAATTTTCTTGTTTTTTTTTTTAAGAATTGGCTACCTAATTTTCACTTCCCCGGCAACGGCGCCAAAATGTTTGGTCAATTTAGTGAAGTCTAAATTGCAACTTTTAAATGTCAACCCGGGGCTCGTAAGCTGATGAAGTGATGTGTACTGTATGTACTTAGGCAACTATTTCTTAAGTTTTTGTCGTTTTTAACTTTTTAAGTTTGTTTTCAAGTCTATTTCTCCTACAGTGATGTCATGGAAATGAAAATAAAGTGAGTGAGGTGTGTGTGATTGTGATGAGTTCTAGATGATTTCTTAAAGCTCAAAAAGTAATCTACGAGAAAGCTTTGAACATCAACTAAAATGAAATTACTCTTAAAGGAAAAATGAAAGCATCAAATGAAGGACTAATGATCTTGGCCCAGTGTCTATGTTGCTGTAAGAAAATGAAATTGAAAATGACATCTACATTAACTTAAAACAATAGCAACTACTTTAGTTCTTCAATGAAATCTCAAGCAATGTACAATCTAAGTGACAAATCACACTACTTAATTTTCCCTTAACCTTTCTGCCTTTAGATGGATTGATCATATAAGAAAGAGTTATGAGTGAATTAGCAACGTGAGTCTTAAACAAAATAACCAAGCTGAGTTAGTGATATTTTGGTCTTCGATAAAGATATTGAATTATAAAGAAGAGACCATCAACAAGTAAACAACTTGATTAGTAAACAATTATGCAACTTAAAGAAATGATAACAAAGAAATAAAGGCTGCAAACAAAGAAGGTCAGCACCATTAGACAAGATGATCACAAGTATCACTAGCTGTGAAAAAGAAAGAAAAGAAACTGTCCCGGGCACCTAAGCAAACTGCAAAAACACACTGATCAGTCATGGAAAAATGCAGAAATATAAATGGACAAAATTCAAAGTTATATACAGCTATTGTACATGATCAAAACGTAGTAAGCAAAAGCATTCTGTACAACTATTATACAAAAGCTGATAAGAAGAAATGCATAAAATGAAAAGCACTGTACAGGCCTTAAGTAAACAGGGGCCCTATGCCTACTCCAGCCAGCTCAATAGGTCACTTAAACGCTCAAATGGAGAACAGTCTTCTCATATATTACGTAGCAAAAGTAAAAGTTACAGTGGGGTTCAATATTACATAACAACAGCTAGCTAATAAGCGTTCAAATACGCTTTATTTATAGCAGAAAAACCAAACTAACTTAATCACAAACTACGCTATTCTAACAGCTGTGTGAAGAACACGTAATCTAGCACAGTCCACGGATTTAGGCAACGGTCGAGGTGGGTATTAAATCTCTGGTTGGATTCGTGTTCCCCATTATCTGCGTGGTTGAGGAAGAGGCCAGCTGTGCTTCACGTGCTCTAAACCGAACACGCAGAGCCGTGCCACCGTCAATCACCTTCGTTTGACCGAAGTTGCCCCCTCGTTGACCATGGGTGTTTACGACTGTTATGGATGAGCTGGAAGGACACACACCATGTCCTTAGTGCCACGTACTTGTCCATGTGGCCCTTCTGACCGGAGGACACCTGGATCATGCCGTTTAAGAAAACAGCTGCGGAAACTGGGATCAGCTGCGGAAACTGCAGGTTTTGAACCAAAATTCTAATCCAACAACACAGTCATTAGCATAATTAATAAACCATGTA
The DNA here is from genome assembly GCA_031772625.1 of Pinus tabuliformis. NCBI lineage: Eukaryota > Viridiplantae > Streptophyta > Pinopsida > Pinales > Pinaceae > Pinus > Pinus tabuliformis. Next base: position 870,175,664 of record CM062806.1, on the reverse strand, counting down.
AAAGTCCTATAATACAATGTTTTAAGCAAATTGATGAAGGAAATGAGTGATAAAGGAATGAAATGAATGGAAAAGGAGGCTGAGAGGATGTGAAAAGGAGTGCAGGTCTGAGGCTCAACAAGTGTTGGGCCAAGCAGTCACTAGTGGTCAAGCTAAAGGTTTCAGAATCAGATGCATGTTCCGACTCTGAGTCAGAACCCGACAAGGGGAATGACAAAGGGAAGTAGATTATCGATGCAGAGCCCAACGCCACCATTGCCACCACAAAGATCCATAAGGAGGAACCCGAAGATCCAGAGGAGGAGGAGCGTCTCTTCCACTCCCAAATGTGGGTAAAGGGCTCCCCGCTACAGTTCATTGTCGACAGTGGGAGCCAAAAGAACCTCATTTCGGTAGAGGTCATGAAGCAGCTGGGCTTACCGACCACAGCACATCCACAACCGTACACCATCAGGTGGCTTCACCAAGGATGGGATCTTCGTGTGAGCTAGCAGTGTTGCCTTCCATACAACATCAAGCCCTTCACGAATGAGGTATTATGTCACATTTCTCCCCTTGAAGTTTGTGATGTATTATTAGGACAACCATACTTGTGGAAGTGACATGCTATGTATGAATCAAGGCCCTGTGCTGTTATTGTTACTTTGGGAAATAAGTTGTACAGGATACCGGAGGTAGCACCGCCTACCACCATCTCTTTGGTTACTGCAAAACAATGCAGTAAGATCATTTCCAAAACTGGGAAATTTGTTTTCCTGATGATACACCCTCAAGGAAAGAAGAAGACGGTGGCCACGACCTCTAGACAGGGCCCCTCCGCACGACAACTACAGATGGACAAGTTCGTGGAGGAGTACGAGGACATCTTCACCTCCCCTGCAGGGGCTCCTCTGCACTGTCAGGTCAAGCACTCCATCGATCTGTCCCCAGGTGCACCACCGCCCAATGGACCAATCTATCGGTGCTCCATTATGGAGAATGATGAAATCAAGAGGTAGATTCAGGAGCTGTTATAGAAAGGTCACATCCATCCAAGTTCATCGCCCTATGGGAGCCCGATCGTGTTGGTACAGAAGAAGGATGGGACTTGGAGACTCTGTATTGACTATCGGGCATTGAACAAGATCACTGTCCATAATAGGTACCTGATCCCACGGATTGATGACCTCCTGGACCAACTGAAGGGGGGAAAATATTTCAGCAAGATCGATTTGAAGTCAGGATATCACCAGGTACCAATCGAACCCTCCAATGTGTGGAAGACTACCTTCAAAGCCAAGGAGGGCCTTTTCGAATGGTTGGTTATGCCTTTTGGATTAACAAATGCTCCTGCAACCTTCATGAGGCTAATGGATGACATCTTGCGGCCATTCACCAACTCATTTGTAGTGGTATACTTGGATGAAATCCTGATCTTCAGCCAGAGTTGGGAAGAGCACCTTCACCACATCTGGCAGGTTCTCCAAACACTGTGGCAACACAAGTTATGTGCCAATTTGGAGAAATACACTTTTGGCATGACCTAGGTTCAGTATCTGGGATACATTATTGATGAACAGGGGGTGCATGTGGATCCAGCCAAGATCCAAGTCATTCAGGATTGACCATCTCCAACCACTTTGACAGAGCGTCACAGATTTCTAGGTATTGCCAACTTCTACTGCAGGTTCGTGTTGGGATTTTCTCATATCACTTGGCCCTTGAGTCAAGTCACCAAGGGAGGAGCGAAAGAAAAATTATTTTGGTCCAAATCTCAATAGAAGGCATTCACAAAGTTGAAAGATCGCCTCTTCTCGGCACCATTGGTCGCATTACCAGACTTGCAACAACCATTTGAGGTCGAGACAGATGCCTCTGACTATGCTATTAGGGCAGTCCTTACTCAACACGGGCATCCAGTGGCATATCACAGTGAGACACTTTCAGACACAGTCCGAAAGTATCCCACTTATGACAAAGAGATGTATTCCATTGTGTAGGCCTACCGACAATGGAAGCATTGCATTTTGGGGAAGGAAACGGTCATCCACATAGACCACTGACCCCTGCAGTTCATACAAACCCAAGGGAAATTGCAGAATGATCGCAATCATAAGTGGTCCACATAGCTGCAACAGTTCCATTTGAATATCAAGTATAAGAAGGGCAGCACCAATAATGTTGCAGATTGCCTCAATCGACCACCGATCATGGTGTTAACCACCGTGGTCAACTCTTGTGGGCACGAGACTTCTGATTGGTCACTTCTCTACAAAAGCGACCCAGAATTCGGCCACACATACCACATACTCTTGGAGGGTCAGCATGTTCCAGATTTTCACCTCTAGGATGCCCTGTTATGCCACCTGGGTCACCTTTGTGTTCCTTCAAGCGAGCGTGCCAAGATGATTTGGGAAGCACAATACAGTCGGGCTGCTGGGAATTTCGGGGTTGAGAAAATGGTGGCAGTACTGCAGAAGTATTTCTATTGGCTGAATCTTCGACAGGATGTTGGGAAGTACATCAAATCATGCACTACTTGTGCCATTGCCAAATCGACCATCAAGAAGCAAGGCCTCTATACCTCGCTGCCTACCCCTAGTCGACCTTGGGAATCCATCTCCATGGATTACATGTCAGGCCTTCCTTCCACTAAGCATGGAAATGACTGTGCTTTTGTGGTCGTTGACAGGTTCTCGAAGATGGCCATTATGGCGGCCTGTAAGAAGAATATCACAGCCGAAGCCACTGATAAACTCTTCTTTGAACGAGTGTGGGTACACTTTGGGATCCCACTGTCTATCATCTCAGATCGGGACAACAGGTTCCTCAGTACATTTTGGTCCAATCTCTAGTCGATGCTGAACACCAAACTCACTAAGTCCATAGCCTTCCATCCTCAAACTGATGGCCAGGCAGAGGTTTTCAACAGGATGATCGTACACATTCTGCGTATGTACAACTCAAAGCATCCACGCACATGGGACGATATCCTTCCCTATGTTTAGCACAGCTACAACCAGGCTCTCCACAACTCGACTGACCACAACCCTTTTCAGGTGGGCTTGGGATTCCAACCACTATGTCCCATTGATGTGGCTATGCCATTTGCAGCTACTCATGCAGATTCGACTCATGTCCAGTCCGAAATAGATAAGGCAAACAACTTCATTGAGAACATCCAACATATTCGTCAGCAGGTCCATGACATTCTGGAGAAATCAAATGCCAAGTACAAGTAGCGACATGGTCAACATCGGGTTCCACACAAGTTTCAGGTGGGCAACAAAGTCTGGTTGCATTTGCAAAAGGAGCGCCTTACCAAAGCCTATCAAAAACTCAGACCACTCCGATATGGTCCTTACACCATTACCAAGGCTATGGGAGACAATGCATTTGAGCTCAGAATTCCCCCATTCCTTGGCCTGCACCCAGTGTTCAATGTGGACCGCCTTCGGCCATACTTTCCACCATTACTAGACACATCCAACCTTGCAGAACAACTCACACCCACAGAGTTAAATTCAGATTGCATGGAACAAGCTGCAACTGATCGGATCATGGACACATAGATCAAGCACACTCGCCAGCAGAATATCCAACTGTAACGAGTTATCAAAGCATACCAACTCCTTCACCAGGGTAAGTGGCTCACCAGGGACCAAGTTCAGCAGAAGTTTCCTCATCTCATGGAGGAACTCAACGCAATGGGGACCATTGCTTCCTAAGGGGGGAGGAATGATCCAGGTGGATATTGGTGGCCACCCGCCAATTCCACTTGGACCCCCACCATTACTTCTTTCAGTTTTTCAGTTTCCTTAATTGTAGCACAATTTACTATTTTTAGTAGTTTTTCGGGTCCTAAACTTCTGGAGCTGTTTTGAGGCCCTAAATGACATTTTTTTGGAAATCTACCGCCAGTGATTTTTTGCCTAAAGTAATCTTTTCCATCGTAGTCCTCGGAGATATCTTTCCAACGGGCTATCATGCACGTCAAACAGAGATAATATGACCAAGTTGCGACCCCGGGAAGTTGGTTGTACAACTCACCCCAACGGGGCCGATAAACTCTTAGTGTTACATCTCCTCAGGTTAGGGTTTTGGTTGTTTAGGATTTGCTCTTATTGTTCTATAATAAAAAATGCCCTTGAGCCTCATTGTAAGCCAGTTCAGAGGCATGTAGCCGCCACATCTCTTCTTAAAGATAAGCTACCATCGCCCTAGCTGGTGTATTTCCATTTCTGTTTGTAAGCATATTTCAGTATTTTATATTAATGAAATGAAGTATTATTTCCGCTGCATCTCTGTGTTTATGGTTATCTCTGTAATTTGTTGCGTTCCTGTTTAAATTTAGATCAGTCAAGTATTTGATCCCTATGAAATCATATTGCTTGTTGATAACAAGCTTAGAATACTTAAAATTGACAATAGGGACCTCATCTCTATCATCATAAAGAGCTTGAGTTTATACAATTTTCCTTTTCATTCAAGCAGACTTTTGATTGTTGTCTGTCAGGTTTTTTTCAACTCTCGTTTCTTGCAGTGAATGGTAGGCTACAACTTGCTTATGTTGATTGAACAACATGAAAAATAGGTTACTTTTTCTCAAGGGTCAATGTCCCCCTTTTCTGGCTTAAAGAAAATCTCCTTTTTTTTCTCAAGTGCCTTGATTTTGTGCTTACCAAAACTGAGGGACCATTTAGCTCAAGTTCTCTGTTGCGTATGGAATTTCTAAAACAAAGATATCTGAATATGTATTACTCTATAAATGTAATATCTTCCAGTTGATGGAAAAAAGGGATTAGAGAAATGGCCTTGAGAAATGGGACATTTTGGATTTGAACTTTCTCCAAACTTCATGATGTTTCTTTTAAGAATGAACCATTGCTTTGGTAAGTTGGAAACTAATTAACTTTTTCACTACCTTTTATAGTGTTTGATAAATTTGGATATCAATTCTTAAACACCTCTTGTTCCAGTATGTCTACTTTGGCTTTGCCAACTTGTCTCTTTTGAAGTTATGGCATATATAATATCATTGAACTATATAGTCTTGGTATAGTAGTGCATCCAATAATTGTATGCCTTTATAGATAGGGTCTGTGTTATTTTAGAGCATGAAAAATTTAGACATACTAGACTAGGTTATTTCTATTGACAAGGTGTTGATAAAAGCACATCTAGAAGTGTCTATGTGATTTGGAGAATCACTCCAGTTATGGGCACTGCTTGAGAAAAAATTTGAGGTCAAAGTGATCGGTGCATATCCAAGGAGGTTTGCTAGAGTGTTGGCAACTAAAAACTCTGGGGCATATGTTTGAATGTTGGTCTCACCAACTCAAACTAAAAACTTCTTAAGGTAGGTGTTTTTGTTACGATTTTACCAGTCTTGTTCAGTTTTGTGGATTAATTGGATATTCCTTTTGCAGACTATTCAAGGGCTTAGTTTTCATCTTTTCCAGGTGATTATCATTTTGTGGCAAACTCTATTGTTGTCATTTGCTTTTCATTTTCTTGTATGCCACAGTTTAAGACAATCTTTGTGTTTTCATTGGAGGAAATGTACTCATAATTTCCTTTTGAAAAGCCTTTTTATGGCCTTTGTATGCTTTTGTTCATCCAAGGCTTAATCTTCATTACAAAATTTCATTATTTTGTATTTTAATTTGGATTATATATGAAATTAAAATAACACCACTTATCATTCATAAGTAAATTAAAATACATTAAATAATTTTTAGAAGAAAAGAAAGTATTAATTAATAATATAATTTAGACTTTAGATTTTATAATTAAATCATTTTAATTTAATTTAAATGGTCGTTTCCAACAATTGTTATTCTCTTGTTTTAGTAGGGGAAATACCTCCACCCCTCCTCAAAACTAAGGTAAACACCCTAATATGGACCACACTACGGTCGTTGATTGGATGCTTGTCATTGAATAATTCAATCAGGCAGTCATGTCACCTACTAATTACACTTTACCCATGTCATAATAGTGCATATCAAGTATATATGGAATGTAATAGAATAATGTATGTCATACCATTCCTCATTGGATGTCTCGATATCCCCTATTCAATAACATGCATCTTGGCTATTACATAGTCCTTTCCAATCTGCAAGTTAGTTCTCATCCATGCATATACATAACATCAAAATATATATATAGAAAAGTGATCATAATCATCATGTTATTAAGTTTGGTATTCATATACCCAATTTTATTTTTTTCATTTAACATCAGAATGTTGAAATTTCTTGCATTAGATAAATCCTAACTTCAATAAGTCATTCACTAGATCAATCATATCCAAATAAATCATAACTTTGATAAGTCATGCACTAGATAAACTGTAATCAAGTAAGCCATAAATCAAGTAAATCATACATCAAACATTTTAATCAACAAAACATAATCCATCGAGTGTTTATATAAGTAAGTTAATAAGTCCAACTGAAATTTATCAATATTACATAGCATTTAGAAATGAACCAACACGAAAATACAAATAGGGCCTCAACATAGGCAGTTATCTAGGTAAAAAATGGGCATAAAAAATGGTCAAAAGTGAGGGGTAGTTGTGACGTATAGCCTCTGAATCCTCCTAGGTAGCAGATCTTGGGCTATACTTGACCCATTGTATCTTATGAATACTCTGTATGGTGTTATAGAGTATTTATGTTATGTGATGTTTTTTTTTACTAGGTAATTCAGTTTCTATATTCAAAAACCTAATGTCCTTTGGAGCCAAATATTCTCTGCTTGCATAGTCCATTCCCCAAATGAAACAATGATTACTCGAGAAATATTATATATGTAAAAAATTATGTTAATTATTGGATATAAAAATATTAAAAAGTGGAGCTAGTTTGAAAGAGAATATCACAAGGTATCTATTTACGCATTCAAATATTATATTAGTACTTTCTAAATGGCTATTGGGTTAAGATCTTGAGTGTTTTCTTAATCTCTAGGAAGTAAATGCTCCATGCAAAACTCAACTAGAGACCAATAATTGAAGCACAATTAAACACTAAAAAGTGAGAAATCTTGTTCATGGAATTGTAATATTATGCATAGTGCATTTAGAGACTCGGTGAATCATAATTAAACACTATGTAAAGAAATTTTAACATTGTTAAAGCATACCCTTTGTAATGTTTGTGAAGCGGATCGTAATTAGAGAGTAGGATGTGAAAAACCATGAAAACAATATTCATGAACTTACATGATTATCAGAGTTTGTGAATTCTCTTTCTTAATATTTTAATTTTGGATTTTACGAAGTTTCCATTTTCATTTACATCCCATGAATCATTGCATAGATCATCAATCACTTTCATCGATGGTTAGAATAATTGGTAGATTTTGGATATTGTCACGGTAATTAATACCAAAACTCTAGATGGATTGTCATAACTTCTCATTCCATCAATCTTGAACTAGTTTTTTTTTTTTGGTATAACTTAACCTTGTCTCCTTTAGGTATTTTAACATTATATTGGTAGCCTTTCGGCATAAATGTAACACACAACTTATTGCAATTTCAACCATGTGTTTATCACCCCTAAAAGATGATTTCTCAAGTATTCCATTAAAATATTCATTCATAGAATGAATACATTGTGGTTTTATTTAGTTTTGTTGTAAAGATGAGGTGAATGATACTATTCCTAACATCTAATAAATTGACAAGACTTTGGTAGAAATTTATTCCACTTTCCACTAAGAATGGTGTGAACATTATTATTATTTATTTTTATTTAGATTAGCTTTGACTTACTCTAAACAATGATTGTTAACTCAACAAACACAACCACTTTGGTGCAATACATAACATTTTTCTCAACCTTCTTTATAAGGCATGTTAGTTTCATAAATACCTTCGTCACAACCATATCACATGGACAACCCACTATGCAAATATGCATGTAACACACTTAGTTTTCTTTTGAAATAATTCCTTATCTAATATATATAGGATTATCTTGAACAAACAATCATTTCGATAGAAATGGAAATTAAGTATCAATTATACATACATGATTTTGAAATAATGTAAGGGAATAACATAACGTGACTAAAAATAACAAAGTAAATAGTAAGAACACTTATCTTATTCAAGAATATCTGTAGTAATTGTTTGAATCAAAGTTATTCACCACCCAACCATAGTTTTCCAACATTAGCACCACCTCCAAGTCAAACTATGAAGTGAGAAGGGTGAAGGGTGAAGTGCACAATCAACTAGATAATTGATTATGTCTACCATCACTTGCTATGAATTCCTTATTTTCTTGTTGATAACCATTTACTATTGTTGTCAAGTCAAATCCACACAACATCGTAGATTAATTGTGGCATCACATATTCTTAATTAATTTATTTATCTTTTAGGATTTTTACTCAATTCAATTAGCTTGTTTTATTTCATTTCATTTGTAGTATTTCCTCTCATTTATGTTACCTTGAAAAGGCCATGAATTCACCAATGAACTTGTGATCTCATATTCAATCTTTTCTCATGAAAGGTCCATCTCTAGTCCATTTTATTACTATTTCTTTTAGATACTTCTTTTGTAGAAATGCTACCCATTTTCTTATACTTAAATAACATAATCCTTATTAGGATCACACATGGGTTTTCCATTCTCATTTAATCAATGGTGTAGAACTCAACTCTTTTTTTTCTTCCATTTAACTAAGTACCAACTCTTTATTCATGATCCTCATACTTATTCATATAAATTTTTATCTCTTTTCTTTTCTCTCCCTTAGTACACTTTATTACACCTTCCTTCTTATCTAAAGTGACTACCATTATCCTAGAGTGGGCCACATAATTGTTGCATTGATGCTTATTGTTATAAAATGTTAATAGTTATATTGAAAATTTTGTATACTTTATTAGTATCATCTATCCCAGATTGAACCTTGTGGTCAAAGAAATGCTATGCATCTTGTATGAAGACTTATGTAAACTAACATTCCAACCTAAATTTGTGCTTTCGTGTCCACAAATTCACATTCATTGATGATATGAATACATCTTTTTTCCAATATCTCTAATCATGCATTAATCAATCATGAATTCCATTCCCTTTCAGAATTTCTAAGGTGACCATATTTTCAACCAAGGGTCAATTTTCATCTAACAGTGAGTGAAAATTTTCAATCCTTAATACACCATATGAAGTTCCTTCCCTAAATATTATGCTCTAACACTAATTAATTTTGGAAAATTATTTTATTTATTACAACTATAACATAAGTTCGCGTCACCCAAAAGATGTATAAATTAATATATCATATTAGTTCTCCATAACTTGTTATATGCCCATTAATGGCCTCCTATTTACTAGGGTAAGACAAACATGAACACTATTCATTTCTTCATACTATTACAATACTTGTGTTATATGAGAGTACATGTTTCCAAGCTAATCTCATTTATATATAAGGAAATGTACACCCATAATGCCACTACAATGCTGATAATTTTTTTATATAAGGATAGATGCATAATTATCAAGGACCATTTTCAACTTAGATTTTTAATTCCTTAGTATTCTAAAATGGAATGGTACCTTATCAATGTTCATCTATACCATAATATCCATTTTAATTATGTAATGAGACCCCTTCTATTTAAACTTCCCATTCATTGATAACATGATATTGTTGTCAATATAATATGTTTTGTGTACATTTAAATCTCATATTCTTCATTTTCAATTTACCTTCTATTATAAGCATTTATCTAGGTAAGTATCAATAACCCATTTTGACATAATATATACATGCATATGCTAATATATATACCCATGCTAAAGTAAATTGTATAGTACCTGTTATCACTCCAGAAAGCTCTCCTAGGTTGTAGCTCAGAGATGCCTAGTAACATATAATATTCAATATTGTTCTCTGAACTATTCGAATAGCTGATGGTTTGGATCAAGTTGGATGACTGTTTCAACTCTGTTTTTACTCAAGACATGCATGAACACCCTCAGCTTTACAAGGCTTTAGACCACTAATGCTCAATAGTTTATAGATTCAATGGATAGATGGAGAATACTGACTGTACCAACATATGCATACACAAACACATATGAATGGCTAGCTATAGGAAGTAAAAGAAGCTTGCAAATCTAATTTATCAAACTAGAGATAAGATGACAATATTCTGGCATTAGACACAAAAGAAAACATGAACAACTTGTTCAAGTGCAAGCTTAGAACAGAAGAGAAAATGGAAATTAAACATATAACAACAAAAGAAGCTTATATTGCTAGAATGAAGATGAGAAGCTTGAGTAGCAAAGTATCCATAGTCCCCAAAAGTTGAACACCTGTTACTCTGAATTTTCACATATTTATAGGCCCTTTACAATGCTCTCGAGCCTTCTGAGGCTCGAGAGGTCTTAATCTATCCCCTCTGTCTTTAACAACTGTTTGATGCCCTGACTAGGCACGCATGGGCTCGGAGGTTTCTTCTTCTGACAGTAAAGTAACTGCATTTTGGTAGTTTGCTGCGCTATCCGGGAGCTCGCTCATGCAAGCGATGCTCCATGATCATTTGTTGGTTGTGGCTGCATCGTGTTGTTGCCTTTTTATCCCTCCGGCCATTTTTCTCCCGACCTCTGTTATGTGACGGAATGGGTTTGTGGGCCTTTTGAAATCCCTTTAAACACTAATCAATGATTGTTTTTTGTTTTATACAGAAAACGCTGCAACATTGTAAAATCCCGCCAAGCTCTATTTATTTTGGACTTTAAGAGTCCTTAAACACTGTTTGTTCTCCTATTGGGCCCATCCTTATCGCTATTGCAAATCGCAAGTGGCCTGTTCCCTTGCTTCCCTTTGTATTTTTGGAATATGTTAAAAAACACTAAAAATACATGAAAAATTGGCTTCGGCAGACCTGAAATATTATATACTTCCCTTCCTGAACCCTTTCGGGTCCGGGTCTTATCGAATATCGCAAGTCGCTCCTGTCCCGCTCCAAGGTTCCCCTTTGTATTTTAGAAATACGTTAAAAATTGTGAAAATGCATTGAAAATGGCTTTTCTACGAACCTCAAATATTATGAAGTAATATTTAGAATACCATCAAGTCTAGTTCATTGGGTCGCACACATATATGTGTAAAGGCCCTGCACCATGGTGTTGCTCCGATGCGATATAGCGATGCGATCTGATCACAATCACATATTGCTTATGCCCTGGGCCATTGATAGCACTCTTTGTTAATCTCCGATAGTGATCCTGCGATGCGATGTGGGCCGTCGATCTGCACGCTTGATTGACGGTCCACATTGCTTCGCTGATCGCTGTTGCAAGTTCCATACAATCTGCGCCAATATCTACCGATTGCCTCTGCCGATTGCGACCTGCCAATCAGATCTGGATCATTGATCGGCCAAATCTGAAGGCTGTTGTGAGTTTCAATGTTTATGCCCCGGTACTTGGTTTTTCATTGTTTTCTCTGGTTTTCTGCTCCCTGATAGTGCTTTTTCGCCATTTTGAGGGCTCTTGGCATGCGATTGTTTTGATATTTGAATGATCCTTAAGCAAATTTTGAAGACTTCAGGAGTGTTTTGGATTCATTTTTGGGCCATTTTCCAACAAGGCTAACACTGGCTCCTTCTGGGGATGAAAGCCTCCCTGTGAGGTTTCAAGAACTACAGAACAATGCCTTTCCTGTAAAACCAAAATCAAATCTTCCTCCTAGTGTTCCATTGGGCATGGAGTTTATTTTGCAACAAAATAAAAACTGAAAAAACCATATCTACAATACCAAGGATTTAAAGCCTTAAATGAAATAAAGTTTCAAAAACCGCCCATTGACTGGGCCATCAAAAACACCTTCCCCCTCTAAATTGTGCAAAATGAAAATGTTTCTCATCTGAATTTGAGCGATGAAAAACGAACTTGTCCATAAAGCATCAAATTTACCATGGTTGCCCTTCTTTTCCTTCAACGCATCCCATTTGAGAACCCAATCACCAAACTGAAAATTGTCCCTTTTTTCCTTCCTATCAAAGGTTTCTTTTTCTTGGTCAATGTGCATTTCAACAAATTCATCAGACTTGTAAAAGCCTATTAATTACATCATCACCTTCAAAAACTTTCCAGTATTTAACATTGTCAGGCAGAGATAGTCTATATTTCACTTGAAATTCATAAGTCGATTTGGGAGTGTTGTGCTGTACAACAACCCCCCATTTCATAAAACTTTTATACAAAATCATAAAAAGAAATGGGTCCCTTAATAAGATTTGTGTGTCCATAAATAAAATTGGTATTAACCCATCATAAGAAAAACCCTTATTAAAAGGCTTTAGGTAAACGAATCATTTGAAAAGCCTTTTTGTGACTTTAAAATATTATAAACTCTTCATTATTGCGATAAAGTGATCGGAAGATCGCATATCACAATAACAAAGGAAACATACGCAAAGCCACATTCATTCTCTTCGATCCGAAAAGGCAATCGTAATCGGATATCGGAGAAGCCCAAATGCCAAACACAATATAATGGAGCCCCTTAATTCCTCCGATGCGATAGTGCATATCGCAATCGGCAAATCGGCGATGACAACAACAAGCCAACACATAATTGAAGGCAGGCTCAAATCCTCCGATGCGATAAAGTATATCGCAATTAGCGAAATCACATTGACAGAACAATAAAGCCCGAGTCCATTCCCGATTGTGATGTATTAATGAGGCGCATATCTCGAGAATATATTTAAAAGGTTTGCATGCATTGTATCACCTTTCGGTGATCAGAGATATTTAAAACAAGCATTAAAGCCTTTCCCTTCACGTTACCAATCACCGATTTGCGAATTATCACTGATCATCCACCAAAGAAATCTAAGCCACGCTTGAATGAATCATTCGGCATATAAACGACATGATGGGCATTTAAAACCTTCTTTACCATGATTGACAGGTTAAACGGCTAATCAATGAAGCAGTTAAGGGTAGATATTTTCTTTAGATTTTATCTGCGGCAATCTTTTACTATAGTCCATTATCACCTGTTGATCAACGTAACTCTTTTTCATTACCATATTGGTCTGCAACAACATTTCTCTGTATCATGTTTTTCAATTGTTTGTGCAGAATTCCACTGAAACTAGAAATTTGAAACAAATGGGAAAGAAATCAAAGAAATCTGTAGCAGCGGCTCCTACAGCAACAACACAGCCAGCCAAGGATCCCAGACCAAGAAAAAAAGGGTTAATCTCAGACACTACGTGCCTCGGTCTAGGAAACACTAGCTGGGAGAGCATTTACAATTTAATAGAAGTAGAGGAGCCTGAGGAAGTATCAGAGGAAGCCATAGCTGACTCAAGTAACAAATCGGAAGCAACCCTCAAAGAATTAGCTTGTTCCTACCTGCACAGAATAGCAGCCCGAGAAAAAATCCTGCCATATACTGACATAGTGAGATGGGTGGTTGAAAAAATTCCAGTCTCGAATTGAACATTTTGCACAGCTGACAGGAGGATATTTGGCTCATTTCAGCCTGATGATCTAAGAAAAATGTATCACTTGCCTGAGCCTGAGAAGTGGTACAACAAAGCGTTCCTAGAGGCGTTTGCAAAGGAAAACGAGTCGGAATCAGCCCCGATTAAGCAATGGAGACATTTCCCTGAGAAGCACAAACACGAATCATCGGGTAAGTACTCTATAGACTCTTTGGCTTCTCCTTACTGTTATGCTGGAGCTATGATGTGTAGGATGTGGGGAATACATGACTCTGCTAAATTCACCATAGAAATGGTCCCCTTAATGGAAGCAACAATAAATGGATATGTGATGGATTGGGCAAATGTTTTATCCGACAAATTAGCCACAACAATTCTTGAATATAGATCAAATGCACATAAAACTACTAGGACCATTCCCCCTTTTTATTACAGTGCTTATATTATGGATACTCTTTGCTTTAATTCTGAATATCCGGTACTCAGATGGAGATGGACTCCCTAAGACCCTAAGCCAATACATATTTCTTATCAAATGTTATGGAATCCTCACTACAAAAATCATTTGTATAGAATCTGCAATGGCTTTATGTTGCCTGTGTATTATGCTATTTTTGATAAGCCTGCCCCCAGGATTTTCAAGGAAGCAGGGATTGACTTGACCGCAGTAGGTAATTGGTTCGGAGAAGACAAGTTCACTTATATAAGGCTTTTTGGTAGCCTTACAAAACCCCATGTCCTTCCCCTGTATGTGCCCGATAAACTGTTAGCTCGGGAACTGGCTTACCAAATAACGGTAGAAGGGACATCCAAAACCCTTAGAAATTCCAAGAAACAGGTATGGCCTACATTCCCTTTAAGATGTGGTGTTTTCACTCTTCATGATTACAAACATGCAGAAAAAATACAAATGCTGAATCTTGCAACAATTCCCAACAGACAATATGATCCAAGAAAAGTTGCCTATAATGTTCTTGAACAAGCCAAACTTACAAAGTTTGATCATGAAAAAGATGACTTCGATGACCTATTTTCCTCAGCTGAATCATTATTTCAGGTAAAAACATTGGCCAGGATCAGGTATCAAGATGAAGGGCTAGAAAAGTTTAATATGCTTAGAGAACAGAGGTTGCAAACTCTACCTCTAGACCTATTAGCCACCACCCCAACAATCCGGCCAAGTGAGTCTGAACAACAAACTGTTGACAAATCTCCTGCGGTGGAAAAAGTTCCTGAGAAAGAAAAAGCGCTAGAACAGGAGAAAGAACAGGGAAAAGGCAGTGAGCACATGGATACAGATACGCAGATTGATCCCAAGCTTCTTAAAGAATGGCAACAGTTCGATTCCATTATAAGCAATCCTGAGAATTTACAGGGTTTTAGCACACTTGAAGTGACAATTGGTCACAAGACAACAACAAATACAGTTCCAACTGAAGGAACCAGCGGCCCACCCATAAGTCAAGATGTAGAGATAATTCCTAAGGATCCATCAGATGAAATCGTTTTGCATATAGAAGAAATACCACCTTTAGATGTCTTCTACAGCCCTAAGCATAGGGCTGTAGTAAAAAGACAAAGGAAAAAGAGAAGGCTTGATCAATCTTCCCTTTTACCTGCACAGACAGAGATGGCTAATGTGGTATGGAAAGAAGAATTCAATCCTTCCGAAGACCTCACAAAACTCTCTCAATATGTTGGGGCCTACTCGGCAGCTACTATGGATAAAGCATTAGAAGTTAGCAATTTACTCAAAGAAAAAGATCAGACAATTGGTTCATTGGAGGCACAGGTATCCGAAAGACAGCAGAGGATAGAGCAGTTAGAGCAGTAGTTAGCAGCACAACAGCAATTAAACAACCAACTAAACGAGCAATTGCTCAAGGAGAAGCAGAGGATAGACCAAAGTGCAGTTCAGAAACAAAAAGAATTATCCCTAGCTCTGGCCAAGTTGAAATCAATGAATGAACAAATGAGCAAAACAAAAGATGAGCAAATCGCTCAACTATCACAACAGATAGAAAAGTTCAAAAGTTTTCCTCAAGCAGCAGAGTTCAGATCCGAAGCTCTCCAGATTAATAAGGCATTGATTAATCAATTGAAATTACTGTGTCATAATATTTCTCTTGCTGAGCCCCTCTGTGAAATTTCTTCATCAATGATTGATAAATCAGTTGACGCAAGGCAGAATTTGGAACAGGCTGATGAGACATTAACAAAATTTCTTTCTTGGCAAGAAACCAACGAAGGACAAGCTGCAAATCTACATAAAATTCTAGAATCACATAAGGAAATTCTGTTCCTAGAATGGCAATCTCAGTTGATGAAAGCAGAGAGGGAAACTTCAAGATGTAGATCAGTGACTGGTAATTTGATTGATTTAATTAATGATACTCTTTATCTGTCTAACTTTATTTCAGAATGCACTCCAGGTAAACTGCCATTAGCCAAAGCATTGGAGCAGTTATGCAAACAGGATTTAGAAAAGAAGGAAAGATTAATAGCAGGCATCCAAAGTTTAACTTGGGACACCTTTTGGTTCTTCCTAGTTAAACCATACAGTCAAAAGGTAGCACTAAAATGTTTAACAGATGCAATCAGTTATATGATTCCCGAAATTCATGATGCTACGTATTCAGCCCAACTGCATTCACGTCTGAGTCACCCTCCAGAATTGCAACCAATGCTTGCTATATGCCAGCTCAAGCCAAAGGATGATCGGCCGAAACAGTGAATCATTCTACCGACTGCAAGAATGCCTATTTCAAGGAGATCTTCATGATTTGGTTATACCACCTAATAGCATTTTTATTTCATAATTAGTTAGCTTAGATAGTATTTATAGACCCTTTCATGTCTTTAGAAAGGGTCCTCAATTTTTGTATCAAAACTTGGATCGGGAGTAGCACTATTATGCTTTCGATATATATATTTTTTTATGAAGACTGGGCCAACATTCTGAATTTTAATGAAGGATACTTTGATGAAATATGCACTATTGCTTTTTGTGATAGTATTTCTAAGTTGGAAAACAGAATCTGAATGCGATTGATATTGAAAGGGATTCAGATTACATATGGTACTATTATCTATGTCTTTGCTCCATTCTTTTATATGAATCAGCGTTTATTCATCTTTGCTATCATTTGATATATGTATGTGTTTTAACAGCAGTCCTTATACTTATCACTATTGAATGTTTAAGGAATGTTATTCTTTCAATCATATTTATGTCAATGATATATGAAGAATAGTGTAATAATGTTTTAATGATTACTTTGTTCAACTACTTGAACAAAGTAATTATCATATGAATGAATGTCTTTATTTATCAATGGAGTCATCTATATGCCTATTTGTAGATAAATATCATCAAAAGTTGCACTAAAGTGGAAATTTCCCAGGATAGATTAAGTTGTTTATAATTTTGCATTTTAGAATAAATCATCCATCATTATCATTAGATAATAGAAAATCAACCACTTATCCATCCTATTTACAAATCATTGGGAAACTGGTCCCATTATATCCAGTCGGAGCCACCACACCAAATGGAAAAGGAGTTGCCTTTAAGGTCCGGACCGGGTGGTTTTCCCTGATGTTGATGCAGCGATTTTCGAGGCATCAACATTTTTGGTGCTAGAAGGAGGGCCTGAACTGTGAATGGTGAGAAAACCCAAACCTACAACCCATTTTGAGAGTAAATCTCCCTCCACCTCACCTCCGACTTCTCCTTTGCATGCTGGAACTCCAGTCTTCAAATGAGAAGAAGAGGAGACAACTACCACTGCTCAACCACAACCTATCTCAGATATATTAAGTCCTGAGTCTCCTGAAGTTCAGTCTCTCATCCATAAACTTCAAGGCTTTTCAATATCACCACAAAAATCTGAGGTATCTCAAGGCAGTGTGACTTCGCAATTCATTCCTTCTCACCCCCTCACCAGACTTCAGAGCAGAAAACTTGGTATTGAACCTACTGAGTTGCCTTTACCTAAAAGGAAAAGGGCAAGAAAAACAACTGAAGGATCTGATAGTGAGACTATCTCATCATCATCCTCCATTTCATCTTCTCCAGTGCGAAGTCAACCATCCACTCCTCCATTACAGATTGTTGTTCAACAGGGAACTGGAACTTCAACATCTGCTTCTCAACCTCCTCAAACTTCAATATCTACTCCTTCCCAATCATCTGGAACTTTATCGGCACTATCATCAAGTACTAGTTCAACAATGGCACAGAATCCATGGAATAATCCTGGTGCAGTCACAATGCCTGCACCATTACACCCATTGCCAGCACATCCTGAAAAATGGTTGCCGAAATTTAATCCAGATGCAGGCATACAAGCCGATGAGCATATTAACAACTTCATGTTGGTAGTTAACTTAAAAGGAGTGACAGAGGAAGATGTCATTGTTAGGCTTTTCCCTTATACCTTACAAGGATCGGCTGGGTCTTGGTATTTTTCCTTGCCATCAGGATCCATTACTAGTTGGAACATTTTTCAAGAACAATTCTTAACTAAATATGGTGATGACAGATCTCTAGCTACATTAATCAATGATCTTTCGAATCTTAGGATAGAGTCTAAAGAACCTATAAAAGAATTCAATTCATGATTTAATAAACTCTTGAATAAGATTCCAATTGCCTCTAAACCTAGTGAGAAAATCAGAAGCGAATGGTATATAATAGCTTTACCTTCAAATATAGCTATCTTTGTAGATAGAGCTGCAAAACCAACCCTAGCAGAAAATATGAAAGAGGCACTTGCTGTAGAGAAAACGAATTATTGCTTTAGAAAAGAAGGCTGCTCTTGAAGACAGAAAATCTAAAAAAGTCTCTTTCAAAGATGATTCAAAGAAGAAAATGCCTAAAGATCCATATGATATGGAGGGTCTCCAAAAAGTTCTCAAGACTATGTCAAACGAAATGGTAGAAATCAAAAAGCAAGTAGCTGAGACTTCAACAAGAAGGCCATTTAGAAACTTTAAGAAACCTGAATCAAAGCCACCAAATGCTATATCCAATGCAGACTCAGATCCTGAAGAGGAAGAAGAAGAAGAAACAGTCTTATCATCTGAAGAACCTGAAGAAGAGGAAACTGTAGAATGTCATGGGATGTGGGACTTTATTTTGCCTAATTCCGATACAGAAAATGAACAGGAAGCTTTCCCTGTAACTACCAGGAGTAAGGGTACTCCTAAACCTGTTCAAATAACTCAGAAGAAAAGGAATACAGGTACTACTACTAAAGAAAAAGTTCCCACAAAGAAATCCACAACAATACCTTCCCAAAATCAGCCATCAGCTTCAAATCCACCTCCAACATCTAAAACATTAGTAGTTACAGATTCTATGGACTATAACATTATTGAAGACATGAAGAAAACAAAGGAAAATATCACTATGTTTGAGCTTAGTAAACTCAAACATCAACAAAAATTGCTGCTTAAGGAGTTAGATGTTGTACCTTCTTCTCCTCTTCCAAATGCTGTATTGTCCAAAGCTGCTAATGAGACAGGTAAACCACCTCCTGGTAGAGTAGAAGCTACTGATGTTGTTTTAATCGGAGATAGATCCAATTCCCATACTCCTCCTTTTCTCTTAACCTATGAGATCTACAATAGGAATCTACACAACTGTTTGATTGACTCAGGGGCTTCTTCGAATATAATGCCAGCTTCAGTTTGTTCCAAACTGAACATTGAACCCCAAAAGTCTGCAATTCATATTGTCCAGTTGGATAGAACTAAGGTCCAAGTTTTAGGAGAAATTAACTCAATTACTATTAGGTTATCAGCTGATCCAAGAGTGGTTCAGAGAATTGATATTTTAATCGCTGATATACCTAAATTCTATGGTTTGATTTTGAGTAGAGACTGGTCCGAGAAACTTCATGGTTATATTTCCACCGATTGGTCTCACATGTGGCTACCTTACAAGGGAAAGCCAAATCAGATCAAGATTGATCAGGAGAAACATATGACCCATACTGTTACTGAGTTTGAACAAGAAAATCAACCAATAGCATTCAATAACAACATTTTGGGGAATTACTCATCTGAATCATTCTTTGGCAATTTTACTGCTCAACCATCACCCTTCTCAGTTAATAATTTCACATCTCAAATTGAAATTTTTTCACAAACAAATACATCAAGATGTGTTAAAATTGCTGAGGAAACTGTAAATAAAACTGTAGATAAATCTTTGTTTTGGTCATTATATTTTGATGGGTCTAAGTCTAGTGAAGGTGCAGGAGTAGGATGTATTCTAGTTAGTCCCGAGGGAGAAAAGACCATGTTATCATGCAGGTTGGAATTTGAATGCACAAACAATACAGCTGAATATGAAGCCTTAATTCAAGGACTTTACAAAGCAATTGGTCTTAAAGTTCAATATTTGAAAGTGTTCGGTGATTCAGAAATTGTTATAAAACAAGTCAAAAATACTATTCATTGTCTTTCTAGTCACCTTAAACACTATCAGTCTTTGGTACAGGACCTTATATCTCAATTTTTAGCATTCAATATTTCTCCCATCCCTAGGTCCCAGAATGCAGCAGCAGATTTACTAGCTAATGTTTCTTCCAAGCTCCTTCCATCTGAAGATTACAGCCCCAATAGATTCTCAGTAGAGTTAATTTTTAGACCATCAATTCCTGATAATGTCACTAACTGGCAAGTATTCAATCACGATGAAGACATTTTAAATTTTTTAACTTCTGACAAATCCTATGATGATCAAATTATTGATGAAAGTGACCATGACCTTCAAATGAAGGAAAAGCTTGAAGAAAACTCAATACCTAAACCAGTGGTCAAGCTTGAAGATCTTTTTGACATCAAAGATAGGTTTAAACAGGTTACTAATTCAAAACTCCAAAGTTCTATTTTGATATTTGAATTGATAAACCTTGGTACTAAAGATGATCTACAAAACATCAATTTAGGATCGGGATTTTCCTCAGAAGAAAGAATTGCATACATTAAATTATTGCATAAATATAAAAATGTCTTCACTTGGAAATACGATGATTTGAAAACATATGATACATCTATCATACAACATAGAATTCCAATGCTTTCTAAACAAAAACCAGTGCAACAAAAATTAAGGAAGATTCATCCTAACTTAGAGAGTCAAATAAAAGCTGAATTAAACAAACTCTTGAAAGCCAAGATAATTTTTCTTGTTAGACATTCGAACTGGATGTCCAATATGGTGCCTGTACGGAAGAAAAATGGTGACATTAGGATTTGTATCGATTTCATAAATCTTAACAAAGCAAGTCAAAAGGATAACTTCCCTTTACCTACCATGGAGCAAACACTCCATTCAGTAGCAGGTTCTGAACTGATGTCCTTCTTAGATGGCTTTTCAGGGTATAACCAAATTTTGGTACACCCTGATGACAGACTCAAAACTACTTTTAGAACCAAGTGGGGAACTTATGCCTACCAAAAAATGCCTTTCAGATTAATCAATGCTGGAGCTACGTTCCAAAGAGCAATGGACATAGCATTCAAAGGACTGATCAATAAGTCAGTAGTTGTCTATTTAGATGATATTACTGTGTTCTCTAAGAAAAGGTCAAACCATTTGCATGATCTGAAACAAATCTTTCAACGCTGCAAAAGGTATAGCATTTCACTCAATCCTAAGAAATCATTTTTCGCTCTTGACCAAGGTAAACTCTTGGGCTTCATTGTTTCAAAGGATGGTATTTATATTGATCCAGATAGAATCAAAGAGATTTATGATATTTCATTCCCTCATAATAAAAAATCCATGCAATCATTTTTAGGTCAAATTAACTTTGTAAAAAGATTTGTTCCAGATTTCTCCCAGATTGTTTTGCCATTACAAACCATGATAAAGAAAAATTCAGTGTTTAAATGGGGGCCTGTAGAAAAAGAGGCATTTGATTCCATCAAACAATCAATTATAAATGCCCTTGCTTTAAGCACTCCTAATTTTTCAAATCATTTCATGTTATATACTCTTGCATCTGATTCATCTTACGCAGCAGTGCTGACTCAAATTAATGACCAAAACTTGGAAGCACCAATCTCATTTTATAGTTCAAACCTTCAAGGTGCTGAACTTAATTACTCAGAAGTTGAAAAACAAGCCTTTGTTGTATACAAAGCCATTAAACATTACAGACCCTTTCTCTTAAAAGCTCACACAAAAGTTATAGTTCATTTTTCAGCAGTAAGACAGTTACTAGTTCAAAGGGAATTAGGAGAAAAGAGAGCAAATTGGGTCACAGCATTACAAGAATATGACTTGGAAATCAAACCAGCAAAGATTGTCAAAGGCCAAGGTTTTTGCAGGTTGTTAGCAGGAGCTTCTAATATTCAAGAACCTGAAGGTACAAAAGATACTGAAGAAATCAATCAGATAAGCACCACTAATCCTGAATCCCAATATGCAGATCTGATTTTCTATTTGAAAAATGGATATGCTCCTTCTAATCTTTCCTATAAAAACAAACATGCCATACGACTGAAAGCAAAAAACTTCATAATTGTAGATGATGTATTGTTTAGACGAAATTATGATTCAATTTTGTTAAGATGCTTAGAAAAACCTAAAGTGCAAAAGGTCTTACAGGAGCTACATGATGGACCAGCATGAGGACATTTTGGAGCTGATATAACAGCGCAAAAAATCATTCATGCTGCGTATTACTGGCCCACCTTGTTCAGAGATACTCATGAATATGTGAGGAAATGCCAAATATGTCAAACTACTAGTGGACTACAAAGAAAGCCAGCTTTTCCTTTGCATCCAATCAACATTGAACAACCTTTTGAACAATGGGGATTGGACATCATTGGAGAAATCACTCCACATTCATCCAAACAACATAGGTATATCCTCACAGCCACTGACTACTTTACTAAGTGGGTCGAAGCAATTCCTTTGAAGACAGCAAACTCTGAGGCAATCATTGAATTCATAGATCAGTTCATCATTACCAGGTTTGGTGTCCCAAACACTCTTATTTTTTATAATGCATCTTACTTCTCTGGAAATTCTATATTTGAGTTTGCTATCAAAAGGGGATTTAAATTGAAATATTCTGCAAACTACTACCCTCAGGGTAATGGTTTAGCAGAATCCACCAATAAAAATCTTATCAAAATCATTAAGAGAACTATTGAGCAGAATCATAAAAACTGGCATAAATCTTTGATATTTGCACTATGGGCTGATCGAATAACACAAAAGGTCTCCATAGGCACTTCTCCATTTAATCTAGTGTATGGAAAGGAAGCTGCCGTACCAGCAAATTTAGTTCTTCCATCACTAGCTTTAATGCAATTTATTGAAGAAAGTCCCTCATCTTCTATTCAACTAAGACATGATCAGATCTTGAAACTAGAAGAAGAAAGAGAGAAAGCCCGAATTATACATGAAAAACATCAACAGATTATTAAGTCATCTTTTGATGCAACTTCAACCAGCTCAAAACATTTACAAGTTGGTGATCTAGTTTTGAAGTGGGACAAAGCCCATGAGGATAAAGGAAAACACACTAAGTTCCAGAAAATGTGGCTTGGACCATTCCAAATCAGCGAGAAGATAGGCCATTCTACATTTATATTGCAAGATCTATCAGGTAAGAGAGATTCTCTTCCTGTCAACGGCCTTATTCTGAAAAAATTCTTCAATTGAGGAGGTAACCCCTTCTCCCTTTGTAAATATTCAATTTTTAGCAGGATTTGTGTGAATAAATTAGTTTGTTTAAAATCCTAGAAAATAAAGTTGTGAAAAGCCTTCCATTGGTCTTTACTATATTGAATAAGTTACTCAAAAGAAAATAGTTTTAATATTTACTTTTAAGAAATGGAAGCCTTAAAGGAAAAAGAAAATTCTAGGAAATTAGGTATAATTAGATTCTGAAAACCCCATTTTATTTTTGTGAAATCTTCTCAAAACTTAGAAATACTGTAAATCATTTTAAAGTTTTAGAAGCCTAAAAACGGTTATCAATACAAAACAGAGACTGATTCAATCTTAGCATCTTCAACTCTCACCTTGTCATCCATATTCTCTTAAGGAGAAAATTGTTCATCCCATCCATCAAAGTTTATAATTACTCAGAGTGTAATTCTAAAATATATTTGATATAAAAGATAAGAGGTCTTATTACAAGCCTGCTTACCATGATCATAGGGGAATAGTTCAACTGACATTACCAACACTGCATACCAAAACAGGGTAATGGCTTATAATTATAAGACAAGGGGTCTCATCACGAGCCAACTTGTTCAGTTAAATTACAACCAGTGAATGGCATTGTCAACAGTTGGCCACCAAACCAAGACAATGGCTTTTTATCTTGCAAAAAAAAAGAAAGAGAAAATGCAATACAAAAAATATGGAAACATATCTTTTGGATTCATTCTTTTTAATTATACTCTGAAATGGATGGAATAATGAATGATCAAATGGTTAAAAGGTAACCCTGTCGAGACTATAAACGTTTGCTGGTAGCAGAGGCTCTACCTGTGACAAAGGAGTCATTATAAAAGCTAAGTTGGAAAAGTCTTTTGTTTTATCATTATCAACCAATTAAGGTTTATTTAAAGCTTAGAATGTATTTAATTTTAAGAAGAGAAAAGAAATAGCAAAAATAGTTATCATTACTTCAGGATCTATGATTACCTAGTTATATTAGATTTTCTCTATCAATTGAGGTTTCCAGATTAAGGAAGTCAAGTATTGGATTTCAGAGATCTGTGGCTTGAATCTTTTGAATCTTTGACCGGAGAAAAATGTTAAAACTGTGGATTCTCCGGTCAAAGATTCAAAAGTCAAGTATTATTTTATTTTCTCAGAGATAATTGTTTCTCCCAGTGAATTGCCAATTGTTGTGCTGTACAACAACCCCCCATTTCATAAATTTTTTATACAAAATCATAATAAGAAATGGGTCCCTTAATAAGATTTGTGTGTCCATAAATAAAATTGGTATTAACCCATCATAAGAAAAACCCTTATTAAAAGGCTTTAGGTAAACGAATCATTTGAAAAGCCTTTTTGTGACTTTAAAATATTATAAAACTCTTCGTTATTGCGATAAAGCGATCGGAAGATCGCATATCGCAATAACAAAAGAAACATACGCAAAGCCACATTCATTCTCTCCGATCCGAAAAGGCAATCGCAATCGGATATCGGAGAAGTCCAAATGCCAAACACAATATAATGGAGCCTCTTAATTCCTCCGATGCAATAGTGCATATCGCAATCGGCAAATCGACGAAGACAACAACAAGCCAACACATAATTGAAGGCAGGCTCAAATCCTCCGATGCGATAAAGTATATCGCAATCGGCGAAATCACATTGACAGAACAATAAAGCCCGAGTCCATTCCCGATTGCGATGTATTAATGAGGCGCATATCTCGAGAATATATTTAAAAGGTTTGCATGCATTGTATCACCTTTCGGTGATCGGAGATATTTAAAACAAGCATTAAAGCCTTTCCCTTCACGTTACCGATCGCCGATTTGCGAATTATCACTGATCATCCACCAAAGAAATCTAAGCCACGCTTGAATGAATCATTCGGCATATAAACAACATGATGGGCATTTAAAACCTTCTTTACCATGATTGACAGGTTAAACAGCTAATCAATGAAGCAGTTAAGGGTAGATCTTTTCTTTAGATTTTATCCGCGGCAATATTTTACTATAGTCCATTATCACCTGCTGATCAACGTAACTCTTTTTCATTATCATATTGGTCCGCAGCAGCATTTCTTTGTATCACGTTTTTCAATCGCTTGTGCAGAATTCCGCTGAAACCAGAAATTTGAAACAAATGGGAAAGAAATCAAAGAAATCCATAGCAGCGGCTCCTACAGCAACAACACAGCCAGCCAAGGATCCCGGACCAAGCAAAAAAGGGTTAATCTCAGACACTACGTGCCTCGGTCTAGGAAACACTAGCTGGGAGAGCATTTACAATTTAATAGAAGCAGAGGAGCTTGAGGAAGTATCAGAGGAAGCCACAGCTGACTCAAGTAACAAATCGGAAGCAACCCTCAAAGAATTAGCTTGTTCCTACCTGCACAGAATAGCAGCCCGAGAAAAAATCCTGCCATATACTGACGTAGTGAGATGGGTGGTTGAAGAAATTCCAGTCTCGAACAGAACATTTTGCACAGCTGATGGGAGGATATTCGGCTCGTTTCAGCCTGATGATCTAAGGAAAATGTATCACTTGCCTGAGCCTGAGAAGCGGTACAACAAAGCGTTCCTAGAGGTGTTTGCAAAGGAAAACGAGTCGGAATCAGCCCCGATTAAGCAATGGAGACATTTCCCTAAGAAGCACAAACACGAATCATCGGTAAGTACTCTGTAGACTCTTTGGCTTCTCCTTACTGTTATGTCGGAGCTATGATGTGTAGGATGTGGGGAATACATGACTCTGCTAAATTCACCATAGAAATGGTCCCCCTAATGGAAGCAGCAATAAATGGATATGTGATGGATTGGGCAAATGTTTTATCCGACAAATTAGCCACAACAATTCTTGAATACAGATCAAATGCACGTAAAACTACCAGGACCATTCCCCCTTTTTATTACAGTGCTTATATTATGGATACTCTTTGCTTTAATTCTGAATATCCGGTACTCGGATGGAGATGGACTCCCCAAGACCCTAAGCCAATACATATTTATCATCAAATGTTATGGAAGGCTCACTACAAAAATCATTTGTATAGAATCTGCAATGGCTTTATGTTGCCTGTGTATTATGCTATTTTTGATAAGCCTGCCCCTAGGATTTCCGAGGAAGCAGGGATTGACTTGACTGCAGTAGGTAATTGGTTCAGAGAAGACAAGTTCACTTATATAAGGCTTTTTGGTAGCCTTACAAAACCCCATGTCCTTCCCCTGTATGTGCCCGATAAACTGTTAGCTTGGGAACTGGCTTACCAAATAATGGTAGAAGGGACATCCAAAACCCTTAGAAATTCCAAGAAACAGGTATGGCCTACATTCCCTTTAAGATGCGGTGTTTTCACTCTTCATGATTACAAACATGCAGAAAAGGAGGCAGAAAAAATACAAATGCTGAATCTTGCAACAATTCCCAACAGACAATATGATCCAAGAAAAGTTGCCTATAATGTTCTTGAACAAGCCAAACTTACAAAGTTTGATCATGAAAAAGATGACTTCGATGACCTATTTTCCTCAGCTGAATCACTATTTCAGGTAAAAACATTGGCCAGGATCAGGTATCAAGATGAAGGGCTAGAAAAGTTTAATATGCTTAGAGAACAGAGGTTGCAAACTCTGCCTCTAGACCTATTAGCCACCACCCCAACAATCCAACCAAGTGAGTCTGAACAACAAACTGTTGACAAATCTCCTGCGGTGGAAAAATTTCCTGAGAAAGAAAAAGTGCCAGAACAGGAGAAAGAACAAGGAAAAGGCAGTGAGCACATGGATACAGATACGCAGATTGATCCCAAGCTTCTTAAAGAATGGCAACAGTTCGATTCCATTATAAGCAATCCTGAGAATTTATAGGGTTTTAGCATGCCTGAAGTGACAATTGGTCACAAGACAACAACAAATACGGTTCCAACTGAAGGAACCAGCGGCCCACCCATAAGTCAAGATGTAGAGATAATTCCTAAGGATCCATCAGATGAAATCGTTTTGCATATAGAAGAAATACCACCTTTAGATGTCTTCTACAGCCCTAAGCATAGGGCTGTAGTAAAAAGACAAAGGAAAAAGAGAAGGCTTGATCAATCTTCCCTTTTACCTGCACAGACAGAGATGGCTAATGTGGTATGGAAAGAAGAATTCAATCCTTCTGAAGACCTCACAAAACTCTCTCAATATGTCGGGGCCTACTCGGCAGCTACTATGGATAAAGCATCAGAGGTTAGCAATTTACTCAAAGAAAAAGATCAGACAATTGGTTCATTGGAGGCACAGGTATCTGAAAGACAGCAGAGGATAGAGCAGTTAGAGCAGTAGTTAGCAGCACAACAGCAATTAAACAATCAACTAAACGAGCAATTGCTCAAGGAGAAGCAAAGGATAGACCAAAGTGCAGTTCAGAAACAAAAAGAACTATCCCTAGCTCTGGCCAAGCTGAAATCAATGAATGAACAAATGAGCAAAACAAAAGATGAGCAAATCGCTCAACTATCACAACAGATAGAAAAGTTCAAAAGTTTTCCTCAAGTAGCAAAGTTCAGATCCGAAGCTCTCCAGATTAATAAGGCATTGATTAATCAATTGAAATTACTGTGTCATAATATTTCTCTTGCTGAGCCCCTCTGTGAAATTTCTTCATCAA
Source organism: Pinus tabuliformis (assembly GCA_031772625.1). NCBI lineage: Eukaryota > Viridiplantae > Streptophyta > Pinopsida > Pinales > Pinaceae > Pinus > Pinus tabuliformis. Next base: position 870,147,816 of record CM062806.1, on the reverse strand, counting down.
TGATTGATAAATCAGTTGACGCAAGGCAGAATTTGGAACAGGCCGATGAGACATTAACAAACTTTCTTTCTTGGCAAGAAACCAATGAAGGACAAGCTGCAAATCTGCCTAAAATTCTAGAATCACATAAGGAAATTCTGTTCCTAGAATGGCAATCTCAGTTGATGAAAGCAGAGAGGGAAACTTCAAGATGTAGATCAGTGACTGGTAATTTGATTGATTTAATTAATGATACTCTTTATCTGTCTAACTTTATTTCAGAATGCACTCCAGGTAAACTGCCATCAGCCAAAGCATTGGAGTAGTCATGCAAATAGGATTTAGAAAAGAAGGAGAGATTAATCGCAGGCATCCAAAGTTTAACTTGGGACACCTTTTGGTTCTTCCTAGTTAAACCATACAGTCAAAAGGCAACACTAAAATGTTTAACGGATGCAATCAGTTATATGATTCCCGAAATTCATGATGCTACGTATTCAGCCCAACTGCATTCACATCTGAGTCACCCTCCAGAATTGCAACCAATGCTAGCTATATGCCAGCTCAAGCCAAAGGATGATCGGCCGAAATAGTGAATCATTCTACCGACTGCAAGAATGCATATTTCAAGGAGATTTTCATGATTTGGTTATACCACCTAATAGCATTTTTATTTCATAATTAGTTAGCTTAGATAGTATTTATAGACCCTTTCATGTCTTTAGAAAGGGTCCTCAATTTTTGTATCAAAACTTGGATCGGGAGTCGCACTATTGTGCTTCCGATATTTTTTTTTATGAAGACTAGGCCTATATTTTGAATTTTAATGAAGGATACTTTGATGAAATATGCACTATTGCTTTTTGTGAGAGTATTTCTAAGTTGGAAAACGGAATCTGAATGCGATTGATATTGGAAGGGATTCAGATTACATATGGTACTATTATCTATGTCTTTGCTCCATTCTTTTATATGAATCAACGTTTATTCAATCTTGCTATCATTTGATATATGTATGTGTTTTAACAACAGTCCTTATACTTATCACTATTGAATGTTTAAGGAATGTTATTCTTTCAATCATATTTATGTCAATGATATATGAAGAATAGTGTAATAATGTTTTAATGATTACTTTGTTCAACTACTTGAACAAAGTAATTATCATATGAATGAATGTCTTTATTTATCAATGGAGTCATCTATATGCCTATTTGTAGATAAAGATCATCAAAAGTTGCACTAAAGTGGAAATTTCCCGGGATAGATTAAGTTGTTTATAATTTTTCATTTTAGAATAAATCATCCATCATTATCATTAGATAATAGAAAATCAACCACTTATCCATCCTATTTACAAATCATTGGGAAACTGGTCCCATTATATCCAGTTGGAGCCACCACACCAAACGAAAAAGGAGCTGCCTTTAAGGTCCGGACCGGGTGGTTTTCCCCAATGTTGATGCAACGATTTTCGAGGCTTCAACAGGGAGGCAAAGGAGGGATAAATGTGCTAGCAAACACAACAAGGGAATCGGTGAGCTGGTTCTTCATTCTAGGGATGTAAGAAATGTTGAATTTATTAAAAGAACCCTTGAGCTTCCAAACCTCATCTCTGTATGCTTTCAGCCTTGGATGTTTTGCTTGGAAGGTTTTGTTCACCTGCTGAATGATAAGGTCTGCATCTCCAAACACCTTCAGACCTTTGATGCCCATTTCTTTAGCAGCGTTTAAGCCCAATATCGAGGCTTCATACTCTGCTATGTTATTTGTGACCTGAAAAGTTACTTTGAAAGATAAATGAATGCATTCTTATGTGGGGGACACAAGGACTACACCTGCCCCTGCAGCTTCCTTAGAGCAAGCTCCATCCAAGAACATGTCCCAAATTTGTAAGTCTTCTTCCTCTGTGATCTAGCAAACTGGTTTCTTAAGCTACGTGGAGGCCAATTGAGATTCTTCAATCTGAAGAAAACAAGCTCCAAAATCAGTGTCGACAGCATAGATGGGATGATTAGTGGGATTCCTTTCATCGTTGATGATATAATCCAACTGAGCTTCTTTGTATAATCTCCTGCTCTCACCTCCAAAAACTGGGACAGTAGCGTAGGATAGATCATTTTGTAATGATCCACCTAATCTCTTGATCCAACCTCTGGAAAGCAACATGCCAAACTTGGGGGGTACATCTGCTACCACAATATCCATCATCATGCTTTTCATGGGCAGCTTAGACAAAGTGATGGCTAGCTCCTTGATTAATCCCAGACATTTCACTTTTCTAGAGTCAAAAGAAAACAGGTCATGATAAGGCTTAGTAATGTCAAGACCCAACTCATCCATGATAGCCTTGGGCATTAGATTATGGCTGGCTCTAGTGTCCAAAAGGCAGTTGTGAAGGATTTTATCATGAATAGTCAGAGTGACATAGAATGATGGGGAGTTGTCTTCACAAATTTCAATCATTGCGCTGAGAATAACAACTGGTTTGACATCTTGCAGATTTACATAGTCAGTGGAGGCTTGGATGGCTTTAGGCTCAAGGGCCTCGAGGATGAATCTTTTGAAGGACTCATTCTTCACTAGTTCAATCAGAGGTATAGGTATTCTTAGCTTCTGAATTTCTGATTGAAAACTGAAAGGAGAAGGAGACTTGTCAAGGCCTCTTACCTTATGAGCTGGAGCTTTGAGGATGATGGGATTAACTGTCGGTCGCCTCTACTTATTTTCTTGCTATACTGTAGGGACAGCAGCTCTTTGAATAGGAGTTTCCTTGGCATTATTCATCTTCGACCTCATATTATATCTGTGTTGATCTTCAGTTTGCAGAACAACTTCACCATCCCATTCTTGGTTGATCTGGTCATTGAATAATGACTTTTCATAGGCAGCTAAGGTCAAAAAAGGGGCACTGTCTTTGTCTTCCATACAATGGATCTCATCATCTTCATCAAACTGCTCCTCTTCCATGACTATATTTTGAAAAGGGGTCTTCACCCTTTGGTCTTCATTGGCATCTTTGCTTCTTTGCAAAATCTGCAACTGCTCATTAGCTCTTCTATATGGATTTGGATTTCTAGGAGAAAAGGTATCAGGAACTCTTCCTTTCCCAGGGTGCTGCTCAACCTTTAATTTGGAGATTTCAGAGGCTAACGACTCTATCATCTTGGTCATTTTATCTATCTTAGTATCTGAAGATGATGAAGATTCGCCTCTTTGTCTCCTTCTATCAACATTTCCCTTGAGATTTTCCGCAGCCATGATGTTTGATTCTACTTCCAAGGCTGCATCCTGCATATCAGCCAAGGTAGCACATCGTCTCTCCCTCAATAGTAGATATAAGTCAGAGTCAAAAGCACTGGCATAGGTGAGTTTAGCAGAGGTAGTGGTGGGTTTTACTTCAGCTGGTATTTTACTGTACATACGGTTAAACCTCTTATTAAAATAAGACAACAACTCACCATTTTCCCTTTTTAAGTTCCAAAACTTGGTGTGATAGTAGAGTAGATCCTTCTTATCCCCCCAATGCTTTAGAAATGCATAATCTAAAGCCTCAATATTTGCTATAGAACTTGGGGTCAGTTTTCTGAACCATTTTCTAGCCTCTCCATCTAGACTTTGGACAAAGACTCTCATCCACACATCATCTTCACTAATGTCCAGGTTATCAACATAGCTATAGAATGATTCAAGATGTTCCTCTGCTGAAACACCTTCAGTCCCAGTGAACTTAGGCCTATACTTATGATATTCTCTAGTAGGCATGGCATTCAAAGGAGTGGGCAGTACTAGAGGTCCATACCTAGCAACTATGATTCTTTCCATTTTGGTAGGTGCTTGTGGACCTGCCATAGCTGTGGTGGCTATAAGGGTACTGGAAGTCTGAATGATAGAGGGCTGAGGAGTGACTGACAAGACTAAAGGAGTATGATGGATAGGAGGTGAGGTTTCCTTTGGGCTTACAACAAAAGGAGAACCTAAAGAATAAGGAGCTTTATGAATTTTTGAGATTTTTTTTTCACTGTTAGTATTAGATGCTATACTCTCAACATGTATTTGTTCTATTGCAGGATTCTCTATAAGAGATATGGAATGTTGTTTAGGTTTACCTAAACCTGATGCTCCTTTCTGCAATACCTTTCTTTCTTTGATGATTTTTTTAGGGTCAGGCACTGGGTTAGCTTGTGACTTCTGGGGATTTCTCCAAGTATGCCTCACAAGCTAAGCTAGAACTATGAAGTGGAGTCACCGAGAGGTTAGTCCTTCAGTAGAGTCGTCGGATAGATGATTACAACCAAAAAAGTGCCTACACTTTGTCTATCATCAAAGTTGGATCTATGTCATCTCCCAGGGAAGCTGAGCTTCAGTCTCCTCTCCCCGACAATGGTGCCAATTATGTTATCACTCCAGGAAGCTCTCCTAGGTTGTAGCTCGAAGATGTCTGGTAACATATAATCTTCAATATTTTTCTTTAAACTATTGGAATAGATGATGGTTTGGATCAAGTCGAATGACTGTTACAACTCTGTTTTTAATCAAGACATGCATGAACACCCTCAGCTTTACAAGGCTTTAGACCACTAATGCTCAATAGTTTATAGATTCAATGGATAGATGGAGAATACTGACTATACCGGAAGATGCATACATAAACACATATGAATGGCTACCTACAGGAAGTAAAAGAAGCTTGCAAATCTAATTTATCAACGCAGAGATAAGATGATAGTTATTTGGCATTAGACACAAAAGCAAATATGAACAACTTGTTTAAGTGCAAGCTTAGAACAGAAGAGAAAATGGAAATTGAACATGTAACAACAAAAGAAGCTTATATTGCTAGAATGAAGATGAGAAGTTTAAGTAGCAAAGTATCCACAGTCCCCGAAGGTTGAACACCTGTTACTCTTAATTTTCACATATTTATAGGCCCTTTACAATGCTCTCGAGCCTTTTGAGGCTCGAGAGGTCTTAATCTATCTCCTCTATCTTTAACAACTATTTGATGCCCTAACTAGGCACGCATGGGCTCGGAGGTTTCTTCTTCTGACAGCAGAGTAACTACATTTTGGTAGTTTGCTGCGCTGTCCGGGAGCTCGCTCGTGCAAGCGATGCTCCATGATCATTTGTTGGTTGTGGCTACATCGTGCTGTTTCCTTTTCATCCCTCTGACCATCTGTCTCCCGGTCTCTGTTATGTGATGGAATGGGTTTGTGGGCCTTTTGAAATCCCTTCAAACACTAATCAATGACTGTTTTCTGTTTTATACAGAAAACGCTGCAACACTGTAAACTCCCGCCAAGCTCTGTTTATTTCGGACTTAAAAAGTCCTTAAACATTGTCTATTCCCCTATTGGGCCCATCCTTATCGCTATCGCAAATCGCAAGTGGCATGTTCCCTTGCTTCCCTTTGTATTTTTGGAATATGTTAAAAAACACTGAAAATACATGAAAAATTGGCTTTGACGGACCTGAAATATTATATATTTCCCTTCCCGAACCCTTTCGGGTTTGGGTCTTATCGCATATCGCAAGTCGCTCCAGTCCCACTCCAAGGTTCCCCTTTATATTTTAGAAATACGTTAAAAACTGCGAAAATGCATTGAAAATGGCCTTTCTGCGGACCTCAAATATTATGAAATAATATTTAGAATACCGTCGGGTCCAGTTCATCGGGTCACACACATATATGTGTAAAGGCCTCGCTCCATGGTGTTGCTCCAATGCGATATAGCGATGCGATCTGATTGCAATCGCATATCGCTCATGCCCCGGGCCATTGATAGCGCTCTTTGTTAATCTCCGATAGCGATCCTGCGATGCGATGTGGGCCATCGATCTGCGCGCTTGATCGATGGTCCACATGGCATCGCCAATCGCTATCACAAGTTCCATACAGTCTACGTCGATATCCGCCGATTGCAACCTGCCGATCAGATCTGGACCGTTGATCGGCCAGATCTGACGGCTGCTGTGCATTTCAATGTTTATGCCTCCGGTACTTGGTTTTTCATTGTTTTCTCTGGTTTTTTGCCTCCCGATAGTGCTTTTCCGCCATTCTAAGGGCTCTTGGCATGCGATTGTTTTGATCTTTGAATGATCCTTAAGCAAATTTTGAAGACTTCGGGAGTGTTTTGGATTCATTTTTGGGCCATTTGCCAACAAGGCTAACAGTGCCCATGACATAAATATAATCTTAGATATCATTTTTTGGTATTCAATTGCCTATTTTTACATAATATATACATGCATATGCTACTATATATACCCATGCTAAAGTAAATTGTATAGTACCCATGACATAAATATAATCTTAGATATCTTTTTTGGGATTCAATTGCATTAAGTAAGTCATTCATCTATGACCATATCCATGAGAGTAGTAGTTGACTAATTTCTCATGATTTTTGAATAGTCCACTTAGTGACCATTGCATCGGGTGACTACCTCTCATGGATATGGTCATAGATGAATAACTTACTTAACACAGTTGAATCCCAAAATATGATATCTAATATAATGCAGTGTGAAAAACCCCTCAATACATAAATATAATATATTTGCACACGTAATCACTAAAGTTTGTTAATCATGAATGTAAATATCTTGAGTATTCGTAGATATGGTCTCATGTAGATATGGTCTCGAGATTATTATTTTTCTTTTTGCCTTATTCCTTTAATAGGGACTTAACCCTATAAGAGATGACAACGACACAGTTGGGTTCTCTTTGATTAGAACATAAATAATTCTTCTATCTTAAGTTCTTGCCACAACTTGCATAAATTTTGGCGGACACTAACCTTAGTAAATTGCACACTTCCATATTTACTGCTATCTAAATTTATGCATAAATTATGGTGGGCAGTAACACTTGGTAAACATATCTATTTATCTGAGTGTAAAGAATGTATTGGTAAACATATCTATTTATCTATGTGTAAAGAATGTCCCAAAGAACTCTTACATTAATTCTTATGTCATTCCAACTCTTTAATTCTCATGGGTCTATTATGGACATCATTAATTTGATTGATTTATTTATTTTCAATCAATGATACTTATTTTGATTATATGTTGATAGGAAGAAAAATTTAATATTAAGATTTACAATGTAAAATTTAGAGCCAACTAATTTACATGTATTTGAAATTTAATTTATCCTAATTTTGTTTTCCAATCCTTAATACTTATTTTAATTACGAAAAATATATTATCAATAAATTCTTGACTTATGCACGTCCGTATGGGATAGCTCAAGTGGCGATGGATAGTCGTGGAATGAAGTATGCACATAATTGTAATATATATAAATTAGATAGGATTATCATGAGAGTATCACCGGTAGAATTAAACTTCCCCATATATATTTGTGCCCACTTCTTCATCCTTCACACATGTGCATGAAATATTTAATAATGTTTAAAACATTATTCATTTTTCTTCTCTAAACTAATCTTATATATATATATGATTGCAACCATCATAGTATTCCCCTATAATGCATAGTATTAATGGTGAATATTTTATTTCTAAACAAATATTATAATGGTAATATTGATTAGTTAATATTTTACTTAATACAAATTTATTTAGAGAAATGACTCATATAATCATATACTTAGAGTATTTATATGTATGGGTATGAGTAAGAGTAAAATAATATATGTAACTACTTAAATGAAAATTGGAATTATATATTGTTGGATTATAGTATTCAGTAAACTATTAATTTTGTGAATTTCTAGACCTTATTAAAAAAGTTAAAGGATACCAATACTTTAGTTAGTAAGGTAATTTAATATTGCATGTATCTACAAGAAGTTATCAGCCAAAATGTTTATCTTTTTAGTTTATTTCATGATCTTCAATGTAATTGCTAATAATTAATTCAATATGTGCATGCTATGCCCTAGGGTTTAGGGTTATAATGTTAAGCTAATGCATATTTACTATTAAAATTTTATGCTTCAATGTAATTGCTCATAATTAATTCAATATGTAGATGAATTAATTCAATATGTAGATGTTATGTCTTAGGATTATAACGTTAACCTAATGCATATTTACTATTGGAATTTTATTTTTTTATATTTTTTCTTTTTTTTAGAATTATTTGAACACGTTCAAATAAACATTTCTAATACCTTCAACTTTTTGTTTAAATCTTGTCAAACAATCCATATTATTGAATTATAGAAATTCAAAAAATCATTCAAAACCAAGAATTACTCTCGAACCTCAACTGGAGATAAAAAAGTAACTGAGAGTTCGAGTGTCAATGATTAATGTTAAAATTGAAACAAGAAGAATATTTGTTTAAATTAAAAGTTCAATTGAAATATGAACCATTAATCTAAACTCATACACTACACATATATGACATATTCTATTTCTTTACTTCTTTTTTTCACACCCTAAACAAACCTATTACTTAAATAAAATATATGATATAAAAGTAACTTCAAAAATACACTTTAATAATAAATATATAAAAAGAAACTCAGAAATAGATAATTATTTTGAAACTTCACACGGTCCAAATAAATAACACTTCACTTTATTTAAACAAATTTTAAACTACATTAACTTTTTTACCTAAAGATGTGAATAAGGTTCACAATACAAATTAAACAAAATTTATTCATTTACAAAAAGATCATAGATATATACTTCATTATTAAAAAGCTATAGGAAACATGGCACCTTGCATGAGGCCCAAGTGCCTCATCATTTTTACCTCAAACTCTCGAGCTTTCACTGCCAAACATTATTCTTACATACCACACTTTAATTGCCTTCATGGAAACTCAATATTGGTCTAGCTATATGCCAAATTTGTTGGAATTTCTGGCAAAGGGAGAAAATAAATATATTTTATCATCAATCACCTACATCAAATATTCTGAAATCATACACAGTATTTAATTGTGACATTGCTAAAAGCTATAAGATTCCAAGTTATGCTCTAGCCGCGAAGGAGACATGACTTAAGGAATTCTCTAAACCTCCATTCTTTATTTCTTTTTGCAATTTTTTTTTTGGGATTTATTGCAAAGATGTTGTTGCAAATCTCTTATAATCTCATTTTGAGCTCCATCAATCCCATGTTACCTGAGTCTGAGGGTCTGAACGAGGTATAGCCAAAATTGATGCTTAATTGTTGCAAATCTGCAAAGCCAAAGTCTAGGTCTTGTGTTTTGTGCTTTTGTATCAGGCACCTAGGACTTGGAAGTTGAGGTTTGTAAGAGTTCTCCAAAGAGTTTCCAATAGGATAAATCATGATATAAGTACATGAAAATTGTAGCATCAAGGGCCAAAGAGCACTTAGACAAGGTTGGGAAAAATGTTCAAAATGAAAATTGAGTTGAATAAGGGATCTGAGATAACTTCTTGGTCTAGATTAAGCACACTGCCTCTATTCTACTCTCATTTTTTTATAGAATCCGAAGATCACATGATAGGTACTAAGGCTTTTCTATTTTCCAAGTGAAGAATCTAGTATTGTAAGTTCCAAATATTTCTCATGCCAAGATGTGGAGTAAATACTAACATTGTAGATAATGAAAATGATCAATAGAAAACTAATTTTACTAATTTTCTTTGTCTTGATGAGTAAGATTGAATTGAATAATATCAATATTACTAGTTCCAAGATTCATCCTCGTATTAAGCAAGGACATTCGAAGGGGAATGCATTAAGATTCCCTAGATGGTAGATTGGTTGCATTATTTATATTACCATGTCATTTTTTCATGTTCAAGTCTCAAATTCGATTTATCAAAACTATAAACCACAGACAATTCCATTTGCGCCTGATCCAAATGCTTGTATGGAATCTGAATATTCATGGGCGTCATGTTTATCGATATTTTATTGAAGTTGTGACCATGAGCTATGATACAAGATTTGGAACCTACACTGAAATTCCTAGGCCTGGAGGTCCAAGAGAAACTTATGTGTATCTCCACAAGGAGGCTGCAAAATAGGTTGCACCTTTTGTGCCACTGGAAGTATGGGATTTAAGCGCAATCTCTCAGCAAAACAGATAGTGGATCAATAGGTTCATGCATCTCACATATCATAAATTCACAATATCTTATTTTTTATGGGAATGGGAGAACTTCTTAATAATTACAAGTTAGTTTTAGAAGTTGTTTGATCTATGACAGGACATTGTTTCTAGGGGGTTATTCACTACATTACTAATTTAAAGTATGATTTGTCAAATGTAAATCTTGCAACTTGCATCATTGCAAGTAGTTCATTGTCAGAGAATGCCAATATATATATATATATATATATATATATACTCCTTCAAAACAATCCAAGACAATCAAGAAACCAATGGATTGTCTCTTCATGATGCTTCTATGTTACATATATAATTATTACATATGCATATGGATTTTAGGTTACAAAAGGAGTTCTAGTGGGCTTAGGGTGTAGATTTTGAACCAAGCTCTAATACCACATGTGAGGACTCAACTTAGGTCCTCTAACTAAACCGAATTTATCATTTAATTTAATCACATTAAGAAGGAAAATAACGTGTTTATAACTCAACATTTATTTGATAATAACATACAAGTAAATTTTGATTTACAACATATTACACACGTAAGGAATTTCATTTGCAACAATTTATATAAATAAAACAACAAATGGAAGAATACAATGCTCCAGTGGCTTGATTGGGATGCTCCTAACTCTGTTGAGATGCTCCTACTAGGTTACCTGACTGAATTTACCTCCCAGCCAACTAGGAATGATTTCCTAGCCCAAGAAACCTCCAAATATTCCTTAGCCCTCCAAGCCCAAGTCCAAAAACGACCCTAGTGTGTCAAAAATCGATATCAAACTTACAACCAAAATCAATCTCCTCAATTCTCTAATTTCAAGCTCATGGAACCTCCACAGGTTCCCTAGCTCCCCAATTATTTACTCCAATGCCCAAAAATAAAGACCAAAGTTCCCCCTTCTCCTCTCATCCTCCTTCCCTTTATGTCTCTTCCTTTCATCCACCTCAACCACTTACCATTAATGTCATGACTACCCTCCATCCTTTTAATTTAATGATCTTGACTTTCCTTTCCATATCTTATCCCAAAATAAATTTGAGAAGACACATTGGGAATGGAAATATTAATATTTAATTCAGAATTAAATTGGAAAAGACAATTTGGAAAACTATGAAAATTGAAATATGGATATTTAAATTATAAATAAATTGGAGAAGACCATATCTTATCCAAAAGTAAATTTGAAAAGACACATTGGAAATTGAAATATGGATATTTAATTTAGAAATAAATTGGAGAAGACCATATCTTATCCAAAAGTAAATTTGAGAAGACACCTTGGGAATTGAATAATAACAAATAATAAAAAGTCATATCAATAAAATAAAATTACAAATTCACAAGTGTAGGTATATACCAATATCATTCAATAATTGTAAGTCGATATTTACAAGTTAATTAAACATTAATCAAAATTAGGATGATAAAATCAAGTAGGGCATTACATGTTTTAGAGGGAAAGTTGTTATATTTTCAATGAGACTTACTCATGTTCATTTTGTATAAGAAGAGGGGTAAATTAGCCCATTAGAAGCTAGTATCTAGTTGAATTAAGTGGAAACAATAGAAGCATAGTGGTAGAGAGCTTTAGGAGTTTTTGTTTTGTAACTTTTTATGTACCAACAAAAGACATATTTGGTTCCTAGTTTTCTTCTCCTTCATGTATTTGAGCTTCCTTGGGTTACGACCCACCTTAGGTACCAAATATTCCTTCTGTAACATTATTCTTTATGCACTTGTTCATATTTGCAATTTGTTTATGAGTATTGCTTTTACGTAGTGTTAATTAGCTTATTTTTGAACAATATTTTGTTGCAAAGTAATTTAAGCACTAGATAGTAGTTTTCGCAGTAATCATATTTTAAAGTTAATATCTATTTTCATGTATCCGAGTTCACTTTGATTGTTGATATTTATTTGTTTTCCATCATTATTGTTTGCTACAATTGCATAGCCCCTTACTTTTGCGAAGCTATATGAGGATCTACATCCACCAATTTGTTGAATAAAATCTCCTACCACTGAAATCACTACAAGAAAAAATGACATTGGTGAGGGTCAAAAAATGTCACCATAAACTCATTGGTGGTGGTCAAAAGAGCCTTTGTCACCAAAGGTGATTTCGCCAAAAGTATAAGTGTTGTGGCGACATTCAAGGTATGTTAACTTTAATGATTTATAATGATGGATAGTGACTATCACCATTTCATATGAGCAATGGTGATAAACCTTAGCTTCCTTCACCAAAAACCTAAACGTCACCAAAGGTGGTGTCGCCAAAAATATAAGTGTTGTGGTGACATTCAACGTTCGTCACAAAAAAAAATTATAATGATTGTCACCATTTCATATGAATAACAATGATTTATTGTGATAAACCTTTTATGGTCATCACTATATATATATATATATATATGGCAACATTCATTGACTACCACCATTTCATATTTTGGTAAGGGTAAAAAAATGTCACAATAAGCTCATTGTTGATGGTGAAAAGAGCCTCTGTCACCAAAAATTGAACGCCATCAAAGATTGGATTGCCAAAAGTATAGGTGTTGTGGTGATATTCAAGGTCTACTGTGAATAATGATTATAATGACATATAATAATTGTCACCATTTCATGTGAAAAATAACAATTTATTATGGTGGACCTTTCATGGTTGTCACTATTGATGCATGTATATGGTGGTGTTCATTAACCATCACTATTTCATATTTTGGTGAGGGTTGAAAAATGTCAACATAAGTTCATTGGTGATGGTCAAAAGAAGATTTGTCACAAAAAACTGATCATCGTCATTCCATATGAATATCAAGGCATGATGAAATCGAACCACCAACTTCGTACTTGTAAACAGGTGCTATTCCATTGAACTAACACCATTTAAAAAATTAGACTTTTAAACTTTATAAATTGTAAATTCTACAACTTCCAATAAATTATAAAACTTTGTAAAGTCTTGACAAATATTGTAATAAACAAACAAAATAGCATCAAAGATGCGAGTCCCTACCTAATGGTCAAGGAAATTATAAAAAGAGGGTGGAGGCAAAAATAGTTACCTATAAGATACTCAATATGTTCAGTTGAATACTCAATTAGAAGTGAAACTTTGAAGACATTTAGCACCATAGACACTTGGCATTAAAAAGGGTGAGTAATATATAAAAATATTGGCCAATTGTTTGCATATTGAAAGATGACAAAAAGGCAAAAAGACAACCCCTATACAGTTCATAGCACACAACATATAAATTGACTAAGTCAGTGTTTGGTAAAGGTGCCAAGTGGGGTGAAGGATCACCATCAAATATATACATGCAAATATTAAGATACCATCCCATTTTGTTAAAACTATTGGTGGAGAAAGTTTCAAAGGACACGGGTGGAAGGGTTCCAACTTCTATTTAACTCCGCAACCAACATCTAGCTGAAATTTCGAGCATATTTGCTAGAGTTTGTTGGATTGACCCTATAAATTTTGGGATATTAGTAGGTTTTACGCATTTGGCCCCAAGATTTTAGAGTTTGATGTGTTTATCTTCACTATTTGTGGAGTTCTGCCAAGTGTTAAAGATTTCAGCTCCAATATTTCATGGTTCTCTGGGTTTTCCTTGACTGTTACACAAATTTACAAAGGATTGAACAATGGAATTTTGTCATGTTTAATCCTACTAACATCATATGTGTGGCTTTTATTTTTTTGTGGGCATGTCTCTAATCGCAGGGAGTTCAAGTAGAAAGACAAAGAATATTTGCTCCATGTTTAGGCACATGCAACCTACCTACTATATTTTGAAAGCTCTGAAAGCAAGTTGTTGAAACCTTACTACTTGGATGTTCTTAAATGTGTTTGTTTGTTAAAAAAGGCACCCCACTGTAGCATATATTGGCACTGGAAGTCGACCAACCGCCTTGAACTCCAGCCAACCCAACAAGAAACATAACACAGACACAAATAAATGGAGAAATTGAATGAAGGGCATGTGAATCCAGTGCAACAACGAACACAACGCAAGAAAAAATAAATGAAGAAATTGAAGAAGCAAAGTGAAATGGAGAAATTGAATGAAGGGCATGCTTCCATGGCTATTCAATGCGCAAAAGGGTGGCGGGGCGGAATATTGAATGTGTAGATAGATTGTGTGGGAGATATAGAGAACAAGATGCGAATCTACGAATCTGTCGTTGGAGATACTGGGAATGAGTTGTGAATCTGATAATATGTCATGTGAAATATAGAGAGCAAGTTGTGAATCTTCTAATCCGCGAACATGTAATAAGCAATGAGCATGCCCAAAAATGTCAATAATAATTCAGGTGATAGTCTACAAATAAACACTTGACAATTTTTAATTACATGAAAAATGACAAAAACAAAAAACTCTTACTGTTCATCCTCTACTTACCTAAAACCTACAGAAAAAACACCTTTTAATATAATAATAAATTTAATATTAAATTTTCTCGCATATAATATTTAAATATAATATCATTTATTTTACAATTAATAAACTTAATATTAATTCTCTTCAAATATATGTTATGCATACACAGTATAATTAATTTCACAATAAAGTTTTTTCCTTTATACTCATAATGCCACTAACAAAAAAGATTATTCATATATCATTCACTTTAGAAAAAGTATGTATATATTATTCTTCAAGGGTGTGTAAAAATATTTTCATGATAAAGTACATTTAAAACAAATACGAATTTCCATGTAAAGAAAAAATGAACTTTAATTTATTTTTTATTTAAAAAATAAATTAAATTTTTTATTGTAAAACCTTTTTGATAAAGTTTAAAATCATATTCATTTCCCCACACAACCATAAATTTATATTTTTTTTATAAAATATATGTAAAGTAATAATAAATCCTACTTTGCGTACATAATTATAAAGTGGGAATCATCCTTTATATGGGACCATCCAAAATTTTAAAACATATAAATTTCCATGTAAATAAAAAAAATTAAAAAATGATAATTTTTTGATTGTAAAACTTTTTTAATAAAGTTTAAAATCATATTCATTTTTCCACATAACCATAAATTCATATTTTTTTTATAAAATATCTTTCATAAAGTAATAATGCTATTTTGTGTACATAATTATAAAGTGGGAATCATCCTTTATATGTGACCATCCAAAATATCGGAATCTTAAATCACATGCAAAATGCGTTTAATTTATGAAAAAGCTCATTTTATTATAAATCAACCATAAATGAATTACAAGTGGTTCACTCTCCCTTCCATCACTAATGTGTTTCACAACTTCCATCTGAAATTTAATGGAAAAAAATTGAACCGAAGCTTAAAGCTTCGCTTACCATTTGAACATAGAGATGATTGCATACATGTTTTTATAATTTCATATTATAAATAAAAAAATTAATGGGATTCCCATTATATCAATATGGTTTTATATTCATATTATAGATAAGAAAATTAATGGAATTTTATAATTCCAATTATTTTCAGAATTTGTTACTGTTTATTATTGGTATTATTGGCAAGTTCAAAATTATAGGGGTAGAGTATGTATGTTTTTGTAGACTTAGTAGTCAAATTGTTGTATGAAGGTGGGTCCCTTATCCCACAAACAAGGGGGTCTCATACACTAATTTGGTATCTGACTTCACTGTGACTTTAAAATTATATATATCTAGCCTCTAATAAATTCTGTGTACTAGTAAAAACAATCTACAATGTTTAGTTGTATAACTGGGGAGGGAGAATCAATATAATAAGGGGGCATCAGCATGAATGAAATGTAATCATTTGTCAAAAGCAAAACCAGAATATAAAATCTTTGAATATCATATGTATGGTATTGAATGATGCAGAGCAAATGCTTTTTTTTTAAATGTTATAATGAAAGAAGTTTATTTCAAACTTTGAAACCATGCAAATGTTTTTTCGAAATGTCACAATGAAAGTAATTTATTTTGAACTTTGAGACAAAGGAATCACCAGGTTAATTCCCACAAATTTATGGGAAATAATTTCCTACATACTCTTTCACATTGCTTTCAACAAAATCATGTGTGTCATAGTTGTTCCCATTTACAGAAGAACCCAATGAGGCAATGAACATGGTGTCCCCAATCAGAGTTTTTGGTTTGTATGTAAGGTGGATCAAAGGAGATGTAATTTGTCTACACAGTTCCTTATTTTTCATCTTTGGAACTTTACTCCACCCAGGGCTCAAAACACTCCAAGTGACATTTCTAGTCCTATAGTATGTTAACAATTAGGAGCGGAAGGAATTAAACGAGAGTTGACGACACCTCATAACCCACAACAGAATGGGGTGGCTGAGAGAAAGAACATAACTATTGTAGGGGCAGCACGGGCGATGTTGAATCACCAAGGTCTACCACTTCACTTGTGGGCTGAGGCATGCAACACATCGATCTATTTGTAGAATAGAAGCCCACATCGCATACTTGGGATGAAGACACCAGAGGAAGCTTTCTCCGGTAAGAGACCAAATGTGGGTCACTTCAGGATCTTTGGCTCATCGGTATATTGCCATGTGACAAAGGATGCATGGAAAAAGCTTAAGTCGACAGCAGAGTTGGGGATACTTGTGGGGTACACTGATACACCTCATAACTATTGAGTGTAATTGCCTACCAGTCGGAGGACAGTGGTTCGCAAAGATCTCAAGTTTGATGAGCAGAAGGCCATGCGAATTTCCCTCGAGAAGGAGCTCCAACTACAGGTTGTGGAGGAACTGTTGGTTTCTAAGGAGGAGGAGCCTGAGACTGATGCAGAGGAGCCGCATGCAGAGGTTTCAGGAGTGGAGACATCCACTCAAGCAAAGTCTTCCAGAGATGGACAGAAACGCACAAGAGAAGCTGACAGATTGTTGGAGGATGCGAGAGAGAATGTGGGAGCACCATCTTCTTAGCGCAAACAGAGGAGGTCACCTGAGAGGTACACTGGATACATGGCCCTTGTTGGGGAATGTGTTGAGACCGAGCCATCTTCCTTTGAGGAAGCAGTGCAACAGCCAATTTGGGTTGATGCTATGGTGGAGGAGTATGACTCCATAGTTCGTAACAGTCTTTGGGACGTGGTTCCGAGACCAGAGAACAAGTGAATTGTGAGTTCCCGTTGGCTTTACAAGGTAAAGCAAGTTGATGGTGGTAGTGTGAAGAAGCACAAGGCAAGATTTGTTGCTCATGGATTTTCACAGGTCGAGAGGATTGACTATGATGAGACTTTTTCTCCTGTCACAAGTTACTCATCTATCAGATCGATGTTGGCACTATCAACACAGATGGGTTGGAAGATCCATCAGATGGATGTGAACACTGCATTCCTCAATGGCAAGATTGTGGAAGAGGTGTACATAGAGCAGCCGGAAGGTTTCGAGACCTTTGATCATGAGTCGCATATGCGCTGACTCAAGAGAGATTTGTACGGGTTGAAGCAAGCACCTCGTGCTTGGTACACCAATATAGACAACTACTTCACTGGGTTGGGCTTCACAAAGAGTGAAGCGGATGCAAATCTATACCACAACATGGTGAAAGGTAAGTTGTTGATCATTGTACTTTATGTTGATGATATCATATTAAAAGGTGATGATTAGTTGATCATGTCTTGCAAAGAGGACCTTGCAAGAGAATTCGAGATGAAAGACATGGGTCTCATGCATTACTTCCTTGGCATGGAAGTGTGGCAGAAGGATGGGGAGTTGTTTGTGTCTCAGGGCAAGTATGCCAAGGAGATACTCAGGAGATTCCACATGGAGAAGTGCAAGCCCATGTAGACTCCTCTAGCAGGGAACCGGAGGAAGCAGGATGCTACTTCAGGTGAAGTAGTAGAAGCTACTGTGTATAGACAGCTTGTGGGTTCATTGATGTACTTAGTGAACACACGACCATATTTGTGCTATGCGGTGAACCAGTTGAGTCAAGCGATGGTTCAGTGTACCAAGATGTTTTGGAAGGCGACAAAACATGTATTGAGATACCTCAGAGGCACATCTAAGTATGGATTATGGTACAGACGGACAAAGGGAGTGAAGTTATAGGGCTTCACTGATGCAGATTGGGCAGGGAGTCAATCAGATCGGAAGAGCACATCAGGAGGGATTTTCAACCTTGGGTTAGCAGTAGTTTCTTGGTACAACAGGAAACAAAGATTAGTTGCACTCAGCACGGCAGAGGCAGAATACATGGCTGCAAGTCAGGCAGCATGTGAGGCCATCTGGATGTGGAAAATCCTAGTTGATTTGTTTGATCAGAGAATGGATCCAACTGTGATCTATTGTGATAATCAGGGTTGTATCAAACTCTCCGAGAATCTAGTATTTCATGATAGGTCCAAGCACATCGACATCCAGTATCATCATCTCAGAGACTGTGTAGCGAGATGTATCATGTTGCTGCAGTGTATTTCGACAGAGGAGCAAGACGCTGACATTTTGACAAAGGCATTGTCAAAGTGTAAATTCAAGTTCCATAGAGACAGGATCGGGGTGGCATATAATCCCTTTCTTGTTGAGAGGGAGTGTTGAAATGTGGCAACAAGAATATTCCAATTTTAATTTGTCCTTGAAATAAAATTCGAATTTAGTCTCACTAGCTGCTTGAAAATAATTAATTAATTCATCTTCAGTTAATTAGTTGGAGAAATTCAAGTTAGAAGTCTTTCTGAAGTCAAACAATAATTATCCCTTAAATTAAGGAGATTATCCCTTAATTAAGGAGATAAGATAGAGTTATGTTTGAGTTGTAATTAGTTAGCTCAGTTTACTGAGTTATGTCTAGTTAAATTAGTTCCAAACTGTTTGAGGAACTAATTGTGAGTTATCAGTCAGTTGATGCACGCATGCACTCAACTAGTGTACTCCAGACAACTGAAGATTCTCTCATCAGTAACTCATGCATGTCTATTCTGAGAAAGACCTAGTTGAGATTAAAGACAGGGATAATGTACTATCAGTTGCATGTGTTCTCTTATAAAGAAAACTCATGCATGCAGTCAAGGGATCATTCCTTGAGGATTGTGCAGTTCTGACAGTGTGTTAGAGCAGCGTGTGAGATCAGTGTTACACTTGGTAACAAGAGGATCACCTAGGAGAAATTGCGCAAGGAAATAGGAGCTTGGAAGGCAGAGGAGAAGGCTTATGAGAAGCCTATTTTGCCTGTGAGCATCTGTGAGGATTGTACTAAGAGCTAGCTAGCTGTGAGATTTAAGGCTTTGTGTAATTCTGAGATATTTCCAACTTGTATGATAATACAGATAGTGGGGTTTTTCGCTGAGGCTTTCCCCTGAGTATTCTTCTGTGTTTCATGTGCATTGATTCTTCTTTTGGTTATATGTGTTCAGCTTGATCTTGCTCAAATCCTTTAAGCTTCCGCAAATTGATTGTAAAAGTAGGTTAACGTATTTTGATTTGGTTATATTGCATTATCGGGTTAACCTGTAGCAGATCTATAGAGCTGGATTTGTAGACAGAATTTCTACACAGAGGTTTCATTAGCCTTTGGAGAACTTCAATTAATGAGAAATTCCTCATTTTCCCCTATTCCATAAGTATGGATAACAAGGATATGGTCGATTATAAAAATGATTGGTGGTGTCAAGTGGCATCCATAAGTATTCAAGGGCATGCAAGGTTCAAATCATTTAAGAGAGGAGAGGTTCAAATACGACCACTAACGCATTTGGTTTTGTACGAAAGAGAGAGTGGAGGCTATGGCTCCCTTTGGTTCTGTAGGTGGTATTCAGCTTCACTCTTGGGTATGGAGGTATATGATGTTATAGAGTTCATGTCATATATGGTGTTGAAGGTAAGCCTAGTGTTAAGCTCAATTAGAGTGCACGCATTTGGTTTTGTACGAAAGAGAGAGTGGAGGCTATGGCTCCCTTTAATTCTGTAGGTGGTATTCAGCTTCACTCTTGGGTATGGAGGTATATGATGTTATAGAGTTCATGTCATATATCGTGTTGAAGGTAAGCCTCGTGTTAAGCTCAATTAGAGTGCATGCAAATCTTGTTCATACCAAATTAGCAGGCTAAGAACTTCATTATGAGCAACAACACAATGATAGATATTATGAAGACAGACAAGGGAACAAGAGCTATATCAGGGATGTGGCCCTAGAAAAAGCTAACCAAGCATTTATGAGTGGATGTTGTATTTGTGGTCTTCATCAAAATGGTAAGCCACATCTGTGTTGATTTGGTAAGAATCGTCAATCTACCTCTTCCTGTTTGGGAATTCTTTGTCTTTTTCTATTTCCAAGTTTGGAATATAGAGGTTTATGGCATACTTTGTTGTCTTATTCCAAGTCTATAACATAAAGGTTTGAGGCAGCTTGTAAGTTTCAATCTTATTGAAATATGGGTTGAAATTCTCATTTGCTTTGGGTTCCATTAGTTCAATGGTCTCAATTAATAAATTTTATTTGGAACAAACGAACAATCCTCGAGTTGTTATCTCTATGTCTATTTTGGTATGCTTTGTAGTTTATAATCAACAAGGACGGGCTCAGGAAAAAAAAAACTATTCTTTGTTATTCACTCCTCAGGTTGGCAGTCGTAGACTACTCTAGCTGCAATGTCGGTGTCTTGAGGATTTTGGCCTCTAGGAGACCATTACAATCAGAGTAGTGAATCATGGAGTAGAGGTCTTGGTTAATCATTTTGGTTCAGTAGGTCAAGTTTTTTTTAATTCAAAAAGATACCTTTTTTTTATTCTATAGAATCAAAAAAAGAACATGTATGTTGTAGCAACATTGAGACTAATTTTCAAAAATTTTACATTATAAACAACTTTTTATCTTCAAAGAAAAACATTGATTGACATAGAACATCTACCGACATGTCTTTTTGTTATATTTCTGCATTATTGATTGTCAAATAAGACATATATCTAATATTTGTCATAAAACTATAAGCTTTGAGATAGAAACAACAAAATTGCCAAAAAATCTAATCATAGAAGATATGACCTATAACTCATAAAAAGGAGGAAGATTGAGGGTATATGATTGTCAAAGCAAAATTGTCTTGAAGTGCTGAAAATATATCTTCTTAATACTCTTTGGATCTAAAATGTAAACCTGTAAGGAGATAGAAGATTAAAACATGTGTGCTAAATAGAAGGAGTGAGTTCTTAGGATAAAGTTACCCTCCCATTCTTCATATGATATATATCGTGGCTCCATAATTAAGGCACTCTTTGATAATCTATTTGTTGCTCTGTTAAACTCTGTGTAGATGTGCCCAAAACTGATGTCGCGAAAGTGTTCTTTCATTTCCACAATTTTGCTTTTCCAAGATGTTAAATTTAGGACATCCAGTTGTCCTTGACTTGTTAGCCAGTGAATGACACATTTAGAATCACCAAAAAATTTAATGCTTTTAATGTTTTTGAGTTTAGCTAAGGATAGCAGGGCCCAAACTACAATCAGTTCGCCTTTGGTATTCGTCCTGGATCCGATTCCAATTTTGAAGCAAATATATTTTGTTTCTGAAAACTTCATCAGTCCTCCACCCCCACATGAATTGTATTGAGTAGCTTCATCAAAGAATCATACAAGATGAGCATGAGGGATATTTGGGAGAGGAGCAAGTCTCTGGGATTTGGATTTTGGAGAGGAAAATAATCCTTGTAAAGAGAGATGATTTTTTAGGCTTGTGGAATGATGGGTAACACTTGCATTTCTGAAGATAACTTTATTTCTAAGTAGCTAGATGCCCCCTGCCACAAAGATAGGGAGTGCTCGGATATATTGATATTTCTTCACTCATAAATGGAACATATATGCAAAGGTGTTCTCAATCATATTTTCTCTGATGTTCATGACTCGAACAATAGTCCATATTTCCTAACTAGAAATACATTTCACAAAAATATTATTTATAGACTCTTCATTATATTTGCAGAGGCATCAACCATTTTGCCCCATGAAGCCTCTTTTTTTCAAGCTATCCCAAGTTAAAATTTTATTATAGAGGATCAACCAAGTGAAACACCTTAATTGGTTGGGAATGTGCCACTTCCATATGAGATTGTTCCACCATCTAAAGATTGGAATGACCTTTGTGTGTGATATTTCTTCATAAGCAAGTCGATGTTTACCTTGCCGAATTTGGCATCCCAGCTCTAGACCAGCTTTTTCTTTGTATTACTAAGTCTCGCTCCATTAAGATTCATCACATTTATGAAAGAGCTCCATTCCAAAGCTAAAGGACCCACCAATCCAAGCTCTATTGAGGTCATCCAATAACTTGAGGAGGTGTGGCGAGGATGCACTCTTTTAATATTTGACAGGTAGAAAATCCCTTTGGAGTGTAAGATTTGAATCAAATCGGGGGATAGTTTGTAGACACCAACTCCCCCTATGAAGGGATATTTTCTAAGAACAATTTGTTTTCCATCCCCTACATTCCATGCTAACCAGTTGAAGAGAGTGGGAAAGGAATCCATGAGAGATTTCTTAACAACAAAGCCTCTTTTAATAGATTTCCCTCCCTGTTTTCTGAGCCAATCAACCATTCACCGCCTATTTAAATATTTTTCTTTTAAAACCAAACTTCAAAGAACTTCACCAAATTGGGGTGCTAAGACTTTTGCAAACCAGTTCAAATTTTTGAACCCCCAACCTCCAAGACTTTTTGAGATTGATAAAGAGGTCCAACTTGCCAAATGAAACCTTCTTCACTATTTTTCCCGGTCCACAGAAATTTAAACATTAACTATCTAATGGATGTAAGGATGGCGATGGGAATCTTTGCTAATGATAACCAGTAAAGTGGAATATTTTCCAACACATATTTGACCATAATTTTTTTGTCTCCCAAGGACAACCAATTGTGGCACCATAAGTTTATTTGTTGCTCCACTCTTCTTATCATCCACTTCCAATCCTCTTTATGGTAGTCATTCGACTTTAGAAAATAGTCAAGATATTTGATACCATTTTCCAATGAGGAAGTATGTAGGGGCAAAAAATAATGTATATCCGAGAGGGTGTCCAGGCTGACAGAGAATTGGTGGAAAGAAGATTTGTTCAGGTTGATTTCCATTCCATTTGCACTGCAGAAAGGATTTATGGCTCTATGAAAGGCATGTCATTCCTTTACAGTTCCCATTCCTAGAAGCAAAACGTCATCCACAAATAGAAGGTGCGTGATGAAAAGCTTATGTGTTATTTTTACACCTTTTAAACTACCAGTTTATTTCTCTATCAATAATAATAGACTTAATCCTTCCATCACTAGCAAAAATAATAGAGGTGACAATGGACATCCATGTCTAAGACCTCTAGTGCTAGTGAACTTTTTGGAGGGGGGGCATTAATTAAAATGGAGAAATTGGCTGAAGTCACACAATCCATGATCTAGTTTCTAACATCCAAGCCCAACCCAATTTGGAGAAGAACGAGTATAAGAAAGGACCAATTAATTATGTCAAATGCTTTATTGAGGTCCATCTTTAGCACAAGGGCATTTTGATTTTTTGTTTTAATAGAATTAATGGCTTCATGTGCAATGCCTATGGCATCATGGATTTGGGTATCTGCAAGAAACCCAATTTGATTTGGAGACATCTTCTCAACTAGTGGATGCTTGATCAGTTAGCAATGATCTTTGTAATTAATTTATACACCAGATTAGCCAAGGAGGGTTTTTGGCTTTGAACATTTTGGAATCAGAAAAATAATAGTAGCGTTTATGGTTGTTGAGACTTTCCCTGTTTCTCTAGATTCCTCCACCATTAAGAGAAGATTGGACCCATAACATTAAAGAAAGAAAGGAATAGTTCAATTGTCTAGCCATCAGGGCCATGACTTTTATCTTTGCCGAATTGTTTTAAAAACTCTTTAATCTCCTCAAGAGTGACAAGGCCTCCAATATAATTGGCAGTTCAAGCACTCAACAATGAAAGTTAACTCACATCAGTGCTCAACATTTTGTTGGGATTTTCCTATCGGCAAAGATCAGTTATATACCTTTCTTCAAAACCAATGGGTGCAAAGTTGTCAACATTATGCCATGACCCTCCAATGTGGAATTTAAACAGTTAATGGAGAAAATTAATCAGCTTTAGGAAGAAATTGTCTCGTTGCGCCATAATCAATTGGTGTCCAATCTGACCATTGTTGTGGATGATCCAGGTGGATATTGGTGGCCACCCGCCTATTCCACCTAGACCTCCAGTCAGTTTCATCTGTTTCCTTGTTTATTTTAACATTTACTATTTTTAGCAGTTTTTCAGGTCCTGAACTTCTGGAGCAATTTTGACCCCCTAAACGACATTTTTTTTAAGTCCGATGCAAGTCCATGTCTATCACAAATCTTGTAGTACTCAGAGAGACCTTTCCAACAAGGTATCATACGCGCCAAACATATATAATATGACCAAGTTACGACCCGAGAAGTTGGTTGCCCAACTAACCCCAACGAGGCCCACAAACTCTTGGCGTTACATCCCTAGGGTTAGGGTTTTGGTTGTTTAGGGTTTTATCTTGTTGCTCAATAATAAATAGGCCTTTGAGCCTCATTATAACACAGTTCAGAGGCATGTAGCCACCACATCTCTTCTTAGAGATAAGCTACCATCGCCCGAGCTAGTTTATTTCCATTCTGTTTGTAAGCATAGTTCAATATTTTTCTATTAATGAGATGAAGTGTTTTTCTACTGCGTCTCTGTATTTATGATTACATTGTAATTTGTTGCGTTCTTCATTAAGTTTGGATCAGTGGACCTATTAGTTGAACATAGAACCTTAATGCACATAAATGATGATGAGCTCTCTAGTCTCCGCTAACAAATTGAAGGCATTCAGTTTCTTATTGAGATGTGAACCTCAAATCCATCTTTCTCCAGTGATGACATTAGTATAGCTACACAAAATTTACCTTATCTTGATGTAACAATGTTCCCCCAAAAGGGGGAATCAAGGTTGGGTGATGACATTCCTCTTTGAGATACCTAACATGTTAGTCTACTCATGTTGTCGAATTCTGTGTTTTTTGGTATGTACATGCATATAGGAATAGTAGCTTGGACATAAAAGAACTCAAAACATTTGGCATAGTGGGCATTCCAAGGGTAGATAGGGGATATAAATCAACAAATGGAATTTACCCATCTTTTGATGTATTTGTTGCATCCACACACATTTTTAAATCCAATTTTGTATAGACAAAATGAGACTTAAATTACTCTTATCTCAAAACTCTTTTATGAGATATAAATATCACAATATTTTAGTTCAAAAATATCTTCAACCATTGTATTTTTATGATATAGGTTTTTATCTAAATGTTTGTAGAATGTCGATATATCAATAATGTTAAGTTGAAGCTTAATAGTAAGCTTTTGTTTCCAGGGCTATTGAGAAAGCATTCATGTACACCATATTTTCACATTTTCCCATCTCGCTTTTCTCTCATAGATCGCTATGAAGGAAAATCCTACAAATTCATGCTCAATTTCCAAACCACTACAAAGGTTAATCAAGAAACAATCATCAAATATCTTCAAGTCCCTTATGGCATCTCTATCAAGAAGACCAAACAATGTCATCTTCTTTGTACATATTAACATGCGAGATTCCTTAGTTTAAAATTATAGAATTTGAAATAGTAAAAATCAAAATTTTATGTGCTCCATGATTATCATTTGAAACACTTAATTTCATATATCCAATTTTGTATGATAAGATGATATATATATTATTCTATCTCAAAAAAAGATATTATTTTTAATTTCATATGCCTAATGTATAGACAAGATGAGACATATATTGACTTAACTCAAAAAATAAATATATAATATATAATATTTCATTTCATATTTTTAATTTGGTATATACAAAATTAAGCATCTATTACTTTATTTAGAAAAAACTACATTATTTTTATATATTCTAGAATTTCAATTCTTATTTCTTAAAACTTTACAAAATCAGTAATCAATTTATCTTAAACTAACATAAAAATATACAAGTTTCAAAATTACTATTTTCAATTAATTTAATATTTCAAAAATATATTTCAAAATTATTATTTTCAATTGATTTAATATTTCAAAAATATATGTTATTTTCCATAAAAAAAAAAGCATATCAAAACAAAAATACAATTGATTTAATATTTCAAAAATATACGTTATTTATAAAATTGAGAATTTACAATCTCCTAAAAAATCATTTAAATACTAAATCCCCTAAACAATAATTTAAAGACTAAATCTAATTGATTAGTATTAAGTCTTCTCACATATAATATCTATACATAATATAATTTATTTCACAATTAGTAAGCTAAATCTTTTCAAATATATTATGTATACATAATATAATTAATTTCACATCAGTAAGGTATTTTTATTTATTCCATAAAAAAAAGAGTCTGCATATATTTTCATATATATTATTTATGTGAATTTCTTCAACTAGCAGCTTAAAAATATTTCCATAATAAAAAACATTTAAAACAAACCCAATTATATGAATTTCCATATTAAGAAACTATAGAAAAGCTAAATTTTAATCTATTTTCTTAAAAAAATAAAATTACAAAGTGAAATTTTCTTCCTAAAATATTTTTGATGAAGTTTAAAATCATATTCATTTCCTCGTACAACCATAAATTTATATTTCTTTTATAAAATATTTTAAATATCTTTCAAGAAGTAATTATTTCTCTCATAAAATATCTTAAATATCTTTCAAGAAGTAATAATAAATCCTAATTTATGTACACAACAATAATAATAAATCCTAATTTATGTAAACAATAATAAAGTGTCAATCATCCTTTATAGGTGACCATCCAAAGTTTCCAAATCTTAAATCACATTCAAAACTCTGTTTAATTTATTAACAAGTTCATTTCATTATAAATCAACGATAAATGAAATTACAACTGGCTGACTCTCCCTTCCAACACGAATGTGTTACACAACTTCCATCTGAAATTTAATGGAAAAAACCTGAACGAAGCTTAATGCTCCGCTTACCATTTGAACAAGTACAGATGATTGCATACATGTTTTTATGATTCATATTACAAATAAGAAAAATAATGGAATGCCATAATACCAATATGGTTTTATGATTCATATTATAATAAAATTAATGGAATGCCATAATTCCAATCATTTTTAGAATCTGGTCACTGCCTATGATTGGCAATGACCACAAATAATATATAGCTTCTGCAAAATTGTGTGTACCAGTCAAAGTATATGGAGTCTGCAATGTTTACGTGTATTATGGAGTCTGCATTGGCATGAATCAAGAGCATTATTTGTGAAAAGCAAAACCAGAATATAAAATCTTTGAATATCATATGTATGGCATTGAATGATGCAGAGCAAATGCTTTTTTTGAAATGTTATAATGAAAGAAGTTTATTTCAAACTTTGAGACCATGCAAATGTTTTTTCGAAATGTTACAACGAAAGTAATTTATTTTGAACTTTGAGACAAAGGAATCACCAGGTTAATTCCCACAAATTTCTGGGAAATAATTTCCTACATACTCTTGCACATTGCTTTCAACAGACACATTAATTCCCACAAATTTCTGGGAAATAATTTCCTACATACTCTTGCACATTGCTTTCAACAAACACGTGTCATAGTTGTTCCCAGTTACAGAGAAACCCAATGAAGCAATCAACTTCTCTGGACTTCCAGTGTCCCCAAACGGAGCATTTGGTTTGTATGTAAGGTGGATTAAAGGAAAGGTAATTTACCTCAAAGGTTCCTTGCTTTTCATCTTCGGAACTTTCCCATTACTTGTCCTATAGTATGTTAGGAACTAGTACTTCTTTCAGACAGGAGGAAGAAACAGAAAAATGGCTAGCCTGCCAAAGAACAAGGAGGAAGAAGAGCGTTATAAGGTTAACCTGCCAAAGAACAAGGAGGAAGAAGAGCGTTATATGGTTAGCCAGCCAAAGATCAAATCGTGAGTTAATGGAATCGATCCCTAAAACACATACAGCAGAGGAAAACCGCAACATTGCCAGAGTTATCTATACCTGTATTCAGCTTTATAGGTCATAACAAGCACCTTTATGAACAAAAATTGCAAGAATTTTGCATTTTATTGAAAATTTGCAGCTAAATATAAATTCCTTCACGGAAAATAACCTTATAAGCTTATGGAGAATCAAGGTCCAAGTCACGCAGTTCTTCCCTTGGAGTCTGTAATCTCCATTTCAATGCATTTACATGCTTTCTTCTTGTCTCTGTTGGGACTTCAAAAAAAACTGACCGTAATATGCAAATAAGCAGTTCAAAATATAAATTTGCACAATTTTGCATTTTATTGAAAATTTGCAGCTAAATATAAATTCCTGCACGGAAAATAAACTTATAAGCTTATGGAGAATCAAGGTCCAAGTCACGCAGTTCTTCCCTTAGATTCTGTAATCTACATTTCAATGCATCTACATGCTTTCTTCTTGTCTCTGTTGGGACTTCAAAAAAAACTGATCATAATATGCAAATAAGCAGTTCAAAATATACCAACAAACTTCAACAGAAAGGGAAAAGAGAAGCCATACCTGAAAACTTGAATGAATGCAAGTTGCAGAGATTATAGGTGTCTTCGCTGAACTGGATCTTGGTGCTCCTGTAGCTGTTCGGCTGCACAAGAAAAGATCTTGGTGCTCCTGTAGCTGTTCGGCTTCACAAGAAAAGAGTTGTTCTGCTTCACGATCTCCCATAATACCTGCCCTGGTGCGGCTTTCATACTCTGTGCAGCTATACAAGGTAAAACCCTATCTATATCGCTCAACAAATAGGAAAAAAAATGGAAACGGGGAAAATATAAAATGTATTGAATGAAAATGGAGAAAACACGATGCGGTGCTCTGCTATGCCTCAGCGTCGTGCCAATGAATCCTTGCTGGTGCTCCTCGGCAGGACTTGTGAGTATCAATTGCGGAGGGAAAACAAAACATGGTGTCACTGAAGTCTTGATCATTGAATTTCTCAGCAGGAGCGTGATTTGTTTTGCCTCGCAACCGATACCGAAATCCTCTGCCCAAAGCTTTAATTGACAAGAAAATAATAATATGAACACGGGCACAGAATCAGCGACGAGGGTCTAGCTATCAGTAGAAAATCAACGATACGAAATACAAGCTGTCAAGTTCCTTGAATGAATTTATACCCAAATTTCAGAGATGTTGCGACCCCATCGGATGAGTAAGGTAGTTAAAGAACTTTGCTCGAAAACTAAGCAGAAGCGATTGGTGTATTTAACCAAATATTGGTCCCGTTTTCATCCCGGCAAATACAGAGCAATACTAATTTATAAAGAAAATTACATTTCTAACCCCAAAAAAAGCACACTCGCTGCTCAATCGGCAGCAGAGGGCTTATTCAATTTCTTGGCCGAAGCCCTTATCTCTCCGATCCATTTTCCACAAAACCTCATATCACCACTCTCTGTTCAATCGGCAGCAGAGGGCTTGTTCAATTTCTTGGCCTAATCCCTTGTCTCTCCAATCCATTTTCATCACCTGCGGCCTTATTTCCGCAATCCATTTTCAGATCAGACCACCCTTTTGGGGAGGGGGGATTTGGTCTTAACAGAGGATTAACCGAAGAAATTGTGCTCTACTTCATCGATCCCGTACCACTTAGCTTTCCAAGCAAACTACCATAATAAATTTTGCTTACCTCTGTGAGTTTATCTGATGGAGTCTCCCTTCGAACTCGCTCCGAGCATTCGACCATACATCTTCCATCGCTGGCAGTACTACTGAAACAGATAGGTCACTTTCACAGGCAGCAGTACACTGACGGCATGGATAGCACCTAGGTACAGAGCATTTAATACTCTTGTTGGTGGGTTACATCATCGAATTTAAATCATTTTAAACCTGAGGATATTGAAAAGAATCTATGAAGTATTAACATGTAGCAACCTCTGTTAGTGGATGATAGAGACTTCCATGGAAATGTACCCAAAATAAAATGAAAGTTTTGTTTTTTTCTCTTTAAACCTGGCGGGCACATCTGGGCATGCGCGAAGGGCCGCAGGGGCACGTCGACTTCAAGAACGGAGCCAGACTTGAACCTGCGACTCGTAACGAAGAGCCAAAGACTTGCCGTTTACTGATCAAGGTTGGGTGACACCTAATTTAAAAGAGCCAACGACTTCGCGTTTACTCATAAAAAAGAACCAAAAACTTAGCGTTTACTCATCAGGGTTGGCTGACACCTCATTTATGTGGGTATTTTGATTGCATCAAATATTGTCACGTTAACTTCCTCTATCCATGCGTCAATACATACAAATATATCTTAATCTTCTTATATTTATTTTCGTTTATGGCTTTTGGAGTCTTCTTATATTTATTTTCATTTATGGCTTTTGGAGTCTATGGAGGCGGAGGAATTGTTTTAACGGTGGAAGTGGTTGAAATCTGGGTCAAATTTTTTTTAAATTTTTTGCAATAGCAAGACTTGAATCTTGTTTTTTTATGGTGGAAATGGATTCAGTACCATCAAAAACCTCTAAAGCACCCAAAATATTGAAATTTGACAGCTATAACTTAGATTTTAAAAAATTCCTGCGAAATTTTATCAAAATATGACCAGAATTTCCATGATTTTCAAGGCAAAAAAGCAGTCTGGTTAGACTACAACATTGTTTTCATCATGTTTGTTTAAATGTCTTACATCTAACATTAAAAACAATACATAGTAAGTTGTGTGGAAATATTTTGTGAATTTTGCGTGAATGTTCAAAATTTTCTTAAATGAAGAGATATGATATAATTAACTAATCATGCAATCCATTTCCTAATTCAACCTATTAACTATTTCCAAAATATGTTAATCTATTTTAACCACAAGATTATTGACCACCAATTTCTTGATATGCAAACCTCCTCTTTTAAAGTATAAAACTTGAAAAAAGTTTTGCATACCAAGAGATTAAATATTTTTTTGCTTAACAAATCAGTGGTTTATAACTAAATCACTCAAAGTTCACCAAATTTCATTCCGAAACTAATTTATTCGATGAAATTACCAAATCTCAATCAAACGCTATTAATTTCACAAAAATCACTTAGAATTCTAATTGACATTCAAGTTTATTATAAAATCACAAGAAATTCAAAAAGTTTATAATAAAAATATTAAAAAAATAAAACCCTAAATGTTAAAACCTACTTTATAAAAAAATAAAAAACCAAGTTTATTATAAAATCACAATAAATTAAAAAATTATAATAAAAATATAAAAATAAAAAATAAAATGCTAAATGTTAAAACCTACTTTATAAAAAAATAAAAGCCGAAGTTGACTGCACTAAAAGAATGTTATTTATGAATGTTAAACTTAACAATGAGGAATTGACCAAGAGACCAATACAGATTAAATTAGCTCTAAATATTAAAAGAATGTTATTTATGAATGTTAAACTTAACAATGAGGGATTGACCAAGAGACCAATACAGATTAAATTAGCTCTAAATATTAAAATCATTAATTTACATACAACGCAACATTTTTTTAAATAATATTTTTCATTTTTATTGATATATTTTTATTTTCGTAATTTTGATATATTAATTTTTTTATTTATATCATATACACTTAAATTGTATACATTTACATATTTACAAACAATTATAATAGAAGTATAATATTTCAATCAATATAAAAGTTAAATATATGAAAGAAACATTTTAATATTTAAATTTTGTTTTATATATATATATATATATATTTTGTTTATATTATATACATTTAAATTATATAAATTTATATATTTATAAAGAGCGATAAGTATAAAAATTAAATATATAAAATAAAATATATATAAGTTATATAAATTTATATATTTATAGATAGGTATAGTAAAAGTACAATATTTCAATAAAATATCAAAGAAATGTGTATGTATTATAAAAAAAAATAAAAAAAAAATTGTTGTCATTTATTAGTTTTGAATGTGTGTGAGTCAATTTTATTTTATTTTATTTTATTTTACAGTTAAATTATATAAATTTATATATTTATGAATAGTTATAATAGAAGTATGGTTAGATGAGGACTTTGACTTAGCTAGTAGATTCAAAAGAAATTATGAAGATAGTTGAGAAACTATTTGGTATCGAACTAATCAAGCTTTGTAATTTCCAAGTGATGCAGGAGCATCCAGCTCCGAGGAGACAGAAAGCGGTTGACTGTCTCGTAAGGAGAACAAGAACAAGCAAAGACTACATGCAATAGCTGGACAGGTTATTAGACTTGTCGTTGTTTTTAATTTTCTTTATTATTTGTTTCATTTTTCCAGAAGGTCGGTAGAGACCATAGAATTACAATTGTGAGTTGTTTTAGTTTAGGAGATAAACAACAGTTAATTAACGTTTTTGTAAAAAGAAACTAGTTGGCAGTTGTACAAGTTCTAGTTGGACAGTTCAACCGAAAAGGGAAGCAGTTATGCTTTTCAGGTGTTAAAAACAGAGAAACAAAATAGTGAGGGGGAGAACCTCCGGCACAAGAAAACACACAGTAAAATAAATCCTCTGTAATACAAACAATCAGATATTTTACTTTTGCCAACAAATGACCCACTGTTAATTATTCTATACGTATGCATAAATTCTTTCTGTATGTTTTAAGACCGCATTTGGAACAACAAGCTACTAGCTGTAACAGGACACGAGAAAACCAAAGGGAGTTTCTACAGATATTCATTTCCAGCAAACAAAAGTGAAGAACCATTCAACTGTCGCCGACAACAACCAGGTACCGAGAATACAACCTTTTGTTTCATTCCATTTATAAGTTAATATAAGTACAGAATGCAAGGAAGGGAAAATAACTTAACGTGATTCACCACACAACCATTGGTTGTTACAAACAAAACATATTACAAAAATTTCTGAGCACTCGCCCAAAAAACAAACGTTTTCAAAACGCGGCCATTCAAATTATTACAATAGAGCAGGGCCATACGAGTCATGGAACGCCGGAAGAAGCACGGCCAGCTACGACTCAAAAGTTGCAACCTCAACAGAACCAGAACCAAGACTTCCAAACCCTCCATAGCCTAACAACTAAACTAAGGTCGGAAAAGACCCTACCCGTTTTGCGAGACTAGTTGGGTTCGAACCGATGACCGAGTGTTGAACATGGGCAACCCTCGACGGCCAGCCAAGTGAAACAAAACAAGGGTTAGTGCAGAGCACGGGCAACGAAAGGCAAGCTAACATAAACGGAAGAATGGAACTATGAAAACCCACAACACTTACAAATAGTTGACAAGGCGACCCAGCGGAATCGAACCCGACAAGCCAAGCCTTAGACAAGGAGCAGGGATCGTAAGAAGCTGCAACAGAAGCGGAGGCAGAGTAAAACATAGAGCCATAGCTTACCTTTGGAGGCGAGGACGAACACAGCGAACCGGAAGCGCCAAGGTTGTGGATATCCTGTCACAGTGCAAACAACTAATTATCAGAGCGAGGAATACCCAGGTGACAGAAATCGCCCACAAAACAATAACCTACCATTACACAGAGTAGGGAACCAGCGAGGCAACGCGTGGCTAGAAAATTCATATTCAGAGTAGAGAAAGCCCGAAGGCACAGTAGACCATCAGTGACCGCAACGGAGCAGCATTCAGGAAATGAGTACAGTGAACCGCCAGTAAAAACCACCGCGGAGCAGAGCCTAGGGCCGAGCACGGTGAACTACCAATAAACCCCACAGAACAGAGCTCGAGTCGAGCACGGGGAGAAAGCAAAGTGACACGAAAACGAAGATTAGGGTTTAACAAAAGGCGGGAGCGGATAGACCGGAAGAACCGATAGGTGGCAACCCTCAACCAGAGAGGAGGGACAGCAATCAAGACACGCATATCGCAACCGAGTCGTAACATACGGAGATTTGATATCGTTACATATGGACGTGACAGTTAACCTAACCCGAGTTTGATCACCGAAGGGTTGAGAGGGCCTGTAAAGTGTTGGCGTGATTCCAGTTATACACGTCACGTTTCCACACGTTGGTAAACGTTGGGGCTGGGCCATCAAAAGTGGTATCAGAGCAGGATTGTTGAGTAGGAGCAAATGGAGGTTGGCAGAAGAGGAAGAGGAAGAGGAAGAGCGGTCCGGAGGATAGCAGAAGAGGGACTCCGTGAGGAAATTCGCGCTTTGCGTGAAAGATTGGCAGTAGTGGAAGCTGGGGGAAGGAGAGACCCAGCAGATGATAGTGATGAAGAAGTGGCTGAACCAGAAGACGAGTTTGAAGGGGTGACACCAGAATTTCGATTATTAAAGTCAGTTTTGCTGTCCAGTCATAAGCCAAGGCATGAGCTACCCACTTATGACGGAAGTTTGTCTGCAGATGTGTTACTGGATTGGTTGAGTGAAGTAAATAAATATTTTGAGTTTGAGGAAACCAGTGAGGACAAACAAGTGAAGTTCGCCGCCACGAAGCTGAAATGACATGCGTCCTTGTGGTGGGACAACATTCAGGCGGAAAGGAAAAGGCTACACAAACAGCCTATAAATAAGTGGGCCAGAATGGAGGCAAAACTGAAGGAAAAGTTTCTGCCGAAAGATTATCAGATCATGTTGTATAGACAGGTGCAGAACTTGAAACAAAGAGGGATGACTGTCAAGGAATTTACAGAAGAATTCTATAAGTTGAATCTGCGAGCAGGGTATGTGGAAGATACCCCAGAAAAGACAGCCAGATTTGTGAATGGGCCGAGAGGGGAAATACTGGATGAAATCGGTATCCTCTCGCCCAGAACCCTGGATGAAGCTTACCAGTTTGCACTAAAAGCGGAGGAGAAAATTAACAGAAAACAAAATGCCAGGAGAGGAGGCGGAACTGGCAGAGGGAAAGGTAAGGTTTTTGGCAGAGGTAGAGGTACAGGTTCAAGTGAGGAAGGCAGCAGTTCTAAGTCTGCTGGCACAGCAGAGAAGGACAATAGCACTAGAGGAGGACGACCAGCTCAGCGAGGGCGAGGAAATGGTCAGGGCAGGGGAACTGTCCAGTGCTATCGTTGCCACAAGTTGGGACACAAGTCGTATGACTGTCCTGAAGGTGAACCGGTAGGTGGAAGAGGAGCCTATGTTGCTCAGTCAGAGGATGCTGAGGTAGCACCTCAGGAAGTGGAGAACGCACCAGAGACGGGTGAAGCTTTGGTGTTGAATAAGGTGCTGTTAAAACCAGCAAAAGAAATTGCAGAACCTGATCAGCGAAAGGCTTTGTTCCGAACTGTTTGCAAGTCACAGGGTAAGTGCTGCAAACTGATCATCGACAGTGGAAGTACTGACAATTTAGTGGCTGTAGAGATGGTGGAGAAACTGGGATTGAAAAAGTTGAAGCACCCCACTCCCTACAAAGTGTCATGGCTGCAGAAAGGACATCAACTGTTAGTTGATGAACAGTGTGAGGTGGAGTTTCAGATAGGCAGGTATAAGGATAAAATTATCTGCGACATTATGCCCATGGATGTCTGTCATATACTGCTAGGACGACCCTGGCAGTTTGATAGAAGCGCAGTTCATGACGGAAAAACAAATTGTTATAAGTTCGTCAAAGATGGGATCAAGCATACGCTTGTACCCATCAAAGAGGAAAGTGCAGCTGAAACCAGCGGAGTAAAAGCACTGTTGATGGGGGGAAAAGAATTTATAAAACAGATTGAGGACAGTGATGTAAATTTCGCTGTCATAAGAAGACCAAAGGCAGTGATATTGCATACACAGATTTCAGATTTGCCCGAAGAAATTCAAAAGATGTTGCAGGAATTTGGAGACATCGTGGTGGATGACCTTCCAGATGAACTACCACCCAGGAGAGGTATTAGTCACTGTATTGACTTTATACCAGGGGCAAGTCTGCCAAATAAAGCAGCTTATCGTATGAGTCCTAAGGACCATGAATAAATCAGGAAACAGGTCCAGGAGTTGTTGGACAAAGGATTGATTAGAGAAAGCATGAGCCCCTGTGCAGTACCAACCATTTTGGCTCCAAAGAAAGGAGGAGAATGGCGAATGTGCACGGACTCCAGAGCCATTAACAAAATTACTGTTAGGTACAGGTTTCCCTTACCGAGAATGGATGATATGATGGACTGTTTGAGCGGAGCGGCTTATTTCTCGAAGATTGACTTGAAGAGTGGATATCACCAGATCCGAATTCGGGAAGGAGATGAGTGGAAGACAGCTTTCAAGACGAATGAAGGCTTATATGAGTGGCTGGTGATGCCATTTGGGTTGAGCAATGCTCCCAGTACGTTCATGCACCTGATGAATGAGGTGCTGAAGGAATTCATTGGGAAGTTCGTAATAGTTTACCTGGATGATATTCTGATTTTTAGTAAGACTAGGGAAGAACATTTCAAGCATGTTCGAAGTGTGTTGAGGAAGATGCAGCAAAACAAGCTGCTGATCAATCTAAAAAAGTGTACTTTTTTTCAGCGGGAGTTAGTGTACCTAGGTTTCGTAATTGCAGAAAATGAACTGAAGATGGACCCAGAAAAGGTGGCAGCTATAGTTAGCTGGCCTTCTCCAAAAAGTTTATTTGAAGTCCGAAGTTTCCACGGACTAGCAAGTTTTTACAGGAAATTCATCAGGAATTTCAGTGAGATCTGCGCACCTATGCTGGATACGATCAAGAAGGCAAATCAGCCTTTTCACTGGACTGAAGCAGCGGAAAGTGGTTTTCAGATTTTGAAAAGGAAGATTACCGAAAGGCCGATATTGAGGCTGCCTGACTTCAACAAACTCTTTCAAGTTCGTTGTGATGCCAGTGGAACAGCCATTGGGGCAGTACTTAGTCAGGAGGACAGACCAGTCGCATATTTCAGTGAAAAGCTGAACGAGAGTAGACATAAATACTCAACCTATGACAAAGAGTTTTACGCAATTATACAAGCGTTAAAGCATTGGAGGCATTATCTGTTAGGTAATGAGTTTGTTTTATTTACGGATAACTCTGCATTACAGTACATTATGCAGCAACATAAATTGAACCATAAGCATGCAGCATGGGTTGAGTACCTGCAGAATTTCACATTTGTACTAAAACATATTAGTGGGCAAGCGAATAAGGTGGCAGATGCACTGAGTAGGAGGACCCTACTCTTACAGGAAAGTACGATGCAGGTTTTAGGCTTTGAGCACCTGAGGGAACTGTATCAAACAGATGCAGATTTTAAGGAGGCCTATGAGGCTTGCCAAAACCCTCTGTTGAGAAACAGTAGCCTGTGGTTGGACTACAATTTACAGGAAGGGTTGTTGTTTAAGGGAGGACAGTTATGTATTCCCAACTGCTCTATGCGAGAGAACATTATTCAGGAAAAACACAGTGGGGGTCTGGCTGGACACTTTGTTATAGACAAGACGATTGCTCAGGTACGACATTTCTATTTTTGGCCAAAATTACAGCGAGATGTGCAAAGGTACATGAGTAGATGCAAAGTTTGTCAACTGGCAAAGGGTCACAGTCAGAATACAGGTCTTTATTTACCATTACCCATTCCGAGCCGACCGTGGGACTCCGTCAGCATGGATTTTGTTCTGGGTTTGCCTAAGACACAGCGGGGTTTCGATTCAGTAATGGTTGTGGTAGATCGATTTTCAAAGATGGCACACTTTGTACCTTGCAAGAAAACCAGTGATGCTACTTATATAGCACATCTGTTTTTTACTGAGATCGTTCGACTACATGGACTTCCAAGGTCCATTATCTCTGACAGGGACGTAAAGTTCACCGGTCATTTTTGGCGAACCCTGTGGAAAAAGTTGAATACCCAGTTACAGTTCAGCTTCGCTTATCATCCGCAGACTGATAGCCAAACGGAAGTTGTAAACATGAGTTTGGGAAACTTGCTTCGGAGTTTAACAGGTGAAAATTCTCGGACGTGGGATCGTGTACTAGCTCAGGCGGAATTCGCATATAACGATTCACCTAATCGCAGCACAGGTTATAGTCCTTTCCAGATTTTGTACGGCATGCATCCACGCGGAGTGCATGAATTACAAGATTTGGGGAAGCTCGAAAAACGAAGTGCTGATGGAGAAGATTTCGCCCAAGCAATGAGCAACTTACATGAGCAGGTCAAGCTGAAATTGCAGGACAGCAGTCAAAGGTATAAACAGCGAGCTGATTTAAAGCGTCGGGAAGTTTAGTTCAACATTGGAGATGAAGTCCTTGCGTATTTACGTAAGGAGCGGTTTCCAAAACGGGAGTACAACAAGTTAAAATTTAAGAAGATCGGTCCCTGTAAAATCATTCGCAAATTTTCTGCAAATGCCTATGAACTACAGTTGCCACCAGGGATCGGTATTTCTCCCATTTTCAACGTGGCAGATCTGTTCCCTTATGTCGCTGATCCGGAAGATAATACAGCAGCACAGCCACCACGGGACACCAGCTGTGAGGAAAGTTCATGGATGAGACAGATGCCAACGGCACAACCCCTTGAGATCGACAGGATTATTGACACACAGGTAGTTAGGCGCATGCGCAGGAAAGAATATCTGCGATATTGAGTCAAGTGGAAGAACCATCCGATAGAGGACAGTTCGTGGCTTAACGCAACACAGATACAGAAAGCAGGCTATTCTGTCGACGACCTCATGGAACAGAGCCATGACTTTTTGCCACCCCGGGAGCCTGATGCAGGAGCATCCAGCTCCGAGGAGACAAAAAGCGGTTGACTGTCTCGTAAGGAGAACAAGAACAAGCAAAGACTACATGCAATATCTGGACAGGTTATTGGACTTGTCGTTGTTTTTAATTTTCTTTATTATTTGTTTCATTTTTCCAGAAGGTCGGTAGAGACCATAGAATTACAATTGTGAGTTGTTTTAGTTTAGGAGATAAACAACAATTAATTAACGTTTTTGTAAAAAGAAACTAGTTGGCAGTTGTACAAGTTCTGGTTCGACAGTTCAACCGAAAAGGGAAGCAGTTATGCTTTTCAGGTGTTAAAAACAGAGAAACAAAATAGTGAGGGGGAGAACCTCCGACACAAGAAAACACACAGTAAAATAAATCCTCTGTAATACAAACAATCAGATATTTTTCTTTTGCCAACAAATGACCCACTGTTAATTATTCTATACGTATGCATAAATTTTTTCTGTATGTTTTAAACGCATTTGGAACAACAAGCTACTAGCTGTAACAGGACACGAGAAAACCAAAGTGAGTTTCTACAGATATTCATTTCCAGCAAACAAAAGTGAAGAACCATTCAACTGCCGCCGACAACAACCAGGTACCGAGAATACAACCTTTTGTTTCATTCCATTTATAAGTTAATATAAGTACAGAATGCAAGGAAGGGAAAATAACTTAACGTGATTCACCACACAACCGTTGGTTGTTACAAACAAAACATATTACAAAACTTTCTGAGCACTCGCCCAAAAAACAAACGTTTTCAAAACACGGCCATTCAAATTATTACAATAGAGCAGGGCCATACGAGTCACAGAACGTCGGAAGAAGCACGGCCAGCTACGACTCAAAAGTTGCAACCTCAACAGAACCAGAACCAAGACTACCAAACCCTCCATAGCCTAACAATTAAACTAAGGTCGGAAAAGACCCTACCCGTTTTGCAAGATTGGTCGGGTTCGAATGATGACCGAAGGTTGAACGTGGACAAACCCTCGACGGCCAGCCACCATAGCAACCTGCAAATGAAACAGAGCAAGGGTTAGTGCAGAGCTTGGGCAACAAAAGGCAAGCTAACACAAACGGAAGAATGGAACTATGAAAACCCACAGCACTTACAAATAGTTGACAAGGCGACCCAACGGAACCGAACCCGACAAGCCAAGCCTGAGACAAGGAGCAGGGATCGTAAGAAGCTGCAACAGAAGCGGAGGCAGAGTAAAACATAGAGCCATAGCTTACCTTTGGAGGCGAGGACGAACGTAGCGAACCGGAAGCGCCAAGGTTGTGGATATCTTGTCACAGTGCAAACAGCTAATTATCAGAGCGAGGAATACCCAGGTGACAGAAATCGCCCATAAAAACAATAACCTACCATTACGCAGAGGAGGGAACCAGCGAGGCAACGCGTGCCTAGAAAACTCATATTCAGAGCAGAGAAAGCCCGAAGGCACAGTAGACCATCAGTAACCGCAACGGAGCAACATTCAGGAAATGAGTACAGTGAACCGCCAGTAAAAACCACCGTGGAGCAGAGCCTAGGGCCGAGCCCGGAGAATCACCAACAAAACCCACAGAGCAGAGCTCGAGTCGAGCACGGGGAGGAAGCAAAGTGACACGAAAACAAAGATTAGGGTTTAACAAAAGGCGGGAGGCGGATAGACCGGAGAACCGACAGGTGGCAACCCTCAACCGGAGAGGAGGGACAGCAATCAAGACACACAGATTGCAATCGAGTCGTAACATACGGAGATTTGATATCGTTACATATGGACGTGACAGTTAACCTAACCCGAGTTTGATCACCGAAGGGTCGAGAGGGCCTGTAAAGTGTTGGCGTGATTCCAGTTATACACGTCACGTTTCCACACGTTGGTAAACGTTGGGGCTGGGCCATCACCAAGACTTGATAATTTGTAATGGGATTAACAAGTGGTCAACCTATGGCCAAATGACTTGTATTCATGAGCTTGGCACTAATGTTGTGGATTATGTAATATCTCATATGCATGTCTTCAACTGCATTATAAAATTTTCCTCCTAAATGATTGTAAGCCACATTTTGAACACAGACGTCTATCCTTAACTTTAAACCTTGACATGCACACCACCCACACGAAAAAGAATTGTGAGAGTTAAAGGCACATTTGTTTTGATAGAAGTAAAATGGATATCTTCTTAAATGATTTAGGTTTGTTAGCATATAATGATAACATTGATTGCATCTACCATAGTTTTAATACAACCCTTATCACTACCATTAACAAATTCTCTACCAAAGTGTTGTATAAAAAAAATAATAGAACTTCCAACCCTTGATGTGATAATGATTGTAAGATTGCTAGGAAAGTGATTAGAGATGCTCTTGACGAAATTGTAAAGGTTGAAAAATATGTACAAAGCTCTTATCAAAAGGAAGAAAAGTTCCTATATATACAAGAGGCAAGAGTGATTTTTTTCACCTTTTTAACGCCGAGCATAGAAAGTTTTGGAGGAATATACTTGTTCATAAAACTAAAGAAAATAATTCAATCCCCTTAAAGAATTGGGATATCTATCTTAAGAATATTTATGACTCCCTAGACACCATGGGCAACATCTTAAACACTCCTATAGAAGAGGATATATTTTCTTTGGAAGACGTGGAGTTTGGGATTAAGAAACTCGCTAACGGGAAACCTAGGGATATTGAAGGATACCAAGTCGAAATTCAAAATGGGAAAGGTTTATCCTCATCCCTCATATACAGAAGCTCCTCAATTTGGTAGTGAAACACAACTTCCCAAAGCCTTGGACGCAAGCCTTATTGTGTCTATCTTTAAAAGTGGAGATAAAATATTCCCTCTAACTACAGGACCATTATGATTAGCCACATTTTAGCCAAACTATATGGGCTGATTTTGGAAAACAAGATTTGCCTTTAGCTTGAAAGCCATGGTAACAGAGCTAAACGGAAAGCTTGTTTTAGGAGACATCACTCAATTGTTATATATCTTGTTACAAATAGGATCATTGCTAAGGAATGTCACAATAATAACATTGATCTCTTATGTTGTTTTATTGACTTTAGAAAAGCTTTCAATGTGGTTCCTTGGGATAAGCTATGGCAAAGACTTGAAGAGATAATGGTCCATCTCGAGTTAAGGGTTATTGTGACTAGGCTATACGAGAATGTTATTGTCAAGCTTAAGACCATCGAGAATTGGTCTTTAAATTTTGTTGTATATATTATTTTTTTATCTATATCATACACGCTTAAAGTATATAAATTTATATCATAAGCAAATATAATAAAAATATAATATTTCAATAATATATAAAACTTAAATATATGTGTGTATTAAAAAATATTTTTATTTTTTATTTTGGTTATGATATATATAAACACATCTATATCTTCATTTTATTCTTATCCAACAAACAAGATAAAAAGATACTAAGCCAATCATTGACTTAATGCTTGGTGCTTATTATTTGCCAATTTTAATGGGACAATGTAGAAAATACTTTGTCCCTTAATGATTATAAATAACATTAAATAGGTCAATGTACAAATTACGTTGTACTTAGATGCTTATTAATCACTATCATGGTAGAAACTCTATTATTTTACTCATTATCTATTATATAATTTGGACAATACTTATAATATAGAATGGATCATACGATTAGTTTTAATTTTGGATTATTTTATCATTACTATATCATGTTTAGGTTGGGGGCAATCCACATGTTGGCGAGAAGAATAATTTGTCCACCAGTTCGATGTTGTTAATAAGATTGAATGAGACTTGATCAAGCTTGGATGACACTTGGCATGGTGTAATTCCTACAATTGATTCCAACCCTCAACTCTACCCAGGAGTTTTGAATTGAAATATAACAAGGCCGCATAGCTAGTGTTCCCTGCCGCTTAGTTTAATAAAATATTTTAATGTTATGATGTGTTGTATGTACCCCAAATAATAATAAAATTGTAAAATGAGTTATATGAATATTTGTTTAACTTTCTTTTATTAATTTTTTTAATATAATTAAACATTTTTTTGGTAGATAAAAGTTATATATATATATATATATATATATATATATGACATTGAAGAGAATGATAACAAGTTAACAATTATTTATTTAATATTGAATGATGATTTTTTTTTTTTTTAATATAATGCTCATATTATAGTACACATGTCATGTCATTACAGTATAGATTGATATAATGAGAGTTGTATAAATTGTACACATGTTATTTTTATATATTTTTTAAATTAAAAAATAAAACCCATAAAAACAGTCTATTCAATACTTTTCACCAATGAGAAAATGGAATTTTTGAATTTAATTATAAACCATTTGCGTTTATGGTACACAGTGATTAATATACAATGTTATATTTGAGATAAATAGAAATAAATTTTATTTAAAAATAATAAATTTAATTTCATAATGTTAAATTTTGAATAAATTTTAAATTTTTTTAATCAATGAAAAATTAAATGTTATAAGCCACAAGTATAATAAAGACAAACTACTTAACATTTAACATTTATAATCACTAGTACATATATATCTTAGCAAATATATAGCAAACCTTACTATACCATTTAGAACATAACAAACTATACCATTTAGAACATATAGTTATATCATGCATCAAAACCTTATTTTATTTAATAATTATGTATGATGGCAAAATAAAGTTTGACTTTCATAGATTAGATTATTTCATATTTTAAAAAACTTAATGGTATAAATCTCATGTCAAAACTATATTTTATAACATTACCTAATTTCGGAACTAGAAAAAGACATGTTGATTTTGGGCTTTGTGTTTGATCTCCACCTGTGGCTTCAATGCCTCCTCACAAATTCCATCTCCAAATCCCTTAAAGCTTAGAGCTTGTTGTATTGTTTCGTCTTGTTTTCCAAAAATAAA
The DNA here is from genome assembly GCA_031772625.1 of Pinus tabuliformis. Taxonomy (NCBI): domain Eukaryota; kingdom Viridiplantae; phylum Streptophyta; class Pinopsida; order Pinales; family Pinaceae; genus Pinus; species Pinus tabuliformis. The sequence goes on along the minus strand of CM062806.1, from coordinate 870,104,140 downwards.
GATAGATCCAATTAACATCCTTGGATGTGGTGCTACACATTGAGAGTTGTGTGCAAGGCTCATGACCAATTTGTAAAACATGTCACATTAAGTTTTAAGTTTTTTAATTTTTTTTATTAGATTACAATTTCTAATAAGATCGCATTCGTGGCGTTCTTTGTCACTTAGTTTAGATATAGTCAAATTAAAGTAAATAAATGAAAAATAACAAAGTATAGCCAAATTAAAGTAAATAAATGAAAAATAACAAAGTATAGCCAAATTAAAGTAAATAAATGAAAAATTAGTGAAAAAGACCAAATTCTTTGATTCACTTTTTGTATCAAACTATTAAAAATAAATAAATAATGTTTAATAAATCTTGGCCACCCAAAAATAAATTGTTATTTTATTGGATTACACAAACATATATTATAAATTTTAATTGTAGTTAATTGTTTTGATCGGTTAATTGCATTGAATTTTGAAAAAAGTTTCATTTAAAAAAAATTGTTGAAAAATATACTTTAAATTTGGATTTTTCCAAATACATTTTAAACCAATTTTATTTAAAACCTAATTGAAAACTTATTAAAATTGTAAATTAAACACTTTTAATATTTAAAAAAAATAAATTTATTTATTTAAAACACAATTTTAATAAAATAAAAGTATTTTAATTTTATAAATGAAACTAAAATTTTAAAATATAAATGTTAATATCAAATTATAATATATGTCAATTTACAACCTTAATAATAAATTTATTACTATATTAAGCTTTAATAATAAATTTAATACTATAATATGATCAATGATAAAGTTAACCAACTACAATGATTAAAACGAGTGGATTGTTGCTTAGTACCCACCCCTTATGCAAAAAGTATGCTGTAGCAGTTGATGAAAAGGAGCTTCTCATTAAACTAACAAAAATCTAGATCCACTTCATCTTCTTTAAAGGTTCAAGAAACCTCATAAAGTATACCTAAAATGAAAACACAACAAAACAAAGAATAATATAAGAGGGAATTAGTTCATTGCCTTATAGTTAAGCAGCTAGGATCCATTGAATGATTTGTAAGGATGGAAAGCATGAATTACCAAGACAACGGTGGAAGGATCCTCTTCCAATATGTACTACCTAGAGCAATTTTCTTTAGGATTTTTAAGTTTTGTTTTATTCCTCTGGAAAATAGTGCATACAATGTAAAATTTATTGTATTATGCAGTGTTGTGTGCAATGCACCTTGTAAATATATTTTAATAAGTCCTTCCATGATGGTCATGTTATTTTTATATTTTAGTGATAAGGAAAATGTAAATACATTTTTATAAATCGATGTTTCTATAAATCAATATGTAAATATATTTTTGTAAATTTTTATGGAATTTTTAAAATTTATAAATAGAATTATCCACCTAATAATTAAATTAAGCTAAAGGAATGGGATTTCACTTTGCTAGGGTTTTAGACGATCGCTTCTGAAGACTGCACAGTGTTATATTGAAAGGCACCTGGGCATATCCATCGATTCGGGTGCCATTGACAAAGCTCATAGCACTCCCGCAGGGAGGGGAGAGATCCCCTCCTACCGTAGCATCGCCGCCAGAGAATCTAGTGGCAAAAACACTGCAGATACAACAGTGCCTCTTGGCATCAACCCTAATGGTGGACCGGTTATGGGAGCCCATTGACAAGCTTGAATTAGAGGACAATGCCTCCCCAGAGGAGCGAAGAAGTTGTGATTTGTAATCTCGCCGAATAAACTAGAGAATTACAGGAAATGTATGAAATATCATGCTCTGGTCTGGTAGTTCATTGGAATTTGGCCCTCAGAAAGAGATCTAATTAATTGGATCTAACTGAAATGGCAATCAAATGTTCATATTGATCTGGAATTGGGTGTCAGGGGTTTCTTTACAGTCATCTTTACCAACTAGGAGGATAAAGAGAGGATCTTCGAGAATGGGCCTTACTTCTATTATAATGCATGCCTCTTTATGCAGTTATGGGAAGAGTGTTACAACCCAGACCAAGAACAATTCTTAGTTGTCCTAGTATGGGTTCATTTATTTTCCTTAATAGTAGATTTATGGGATCCGGAAATTATGGAAGGGATCGGTAAGTCCATCGACAGATTATGTTAAGGTAGTTTGTTCAATGCGGCGAGGGAGATATATGTAATGCACCCAAATCTGTGTCTATATGAATATCACAGAGCCGCTTCCTGAATCTGTTGAACTGGAGTATCAGGACGAGGTGTGCCAACAACCACTTGATTACGAGCATATTCCTTTTTGCTATAGAAGGTGTCATGAATATGAGCACCTGTATAAGGCATGTCCTATAAATCAAGTAGATGCGGTGGAAGAAACAAGGCCAAAGGAAGCATCGCAATCGCAGGAGGAAAATGAGGGCTTTCAGGAAGTCTCCTACAAAAAACGATCCACAAAACCCCCTCTAGTAAACCTTGTTTCTCATTCGTGGAGGAATCTAGACACTCATAACATATTTGGGGTTTTACAGAAAATGGGGGAAAGCTCAAAAGAGGCAGCGAAATGCATGGAAGATGAGACGAGGGTTCTACCCAAAACAAACCATAAGACGAAACGAAAGGAACAAGAGGAAACAACTGACAAGGAGGTGTCTGAACCTACCATAGATCAAATCAATATGGAGATTGATGGGACAAAGGAAGACTTAAGCTTTGAAGAACAAGTCCTAAAGCGACTGCTAAATGAATGGTGGAATCCAGACGAGCGATTCATACCTGGGGAACAAAAGAATTTATACTAGGAGACATTCCAACAATATCAAGCTAAACAAAATAAAAAACCACCAAATCCGCCTGACCCACTAGGTTCCCAAATGGGTAGTAACCAGAAGCAAGGAGGGTGGAGCAAAGGAGGAAAAAACTGAGGTAGAAATAATCTACAAGAGTCAATACAGATGGTTGGGGACTTGTTGGTAAACTCACGGAGGGTGGTGTCGCTTTCGGCGGTGTTCCACCAACATAATAAACCATCACAATGATTGTGCTCTCCTAGAATGTAAGAGGCCTCAATAGCCAAGGCAAACAACGATACATGAATGATATATTAAAGTAGGAAAAGCACATTATAATGATGACTCCAAGAGACCAAGGAAGCAAGACTCAAATCAATCATTAGATTAATGTGTCTATGGTATGAAGTGATGGCAAAGGATGTCAAGGGTAGTGCAGGAGGCTTGGACGTCCCCTAGAATCCCTTTTAAATCCTTTTTGACAATTGGGTGAGTATGCCCCATCTAATTTCGGGTCGCTTCAGACATATAGGCACTAGGGATTAGGTGTTGCTCTCAACTATCTATGGGCCTCACATTCTAATTGAGAAAGTTTTTATCCTCCAAAATATAGGAAAGCTCAAGAATATATGTGTTGGCTTTGTGAGGCCTGATCCAGGTTCAACGTTAGTTAGCCAAACAAATCCCTACACTACTGGCCCTTTCCGCATTAGCCCGCGAAGCGCGGACAGAAGTCTCACCCAAAGTAGTATTGGCGGGATGCAGGAACCAAGTTTCTGCACCCTGAGATGGTCGTGATGTCGGTTTATACCCTATGTTCCTACTTTCGCGTAGGTTGTTAAGCCTCAAGGCTGTGTCATTCTACCCCTTTATTCCGCCCTTCAGTACCTCCGCGAAGGTGTACGATTGACCTTTGCGCAGCCTTAACCCGCGATCCAAGTACTTTCACGCTGCTATGACAATGTATTGTATAGGTTCCCAAGTTATCTTAAGTGTTTTACTTATCTTACTAATCAACCACAGTTAGTGCCGTGTAAACTGATATCCTTACTTGTGTTCAATTAACCAATACAATCATATACATTCGCTTATCACATGAACATTGTAAATTAAACCTAAAATGTAGTATAACGAGATGCATTAACAAGAAATAAATACACCGAATTTGCAGAATACTTCTCATTATTGATATCTTCAGATTAATACAGACTCTACCCGCCCTACGCACACTACTGCAGGGGTCTGCGCACTCAGCTACAAACTTCCACCCTAGGCCTTTGCACACTCAGCTACAGAGCCTCTACCTACGCTAAGACCCGAGAACACTTAGATTCCACTGCTTAATTACTTACTTCCTTCTTCACTATCTACTTCCAAAACTACCTAGAGCTACTTACTAAGCTCATTTTTATATAATCCCATGGTCCGCAGACCGTGGGTATATCTTTACAGCAAACTTTACACTTTACAAAAATAAGGGTGGACAACCCTTTATGACTCTTCACACCTTTGCACTCTGCGACCACAAAATGCAGAGACTTTACAACTTTATTATAAAATTATCCCAAAACATGGGCTTTTAGCCCCAAAACTGTCCTTGGGGGAACCCGTTCCCAACATCCCCCAACACAAACATGGTGACTCGCCCTCGAGTCACTCTGCAGGCATGAAGATCTTGGCGCGAAGACCTCCCAACTTGACCTGTATGACGACAACCTCGACAGTGCACTGTGTGGCTGCCTGCTTCGCTTCGTCAACCATCTGCTCTGTCACTGCTCCTGAACAATCAGCCTGAAGCTTCTGCTGAGTCGCTTGCAGATTAGCAAGCTTGCCTTCAATAGAGGTCATGACTGAATAAGCCTCATCCAACCAGGGCTTCAAAAGCGCCTTCAGCATCGTATCTTTGTGATGCGCTACATCTACCTGTTCTTTCAGTGCTTTGGCCTCTTACAGATTTGCCAATCTCTGCGTGAGAGCGACTGTTAGCGTTGTACCTTTTACTTCATCATGGCGTTGTTGCAGTTCTCGTGCCTCTGTCTCGAGTCGTTGTACATTAGGGTCCTCCTGCAGGCTCATCAGGACCTCGAACGACTGTTCAAAAAGTTGAATGCAGTCTGTTATTGCACTGTCTACCGTCGTTATTGCCTCTGTGACAGCGGTTGCATGCTGCTCCTTTACTTCTGGCGGAGTTGGAGGTTGGAACTTCAACTGTAAATCTGTAATTTGTAGGTTCAGCTCTAGCTGAACCTTAGCCAACTCTGTGCGAGCATCGCACACCCCTATAGCAAGCTTGCGAATGCACACCTCGACCGGTTCTTCCTCAGGAATGGCCAACTCCGGGACTATTTGACATGCATCCTCCACGGCTTGAACTATGTGCTTGTTTTTGTCAGTTACCTCGGTCATGACGGCGATGGCAGAGTCTCGTTGTAGGGCTATCTATTCATTATTAATCTTCTGCTCATTGATCACCTGCAAAGCGCGGTGTTCGCGGGCCCTCAGCTCTGCGATCACTCCATCCTACAATAGGTGGAGTGCCTCACAGGGAGCGCTGTTAAGTTCAACCCCACTCCCTTGAGGGTGCTGACAATGGGCCTATCAGCTTCATTTTCTGTGGTCAGTGCTCCATCTGGCAGCTTTATCGTGTGGGAGACCTTCGCACGCAGCATCTCGGTAACTTCTAAAGTATCGATAGCAAGGTTGGTGGACACCATGCCAGCCTATGATTCTCGGGTCTACAACTCCTATAGATCCGTCTGGATGGCCCCCAATAGTAGTTGTTGCTGCTGCTCGAACTGTTGTAGTGCCTCCACGGTGACATCCTGCACTGTGTCTCCAATGTCATGCAAATATCCTTCTGCGAGGGTGATTAGGTCCAACGACGCCTTTCTGGCCTTGGATTTCTTCCTCAACTCCACTTTTTCTTGTTCACTTGGATGCTTGATGCGGTCTGACATCATCTGCGGGTCCATGCCATGCTGCTCTATTTCCTTGTCTGTTTCTTCCTCTGTTTCGGGCGAAGGCGACCTCGCGCCTTTGTTAGAGCCACACTTTGTTTTTCCTGTCTACTTTTTCGTTTGTTGGGCGGCATCGCACTCCTTATGGGCCTTGTCAATGGCCTCCTTCTTTCTCTTCTCGGCCAGTTGTGCCATATTGAGCTTGGCCTCCTCCTTTTTTCCCTACGTGGTAGACTTGCTTGATCCCACCGCCAAGTCTGAGGTAGTGCACCACTCTGCCGGCCAATGATCAAGCACTGCATCAATTGCATCATCCGTTGCCAAGTAAGGCAAGTCATACCTTGTCTGCTCAGGGTCCTTATGTGCCATAATTGACACACGGTGAAAGTCTGCCTTGAACTTCACGTACTTCTTCAGGTTGGCAAACACAGTAGGCGACAACCACGGTTTGTGATTGATAGCCATGCGAATGTTCATTTCCATCAAGATCGAGAAGATATTGCTATCCTTGATGCGTTGAGCATCCTTGGTCGCCCACAGCAAAGCATACTTCGCTGCTTCTGGCAGGTCCAGCATGACCGATGGAAATTGACTGTCTTCTAGCAGCTCCCAGGCTACTAGCATAATAGAAAGCAAGAGACACGCATAGTGGAAGGTCTTGCTAAGCTCTTGTGCCTCATGGCAGTTCGAAAGGAACTCACCGTAGAGTTAGCACGCCCAATTAAACTGGACTCCTTCGACGCATTGAGCTGCTAGCGCGACGACTAGTGCTGGCACTTCATTTGCGCGACACTTCCTCATAACCTTTCCTGCTAAAATTTGCGTGGCCACCTTGATCGCAGGGTCACAAATACTCGAGATGGCATAGTCTCGCGGCTTCTTCACGAGCTTGAATTTATCCTTCATGGACTCCGCGAGGGCCTGCTCGCCACCTTTTATGCCAAACATCATGGCCGGATTTTCCCCTGTGTAGGGAAGTCAATGGATCAATTTGTCAGTGATGGGTATTGGTTCCTCCAGCCACAGACACCCATCGTGCACCAGGCATAGTGTTAGCCTCCTGTTGCAACAGGGTATCATCTTTCATGATTGACATTTTTACATGCCAAATATGTCATACTTTGCAGGCTGCAATGTTCCATATTTCCACGAGGTGCCATGAAGTATGCTTAGTCCAAATGCATTGCTGTATTCCATTTTTGATGAGTTGTTCCAGTTTTGAAGAGTTTGCATTTAAGGGAGGTCCAAACAGTTTAATCTTGGTCTCCCTAGGTTTCAATTTCCTGTTTTAGAATATAGAGAATGATATCTGTCCAAACAGTTTAATCTTGGCATATCTGTAGATAGGTAGAGAATCAAAGGGACCCAACTGTTTAATCTGGGCCCTGGCAGAAATAAGTGCAGATTTAGATAGGAAACGTTCAAAAGAAAAATTGTAAATCTGGGTCTGCAAGTCTAAGTGCACCCAAACCAAAAAGAAGAAAAAATGTTAGGAAGGTAGGCTGGGTAGGTAGCTGTGTGGTTGCAGAATGATAATTTATGATCAATTTTGTGTTACAAAGTGCTTTATCTTTACAGATTACAGTACAGGCAGTTTTCATGCAAAGGAGCTAAAAGGTGGACATAACTAACTCCCCCTTCTTCTAATTCTCCAAGTCACTTACTAACTTCCCAAAGAGGTCAAGATCTGCTTGATTCCTCTTAGTTTCATCATCCTCCATATCAGTTGCCTTGGTGAAGATCTGCTTCACTCAAGAATTTTATTTCTTTGCAAACTCTTTTCCCCAAAATTAGCCTAAGGTCCCTGACCTTGGCGCCTGCTTATCATCTCCATATTAACTACTAACTCTAGTATATAACTCCCTATCAGTTTTCCCCCTTCCCCTACTACAACTTTGTATATAAAATTCCCCTATGTAAATATCCCCTCCTTGGCAATATAGCCATATTCTTTATAAGTCCAGGAAAAATGGTCCATCTGGGGCTGCTTTTAGCCCATCCGTGTCCAAGAAGGGATTAATCTGACACCTGGCCAGATTAATAACCTCTCCCCTAGCCCTAAAAACCTCAAAAATCCCCCTAATCCACCCCTAACCCTAAGTTTGTACATAAATCATTAAACCCGCGTGCAAAAAACCCATGTTCCACCCCTCTTTCCTAAGTCCTAACTGTAAATATCGTAACCCGCCCGTTTTTAAACTCCATAAACCCCCCAAACCCACTAAACCTAAGTTTTAAAACCCTACCGCCGCACCGTATTAAATTTGGAATATTCCGCTCATATTCCCCGCCCGTATACCCCCGCCGACTCACCATCGCCGCCAGCTGTTGGATCATCCGCCCCGCAGATCTACGGCTGACGGGCCCTCCCATCCCCGAACCGCCCGAAGCTTAGCGTCCGGGAGATGGGCGGTATTACCGCCGTACTCCCGCCACGCGTCAAGCTCTGGGATGTGGCGGAGCCCCTCCCCCCAATACCGCCCAGGCGCTAAGGTGGTGCGCCCAAAACCGCTTACCGCCCTGCCCTGTGACGTAAGCCCCACGTCACCTGTCCAGTCACCATGACGCGTCATCCGCCTGCGTGGCCCCCTGCCACCGTACCGCCTAGTCACCAGTCGCGTGGCCTCCTGCCACCGTACCCTGAAACTGTACATGCCACGTCACCATCCGTACATGATGACGTCACCCGCTGACGTCATCCCGCCGCGTCATCATGCTGACGTCATCTGCCATACAACGTCCCGTCATGCTGACGTCATCAGCACTTTTTTGGCGCGAAGGAGCAAAAATCGCACTTCGGAGCCCCAGAATCAGTTTCTGAGGCAGTTTTTGATGAGCGATTTGCGCCATCGCTAGATTTTTTAGGCAAGAATGGGGAATCTTTAGGGAATCTTTTCATTTTGCAGCCCCCAAGAAACCCGAAAGGCGCCGAATGAACTATTTTTCTTCGCAAAACACTCAGAAAGGAGCAGAAAACAGTTTTGAAGGAAACAGAGGCCGAACAACGGCCATTAATTTGTGATTAGACCCACAGCACGCCCGAACAACATTGGTTTATTGCCAAAGAGTATCAGAGGAAGAAGAAGAGCCAAAGAATATCAGCCGAATATTTTTTTAGGGGCTCGAAGCACCTGAACATTGATGAGCCCCCCAGAAAGTCAAATCAAGAGGCGTAAGCCCATCCTTGCCCTCAAATCACAGTTAAAGCTTTAAATGCAGACAGACAGTAAAAAAGCAGAAACACATACACATTTATTGCAGAAAACACTGCACCAAGCCGCCAAGGACTACATCATTTACTCAGTTTTGATACGGCAGCCCTGAGCGTAGCCCGAGATATTTTTTTGCATTTATTTCTGGATAGGATTAGGTTAAATAATCATCTTTCTTTCAGACCTGTTTAGGTCAAGTTATAATAAAAGCAGTTGTAGAGAGTTTTTCCCTATATATACCGCCCTCTACATTGTTTCAAGGGTTGGTAAATTGAGAATTTTCACTAGAGACTCGCATTGTATACCTGAGTTTTTTCTATAATCAAAGATTGCTGAAAGATGGGACAACAAACTGTCTGTTGTAAATGAATGTTTGGAGATATGAAGATGGAATTCTTGTGCTGCAGTCTGAAGCAATAAGTGCATCTTACCTCTGTTTATTATTTACCACTATCTAAATAGCAGAAAGAAAGAATAACTTAGAATTTGTTTAAGTACACTCTATGCTCAATTTCTGTTGTTTCTTTATGTTTTCCTTTGAATGAATGAATTGGTTATGAATGTGAATTCCCCCGGGCTCATATTTACCCCGATTCACCTGTGTTTGCCAATTATCTAGGGATTCTTTACTGCCCCTAGGTAGAGCTGTGTTACCCCCATCTGTTAAGCTGATTGAGAGATTCTTAATTGCCTCTCATTACTTAGCATTCTTTCCATCATTTAAACCTGAAATATTGTTTCATGCTCAGCTATCTTGCTCCATTTTCCCTCTCTTGTGACCGAAGAAATGCACCAGCAGTTCTCCTCCTCGACTCCACGCCCAATGGTTTGAAACTTCCAGACTATGCCTTGCCTCTCTGTCTGAAAACATCAATTTTCCCACCAAAAACAAAACAAAAACCCTCCGAACTCAAAACCTAGCCTAAAATCCTTTTCAACAAAGCTAAATCTAAAAGAGAGAGCCCTCTCTGATTGCAGGTTGGCTAGAACCTGCAGTCCAAAGTTGGTCTGTGGTTACCTCAGTTGTATCCTTTTCCGGAGCTTAAGGACAACCCGAGTGATAACACATAGCAACTGCTTGATGACCAATATTGTAATGCAGGTGCGATTGTAGTGCGGAACCCATAGTACATTGAGCAAACCTGCCTTGTCTACTCCCCTGATCCACTTTTGTGGTTCTAATGTAGTCATCCCGGTGGTTGTGTCAACAATGCAGCACATTAGCTACTCTGTCACCAAGTGCAGGAACTTCTCATGGTCAGCTAAGTCCCAATCTTCCAGTTTCAACAAAGGAACCCACCCCAATCATGGTCCTTCAAAGACAATTTCGTCTAGTAGCAGAGGTGTGTACAAGGCAACCTTGCTTTCATCAATGTCTTTCGGCACTTTGGTCTTGCCCTTGCGCGAGGGGACGTAATCCGGTAACTTAGTGATATGGTTAGAACCCTAGACTTCAACTTCCTCCACTTCTACCCCCAATTCCTCATCATCCATCGAGATGTCCTCAATTTATTCCTCCTTCAGCTCCAGGTTAATGGTTTTTCCCTTTTCCTGTGTGGTGGGCTTGTCCTTTTGTGGGTTTGGTCTAGGCGATGCGCGCAACGGCATCGCAGCCTGCTTGCCCTTTTTGTCCCTCGCACTCTCCTTCGTCGGGGTGGGCTTCAGTCTAGGTGTGAGTGCTGACTTGGGGACTTCAGCTAAGACCTCTCAAACCTCTGGAGCAAGCTCCCTCTGCCTCCCTAACAACCTCCAACACAGCCCCCTCAGCTATCACTGCTTCAACGCTCATAGCTTCTGCAGGCGTCAAAATGATGCTATGCAACAACTCTTGTGTCTCCTTTGGAACCGTCTCAAACACTAAACTTTCTAGGAAAACTTCATAGTTTTCATGGTTCATGTGAGCCTGAGAGCTCAACAACTCAATTCTCAAAATGCCACGTGTTTTTTGGTGGGCAGCCATTTGTAATTTATAGGCACTTTCAAATTAAAATCCGACCATTCCCCCCAAAAACGGTTCATTAATGTCAGATTGGCGGTAAATTTTCAAGGATCTTACCCATAAAGTTTGTCTTAAATGTCGGCCGCCTGCTCCATTTGGCCACATTCCTACTGTCAAATCATGAACAATGACTTTAACGGTCACTTTCTGGCTGACCTGCGTGATTTCTCCCTGGGTAGCGCAGCTCTCTTCGCGCTATCGTGAACCCTGTGACATTTCCTCGTCCTGCACAATCCTCCAATCGTGCAGTTCCCCAACTCGGGCAGTGTAGTTTATAGTCCCGCGCCTCCTTTCAGCTGCCTGGAGTGCTAATACTATTCTACCTTCATATAGTCACCTGGTCGTATCACCGGTGTATGGCTTCAATCGCATGCCATTCACCTTTCCTGGGAAGGGATCTCCGTTCAATTTAACCAACTCAACTGCTTCACCGTTGGTAATCTCCTTAATGACATAGGTACGTAGTCAATGCATTCTGAATTTCCTTAGAAATTTATCAAACTTATTGTCATATAACAAAACCAGATCATTTACCTTAAAGGTGCAAAAATTAATGTGTCGATCATGACATGCTTTTTCACGCTGCTTTTGGACCTGTTGGTGAAATCCAGCTAGAACTCTCTCTTCCTCAAGCTTAGCAAGTTGCACGAGCCTCTCTTCCAGGGCTCCGAAATATGTCATACCTGAGAGTGTCGTTATGCGCAGACTAGGCACAATGTATTTCATGGGCATCACTGCTTCAACACCATATACAAGCATAAAGGGTGTCTGTCCAGTCAACTTTTTGCATGTCATCTGATAGGCCCATAGTACTGCGGGTATGCGTAAGTCCCAATCACTTCGCTGAGCATTGCAAACCTTGGTCAGCACATTCTCCAACACCTTATTGAATGCTTCCACCGTCCCATTAGCCTGTGGGTGATAAGGCATGCTTTTCTGGTGATACACTTGAAATTCCTCCGTCAGCGCGTTGATCATCTTGTTCAAAAAGTGCATACCACGATCACTCATCAAAATCTTTGGACATCCAAATTGCGTCAATACATACTCAAAGAAAAACTTCGTAGCAGTCGGGCCTATGGATTGCTTCACAGGCTGTGCCTCCCCCCATCGAGTCAAATACTCAGTCGCGGTGATAATGTACCACGCTCCTGTCTTCTTCCCTTGGGGCTAAATGGGTCCCACAAAATCTATCGCCCATTTCTCGAAAGGTTGCAATGTCATCTATGGGTTCAGAGGTAGCTCATATCCCTGTGATGGCCTGCCAGTCCTTTGACACACATCACATGCCTTGTAGTAAGCTTTTGAATCCTGATGGAGGGTTGGCCACCACAACCCTGCACGTAGAATCTTTTGTGCGGTCGCCCTTCCTGCATAATGCCCTCCCGCAAAACCCCGTGAGCGTTCGCGAGGATACTTCTCCTTTCAAACTCCGATACATATCATCGTAATACTTCATCATACCCCATTTTGTATAGATGCCCAGTAATGACAGAAAAGTCTGTCGCGCGCACCACTAACTCCTTCTTCTGTTGGACGGTGTAGCCTTCCGCAGTGATTCCTATTATTAGGAAGTGTATGATGTCTTCAAAGTGACCATCCGCAACACGCACTGCAAATAGTTGTGCGTCAGGCAATCCCTCCTCTAAATTAGTGGGCTCTTCCCCTGTTTCGATGCACGATAGATGGTCTGGTCCCGCGTTCAGTCATCCAGGCTTTAGAATAACCTCAAAATCATATTCCTGGAATAATAACAACCACCTATAGATTCTCGCCCCCCCCTCCCCCCCAATACAAGCTTATTGACCAGGTATTTCAATGCAGATTGATTTGTATACATCTTAAAATGTCTACCCAGCAAATAGCGTCTAAACTTTTGGAGCGCGTATACCATGGCTAACCCTTCGCGCTCGATGGTGGAATAGTTCTTCTCAGCCTTGGATAACCTCCTGCTTGCGAATACTATAGGATGGTCCAATGCTCCTCCGCCCGCCTGTGTTAGTACTACTCCCAGTGATATACATAACGCATCTACATGTACGTGAAACTACTCCTTCCAATCCGTGAAGAATAAAATCGGCTCGGTGACCATTTTTCCTTTCAATACATCCAACCTCTTCTGATAGTCCTCGTTCTAGTGGAACGTGACATCCTTTTTCAACAACTTCATAAGCGCGGTGATCTGGGCATAACCCTTGATAAACTTCCTGTAATACCCAATATGTCACAGGGTTGCGCGCAACTGTTTTACACTCCTCGGCGCCTCCAAGTTAAGTATCACTACGATCTTTGCGGGATCTACCATCAGTCCCTGTCTACAAACCACATGACCCAGTAGAGTCCCAAAAGGCCCGCAAAATAGGCATTTCTTCAGATTGAGCGCGATCTGGTACCTTTGACAAGTATCTAGCATTAAGCACAAACTTTCCACATGGCATTTTACAAACCCAAACACAGTCTAGTCATCAAAGTACACCTCTAGAAACTTATGAATGAATCCTTTGAATGCAACAATGACTACGTGCGAAAAAATCGCAGGTGCATTCTTCAATCCAAAAGGCATTACAATGTACTGAAAACATCCCTACTCAGTCACGAAGGCTATCTTGCTTCTATCTCTAGGCGTGATTTTGATATGATGGTACCTAGAGAACCCATCAGTGAAGGAGTACGCTTCCTGGCCACCTACATTATCCAATACCTCATCAGTGAACGGAGTCGGGAAAGGATCATGTACGCAAGCATCATTCAGCTTCCCGAGATCTAAGCATATTCGTATTTCATCCTTCTGCTTATTTTCCTATAGCACCATTGGGCTCACCCAAGCAGATTCTTCTGCGGGCTTAATGATGCCTGCCGTGAGCATCTTGTCTAGCTCTAAGCGGACCTTCTCCTTATACTTCGGATTGAGTCGGTAAGGTCTTTGCTTAACCAACTTCGCGTCGAGTTTTAACGTGATCTTCATAACGCCTAGGTCTCCTATTATCCCCTTTAACTCCGTGAACTTGGTAGGGAACAAATCCTAGTATTCGTGGAGCAATTCAGCGACCTTATCTACCGTTTTGTCATCTCAGTAATCTCCAATCTTCGCGAATTTGGGCTCCGTCTCTGTACCAATATTTACCTGTTTCATTTTTAGTGGCGCATAATATAGGGATTCTCAATAAGTGGTCCCTCAACCTCGTGGTGACCCTCGGTTTCATGGATATTAATCTTTCGTGGATCCTCATCTTCTTCCTTAGCAGTCACATTATAACATTCCAGCACGTGGCTTAGCTGAGTGGTCCAATCGGGTTGAACCAGATCCAAAGGATCCTGCGATATCCTAAAGATTGCTGCTTTAACTTCTTGTAGTGCTTCGTAGATACAGTAACCCGTCTTCAAATCTGAACGTCATTATGAATCATTCGCGCAAAATATCCCATTCACCTATCCCATGGCGGAGCTCTATTTCCAAGTACCAATTCATGGCCCGGGATGAAATCTAAGGTGTGAAATAACAAGTGCACCCATTTAGGTTGGGGCTTCGCTCCATAGACCTTAGCCCATTTGGCTAAGTGTGCACGTGGATCATCCTTCTTGTCATATTTATATGTCATTCGTACCTTCAGATTCCCAAAGCGCATTCACATCATCCTCCTACACTCGTGGTAATCGTCAAAGCTACCCTTGTGCATACCCCACCATCTTGCAGGCATGGCGCGCAATGCCTAATCCAAAGCCTGTAAGCGTTGCTCCTCTGGTACTTCCCTTTCAAATGCATCCAAAAATATATCTGCATCATTCAAGCCATCGTAAGTGGGCATATTTCTTACCTTTGACGATACACAACACAGTGACCAGGTCATCATGTTACAACTCAGCGTGGTTACTTCATGTAGCCGATTCTGCCAGCGCTCTAATTCTTCATCAAAGTCTAAGGTGCAGGAACTCTCGTGATCCCATGTAATTCATCCATCCGCTGTCAGATTCACCCAATATTGGTCTCGCATTGTTATCTTATATATGCAGTCCAAATCGTCATCGCTCTCATAATCACGGACTAGTTCAGTATAGCGAGATCCTTCAGTAGGATCTAGGGGTACTATTACATGAAGTGATTTATTTTCGAATATCATCTTTTGCTTCTTTAGGTTGATTACCCCATTCATGTCAGTAGCCCAATCAATGCCAAGGAGCGCAGGGTAGGGGTTGTTGTCATCCACAATTTCTATCACTTCAAAGTCAGCCAATGCGCTTGCGCCTTCAATATCTACAGTTACTCCTTGTAGTCATCCCATGGGGATGATCTTCTACTAATTTTCCATCCTTAACTGAATCGGAGACCACTACAGTGCAGGTCTCCCCATACATTCCCAAGTCTACTTTGGTAAAACGTTCACGTCTGAACCCAGATCCAAAATAACCTGATCCATTTCATATTCTCCTATCTGCGCGTTCAATCTCATCTCATGCCCTGTCCTTGCTTTATGCTTACCAATCTTCTGTACAATGCGTGGTTCACCCGGAGTGTTTCCTGCGCATCTATTTATAAGCTCCTGTAACCCCTTCACAACCTTGTTATCATGCAACAATTTCATGCAGGTCTCTAGAAAGGTTGTAAGCATAGAAGGGTCCAATTCTTGATTAGGCTTATCCTTTCTCCTAGAGGTATAGGCCTCAACAAAGCTCTTCTTTGCTTCCATGAATGTTTCGCATGCGTGCTCCAAATCAAATTCAGCCTCCTTCGCCGGAGCTTTGCAACCCATGCGTTGTCTTCGGGTTGTTTCCCCTTATCATCAACTGTTGTAATTCCACTTTGGAGCACCATATTCACATTCAGATGCTCCTCGTGAGGCTCAGACCTCATCATCTGGAGGTTCTGAGTTGGCTGAGGTGGTAGCACCCCTTTGTCGCGTATCGTCGCTATCAGCGTAGGACAGTCCTCTGCCTCATGATCAAACTAAGTACAATATTTGAACGATGGACTCGTTGGGTTAGTGCATTCACGGGCATAGTGTCCTGGTCCTCCATAATTGTAACAGATCAGTTGTCCCCGCCCTCTGCCAGGTCCTCCTCCGCCTCGGCCTCGTCCGCACCCCTAAAATCTTGTTCACATTATCCTAGCGCTCTGGTCAGGGGGGTGCATTTCCACCTGAACTCTATAGGCGAGTGTTAGGTCCATCATTAATTTGTAACTTTGGATGTTGCACTCATCATGCCCTATCGACCTGCATAAGATGCAGAATAGTTATTTTGGTGTTTGTACAAACTTTTGCAGTAAATGGAAATTATCAGTTGCATGTTTCCTTGCTACCTTACATATAGCGCACCACAATGTAGGCCCCGTGTTCAGTCTTACTTGGGTTTTCGGCCTCAAAGGCATCGGTCCCCCTCCTGCAATATAGTTCACAAAGACCGGGTAGTGGTCTTTGTCATCCCCCTGACCTTTACATTTCAGGCACCATATTTCTTCGCGTGCCTCTGGTCGAACTGTTTGTCTTGCTTCAAACTTTGCATTTTGAGTCAAAGATTTTGCAACTACACATGGATCTGCTAAACCCCCAGATTCGGATCTTGCATCGGTGTTTCATGCAATTTTATGGAAATCTCCAAGCCCTTTTCCTGAGTCGTAATCTTCTGTGGGGATAGTGCAACCCTTAGGTGAGGTAGGAGCGAAGTCACAAACCATTTGCAGAGCTGTCCATCTGTTAAGTTCATATTAACTTTGCGGATTTTACACTTCAATCTCTGATCTAATTCCCAAAGTGTCTCATCTAGTTTCATCTTTATTTCCTTGAACCCCACAATCGACTGTACTTTAGATTTAGGCTTATTGAACTCTTTATTCAACACGGTCTAGATCTCTGCCAACCCAGCATTTGGGTTATCATTAGAGTACTTGATGTACCAAGTTAGCACGCGATCCTGCAAAGCACTAACCAATGTTGCCTTCTTCATGTGATCATCTGTGATGCCCTGAGCTTCCCATACAGCTTTCACGACAAACCAAAACTGGTCCGGGTCCTCATTTCCCAAGCCCTTAAACAAAGGCAGCTTCACTGAATTTTCCATGTTGAACTGCGGTGGAGGTGGTGGTGGTATGGGCAAAGTCGTAGGTGACGGTGGTGAAGTTGGAGGTGGTGTAGGTGGAGGTGGAAATTGCGAGAATCCTTGTTTTATGAACTGATATGCACTTTGTGGAGAAGCCTATGCTACTCCCTCTTCGTTACCCAACTACGATGAAATCAGTGGGCTATATTCAGGACCCTTTCTTCCTTCGTTTTTGTAAGTCTTTCCACGTCCCGTATCTCCGAACATCAAGGTAGTTGCATAACCCATTTTTCAAACAATAACATCTTAATCCAGGTATTTAAAGACTTCAAGTACTTACCTCGCGGACCTTTGAAAAAATGTAGCTCCGCCTCAATGTAACTAACCGAGGCATCAACCGCGAATTCAGTCACAAATCCTCCTATGATGTGATTGAGCCAATGATCAACAACACGAGCAATCTTATCCTCAAAGGCTTCCAGTCTTTGTACTAACTACAGGGTCTAGACAATAGGACCGTCAAGTTTCCACCTTCCTTGGCTATCCGCTAGCTTCGCGATCCACTCGTATAACTCAACTAGAAAGGAACAGAAAAAGATCTCACAGAATTTTGTATATAGGTACCTGTCCAGCCACTGTTCCTTTGTCAACCGCGGATTTCTGTTCTCCTATGCCGCAAATTCGTGGATCTTCCTATCCAACCAGTCTTTGACCTCTTTCTTAGTTGGATTCCAGTGATACGACATCACACATCTCTTGTGCATATTCCAATCCCGACAACGGAACCATTTTTTGGCTTTGCGGGGCCTGACTTAGGTTCAACGTTAGTTAGCCAAACAAATCCATACGCTACTAGCCCTTTCGACATCAGCCCGCGGAACGCAGACCGAAGTCTCATCCGAAGCAGTATGGGGGGATCCAGGAACCAAGTTTTCGCACCCTGAGATGGTCGTTATGTCATTTTATACCCTCTATTCCTACTTTCGCATAGGTCGCTAAGCCTTAGTGCTCTGTTAGTCTACCCCTTTATTCCGCCGTTCAGAACCTCTGCGAAGGTGTACAATTGACCTTCCACAGCCTTAACCCGCAATCAAGGTACTTTCGCATTGCTATAACAACGCATTGTATAGGTTCCCAAGTTATTTTAAGTGTTTTACTTATCTTACAAATCAACCACAGTTAGCGTCTTGTAAACTGATATCCTTACTTGTGTTCAATTAACCAATACAGTCGCATACATTCGTGCATCACATGAACATTGTAAATTAAACCCAAAACATAGTATAACTAGAAGCATTAACAAGAAATAAATACATAGAATTTGCAGAATACTTCTCTTTATTGATATCTTCATATTAACACAGACTCTATTTGCCCTGTGCACACAACTGTAGGGGTTCGCGCACTCAATTGAAAACTTCCACCCTAGGCCTCTGCGCCCTTAATTGCATAGCCTCTACCTACCTTAAGACCCGAGAACCCTTAGACTCCACTGCTTAATTACTTACTTCCTTCTTTGTTGTCTACTTCCAAAACAACCTAGAGCTACTTACTTAGCTCCTTTTTATACAATCCCATGGTCTGTGAACCATGGGTAGATATTTAAAGCTGACTTTACACTTTAAAAAATAAGGGCGGACAACCCTTTATGACTCTTGACACCTTCGCGCTCCGTGACCACAAAATGCGGAGACTTTACAACTTTATTACAAAATTGTCCTAAAACATGGCCTTTTAGCCCCAAAATTGTCCTTTGGGGAACCTATTCACAACAATATGCCGAGATAATTTATGGATCATTGGGGGAGACTTCAACCTCATTACATCACTAGAGGAAAAAAGAGGATGGATTAGACGCCAAGATCTGGAGATGGAGGCCTTTTGAGATCTGATATCTAACCTAAAACTGGTAGATATTCCCACCAATAATGGCATGTTTACATGGAATAACCAACGAGGGGGTCAGCAACAGGTTGCCTCATGCCTAGACAGATTCTTAGTTTCATAAGGCCTTATAAGTAGAGATAAATTCTTCAAAGCTTCAATCCTACCATGCCTGGGGTCAGATCACTGGCCAATCCGGTTAGAAATGGATCTCAAGTTGGCTCGTAAAAATCATCCCTTTCGATTTGAGTCCTTTTGGCTCCGGGACCCCTCCTTCCTAGAAAAGCTCTAATTTGGTGGAAATCCTACTCGGTACAAGGTAAAAATCATATGCATACTTTCCAACTTAGATTGAAAGAGCTTATACATCAGATAAAAAGTTCGAATAAAATCGAGTTTGGGAACATTATGAAATAGAAACACCAAATCTAGGAACGCATGCACCACATCCAACAACAAATAATTATGGAAGTCAGATCTGGAGCTCTTGCAACAGAGGAGGGTCAGACCCTTACTCAGATCAAAGAACAGAGAAAGCGGGAGGAAATCCTTTGGAGACAAAAATCTTGGATTCAGTGGCTTCGTGAAGGAGAAAGAAACACTCGTTTCTTCCATAAATACATGATCCAACATTTCCAACAAAATAGGATATTCTCATTCAAAGATCCCATATGGAATCGGTTGGTTCATCATGAGGAGATGGAAAATATCTTGGTAGGTCATTTCCATACCCTCTTATTTGAACTTGACCAAGACAGATATGAAGCCATTCAGTGCATCACAATACATATCCCCCATTTGGTGAGCATAGACCAAAACATGCCACTCATGTGGGTCATCACTATGGAATAAGTAGAAGAAGTGGTTAAGGGGATGGCTCAGAACAAAGTGTCAGGACCGGACGGCTTCACAGTGGAGTTCTTTCAATCACCCTGTCATTTCATGGGTCATGGTATCTTGGAGGTAGTGGAGGAATCCTTCACAACATGTAAATTTGGCTCTTAACTCCACCTTTATTGTTTTAATCCCTAAATCTGCTTAGTCTGAGGATCCCCAAGGCTTTAGGCTGATTGCTTTATGTAATTTCATCTATAAAATTATTGCCACGATCATGGTCAAGAGATTGTAACCTCTTTTTCTAGTTCTGATTTCCCCGGAACAAACTAGATTTGTTCAAGGTTGCCATATCTTGGATGGTATCATCACATATTAGGAAGTGGTTCACTCTCTTAAACATCTCAAAGTTAAAGGCATGCTTGTCAAACTGGACCTCTCCAAATCTTATGACCATATTATTTGGCCCTTTCTTTTAAGCGTTATGAAAGATTTTGGTTTTGAGTCCCAGTGGATATCCTGGGTTTCCTCCCTCATCTCATCCCCTTTGTTTTTTATCCTCATCAATGGCTTCCTGTTGGGAACCTTCAACCCCTCTATAGGACTGAGGCAAGGTCTTTCCCTTCCTCTTCATCCTTGTTGCGGAAGGTTTGGGTCATTATATTAAATATATTTTCCATTCAAGTTCTCTCTGCGACGTCCGTCTCTGGGGTAACGACCTCTCTCTTAGTCATCAACAATTTGTTGATGATATTATGCTTTTTTTCCAGGTATCCCTTTGAGAAGCCAGAGTTATCAAAGATATTCTTTCTAATTTCATGCAAGCCTTTGGTACCTTGATCAACAATGAAAATTCTAATGTTTTCTTCTTCAATACCCCAGCTCCTACCCAGTATTTTCTTACCCAGATTTTATGGTTTTGTATAGGATCCTTACCCTCCAAATACTTAGGTATCCCCCTTGTGTTGAACTCTCTCAGAACTTCATGTTGGAAAGACCTTTTGGACCGCATCCAAACACGACTTTAGTCTTGGTCATTTTGGGCCTTGAATATTGCTAGTTGGGTGGTTCTTCTCAAGGTTGTGCTCCAATCCATGTTGATTTATCAGTTGTCTAGTCTGGCTACTCCAAAATACTCATGTGCTAGTATGGTGGATATATTTAAAAAAAAATTGTGGCGAGGGGCCCAAGAGGCGAAAAATGGGTTCTTGTCTCCTAGGAAAGAATCACCAAACCTAAATTTGCAGGGGATGTTGGGATCCGAGAGCCTTACATTATGAATTAAGTTATGGGGGCAAAAATTTTGTGGAGATGGATACAAGGTGGGCAAGATTTGTGGAAAACCATATGGACTCGAAAATATCAAATTCCCACCTCAGCTAAAGAACTGTTAAGAATCCAACATACCCTAAAAAGGTCCTTGATCTGGAACTTAGCCTCGACCAATAGAGATCTTATACGCTCCCATACATTTTGGGAAATTCGGGATGGAAGATGAGCTCTATTTTGAAAAGACACCTGGAAACAAAGAGCCAAACTCTTCAATCGACAAGATCTAGCTAATCTCTTTCTCTATACAAGCAGTCAAAACTGCATAACAGTGGAGAAGTACTGGAAACCCTCTTTGAACACATCCTGGAGATAATAGAAGGAGAAACAAGACTGGCCTAAGTCCCCGAATTATGATCAATGGACTTTGTTGGACAGAGAACTCCAATTTAGAAAGTTGGCCATCCTTGAAGGCACTGATATTCTTCGGTGGGGTTACAAAACCAAGGAATTTTCACCATTAAAGCAGCCTATAGGTTAGATACTAAAGAGACTCAAGATCATGGCAATCCCATATGGAGGAAAATTTGGATAGGACAATTATGGTCGAAAGTTACATACTTCCTCTGGTTGGTGTCTCGGCAGTGGATTCTCACTTGGGATAAACTCCAAAAAAAGGGGTACAGGGTCCGTCATTATGTATTATCTGTTAATCCAATATTGAGGATATGGAACACCTTTTAAACCTATGTCCCTTGCTAATTTGTTTGGACATTTGGATCAAGATATTACCGGTATAAAGTCCTCTCTAGAAATGTGGAGAAACAAGCTCTTCTCTAGCTCTATCCTGAATCAAGCTTGGGAAATTGGCCTTGGTTTCCTTCTACGAGTGCTTTGGAAGGAAAGGAGTTGAAGGGTATTCAAACACCATCATCTCTCACAGTCGGAAGTATGGGTCGGGGTCATCCAAAACATAAGAGAAACAATTCTAGCAGAGAAATGGCATTCGGATGACTGGCAGGTCGCACTTCATGAAGCTTGAATTCTAATAGCTATGAATCTGCACCTCATATGTTGGCTCCATCATCCTAGAACCTCTTAGTATCCCCTCAATCCTCTGCATCAAAATTTTCAGCCCCTCCTTCAGGCTTCCTCAAGTTCAATTTTGATAGGGCGTCCAAGGGTAACCCCGGGGATGCGGCTTTTGGCGGCCTCTTTCGAGACTCCAAGGGTCAAGTTTTATATGTCTATGCAACTGAATATGGCTATGCAAGTAATAATGAGGTCAAATTAAATGTGGTAAATCATAGACTTCTCATCAAAAGAGGAGGACGTTTCAGAAATATGGCGGTGGAAGGAGACTCAAATCTGGTAATTAAGGTACTCAAAAAGCTAAACTAGGGCACCAATTGGGAGAAGCTTAGAAAGAGTTGGAGGACGGCTCATCTGGTTCAATATATAAGTTCTCTCCTACCATGTTTTGAGTATATTATCACCTCGCATGTGCTCAGAAAGGGTAATAAGGTTGTCGACTTCCTAGCTAATTGGGGTACAATTCTTGATGCCCCTTGGATGAACGATCATCCTGAAGATTTAGAACCGTTGCTCCCGATTTTGGCTCAAAATCGTCACCATAACCAGGACCATGTTGAAGATAATAATCAAGATCCCTAATCAGGGTACGTGCCAGTTCATTGTCCCACTTGGGACTCTTGCTAACGGTGATAAGATGGACGATTATGCAGAAGGGTGGCTGTGACAAGTACATGGTATGTGTGAACATGTTGACACTATGGGAGGTGGTGTGGGAGAGTTTAAGGCAGGATTTAATTTCCGCCGAGTGTTAAACCTCTAGGTGGTGAATGCATGCATCCCATCTCATGCACGTGTGTTGTGGTATAGCGTGGTGTTATACAATATTTTGTCACACCTCCCGCACTTCCCTGTGACATACCCCGAAGTGCTTGAAACATGGAAACCATGCACTATACCTATCCAAATATGCAACTCATATCTTCCCTAAAACATAGATGGAAAAATGCCTTGAGCTTCCCCTAAAGAAAAGGGCTTGAAAACCCTAATTTTAGGATCATCGCTCCCCTGACATTGGCAACCCGTGAAGGTCACTAGTTGCACTTCACTAGCCTCGAACTGCCAATGCACTTTTGGCCTGGATACCTATGATGATCCCTAAAAGGAATTTTTTTCCAAAGAGGATAAGAAGCTTTGTGATCTAGAGGCTTACAAAACTACGAGCTGGAGGTTTCTCGACATGGATGAGGTCGAGTTCTCTCAACTTGGCCCTTTGGTATTATCCCTATGAGCTACTTCCTTGAGATGAGTACCTTCTCATATCTTTGGAGAGATCCTAACCCCCTTTCCCTGCCTATATATTCATATTTTCCCATTCCCAATTGGTTGGTCTTTGGCTATTTGCACCCTCATGCTGAGATTGTGCCTATATGCTACTCAATTGACTTGGAGAGCTTGAGCTTAGACTTGGACATTCACTCAAGGAGAGCTTATTGAAATCAAGGCTTGGTTGTATGCTTCCTCCTTTTTTCTATTAATATATACAATTGTTGGTTCACTTTCCAAAAATTTTTGTGTTGATGCATCATTTATCTTAATGCTCCTTGATCTATTAAGTAGGTTACATTCGATTATTATATTTGTACTTGTATGATTTGTTGTGTCTTTGATCTCTTGTGCAGGCATTCAAATGTTGTGAGGAGTAGGACAGAGCCTGAGGCGCAAGAGATTCGAGGTCTTCAACAAAGGAGAACATTATAACATCATAACGAGGTAGGCCATCTTCTTCTTCTCTTATTTCAATTGTAATTTACAAAAGTGTATAGTAGATTGTCACATACGTTACTAGTCCCACTCATTGGGCTAAAGGGATCATCTCTGTCTGCATAGAGGATTTGCCTAGACAAAAAAATTGTGACTCCGTTGGGGAAGCTATAACCCTTTCCGTCCATTCCTTCAATCAGTCTTTCATGAGTTTGACCAACCGTTAGTTTCTTGGCTTGTTTGCTTCAATGTAGCTATTTGCATTTAATCGTTATTGCTTTAAGACATTTAGTCTGTTCTAGACTTAAAGATTTTTTATTTTCCCTATTTTTATATCCCATCATGTGTTTTGCTTTAACAGTCGCACTATCATCATTGATTTTTTTATTACAGTCGCGTTGATATCTCTTGTGTTGCCCTTTTGCCTATAACAGGCACGTTGATCCTAGAGGATAGGAGAAAATTAGGGTTTATTCTTGTTTTCAATGTTTTTGGCCTTTGTCAATGATTTTCCAGTGTGTCTATAGTGTATTTGTATTGGTTGATTATGCTTGTATGACTGCGATTGTCTCTTGACTTTGTTCATGTGTGTTTGAGGATTCATTTCTTTCTAGGGTTTCTAGGGCTTCTAGGTCACCCTCCACTCATTGTTTGGTCTGCTTTCCTGAGATTGATTGCTTCCATTCAGGACTCTTCCTACAATCAAGACATCTTTTTCAAGTTTCTTTTGGTTCATTGATGTGAAGTTGTTTTCATTAGTGTCGAGTCATATTGATGCTTTGAAGATTGTTTTAGTTCCATTTTCAAGCATAGATTACAAATTGTTTGCTTTGGTTGGACTGAAAGAGAGTACTTGTTTTCATTCTTATGTTTCGAAAAGAAAAAGTGAAAGATTTCGTCATTTAAGTATTTTTGAGACATTTTTTGCATTCGAAACCATAAAGTGAAATAAATTTTCATTTTCATTGAGTTAGATTACATTTTTCCTTTGCTCATTGCATTAGTTTACATGGTTGAATCAAAGTGAAAGAAAATCATTAGTTTTCAAGGTTGAATCAAAGTGAAAGAAAATCACTAGTGCATCTTAGTGAAAGGAAAGTGATTTTCATTTCATATAAGATTGCATCTTGGCATTGCATTTGTTAGTGAAATGAAAGATTAGATTTCGTTTTTACATTTTGCATTGGAAGGAATTTTGCTTGATGCATTATTGATTGGAATTTCTTCTCTTAATTATTCTAGATTTCATAGAAACAAAAAGTTTTCCTTTTCTCATATAGTTGCATCATGGGAATTCAAGTGACATCGTTTTGAGCCCAAAACTGAAACATAATTGAAGATAAACATTAAAATTTACCTCAATTAACCTAAGGAGCATTTGGAACTTAACGCAAATATCTAGAGTTCTAAGCAAGAGACGTGTTCCAGCATCTTTAAACATAGCAGCTGTCATTAACTACCTACATTGTATCCCGGGGGTGAAATCTTGTTCCAGTACGGAAGTATATCGAAGCTTCTCCATTACTTTTGGGTATATCGGAGGCACTTAAGTATGGAAAGTATATGGGAACGCTCTCACCGAATGGTTATGCATTAGACTACGCTAACATGGAATTGTGCTCCCCATACCATCGAGTATATATTGGGATACCCCACTAGGTTGTTATCTTTTAGCCACATGTAACTGAGTCAGTCGCCTTATAAACGTGATACACCGAACACAACATTCAGGGAGATCGGTCATTGTATGTCAAGTCCTTGGTTTCAGCTAAGGTGTATATAACGGTTCACAGATACTTGTGATCCATGTGGATGTTGGTGGCCACCCACCTATCCCACTTGGACCCCCACAACTGTTTCTTTCAGTGTTTTAGTTTCCTTAATTATAGCATAACATACTATTTTTATTATTTTTTCGGGCCTTGAACTTCCAGAGCCGTTTTGAGGCCCAAAACGAATTTTTTTTGGGAAAACTGGGAGCAACATGGGTCCATGGACCGATGTTTCTCTTCCCAAATTTGTAGTCCTCGGATAGATATTTCTAGCGAGCTATTGTGCGCGTCAAACGGAGATTGTATGCCAAAGTTATGACCCCAGGAAGTTGATCTACCAATTTACCCAAACGGGGTCCACAGTTTGGCGTTTGATCTCCTAGGGTTAGGTTTTTGGATGTTTAGGGTTTTCCATTGTTTCTCAACAATAAATAGGCCTTCGAGCTTCATTGTAAGATAGTTCAAAGGCATGTAGCCACCACAAGTTTTCCATTGTTTCTCAACAATAAATAGGCCTTTGAGATTCATTGTAAGATAGTTCAGAGGCATGTAGCCACCACATCTCTTCTTAGAGATAAGCTACCATTGCCCTAGCTGATTTATTTCCATTTCTGCTTGTAAGCATATTTCAGCAGTTTACATTAATGAAATGAAGTATTATTTCTGTTACATCTCTATATTTATCGTTATTTCTATAATTTGTTGCGTTCCTGTTTAAATCTGGATCAGTGGTATCAGAGTGGTCTGCTATTTCTTTGTCTTTCTTTGCATGTCCCCAATGAGGTCGGGATATAAGGAGTTAGGGATTGAACTGGTCGAACCTTTGCAAGACCAGCCTCGCAAATCACGACGACTTCCCATGGCCGATGAAAAGAAAGACGAGGGGCCAGGAGATCCTGTCAAAATCTTGCTTGAAGAGGCCCTCGAGTGACAAAGGAATGCAATGATGGACAACTTTGTCTAGATCCTTTAGCGGCTACCCAAGGGAGACATCTACTTCCAATAGCGACTCTGGAAACGCCACACCCTTTAAGGTACAAGTTAACTTTGAAATCCCCATATTCACGGGGTCGATAGATGCAGATGTCGTAGATAAATGGTTAAATTTGCTAGAAGGGTATTTTTCTATTCATGATTTTTCTAGTTGGGAAAAGATTATTTTCGCTCTTCTTAAAGCATCCCCCCACGTCAAGGATTGGTAGGAAACCTACTGCGAGCAGAAGGATGAAAGTATAGGATCACTATTTTCAGCTGCACCCACTTGGAATTCATTCTGTGGTGCCATCAAGGAGCATTACTACCCTGTCAAAAGCTATGAGGACAAATACATAAAGTGGACCACGCTATGGCAGGGAAGGGACCAAGATGTGCCGGAGTTCAAAAATACTTTTCATACCCTTCGCACAAAGTTGGGTATCAAGCATTTTGAGCTGCATTTGGTACTCAAATACCGCGGCTGCCTACATAGATACATCTAGGACAAGATGGAGTTCCTAAACATCTCCTCGCTCATCACGACATACTGATACGCTGTCAAGATCAAGCATAAATTTAAACAAAAGAAGCGAGACTTTGGATTTGTGAATCTGAAGAACAAAGGACAAAGCCAAGGCGGGGTGACCCAAGACAACCTATTGAAGCCGCAAGAAAATAACAACACCACGAAGTCAAAGAAGGACATAGGAAAGTGGTGTGAGTTCCATAAGAGCCCTACTCACAAAACAAGTGAGTGTCGGACTAAGCAGTCATTGGTGGCCGAGTTGAAGGCTTCAGAATCATATGCATGTTCCGACCCTGAGTTAGAACTCAATAAGGGGAATGGCAAAGGGAGGCAGATCATTGACGCGGAGTCCAGTGCCACTGTTGCCACCGCCAAGGTCTAGAAGAATGAGCCCGAAGATTTAGAATAGGGGGAATGTCTTTTCCACTCACAAATGTGGGTGAAGGGTTTATTGTTGCAATTCATTGTCGACAGTGGCAGCCAAAAGAACCTCATTTCAGTAGAGGTCATGAAGCGGCTGAGACTACCGACCATACCACACCCGCAACCATATAGCATTGGGTGGCTTCACCAAGGACAAGATCTCTAAGTTTGCCAACAGTGTCACCTTCCCTACAACATCAAGCCCTTCACAGATGAGGTATTGTGTGATGTTGCACCTCTGGATATTTGTGATGTATTATTAGGCCATCCATGCTTGTGGAGGCGACATGATGTGTATGAGTCAAGGCCTTGTGCTGTTATTATTTCTTTGTGTAATTCATTATACAGGATACCGGAGGTAGCCCCACCTACCGCCACCTCTTTTATCATTGCTAAGAAATGCAGCAAGCTCATCTCCCAGACTAGGAAATTCAGTTTTTGTCTAGTTTGCTCCCAAATTAAGGGGAAGATCGCCGCCACATCCATGACCCTTGCGAACGGTTCCTCCACGCAGCAACAACAATAGATGGATATGGTCATGAAAGTAGACAAGAACATCTTCTCCTCACCCACAGGGACACCGTTGCACTATCAAGTCAAGCATTCATTCAATCTGACTCCTAGAGCACCTCTACCCAATGGGTCAAGGTATCACCACTCCATTCTGGAAAATTCCAAGTACAAGCAGCAACATGATCAGCATCAGGTACCACACAACTTTCAAGTGGACGACAGAGTCTGGTTGCATCTGCAGAAAGAATGCCCTACAAGAGCTCATACCAAGGTTGTGGGAAACAATAATTTGGAGCACACCATTCCCCCATTCCTTCGCTTGCACCGAGTTTGCAATGTGGACCTCCCTCTACCATGCTTCCCACCATTACTGGACACATCAGAGATTGCAAAATAGCTCACCAGGGACCAAGTTCAGTGGAAGTTTCTTCATCTCATGGAGGAACTCAATGCAATGGGGACCATTGCTTCTTAAGGGGGGAGGAATGATCCAGGTGGATGTTGGTGGCCACCCACCTATCCCACTTGGACCTCCACAACTGTCTCTTTCAGTTTTTCAGTTTCCTTAATTATAGCACAGTTTACTATTTTTAGCAGTTTTTTGGGTCCTGAACTTCTGAAGTCGTTTTGAGGCCCTAAACGACGTTTTTTTTGGAAAACCGAGAGCAACGTGGGCCCATGGTCTAATTTTTCTCTTCCCAAAGTTTTAGTCCTCAGATAGATCTTTCTAGCGAGCTATTGTGCGTGTAAAACGAAGATCGTATGCCAAAGTTATGACCCCGGGAAGTTGATGTACCAATTTACCCAAACGGGGCCCACAGTTTGGTGTTTCATCTCCTAGGGTTAGGTTATTGGATGTTTAGGGTTTTCCATTGTTTCTCAACAATAAATAGGCCTTCAAGCCTTACTGTAAGATAGTTCAGAGGCATGTAGCCACCACATCTCTTCTCAGAGATAAGCTACCATCACCCTAGCTGATTTATTTCCATTTCTGTTTGTAAGCATATTTTAGTATTTTACATTAATGAAATGAAGTATTATTTCTACTGCATCTCTGTATTTATGGTTATTTCAGTAATTTGTTGCATTCCTGTTTAAATCCAGATCAACTTGGTAAACCCTTTTTCCTAGATTACCCCTTTTTGATTTAATGTGGTTAAAGTTCTAAAATTAATTAATTGATCGTGAAATAACATCCTTCCTGTGGAAATACTCCTTAGTAGATCTTACGTTGATACCGATGGCAACATTTCGTGAGTATACTAGTCAAGGAAACCCCTCTGACAGGAATCCTAGTCCTTTTCGGTCTTTTGGAAAAACTGGTGCTCCCTATATGGCAACGTTATCCCTTCCCTGGATTGACCATTGGTCTACTAGTTCGGATATTTTCAACTTTGTTGATTCCGAGTGTCCAAACTTCTTTTCAGTTGAGTTCTCCTCCATCTGAACAACATCAACCTCCAGTTGATCTTAAAGTTGACCCTTTTCCTTCTTCGCCTATTTCTTTACCCCGTTCTTCATCTTTGCCTGGTGAAAGTCTAAATTCTAGTAACCAGGAAGCTAAGAATAAGAAGAAGAGGACGAAGAAGAAGCAACAAATAAGCAAGCGGGAAACGAAACAACTAATGTTACCAGTGCAACTAATGAAGAAAAATATTTCAGCGAGTCCCCAAAAGTAAAATTCCCTTGCATGTTATGTAAGGGTGACCACCTTCTTCAAAATTGTTCTGGTATTCCCAAAAATCTCAAAAGTATGGTCCATAGGTTCACATCGACCTTTGTCATAAGCCTCTGGAGATTATGTTGGTGATAAACCTTCAACTAGTAATAATAAGGTCCATGTAAAAAGGGAAAAGTCAAATTTCCCTGTAAGTTGTGTGAAGGTAATCATCCCATTCACCTTTGTCCTCTTATGGATGTAGCTTCCAAAGTGTTGGAAAACCTTACAACTTCTCAACCTCGTCTTTCGACTAGGTATCAAAATCTTTCCCTTGAACTTTCACTAGTTAATCCAGTGATTAATCAAAAGTCATCTTTGGTCAACTCCGCTCTCTCTGAAAGTGAGTCTCGTGAGTCCGTTCTCGACCATCCATTGGTTGAGAAAATGGTAGCGTTGGCTCAACATTTAGTTAGCCGTACCTCTCCAGTATAAAGTGAACCTTGTATTGCTCAGGTTCTTCTGGTTTCTTCAGTTACAAATGAACTGGAGGGAAATGCTCCCATTCCCAAGGTGCGTGAGAGCAATTTTCCTGTTCCCATAAAGTAAGAGGGAAACTCTCACATTCCTATGACGCCCCCTCCAAGTAGTTTAGTCACTTATTTTCTTTGGAGTCGACTGGAAAGATATTGTCTTCTGTATTATGTGCTTTTCTAGATTATAGTATAAGCTTACCATATGGTTGTACCTAGAAAAGTCATAGACGATGGCGCATCTATTAGCATTTTGTCCTCAACTGCTTGGCAAGCTTTACGTTCTCCGCATCTTGTCCCCGTCATCCAAAATATATTAGCTTTTAACAGAGGAACCAATCAACCATTAGGGATCCTTCCTATGTTACCTATTACTTTGGAAGGGAAGACTGTCTATATAGACATGATGGTTGTCCAAGGACCTTTATATTTTAATCTACTCCTTGGTTGTGACTATGTTTATGTCATGGGAGCTCTTGTCTCTTCCCTCTTTCGAGTGATGTCTATCCCACATGAAGGAAGCATTATGATCATTGATCATCTTACATTCATTAGTTCTGAATCAACTCCCAATCAAACATCATCCCTAAATGGTTCTTATATGCAAGCAGTATCATCCCCGCCACAGGTTAATTATGTGGCCACTTGTTCCATACCCAAATATAATGATGATCTAGTAGGTGATGTAGTACATCATGTACTGTGGGAATTGGAGCTTGATTTTTCATTTTGATCCCTGAACATGTATCCTTTCCAGAGTGTTGTTCTCCCATCTGATGAGAACCTCTTAGAAGCCATGGCCTCTTTCGATCTGAGATTAAGTGCTTGGAGAAGAGTTCCTTGTATTGTGTCAAGCTCATTAAAAAATGAAACAAGGGCCATGAGGATAGTTCTTTTACTATGTCAACCTGGTTCAAAAATGAAATAGGTTCCCATGAACATGGTTCCTTTACTTGTGTCAAGCTCGTTAAAAAATGCAATAAATCCCATTCCAATTCGAGTCTTTAATTATATGTCGTAAAATCCCAGTCGAATATTTCACTTGATCCACTTAGCTGGATGAAATGAAGCTTGGGGTGCATGTTCCTCAAATTGAGTATTTATGGTGGGGGCATGCAAACTCATCTCAAGCATAGTTTATCTTTGTTTCAAGCTTGTGTAAAAATGAAACCAAATCCAAGCATAATTTGTTTCCATTTCAAACTTGTGTAAAAATGAAACCAAATCCAAGCATATATTTTTTCCCATGTTTCAAGCTTGTGAAATAATGAAACCATCTTCAAGTATACTCAAGCATAGTTTCCCACGTTTCAAGATTTTGTAAAAATGAAACCATTCCCACTTCACCTCTCGTGATTGCCATCTTTATTAGCTTGTTTTTGCTAGATGAGCCTTGCTTTTTTCATTCCAACATCACCATCTCTTTGGCTAATCATTTGCTTTCACTTGGTTGTTTTACCCTTGCCTGGGGAATATATGCGATGAGTGGTATTATTAGCCAGCCTCTTGACCTTTTCATGTTTTGAGAAGTTCCATCAAGGCCAGAACCAATTGTTTCCCTTTTATACCACTCGTTTCTCAAGGAGGAGTCATCTTTAAGCTCTTTTATGACTCTCGAAAAATGAAAAGATCATCAAGTACTTGTCTTTTCGAACTCATTAAATTAAATGAATTGATATCGTCTCAGTATTTGTTTACCCCTTTTTCGGGCCGAGATTGGCTATTTAAAAAAAAGGTACTCCTTGGTCTACATGGTCAAGAGGTTCTCTCGAATATTCTTTTCTACCTTTTCGGGTTCGACGGACAAATTACGAAAAGGGACATAATGGAGTTTTCTTTCATCTCTTTTTCAAACTTTCTAAATATGAAAAAGATACCGAGTTATCCTTTTGTCAGTCTCATTAAAAATGTTTACAATGAAAGGCTTATCACCATGACAAGATTGAGTTTCTCCCTCCTAGGACTCATAAAACTTACTAGGATGGATTCATTAAGGAACTTATATGGCAAGCA
This sequence comes from Pinus tabuliformis, assembly GCA_031772625.1. NCBI lineage: Eukaryota > Viridiplantae > Streptophyta > Pinopsida > Pinales > Pinaceae > Pinus > Pinus tabuliformis. The sequence goes on along the minus strand of CM062806.1, from coordinate 870,071,977 downwards.
TATGTTATCCTATTCAAGCTTGTGATTAAAAATAATTGGGGTACTCACTAGAAATAGTGGGGGAAATGAAAGTGAAACATCCCTTGTATAGATAGCATGTCGCTCTTGCACATGACACCCATCTGTTTCTCGTGTCAGGTTTGGGATATCCTCGATTAGTCACTTGTCCTTCTAGGTTTGGGTGATCCATTTTGCCTCTCATATTCCTATTCCATTTCATCATCATGACCTTTGGTCTTATGTTGATTCAAATGCTTCCACATTTCGGAGTCCTGTCGCCAATGTTCAAGAGAAGTCCTATTTGGAGTCTATAACCTATACATTGTCTGACTCTTTCCTACAGTCTTGGATGGTACTCATTTCATTCTAGTTTATTCCTTATTTCGTGTCGATGATGAGGGAATCATTATGGCCATCCTTCGACGGGTCATTTCCTGTCGACTTCAACTCATTATCCAGGAAGATGACTTCGAAACTCCCTTTCAGTACCTTAGAGCTTGCATTCCTTAATGGAAATTTCTTCGCATACGGCGACAGGTTTTCATCATTGGCCTTTGATCGGATGATTCCACGAGTGTTCAACTTCAGCTTAATTTTCATAATCACAGATTGTACTATAGTACCTTGAGAACCATTGTCATTACTGGTGGTTTCTCTCGTGCCTGTTAACGGTCCACATCATTGGTCGGTAATCAGGTGGTTTTCTAGCATGTTCGACTTCGACACATTCATTCGCATGTTATAATTTGTACTTTGATTGGGTTGGGATGGAGCGCAAGACCCTGAGTTTTGTCTAATATGACTCAGGATGCATGGAGTTATGCATTTTTCATGATTGTACACATGTTTCTTCTATACATATGGTTGTGACCATAACGTGGGACTTTACATTTATGATGATCCTTATATATCGGGTGGATGCATCCATACCTTGGATCTTAGAGTTACAGATGATCCTTCTCATTCGGATGGTTGCACCCATGTCGTGAATCTTTTTCGTAGTCCTTACTATCTGGATGGTTGCGTCCATAACATGGATTCATATTTTTATATCAGATATGTATATGTATATGTGTCCTTGATTTGCAGGTCTCCTGACAATATTTGTTTGTGTCCTTGCAAAATCTCATAAAGATTCTCATTCATCACTCCTTGTTCTACCTTCATGCTTTGGGGGCATCTATTACACAATATTTTGTCACACATCCCACACTTCCCTGTGACATACCTCGAAATGCCTGAAACATGGAAATCATGTAATGTACCTATCCATTTATGCAGCTCAGATCCTCCCTAAAACACTGATGGAAAAATTCCTTAAGCTTCCCCTGAAGAAAAGAGCTCTAAAACCCTAATTTTAGGATCATTTCTCCCCTGACATTGGCAACCCGTGTTGGTCGCTAGTTGCACTTCACTAGCCTCGCGCTGCCAACGCACTTTTGGCATCAATACTTGCGATGATCCCTAAAAGGCAATTTTTTCCAAAGAGGACAAGAAGCTTCGTGATCTAGAGGCTTCCAGAGTGACGAGCTAGAGGTTGTTCGGCGTGGATGAGGAAGAGTTATCTCAACTTAGCCATTTGGTCTTATCCCTATGAGCTACTTCCTTGAGATGGGGACCTTCTCCTATCTTTGGATAGATCCTAAATCCCTTTCCCTACCTATATATTCATCTTTTCCCATTCCCAAATGGTTCGTCTTTGGCTATTTGCACCCTCATGCTGAGATTGGGCCTACATGCTACTCATTTGGCTTGGAGAAGGAATGCTTGGAGAGCTTGAGCTTGGACTTGGACATTCACTCAAGGAGAGCTTATTGACATTAAGGCCTAGTTGTATGCTTCCTCGTTTTTTTTTATTAATATATATAACTGTTGGTTCACTTTCCATAAATGTTTGTGTTGATCCATCATTTATCTTAATGCTCCTTGATCTGTTAAGTAGGATACATTCGATTATGCTATTTGTACTTGTATGATTTTTTGTGGAGGCATTCAAACATTGTGAGCAGTAGGACTGGGCCTGAGGTGCAAGCGATTTGAGGTCTTCAATAAAGGAGGACGTTATAACACCAAAATGAGGTAGGTCATCTTCCTCTTCTCTTATTTCGATTGTAATTTACGAAAGTGTCTAGTAGATTTTCACGTAGGTTGCTAGTCCCACTCATTGGGCTAGAGGGATCGACTCTGTCCGCAGAGATGATTTGCCTAGACAACAAAATGGTGACTCCATTGGGGAAGCTATAACCCTTTCCATCCATTCCTTCAATCAGAGTCTTTCACGAGTTTGACCAACCATCCATTTCTTGGCTTGTTTGATTCACTGTAGCTATTTGCATTCACTGGTTATTGCTTGAGGACATTCAGTCTGTTCTGGTCTTGAAGTTTTTTATTTTTCCCTATTTTTCTCACCTATCACGTTTTTTTCTTTAATAATCGCGTTGTCATCACAACTTTTCTAATTACAGCCACACTAATATCTCTTGCATCTCCCTTTTGCCTATAACAGGCATGCTGATCCCAGAGAATAGAAGAAAATTTAGGATTTCTTCTTGTTTTCAGTGTTTTTGGCCTCTGTCAATGATTTTCCAGTGTGTCTATAGTGTATTTGTCTTGGTTGATTATGCTTGTATGACTAGAATTGTTCCTTGACTTTGTTAATGTGTGTTTGAGGCTTCATTTCTTTCTAGTGTTTCTAGGGCTTCTAGGTCACCCTCCACTCATTGTTTGGTATGTTTTCCTGAGATTGATTGCTTCCATTCAGGACTTTTCCTACAATCAAGATATATTTTTCAAGTTTCTTTTGGTTCATTGATGTGAAGTTTTTTTCATCATTGTCAAGTCATATTGATGCTTTCAATATTGTTTTAGTTCCATTGTCAAGCATAGATTACAAATTGTTGGCTTTGGTTAGACTGAAAAAGAGTACTTGTTTTCATTCTTATGTTTTGAAAAGAAAAAGTGAAATATTTCATCATTTAAGTATTTTTGAGACATTTTTTAAATTCGAAACCTAAAGTGAAAGAAATTTTCATTTTCATTGAGTTAGATTGCATTTTTCCTTTGCTCATTGCATTAGTTTGCATGGTTGAATCAAATTTAAAGAAAATCATTAGTGCATCTTAGTAAAAGGAAAGTGATTTTCATTTCTTATAGGATTGCATCTTGGCATTGCATTTGTTAGTGAAATGAAAGATTAGATTTCATTTTTACATTTTGAATTGGAAGGAATTTTGCTTGATGCATTATTGATTGGAATTTCTTCTCTTAATTATTCTAGCTTTCATAGAAACGAAAAGTTTTCCTTTTCTCATATAGTTGCATCATAGGAATTCAGGTGACATCATTTTGAGCCCAAAACTGAAACATAATTGAAGATAAACATTAAAATTTACCTCAATTAACCTAAGGAGCATTTGGAACATAACACAAATATATAGAGGTCTAGGCTAGAGACGTGTTCCGGCATCTTTAAACATAGCAGTTGCCATTAATTGCCTGCATTGTATCCCAGGGGTGAAATCTCATTCCAGTATGGAAGTATATCGAAGGTTCCCCATTACTTTTGGGTATATTAGAGGCACTTAAGTATGGAAAGAATATGGGAATGCTCTCACAGAATGGTTATGCATTAGATAACGCTAACACGGACTTGTGCTCCCCATACCGTCGAGTATATATTGGGAGACCCCACTAGGTTGTTATCTTTTAGCCACGGGTAATCGAGTCAGCCACCTTGTAAACGTGATACACCGAACACAACATTCGGGGAGATCGGTTGTCGTATGTCAAGTCCCTGGTTTCAGCTAAGGTGTATATAACGATTCATGGATATCTTTGATCTAGGTGGATGTTGGTGGCCACCCACCTATCCCACTTGGACCTCCACAACTATCTCTTTCAGTTTTTCAATTTCCTTCATTATAACACTATTTACTATTTTTAGCAGTTTTTCGAGTGCTGAACTTCCAAAGCCGTTTTGAGGCCCTAAACGACGTTTTTTGGGGAAAATGGGAGCAACATGGGTCCATGAATTGATGGTGCTCTTCCTAATGTTGTATTCCTCGGATAGATCTTTCTAGCGAGCTATTGTGCGCGTTAAACGAAGATCGTATGCCAAAGTTACGACCCCGGGATGTTGATGTAACAATTTACCCAAACGGGGCCCACAGTTTGGCGTTTCATCTCCTAGGGTTAGGTTTTTGGATGTTTAGAGTTTTCCATTGTTTCTCAACAATAAATAGGCCTTGAGCCTCATTGTAATATAGTTTAGAGGCATGTAGCCGCCACATCTCTTCTTGGAGATAAGCTACCATCGTCGTAGTTGATTTATTTCCGTTTATGGTTGTAAGCATATTTTAGTATTTTACATTAATGAAATGAAGTATTATTTCTGCTGCATCTCTGTGTTTATGGTTATTTCTGTAATTTGTTGCGTCCTGTTTAAATCTAGATCAGTGGTATCGGAGTGGTTTTCTCTTTCTTTGTCTTTCTTTACATGTCCCCAACGAGGTGGAGATATAAGGAGTTAGGGCTTGAACTGGTTGAACCTTTGCAAGACCAGCCTCGCAAATCCCGACGGCCTCCCATGGTGGATGAAAAGAAAGACGAGGGGGTAGGATATCATATCAAAATCTTGTTCGAAGAGGCCCTCGAGCGACAAAGGAACGTGATGATGGACAACTTTTCCCAAATCCTTAAGTGTCTACCCAGGGGTGACACAACTAATTCCAACAGCTACTCTGGAAACGCCACACCCTTTAAGGTACAATTTAACTTTGAAATCCCCATATTCGAGGGTCAGATACATGTCGATGTTGTAGATAAATGGTTAAATCTCCTAGAAGGGTATTTTTTTGTTCATGATTTTTTTAGTCAGGAAAAGATTATTTTTCCTCTTCTCAAAGCAGCCCCCCACGTCAAGGATTGGTGGGAAACCTACTATGAGCAAAAGGATGAAAGCACGGGCTCACTATTTTCAGCCGCACCCACTTGGAATTCATTCCGGGATGCCATCAAGGAGCAGTAATACCATGTCCAAAGCTATGATAACAAATACATAAAGTGGACCACACTGCGGCAGGGAAGGGACCAAGATGTGCGGGAGTTCACAAATACTTTTCATACCCTTCGTACAAAGTTGGGTATCAAGGATTCTGAGCTGCATTTGGTACTCAAATACCACGGTTGCCTACATAGATACATCCAGGACGAGATGGAGTTCCTTAAGCATATTTTAGTATTTTACATTAATGAAATGACATATTATTTCTGCTGCATCTCTGTATTTATGGTTATTTCTGTAATTTTTCGCGTTCCTATTTAAATATTAATCAAATTGGTAAACCCTTTTGCCTAGATTACCCCTTTTTTATTTAATGTGGTTAAAGTTCTAAAATCAATTAATTGATCGCAAAATAAAATCCTTCCTATGGAAATACTCCTTAGTAGATTTTAGATTGATACTGATGGCAACATTTCATGAGTCTACCAGTTAAGGAAACCCCTCTAACGGGAATCCTAGACCTTTTCCGTCTTTTGGAAAAACTGGTGCTCCCTATATGGCAACGTTGTCCCTTCCTAGATTGACCATGGGTCTGCCAGTTTGGATATTTCCAACCTCGTTGATTCCAAGTGTCCAAACTTCTTTTCAGCTGAGTTCTTCTCCACCTGAACAACATCAACCTCTAGTTGATCTTAAATTTGACCCTTTGCCTTCTTTGCCTATTTCTTTACCCCATTCTTCATCTTTTCCTGGTGAAAGTCTAGATTCTAGTAACCAGGAAGCTAAGAAGAAGAAGAAGAGGATGAAGAAGAAGAAGCAAATAAGCAAGGGGGCAACCAAACAACTATTGTTACCAATGCAACTAATGAATAAAAATATTCCAACGAGTCCCCGAAAGTAAAATTCACTTGCATGTTATGTAAGGGTGACCACCTTCTTCGAAATTGTCCTGGTATTCCCAAAACTCTCAGAAGTATGGTGCATAGGTTCACATCGACCTTTGTCATCAGCCTCTAGAGATTATGTTGGTGATAAACCTTCAACTAGTAATAATAAGGTCCATGGGAAAAAGGGAAAACTCAAATTTCCCTGTAAGTTGTGTGAAGGTAATCATCCCATTCAACTTTGTCCTCTTATGGATGAAGCTTTCAAAGAGTTGGAAAACATTACAGCTTCTCAACCTCATCTTCCAACTGGGTATCAAAAGCTTTCCCTTGATCCTTCACTAGTCAATCTAATGATTAATCAAAAGTCATCTTTGGTCAAATCCCCTCTCTCTGAAAGTGAGTCTCATGAGTCCGTTCTCAACCATCCATTGGTTGAGAAAATGTTAGCCTTGGCTCTACATTCAATTAACTGTACCTCTCCGTATAAAGTGAACCTCGTATTGCTTAGGTTCTTCTGGTTTCTTCAGTTATGAATAAACTGGAGGGAAATGCTCCAATTCCCGAGGTGCATGAGAGCTGTTTTCTTATTCCCATAAAGCAAGAGGGAAACTCTCACATGCCTACGATGCCCCCTCCGAGTAGTTTAGTTACTTCTTTTGATTGGAGTCGACTGGAAATATATCGTCTTCCGTCTTATGTGCCTTTCTAGATTATAGTATAAGCTTACCATATGGTTGTACCTAGCAAAGTCATAGATGATGGCACATCTATTAGCATTCTGTCCTCAACTGCTTGGCAAGCTTTAGGTTTTCCGCATATTGTCCCCGTCATCCAAAATCTATTAGCTTTTAACAGAGGAACCAGTCAACCGTTAGGGGTCCTTCCTAAGTTACCTATTACTTTGGGAGGGAAGACTGTCTATATAGACACGATGGTTGTCCAAGGCCCTTTAGATTTTAATCTACTCCTTGGTCGTGACTATGTTTATGTCATGGGAGCTCTCGTCTCTTCCATCTTTCGAGTGATGTCTTTCCCACATGAAGGAAGCATTATGATCATTGATCATCTTACATTCATTGGTTATGAATCAACTCCCAATCAACCATAATCCCTAAATGGTTCTTATATGGAAGCAGTATCACCCCCGCCACATGTTAATTACGTGGCCACTTGCTCCATACCCACATCTACTGATGATCTAGTAGGTGATGTAGTACATCATGTACTGGGGACATTGGAGCCCGATTTTTTATTTGGATCCCTGAACATGTATCCTTTCCAAAGTCTTGTTCTCCCATCTGATGAGAACCTCTTGGACACCATTGTCGCTTCCGGTCTGTGATTAAGTGCTTGGAGCAGAGTTCCTTATCTTGTGTCAAGCTCGTTAAAAAATGAAACAAGGGCCATGAAGATAGTTCTTTTACGATGTCAACCTCATTAAAAAATGAAATAGGTTCCCATGAGCATGGTTCCTTTACTTGTGTCAAGCTCGTTAAAAATTGAAACAAATCCCCTTCCAATTCGAGTCTTTGATTAGATCTCGTAAAATCCCAGTTGAGTCTTTCACTTGATCCACTTAGCTGGATGAAATGAAGCTTGGGGGGCATGTTCCTCAAATTGAATATTTATGGTGGGGGCATGCAAACTCATCACAAGCATAGTTTATCTTTGTTTCAAGCTTGTGTAAAAATGAAACCAAATCCAAGCATAGATTTTTTCCCATGTTTCAAGCGTGTGAAAAAATGAAACCATCTTCAAGTATACTCAAGCATAGTTTGCCATGTTTCAAGCTTGTGTAAAAATGAAACCATTCCCACTTTACCTCTTTTTATTTCCATCTTTATCCGCCAATTTTTGCGAGATGAGCCTTGATTTTTTCATTCCAACATCACCATCTCTTTGACCAATCATATTCTTTCACTTGGCTATTTTACCCTTGCCTGGGGAACATCTGTGATGAGTGGAATTTTTAGCCAGTGTCTTGACCTTTACATGTTTTGAACAGTTCCATCATGAGTGGAACCAGTTGCTGGCATTTTATACCACTCGTTTCTCCAGGAGGAGTCATCTTTAAGCTATTTCCTAACTCTCGAAAAATGAAAATATCACCGAGTACTTTTTTTTTCGAACTCATTAAATTAAATGTATTGACGTCGTCTCTGTATATGTTTACCCGTTTTTCAGGGTGATGTTGAATATTTACAAAAAAGGTACACCTTGGTCGACATGGTCAAGAGGTTCTCTCGAATATTGTTTTCTACCTTTTCAGGTTCGAGGGACAAATTATGAAAAGGAACATAATGGAGTTTTCTTTTTCGTCTCTTTTTCAAACTCTCTAAATATGAAAAAGATACCAAGTTATCCTTTCATCGGGCTCGTTAAAAATGTTTACGACGAAATACTTTTCGTCATGACGAGATTGAGTTTCTCCTTCTTAGGACTCATAAAACTTACTAGGATGGATTCATTCGAAGAATGAACTTATATGACAAGCATATGTTATCCCCATCAAGATTGTGATTAAAAATAATTGGGGTACTTGCAAGGAATAGTGGGGGGAAATGAAACTGAAACATCCCTTGTATAGGCAGCATGTCACTCTTGAACATTACACTCATATGTTTCTCGTGTCGGGTTTGGGATATCCTCGCTTAGTCACTTGTCCTTTTAGGTTTGGGTAATCCATTTTTGCCTCTCAGCTGCCTATTCCATTTTGTCATCATGACCTTTGGTCTTATGTTGAGTCAAATGCTTCCACACTCCGGAGTCGTGTCACCAATGTTCAAGATAAGTCCTATCTGCAATCTATTACCTATACATTGTTTGACTCTTTGCTATTGTCTTGGATCTTACTCATTTCATTCCACTTTATTCCTTGTTTCGTGTCGATGATGAGGGAACAATTATGGTCGTCCTTCGATGAGTCATTTCCTGTCAACTTCAGCTCATCATCCAGGAAGATGAATTCGAAACTCCCTTTTAGTACCTTAGAGATTGCATGCCTTAATGGCAATTTCTTCACATCCGAAGAGAGGTTTTCATCATTGGCCTTCAACCGGATGATTCCATGAGTGTTCGACTTTAGCTTCATTTTCACAATCATGGATTGTACTGTAGTACCTTAAGAACCATTATCATTACTCGTGGTTTATCTCGTTCCTCTTAACGGTCCACACCATTAGTCGGTAATCAGGGAGTTTTCTAGCATGTTCGACTTCGACACATTCATTGGCATGTTAGAATTCGTACTTTGATCGGGTTGGGATGGAGCGCAAGACCCTGAGTTTTGTCTGATATGACTCAGGCTGTGTGGAGTTATGTATTGTTCATGATTGTACACATGTTTCTTCTATACGGATGGTTGTGACCATACCGTGGGACTTTACATTTATGATGATCCTTCTATATCGGGTGGTTGTGTCCATACCTTGGATCTTAGATTTACAGATGATCCTTCTCATTCGGATGGTTGCACCCATGCCATGGATCTTTTTCATAGTCCTTACTATCTGGATGGTTGCGTCCATACCGTGGATTCATGTTTTGATATCATATATGTATATGTATATGCATCCTTGATTTGTAGGTCTCCTGATAGTGTTTGTTCTCGTCCTTGCAAAATATCGTAAAGAATCTCAGCCATCACTCCCTGTTCTGCCTTCATGCTTTAGGGGGCATCTGTTACACAGTATTTTGTCACACCTCTTGCACTTCCCTGTGACATACCCTGAAGTCCTTGAAACATGGAAATCATGCAGTGTACCTATCTAGATATGTAGCTTAGATCCTCCCTAAAACACTGATGGAAAAGTTTCTTAAGCTTCCCCTGAAAAAAAGGGATCTAAAACCCTATTTTGAGGATCATTGCTTCCTTGACATTGGAAATCTGTGTTGATTGCTAAATGCACTTCACTAGCCTCATGTTGCCAGCGCGCTTTTGGCCTGGAAACCCACGATGATCCATAAAAAGGCAATTTCTTCCAAAGAGGACAAGAAGATTCGTGATCTAAAGGCTTCCAGAATGACGAGCTAGAGGTTGTTCGGCGTGGATGAGGTTGATTTCTCTCAACTTGGCCCTTTGGTCTTATCCCTATGAGCTACTTCCTTGAGATGAGGACCTTCTCCTATCTCTGGAGAGATCCTAACTCCCTTTCCCTTCCTATATATTCATCTTTTCCCATTCCCAAATGGTTGGTCTTTGGCTCTTTGCACCCTCATGCTGAGATTTTTGCCTACATGCTACTCATTTGGCTTGGAGAAGGAATTCTTGGAGAGCTTGAGCTTGGACTTGGACATTCACTCAAAGAGAGATTATTGACATCAAGGCTTGATTATATGCTTCCTCCTTTTTTCTATTAATATATACAACTGTTGGTTCACTTTACATAAATGTTTGTGTTGATGCATCATTTATCTTAATGCTCCTTGATCTGTTAAGTAGGTTACATTCAATTATTCTATTTGTACTTGTATGCTTTGTTGTGTCTTTGATCTCTTGTGTAGGCATTCAAATGCTGTGAGTAGTAGGACTGAGCCTGAGGCACAAGAGATTCGAGGTCTTCAACAAAGGAGGATGTTATAGCATCAAAATGAGGTAGGCCATCTTCCTCTTCTCTTATTTCGATTGTAATTTAGGAAGTGTCTATTAGATTGTCATGTAGGTTGCGAGCCCCACTCATTGGGCTACATGTATCGTCTATGTCCACATAGAGGATTTGCCTAGAAAACATGTGGTTTCGAGAGTTGCGCGAAGGCATTTGGGTTTTCTCTGGTGGAAAGCTTGGTAGGCAGGATTAGTTTATGGGAGGACATCGACATTAGCTTCATGGCGTTGGTAATAGGGTATGTCTCGTTTATTCTCATTCCTCCCCACCGACGACACATTGTTATTGTGAATGTTGCCTGTAAGATACTTGTCCCCTCTTATAATTTGGTGACTGTGTGACCTAGAAGTGTCTACTCGTCTGGCTAGCATGTTTGTGTGGCTAAATTTTATCTTGAATTTGTTGTTTCTAAGTCGATATCCATTTTTTATGGTATATTACTGCTCTAAATGGGAATGTATGGTATAATTTGGGCTACTTATCTGTTCGGGAAGGATTACACGCCTGGTTGGAATGGTTGTTCTGTATTTGGCTACAATGGCTTTTGAATATCCTTTGCATGTCGTTGTTTCTGGTTTTAAATTGTGTTGGTGTGTTTTTATATGGGATGTGGCTCGAGGACCTAGTGGGTAGCTCTTCCCTCTGATGGAGACAAACCCTCTCTGGCTTATTTCTGTTTCATGTGATGTTTGAGCACAAGGTGCAGGTAATTGGAGCAAAACGCCAATGGTTGTTGGCCATCCTGACCTGCTATGTTTTCACACGGCTCGGGTCTAATGTTATTTGTTGCCTACTCTTGTCATATGTAAATTCACCAGGTTTTATTAACTTGGGAGACTGCCCAACCTACGAGCCATGGGTCTCCATTTGATCGGAGGTTTGGGTGGATGAGTATATTGGTGTAAATCAGAGGTTGATAGAAATGGCTCGATCATCTCCAAGAGTAGGTCCGTCAGCCATTGGAGGTCGGGGACGAAGTCGAAAGAATGGGTCTTGGGGTGGATGAGGAGCCTCCTTGTCGCAACTGCCGAGGCAAAGTGGACAAAAATCGGATGCCCAACATATTAGTGTCGTGGCTCAAGCATATACCAGAGGCAATCCTGAGTAGGTGAGGCAGATGATTATGGGTTGGGAGGCCAACCTCAATCAGTGGGTTGGGAGGCCAACCTCAATCAATGGGCTGAATAGGAGATACAGATGGAGGAATGGCATTTGTTGGTCCCCGACCCAGGTCACACTCGTGGCAGGCTCACTCAGTATAAGAAAACAATCCATCTTTATTGGATGATGAAGAGCATAGTAGCTAGATTTGTTATGAACGTTATTGGTTCCATTAAATATGATCCTAAGCTTCAGGAAATTTAGAAAGAATTCCAACTTGTTCAATTTCAAATTTAGCAGCAAAATGTTTGTCTTGGTCATATTGAGAAGCACATTCCGTGCCACATAATGTCTTTCATGGATGTAACCTACTTTGAAAATAAATGAATGAAAGGTCCTGCTAAGAATACAAAAAAAAATATAAATAGAATTTTAAAAAATTACAATTTTATTAATTTTTTAAATTAAAATTTAATAAATTTAATTTAGTAAGCTTGTCTTTCGGATGAATCAAATCAGTGTTATTTGGTCGGCATTTCAAACCAGCTAATGTGGTTCATCCACAGGACAAAGGTTCGAACCACATTAGTTGGTTCGAAACGCCGACCAAATAATACTGACGTGATTAATCCGAAAGACAAGCTTACTACATTATGGATCACAAAAGTCTAAGATCTAACAAATTTAATTTAATTTTTCAATTTATAGGAATAGGATAAAATAAACAATATTATATAGAACATAACAAAAAAAAATCATATTATTATCCTAATTTATATGGGTCGAGATATGCTCTCCAGCCCAGTATGATAGAGATATTGAATGTGATGTAATATGAGGTGAATATTTTGACTAAGTCAAAATAAAATAATTGTAATTATATTTATTAATAAAACATTTTCACTTAGTCAAATTACATAAAATTAAAATAAAATAAACATGAACATAAAATTAATAATTATAATTAATTAAAATTAATAATTATAATTATAATTAATTAAAATTAATAATTAAACCACCCTAGATCCATTTAACTCCATATTTTCATATCAAGATATTTGATCCCTCTCCATGCTTGGTAGATCTGAAGGTTATGGATTCGGGGTGATAAGTTAAATTAGAATTAATATATTAAAATTGGTACAACACGTGTTGCTAAAGTTTTTGTTATAAATTCTTAAAGATACATGCTCATGGACATGAATTCATCCTCCACCTTTATTTTTAGTCTAATTTTATTTTTCGATGTTCTAAGCTCTTATGTTTTGTGTAAAAATAGGCATTTCAACAATTACAAAGCTAGTGTCTATTTTTACACATTCTCTTTCTTCATTTTCACCTCTGCCAATTTGGAGATATAAGTGTTGAGGGGCCTTGCATTAGCTATGAAGAAACCAAAAAGGATAGTCATGACATAGAAAACACAAGAATGAAAACCAAACATATCATTGAATTTAATATTGAAAATCAATATATGCACATGCAAACTAAATAGTACATGCTGCAATGATCATAAAACTAGCCTAAGAAAGACACCATGTCACTATAGGAGTTCATAAATCTCCATGGGCCAACTAACGGAAGTAAGGCCACATTTAAAGCAAAATGGAGTGGTGCATGTGTAGATGAATAGGAGAAACATTGACTATTAGATAGGTTAAGAGATCAACACTCTGAATATGAAAATAAAGCACATATCAATTACATAATTCAACAATCAATGGAGGCGTGCAAAAGCTCTCTAACGCAACAATTGTATGTAATAAGAAATGTAAATATGAAGTGTAGATAGAGATGTAGAAGAAATCATGCTAAATATGGAGATATTATATGAAATGCATGTTGTAGAAAAAAAGCATTAATAATATAGATGATTGGAAATTACAAAACTTGTACATTACATTCAATTTTAAATGCATGGTAAAGTAATTTATTATTTCACTAATCACATGGTCAAATTAAGACTAACTATTGTTGGGAAAAATACTGGGGGGGGGGGTTGGGGGGGGAAGTATTTTCAAACCAATAACTTTTTCATTCCATATTCATATTTCTATACACAACTTTACTGAAAGGAACTTGCATGTGTAAACAATTGTTCTTAAGACAACTAGCGTACATCTAGTAAACTTATCTTTCAGTTAATTCATCATATGTTTCTCTTCATCCAGTGCATCAGTAACTTATTAAACATTAGATAAAAAGTAATCATGTGTTGTAAGAATAAAATAATCCATCACACATAAGCAACACACATGAACACCAGGATTTAAGGTGGAAACCTAATGCATGAAAAAACCACCTGCTGATGTCATCTATGCCTTCTTTTAATTTAAAGAAAAGACTTTTTACAACCTTGTACTTGCATAGACTTATACCAGTACATAAGCACCCACCTGTAAAAGGCTACAACCTTCGTTTGTTCTCCAACTCCTATTGGAAGGGAGCTCCAACCCCTTGTTTCTTGTACTAGCGTAAACTTGTACCATTACGCAGGCACCAACCTACAGAAGGATACAACCTTCACTCGTTCTCTAAATGCTACTGGAAGGGAGCTCCAACCCCATGATCTGATCACCAGCTACTACTGGCAGGAAGCTTCGACTTCCTCACTAAAGGCTCCAACCCTCAGCAACATCCATGGACCACATTTCATGAATTTTCACACTAGATCCACCTGCTTCAACACATCATAACTTATAAGCCATGTTTCATCAAATTTTCAGACTGGACCCATTATCAACACTTAAGCTCAATATCAATAATCAAATTGTAACTCATCACTGTAACACAATCATCAATCTCTGACACAACTGAATCAATCAATCATTGAAACCCAATCATCAATCTCTGACACAACTGAATCAACCATTCACTGAAACCCAATCATTAATCTCTTAACCAATCCCTGAAACCCAATCATAAATCTCTGACACTTAATCAAAACTCAACCAATCAACTGGAACAGTCAGCTCACTGTAAGGAGTACACATAACTGAACCTAGAACACTGCATCAAGACACATAATCAACTTCAGTCTTGATCATTCAAATTCCAAAATGTATACGCTACTTCACTTAAGGCAACCTGTGTGCATACGTGCTTTTCTGTAGAGAAACCCACGTACAGATCTTAAAATACTGAAAACTAAAAAATTAACTATTGCAATTCTGAAAAGAATACTAAGTCATACTCAAATCTACTGCAACACTCTGAACCAATCATAGAACTATCTCTGATCTTCAATCATAATTAGCAAGTAACCTTAACATTCTTCAATCAATCCATAACTACATTCAACTTCATCATTCAATCATTTCTACTTCAGACATTATCATTTAACCCAGATCAATCATGAGGACATCATTGACAGATAGAAGAGAAGCAACAACACTAATCAGGTTGATCAGTCATTTATGAACAAAAACCCTTACTTTGTATACGCTACTTTGAAGAGGCGAACACACGTGTATATACTCTTTTCCCGAGACCAACCAGCGTATAGATCTGCAAATTTTGACCTAAAATTTCGTAGCAATTTTGAGAACTTCAGAAAGACCTAGATCATGATATTCAGAGATAAAAACATGCGTTAGTACTTCGATCTAGTCAATCCATGAGAAGATCATACAATGAAAAGTTATTTCAGGTCTCATGATCTTGATCTATCATTGTATTCATTAGTGCATAATTATTTTAGATCCATTGGATCTCATCCATCTTCAAACTCTCAGGTGCATACTTAGTTTAGATCAATCAAAGCATCAAAAACCCATAACATGCATTTTTCTTCTGATCTAACTCTTCATAATATTTCCATCACTTTCACACACACACACACACTTTGATCTTCACCTACTTATATAGTTTTAGCCTTTTTCAATACCACGGGTCAAAACCATAGTTATGCCAATGGTATTCTTTGATGGGATCAATATTCTTTATCGCGCTCATTACTATGGGCCAATACCATGGTAAGGACCCCTGGTATTTAGAATACCATGGTACAAAAACAATACGTTATTTTTATTCACTGAACTCATGTGCATATGCGACTTGGCTTAACAAAACCCGCATATAGTTCTTAAACTTCCAACTTTATCATTCCTTTGAATTGACATGCATTCTGTCACATCTGTAAACACATCCTATTTATACCTTTAACAAGAAGATTTTCATCAAGAGACAACCTATCAAGTGGGATTATATTTCATCAAATATGTTGTCATCAAGGACAACACCTAATTCATAATGCCAACAATCTCACCATATAAAACTTCTGATTCTGATCTGTAAACCTTTGACCCATCATTCTAGTATTTTGCTCCATCATTTTGTCTCCTCTGAACTGACCTATGGATTCATCTAGTTTCCATACACTTGTTATGTTACAAGTGAGTTGTCATTAAGGACAACAAATGCATCATAATGCCAACAATCTCCCCCTTTGGACTTGATGGCAACCACTTTGGTGTTCGGTCACCACAACCTGTAAATAACATCAAGCTACTCTCCCCCTTTGACATCAAGGGCAAAGGGTTGTCCAATGTTGAATGAAGACTTCCATATATGTACTGTTGAATATGAATATTGACCATGCTCCCCCTGAGCACATGCCGAAATCTCTGATGGATGTACAATGAAGTACATGATTGTATGACTAATAGAACTTGTCCTATCACCAAAAACTTACATTAATCACCCAACCAAGTGGGGATACATATTTGACTCAACCACCCAACCAAGTGGGATTACATATTTGACATGATCTTAAAAGTCCATTCATTACTAAATATGACGATTATTATATCATAGGTATTTACATGACCTTTACATCAAATGATATACATGACATTTATAACAAAGACCAAAGACCTAAACAAGATCATGATATTTATTGACAACTATCATACACCATATATGATCTATACCATAAGCATTTGTCAGTAGCATCAAGAACAACAACCTGTATAATCATCAATTCGCAAGATAAGACAATGTAACTTTAATATCATCAACCTGTGACTAAGTATGCCACATATAGATATCAAATGATCTTCTTGATCTTATCAATATCGACTTTCTCCCTTTCCTTAGTAGAAAAACCCTTGACATAGCCTTCCATGAATCAACTAAGCATATGCCATATTTCCAAGCAATGATACAAAACCATTCACATCATATCATATATATGTGAAAACACCATAGTCATCATCCATGACCATAACATCATCATCGTAGCAAGAACTGCATGATATTTTCACAACAATCCTCAATATATCAACCATGTATCATCACTAGGGAGTTTTCCAACATCCCACATCTGATAAGCATCAACCATGATAATCAACATATGTGAGAACCAAACCTATCATCATAAAGTAAGAAGTCATCATCATTATGTGACTAAGTAAGCCATGTCTCCAAATAGCCATGTCTTCAAATAGCTATGTCTTCATGAAACCTGCAATAACACCATTCTCTTGGCCAATTTTCTTCATAAGAAGATCTTTTATACCAACATCATTTACCAATGTGCAATTTAAGTAATCATCCATGTATCCAGCATAGAGATAGCAATATGTATCTAGCTTCTCATCAATGAGAAAAGCAAACCATGAGCTCATAGTCATTTTTCAAAATTTCTTGATACCATCAAAAGCAACAATCCTTATCCATAACTGCACCATATGAAATTTATGCAACTTTGAAGGCATGATGACAACATCATAAAGAAATGAGTGACACTTATCATCATCAAATAGTTAAGTTGCGTACTCGTTCTTCTCCTTGAACTTATGAATATCACCATGTAAGAAACATAACATATGTACTATATGCATCATGAAAAGAATCACCTGAATCATCCATAAATCTAATCAAAAGCATCAAAACAACTGTGGCTCAAGAAATATAAGTATCACATGTCATTTCATCATAGGTAACCCATGACTGCAGCATAACATGATGCATCATTTAAACACTTCAACAACATAAGCATCATCATCATTGATAAGCATCATTACATAGCAGTGACTTCTAAGCAATCATAATGTCAACAATGCATTATTAGAAGCATATCAAATGCTCCCCCCGAACTTGTGCCAATTGTTCACTCTCAGATCTGATCTTTGCATATATCAGTAAGAATCATCAAGGCATCATCATCAACTAGTTATACATCAAGTCATCAAAAAATTATGAGGGCCAAAAGCACTTCTAAATAGTATCAACAAACTGTAATCATCAACCATTAAAACATAAAAGACATTTGATAATTGATTGGACCATATTAAAACCTTTTCCTGAGTTTGTCCCATTGTTTCTTCATCAAACCAACATATACGTGACTGTGTAGTTTCGAACTCGCGTATATACGCAACTATACTTCATAAGATCCACATATGGAAGGTGGAATACTGAAATGTCATACTTTTAGTTCCCCCTAAGTCTGTTCTGATTGTACCTGGTCCTATAACTTTTGCTGAAACATCAGATCCAAGAATACCATTACCATGATGGTTCTTCATCAGAGACTCCATTTTACTCTTGTCTCCAGTCATGTGATCATATTCGTCTTCGAATGAGCAGAGATCAAGACCACACCTTATCTAATCTTCCTTTTCTTTATTTTTGGTAGATTCATCTTTTTCATATTTTCTAATATCAATGTTCTTATTTGGTTGCTTACCATATTTTCTACGACGATCAATAGACTTGTTCCTGTATTCTTTTGCAACATTCCCAAACTTGTTACAAGCATAACATCTTATATGTTTCATATTCCTTCTATAGAAATCAATGGCTTTGTGAGCAAACACATTGCAAAAAAAAAATATCCCTTAAAATACGTGGAAGTTGATGATCTTTCTGTGAGACGGTTATTAGCTTGAAACATCCTACTTCTACACCTGGCTGCAAGATGTCCAAAATTATGACATATGAAACATTCAACATTATTGATCAGATGAAAGAATCGATTAGCACTTCTATAGTTAAGAGTAAATGATTTTCTTTGAAGACTTTCTTTCCTTGGTTGTTGATGGGGTTGACTTCTATTCTCCTTGTTGAGCATTTCAGATTTTGCATTAGAATTCCTTGCCTTAGTTTGTGAGCTAGATTCACCTTTAATAGTTTCATGAAAACCAAGACAAGATTTGATGGTAGGAGACCTTTGAATAGTAAGAAGATTATCCAAAATCTTAGTACTATCTTGAATCGTAAAATTTTATCCTTTTCTTCTAATTTGCCTTTTAGGATATTTACCTCAACCTGATATTGCTTTTCCTTTTCTAGACATTGCTTCTTCATGATTTCTTAAACTTTTCTTCTTCCACTCGTTGTTTTAATTTGAGAATCTCATTTTGTTGTTCTCCAAATGCTTAAAGTGGTTCCTCATTCTGCTTATTTGATTTTTCAAGATCTTCTTTTAGAGACACAACCCCAGCTTCAAGACCTTCACAGTAACTGGTTTTTTCTTCAAGTTCATTGGTTGTTGTGTCATTTTCATTCGCTTGATTTCTCAATGATGTCACTTCATCCTGCGGTCTTTGACATTGATCTTCATTTTCCTTGTACTGCTTCCTTATTTGTTTCCTTCCTCTAATTGAGTTTTTAACCTAGTAACCTCTTCTTTGTAGGTACATTCCATTTTACCAAATAGATCTCGTTGATCTCTAATTTTATCTTTGAGCCTTTTAACTTCTACTTCAATTAGATTTCTTTCACTTTCACCATAAGAGAAAACTCAGCTGTTTCACTCACATTCATTATCTTCAATATTGCATGAACAGAGAAAGGTATCACCAAAGGACCAAAAGTCAGTACCTGATGATTATTTTGCGTGTTCATCTTCATTCTGAGGTGATTCTGAATCTAAATATTTGCTTCCACCTAATAGCCAATCGTCTCTAACGTTGCCACTTTTTATTTGAGATGTCTTCTTCTTTTGAGTTTCTTTCATCTTTTGCTTCTTTCTCCTTGTCTCAACGGGTCTCCTTCAAGTGATCAAGATTCTACCAAAGGACCTCCTCTGATACCAATTGTTTGGAAAATAATGAGAGAGGAGGGGGGGGGGGGGTGATGAATCAGTGTTTTTAAATCAATAATTTTTTCATGTCATATTGAAATTTCTATGCGCAACTTTACTAAAAGGAACCTGCGTGTGTACGCGACTGTTCTTAAGACAACTAGCATACATCCAATAGACTTATGTTTCAGTTAATTCATCATATGTTTGTCTTCATCTAGTGCATAAATACCTGATTAAACATTAGATAAATAGTAATCATGTGTTGTAAGAAAAAAATAAGCCATCACACATGAACACCAGGATTTAAGGTGGAAACCCAATGCGGGAAAAAACCACCTATTGTTGTTGTCTTTGTCTTCTTTTAATATAAAGAAAATGATTTTTAGAATCGTGTACTGGTGCAGAATTATACCAGTACACAAGCACCCACCTGCAAAAGGCTACAACCTTTGTTTGTTCTCCAGCTCCTACTGGAAGGGAGCTCTAACCCCCTGGTTCTTGTATTGGCATAAACTTGTACCAGTACGTAGGCACCAGCTTGTAGAAGGCTACAACCTTCACTCATTCTCCAACTGCTACTGGAAGGGAGCTCCAACCCCCTGATCTGATCACCAACTACTATTGGCAGGAAGCTTTGACTTCCTCACTGAAGTCTCCAACCCTCAGCAACATCTATGGACCATGTTTCATGAATTTTCACATGGGATCACCTGCTTCAACACGCCATAACTTGTAGGTCACATTTCATTAAATTTTAGACTAGACCCATTATCAACACTTAGGCTCAATATTAGTAATCAAACTATAACTCATCACTATAACATAGTCATCAATCTCTACCACAACTGAATCAATCAATCACTAAAACCCAATCATCAACCACTAAAACCCAATCATCAATCTCCGACACAACTGAATCAACCATTCACTGAAACCCAATCATCAATCTCTTAACCAATCACTAAAACCCAATCATAAATATCTGACACTTAATCAAAACTCAACCAATCAACTAGAATACTCAGATCATTGTAACCAGTACACAAAACTGAACCTAGAACATTGCATCAACACACAGAATCAACTGCAGTCTTGATCATTCAAATGCAAAAATGTATACGCTACTTCACTTAAGGCAACCCGTGTGCATACGATCTTTTCTGTAGAGCAACCCGCATACAGATCTTAAAATACTAAAAACTGAAAACTCGACTATTGCAATTCTGAAAAGAACACTGGGTCATACTCAGATCTACTGCAACACTCTGAACCAATCACACAATTGTCTCTGTCTTCAATCACAATCAGCAAGTAATCTTAACATTCTTCAATCAATCCATAACTACATTCAACTTCATCGTTCAATCATTTCTACTTCAGACATTATCATTTAACCCAGATCAATCATGAGGACATCATTGACAGATAGTAGAGAAGCAGCAGCACTGATCAGTTTGACCAATCATTTATGAATAGAAACCCTTACTTTGTATACGCTACTTTGAAGAGACGAACTCGTGTGTATAAGTTCTTTTCTCGAGAGCCAGCGTATAGATCTGCAAATTTCGACCTCAAATTTCGTAGCTCTTCAAAACTTCAGAAAGACCCATATCATAATATTCAAAGATAAAAACATGTGTCAATACTTCAATCTAGTCAATCCATGAGCAAATCATACAATCCTTGAATGTTAGATACCAAAAAGAATAATATTAAAATATATATTAAAAAACTCGCTCAGAAAATCAGTTCACATTTAACCATAGTTGTGTGCCTCAAGCGACATCAAAAATCAGGAAAATATTTCATAACTTCCACGAATCTAAGTGCAGGTTGTATTGTACAGCAGTCTACTGCCTGAGGAGGAGAATACAAACAAGTAATGATTACATAATAAGAGAAATAAGCTCACAGGCAATGAAATCCACGACAAATACTATAAAACATTTTTAAAAAATAACTTAAATATTTTCCTATTGTTTACTTTAGGAATAATTCTTTGATTTCTGTCAACCCTGAAACTAATTACCAGTCAACGCAATATCGATCGTGTTTATCCACTGCCGCGACAAGGATAATAACTCTACTTGTCTAAAATTCTATGCTTCTTATTATCTTGTCACTATATTTTGTATATGGGAGATATCTCCCTAATTATCATCAAAAAGTCCATTTTGTCACCTCAAAACTCAACACATAACTAAAGCTTCACACAAAAAGCAATATCAAGATGGATATTGCTCAACAATATTCCAAATCTTCCAAAATTTGTGAAGGTTTAAACTTGAAGCAAGAATGATCCAAACTCATAGCACACAACACTCTAATATACCCAAGTTGACTACACGAGAAAGTTCTAGCAGAGTATTGGGGAGCCTTAGTCCAATATGAACAAGATGGACCACATAAACATTGAACCTCCTTTTGCCCAACACAGTTATGAACAAGGAAACCAGGCCAACTTCTATAGTAACTTCACCTCTATTGTTGAAATTAAATTCATGGAATTTAGTAACCTACTTTACCATCATGAATGAAATGTCCAATGGTACATGCAAGTTTGGGAATGTTAATACTAGTCTTTTTGGCTTAAATGCACTTAGCCACTTGTTTTGCCTTGAGATTGTCATTGTAAATGTAATCTATGATTTAAATAAATTATGGTATATGGTCTAAGAAAGAGGCCCAACAAACAAGTTGAAGCATATGCTCTTCTCTAAGGTTTCATGCTAGCTAAAATGCATAAGTTACCAAACCTTTCAATCATTGGGGATTTTAGTATCATTATTCAAAGTTTGATTAAGAAAACACTTCCAAAAGAGTTCATGCATTTGAAAGCTATTGTGAAAAAGATAATGGGGCTCCTAAAAAATTTGTAAAAATATGAATTGCATCATGTCCTAAGATAGCACAATCAACAAGTGGATTCTTTGACTAACGCAGAAGTTTCATTAGCCCTTGGAGAACTTCTATTAATGAGAAATTCCTCATTTTCCCCTATTCCATAAGTATGGATAACAAGGATATGGTTGATTATAAAAATGGTTGGTGGTGCCAAGTGGCATCCATAAGTATTCAAGAGCATGCAAAGTTCAAGGCATTAAGGGAGGGGAGGGTCAAATACGACCACTCCCGCATTTGGTTATGTACGAAAGGGAGTGTGGAGGTTATGGCTCCTTGTTGTTTTGTAGGTGGTATTCGGCTTCACTCTTGGATATGGTGGTATATGATGTTATAGAGTTCATGCCATCTATGGTGTTGAAGGTAAGCCTAGTGTTAAGCTCAATCATAGTGCATGCAAATCTAGTTTGTACCAAATTAGCAGGCTAAGAACATCATTATGAGGGGCAACGTAATGATAGATATCATGAAGGCAGACAAGGGAGCAAGAGTTATATCAGGGATGTGACCCTAGCAAAATTTACCCAGACATTTAGGAGAAAATTTTCTATTTGTGGTCTTCATCAAAATGGTAAGCCAACTCAGTGTTGATTTGGTAAGAATCATCAATCTACCTCTTCCTGTTTGGGAATTCCTTGCTTTTTTCTATTTCCAAGTATGGAATATAGAGGTTTATGCCATACTATGTTGTCATATGCAAGTCTATAGCATAAAGGTTTGAGGCAGCTTGTTGGGTTCATCTTATTGAGATATGGGGTGAAATTCACATTTACTTCAGGTTCCATCAATTCAATGGTCTAAATTAATAAACTTTTGTTTGGAACAAACGAACAATCCTTGGGTTGTTATCTCTATGTCTATTTTGGTATGCTTTGTAGTTTATAATTAATAAGGAAGGGCTCAGAAAAAAAGACATATTCTTTGTTATTCACTTCTCATGTTGGGAGTTGTAGACTACTATGGATGCAATGTTGGTGTCTTGAGGATTTTGGCCTCTAGGAAACCATTGCAATCAGAGCAGTGAATCATGGAGCAGAGGACCTAGTTAATCATTTTGGTTCAATAGGTCAAGTTTGTTTTCATTCAAAAAGATATTTTTTTGTTATTCTATAGAATAAAAAAAAAATGTATGTTGTAGCAACTTTAGGATTGATTTTTAAAATATTTACACTATAAACAACTTTTTATCTTCGCAAAAAAACATTAATTGACATAGAACAACTATCAACATGTCTTGTTGTTATAATTATGCATTATTGATAGTCAAATAAGGTAGATATCTAATATTTCTCATAAAACTATCAGCATTGTGATAGAAACAACGAAATTGCCAAAAACGCTAATCATAGAAGATATGGCCTATAGATCATAAACAAGAGGAAGATTGAGGGTATATGACTGTTAAATCAAACTTGTCTTGAAGTGCTGAAAATAGATCTTCTTAATGCTCTGTGGGTCTTCTTAAAATGTAAACTTGTAAGACCAACTTATCTTTTGTATTGCTAAGTCTCACTCCATTAAGATTCATCACATTTATGAAAGAGTTCCATTCCAAAGCCAAAGGACCCACCAATCTGAGCTTAGTTGAGGTCATCCAATAACTTGAGGAGGTCGGTGAGGATGCATTATTTTAATATTGGATAGGTAGAAAAGCCCTTTGGAGTGTAAGATTTGAATCAAATCGGGGGATGGTTTGTAGACACCATCTCCCCCTGTGAAGGGATCTTTTCCAAGAACAATTTGTTTTCCATGCCCTACATTCCATGATAACCAGTTGAAGAAAGTGGGAAAGGAAGCCATGAGGGCTTTCCAAACAACAAAGCCTCTTTTAACAGATTTTCATGCTCGTTTTCAAAGCCAATCAACCACTAACTGCCTATTTAAATATTTTCTTTTAAAACTAGACTTCAAAGACCTTCACTAAATAGGCCTCTCCACGGGTTTTTCAGTGCCAAGGCTTTTGCAAACCAGCTTAGATTTTTGACCCTCTAACCTCCAAGACTTTTTGGGATTGATAGAGAGGTCCAACTTGCCAGATTAAAACCTTCTTTGCTATTTTTCTCAATCCACAAAAAACTGAACATTAATTGTCTAATGGATGTAAGGATGGCAATGGGAATCTTTGCTAAAGATAGCCAGTGAACTGGAATACTTTCTAACACAGATTTGACCAAAAGTTTTCTGCCTCTTGGGGACAACCAATTATAGCACAATAAGTTTATTTTCTGCTCCACTCTTCTTATCAGCCACTTCCAGTCCTCTTTATGGTAGTCATTTGGCTTTAGAAAATAGCTGGGATATTTGATACCATTTTCCAATGAGGGAGTCTGTAAGGGAAAAAAAGAATGTATATCCGAGAGCGTGTCCTAGCTGACAGAGAATTGGTGGAAAGAAGATTTGTTCAGGTTGATTTCCATTCTAGATGCACTACAGAAAAGATTTATGGCTCTATGAAAGGCTTGCCATTACTTTACAGTTCCCATTCCTAGAAGCATAACGTCAACCACAAATAGAAGGTGTGTGAGGAAAATCCTGTGTTATTTTGACACCTTTTAAATTATCAGCTTGTTTCTCCTTCAATAATAATAGACTTAATCCTTCCATCACTAGTGAAAATAATAGAGGTGACAGTGGACATCCCTGTCTAAGACCTCTAGTGCTAGTGAAATTTGGGAGGGGGGGGGTCATTAATTAAAATGGAGAAATTCGTTGAAGTCACGCAACCCATGATCTAGTTTGTAGCATCCAAGCCCAGCCAAATTTGGAGAAGAACAAGCCTAAGAAAGGACCAATTAATTCTATCAAATGATTTGTTAAGGTCCATCTTCAACACAAGGGCATTTTGATTTTTTGCTTTAATAGAATGAATGGCTTCGTGTGCAATGCCTATGGCATCATGGATTTGTGTATCTGCAAGAAACACAAATTGGTTTGGAGACATCTTCTCAACTAGTGGACGCTTGATCATGTTAGCAATGACCTTTGTAATTAATTTATACACCAGATTACACAGGGAGATCAACCTAAAGTCAAGGAAGGTTTTTCGCTTTGAACATTTTGGAATCGAAAAAATATAAGTAGCGTTGATGGTTGTTGAGACTTTCCCTCTTTCTCTAGATTCATCCACCGCTAAGAGAAGGTCGACACCCATAATGTTAAAGAAAGAAAGGAATAGTTCAATTGTCTAGCCATTAGGGCCAAGACTTTTATCTTTGCCTAATTGTTTTAAAAACTCTTTAATCTCCTCAAGAGTGGCAGGGCCTCCGACCTAATTGGCAGTTCAAGCACCCAACAATGCTAGTTAACTCACATCATTGCTCAAAATTTTGTTGGGATTTTCCTATCGGCATAGATCAATTATATGCCTTTGTTCAAAACCAATGGGTGCAAAGTTGTCAACATTATGCCATGACCCTCCAATGTGGAATTTAAATAGTTAATGGAGAAAATTAATCAGCTTTAGGAAGAAATTTTCTCATTGTGACATAATCAATTGGCATCCAGTTTGACCATTGTTATAGACCTATTAGTTGAACATAGAACCTTAATGCACATAAATGATGATGAGCTCTCTAATATCCGTTAGCAAACTGAAGGCCTTCAGTTTGCTATTGATATGTGAACCTCAAATCCATCTTTCTCCAATGATGACATTAGTATAGCGACACAAAATTTACCTTATCTCAATGTAACAGTGTTCCCACAAAAGGGGGAATCAAGGTTGGGTGATGACATTCCTCTTTGAGATACCTAACATGTTAATCTACTCATGATGTCAAATTCTGTATGTTTTTTGGCGTATACATGCATACAAGAATAGTAGCTTGGACATAAAAGAACTCAAAATATTTGGCATAGCGGGCATTCTAAGGGTAAATAGGGGGATGTACATCAACAAATGGTATTTGCCCCTCTTTTGATGTATTTGTTGTGTCCACAACACATTTTTAAATCCAATTTTGTATAGACAAAATGAGACTTAAATTATTCTATCTCAAAACTCTTTTATGAGATATAAATATCATGATATTTTTGTTCTGAACTATCTCTAACCATTATATTTTTATGATAGAGGTTTCTATCTAAATGTCTATAGAATATAGATATATAAATTGTGTTAAGTTGAAGTTTAATAGTAAGCTTTTGTTTCCAGGACTATTGAGAAAGCATTCATGTACACCATAGTTGCTCATTTTCCCATCCCACTTTTCTCTCATAGAAATTCATGCATAGTTTCCTAACCACAAAAAGGTTAGTCAAGAAACAATCATCCAATATGTCCCTCATGGCATCTCTACTATGAAGACCAACAATGTCATCTTCTTTTCTAACGAGGAGATGATCAAGTCCATTGAATTCAAGCTTTGTAAATACACATGAGCATGCCAAATTCCTTAGTTTAAAATTATAGAATTTGAAATAGTAAAAATCAAAATTGCATGTATTCCATGATTATCATTTGAAACACTTAATTTCATATATCCAATTTTGTATGACAAGATTATATATATATATATATATATATAGTTGCATCTCAAAAAAAGGTATTAGTTTTAATTTCATATGCCCAATGTATATATAAAATGAGACATATATTGACTTATCTCAAATAATATATATAATATATAATCTTTCATTCAATATGTTTAATTTGGTTTATACAAAATTAAGCATCTATTGCTTTATTTCAAAAAAATTACATTATTTTTATATATTATAGAATTTTAATTCCTATTTTTTAAAACTTTACAAAATTAGTTAATTTTAAACTAACATAAAAATATACAAGTTTCAAAATGACTATTTTCAATTGGTTTAATATTTCAAAAAATGTATGCTATTTTCTATATAGGAGGCATGTCAAAACAAATATAAAATTGAGGACTTACCATCCCCATAAACAATTATTTAAATACTAAATCTAATTGACTAATATTAAACCTTCTCACATATAATATCTATACCTAATATAATTTATTTCACAATTAGTGAGCTCACTCTTCCCAAATATATTATGTGTACATAGTATAATTATTTTTCATTTATCTTTTTAATGCCACTTATAAAAATAAAAAAGTCTGCATATATATCATTTAGGTGAAGTTCTTCTACTATAACCTTAAAAATATTTCCATGATAAAAAAACATTTAAAACAACCCCAATTATATGAATTTCTATATTAAGAAACAACAACAACAACAATAATAATAATAACTAAATTTTAATCTATTTCCTTTCCTTAATTTAATTTAATTTAATTTATATATATATATATATATATATATATATATATATATATAATTTTTACAAATATCCCTAAACATAAATTTTCTTCTTGAAATATTTTTAATAAAATTTAAAATCATATTCATTTCCTCTCACAACCATAAATTTATATTTCTTTTATAAAATATCTTTCACAAAATAACAATAAGTCCTAATTTATGTACACAATAATAAAGTGTGAATCATCCTTTATAGGTGACCATCCAAAGTTTCCAAATCTTAAATCACATTTAATTTACTAAAGTTAATTTCATTATAACTCAACGATAAATTAATTACAACAGGGTAATCCTCCCTTCCAACAAGAATGTGTTTCACAACTTCCATCTGAAATTTAATGGAAAAAACTTGAATGAAGCTTAATGCTCCGAACAAATACAGATGATTGTATATATGTTTTTATGATTCATATTACAAATTAGAATAACCATTATAAAAAAATATTAATGTGGTTGATATAGTAGAAGGCTTCATAAATATAACCAAAAAAAATTATTGCAACACTAAGAATGTCTTACTAATGCACAAATTTACCAAATTAACCATATATAAAAAAGTTATGGGTCAACTTTAGCTTGAGAAAAAAGAAGAATTATAGATGAATGTTATAAATAATAATGAGGAACTTATCAGAACGGGAATAATCTCAAATCCCTAAGAAATTGGTGGGTGGGGAGCCACTGGGCATGAATATAATTATTTAAATTTATTAAAAACAATGAACCATTTGCTTATTTAAATTAATGATATAAATAATAATGAGAAACTTTTTTTCAGAAGAAAAAGCTTTATATTATATTGAGGGAATATATACAAAAAAGACATGATAGATCTAAAAAGAGCGATGGATGATCATTTGTAGCATGGATCGCCTGAGAGAGAGCTGATAATCAGAATGTATAGCATCTGAGGATGAAGGGAGGGGAACCAAAAGGGGCTGCAAGTAAAGGCAGCCATGATATGGACAAAAATCCCACAACGAAACAGCATCAGCGGGCAGGAGAAAAGAGAGCGGAGAAGAGAGACAGGACATAAATGGAGGAAAGGGATGAGTCTTCAAAAAAAAATTTGTTCCTCCATTTCTAGAGGCTCCATAGAGCGATGGGAAGGATAGGACGAAGGGAGGCAGACTGTCTTCCCCACCATGCAAAAGCTGCCTCAACAGAGATGAAACAAAGGTGCGGGAAAGAGAAGAACAGTTGAGAAACAGGACATTTGAAGAACAGGTGAAAATTGGTTTCCTCGTCCTTCTTGCAGAGGGCGCATCTACTAGGCCCATGCCAAGAGCGCTTTCGCAAGGACTCCCAAGTCAGATTTTTGTTTGAGAAACTTATCAAGGAGAAACTTATTAGAATTGGAATAATCTCAAATCTCTAAGAAATTGGTGGGCGAGGAGCAGTGGCACGAATCTAATTTTTTTTAATTTATTAAAAGTAAATGCAAATTAACAAGCTCTTTAATACACTATTGCTATTGATAAACATTAAGACTAAACATATGCGGAACATATTCCTTTTACAAACAATCTAGACTTTCATTAAAATAAAAATAAAATGTTAACACCTTAAATTAAAATAAGAAATTGTTAGCAATAAGAAAGTTTTATGATTCATATTACAAATAATAAAATTAATAAAACGCCATAATTCCAATAAATTTCAGAATTTGGTCACTACCCATTATGGGCACTAACCGCAAATAATAATATATAGCTTCTGCAAACTTGTGTACCAGTCAAAGTATATGGAGTCTACAATGTTTACCTGAATTACTGGAGAAGGTAAAAATATAGAGTAAGGGGGCATAGGAATGAATCAAGAGCAATTATTTGTGAAAAGCAAAACCAGAATATAAGTCTTTGAATATCATTTGTATGGTATTGAATGATGCTGAGGAAATGCTTTTTTTTTTTGATGTTACAATGAAAGAAGTTTATTTCAAACTTTACCATGTAAATGTTTTTTCGAAATGTTACAACGAAAATATTTTATTTTGAACTTTGAGACAAAAGAATAATCAGGTAATTCAAACAAATTTCTGGGAAATAATTTCATACATACTCTTGCACATTGCTTTCACTTATGTGTGTCATAGCTGTTCCCAGTTACAGAGAAACCCAATGAAGGGATCAACTAGCTGTTCCCAGTTACAGAGAAACCCAATGAAGGGATCAACTAGCTGTTCCCAGTTACAGAGAAACCCAATGAAGGGATCAACTTCTCTGGACTTCCAGTCCCCAAATGGAGCATTTGGTTTGTATGTAAGGTGGATTAAAGGAAAGGTAATTTACCTCCAGGGTTCCTTGCTTTTCATCTTCGGAACCTTCCTCCACCCAGGGCTCAGCACACTTCAGGTGACATTACTTGTCCTATAGTATTTTACCAACTAGCACTTCTTTCAGACAGGAGGAAGAAACAGACATATGGCTAGCCTGCCAAAGAAGAAGGAGAAAGAAGAGGAGTTATATGGTTAGCCTGCCAAAGATCAAATCATGAGTTGATGGAATCGATCCCTAAAACACAGAAAACAGAGGAAAATCGCAACATTGCTAGAGTTCTCTATACCTTTATTCAGCATTACAGGTCATAACAAGCACCTCTATGAACAAAAAGTGCAAGAATTTTGCATTTTATTGAAAAATTGCAGCTAAATATAAATTTCTGCACGGAAAATAACCTTATAAGCTTATGGAGAATCAAGGTCCAAGGCACGCAGTTCTTCCCTTGGTGTCTGTAATCTCCATTTCAATGCATCTACATGCTTTCTTCTTGTCTCTGTTGGGACTTCAAAAAAAACTGACCGTAATATGCAAATAAGCAGTTCAAAAAATACCAACAAACTTCAACAGAAGGTAAAAGATACCTGAAAATATGAATGCAAGTTGCAGAGATTATAGGTGTCTTCGCTGAACTGGATCTTCGTGCTCCTGTAGCTGTTCAGCTGCACAAGAAAAGATCTTGGTGCTCCTGTAGCAGTTCGGCTTCACAAGAAAAGAGTTGTTCTGCTTCACGATTTCCCATAATACCTGCCCTGGTGCGGCTTTCGTACTCTGTGCAGCTACACAAGGTAAAACCCTATCTATATCGCTCAACAAATAGGAAAAAAATGGAAACGGGGAAAACCTAAAATGTATTGAATGAAAATGGAGAAAACTCGATGCGGTGCTCTGCTATGCCTCAGCGTCTTGCCAATGAATCCTTGCTGGTGCTCCTCGGCAGGACTTTTGAGTATCAATTGCGGAGGGAAAACAAAACATGCTGTTACTGAAGTCTTGATCATTGAATTTCTCAGCAGGAGCATGATTTGTTTTGCCTCGCAACCGATACCGAAATCCTCTTGCCCAATGCTTTAATTGACAAGAAAAGAATAATGTGAACACGGGCACAGAATCAGCAACGAGGGTCTAGCTATCAGTAGTAAATCAACGATACGAAATACAGGCTGTCAAGTTCTTTCAATGAATTTATACCCAAATTTCAGAGATGTTGCGACCCCATCGGATGAGTAATGCAGTTAAAGAACTATGCTCGAAAACTAAGCAGAAGCGATTGATGTACTTAACCAAATATCGGTCCCGTTTTCCCTCCAGATACAGAGCAATGCTAATTTATAAAGAAAATAAACCTCATATCCGCACTCTCTGCTCAATCGGCAGCAGAGGGCTTATTCAATTTCTCGGCCTAAACCCTTGTCTCTCCCATCCATTTTCCACAAAACCTCATATCACCAGTCTCTGCTCAATCGGCATCAGAGGGCTTGTTCAATTTCTTGGCGTAAGCCTTCGTCTCTCCGATCCATTTCATCACTTGCGGCCTTATTTCCCCAATACATTTTCAGATCAGACCACCCCTTTGGGGACACGGGGACAGAGGGTTGGTCTTCGCAGATAATTAACTAAGAAACTTGTGCTCTACTTCATAGATCCCGTACCAATTTGCTTTCGATGCAATCTACCTTTTTTACACCCATTTGTGAAAAATCTTGATTTACCTCTGTGAGTTTATCTGCTGGAGCCTCCTCTTCGAACTCGATCCGAGCATTCGACCATAGGTCTTCCACCAATGGCAGTACTACTGAATCAGAGAGCGTCACTTTCACGAGGGCCGGTACACTGACAGCATGAATAGCACGGCAGCGCCTAACCAGCCATATATAGCGTATTCAATGCATCCGGAGATGCACGGGACATAATCCGTTAACACACGAATTTGAAAACTCGTCACTAAATAAAAAAAGGTAATTTGCATGTTAACGGGCTATGTCCCGTGCATCTCCGGGTGCATTGAATACGCTATATATGGTTGGTTAGGCGCTGCCTTTAAACTTTTGGTTTTTTTGGGAGTTGTCCAGTGAGGTAGAGGAATTGTTTAGACGGTCAAAAGTGGTTGGAATTTCGGCAAAAAAATTAAAAAAATCTTGTAAAAATAGTGTTTGAATCGTGTTTTTGATGATAGAAATAGATTTAGCACTTTCACAAATGTCTAAGACATCTAAAATTTTGAAATTTAACAACTATAACTTAGATTTACAAAAGTCCTTGCCAGAGTTTTTTTTAAATATAACCGATTTTCATAATTTTTCCCAATCATTTGTCCCGCTACTTAGGCTAGGGCTTTTTGCTGAGTAAACGCGAAGTCTTTAACGGATTATGTCCCGTGCATCTCCGGGTGCATTGAATACGCTATATATGGCTGGTTAGGCGCTGCCAAGTTTAAATGCAGAGATATAATATAATTAAGCATGCAATCCATTTCCTAATTTAAACTATTAACTATTTTCTTAATTTAATGTAAACATGGATTTGTTAATAAAACCGATAAATGAGTTTACTTTAGAATATATTAATTTACTGTAAATTTATTTTAACCACAGATTTATTGAGTAATAAAAGAGGGATTATATTTTTTGATACACAAACTTCTTTTTTTTTAAGTGTAAAACTGGGGAAATTTTTTTAAAGTGTAAAACTCGGAAAAAAATTTGTACTCAAAAAAAGCTTAACAAGTTAGTGGTTAAGAATTAAGTCACTCAAGGTTCATCGAATTTCATTCTAAGGCGAATTTATTCCATGAAGTTAGCAAATCTCAATCTAACACTAATAATTTCACAAAAATAACTTAAAAATCTATTGAAATTTAAGTTTATTATGAAATTACAATAAATTAAAAAAAAATTGTAATAAAAATATTAAAAAATAATAAAACTCTAAAGGTTAAAACTTACTTTATTAAAAAAAAAACAAAAAAAAACCTGCACTAACAAAATGTTGTCTATAAATGTTAAAGTTAACAACAAGAGACCAACAGATTAAATTAACTCCTTTCTTTACCTACAACAAAACATTTTTTTATAATATTTTTTATTTTTATTTATAATATTTTTCATTTTTATTTATGTATCTTTATCTCCACAATTTTGATATATTAATTTTTTTATTTATACTATATACATTTAAATTATATATATTTACATATTTATAAACAATTATAATAGAATTGTAATATTTCAATCGATATAAAAATTAAATATATGAAAGAAACATAAGTAAAAATAAAAAAACAAAAACATTTTAATATTTAAATTTTGTTATATATATTCAATTTTAATAGATTAATTTTTTATTTATATCATAAACATTTAACTTATATAAATTTATATATTTATAAAAAGTGATAATAGAAGTGTTATGTTTTAATATATATAAAAGAAATCTATGTAAACTAAAAATAAAAAATAAAATCTTCAAATTTTGTTGTTTATATATTATATATGTTAATATTTTTATTTATACCCTATACATTTAAGTGATATAAATTTTATATATTTATAGATAGTTATAACAAAAGTATAATATTTTAATAAAATATAAAAGAAATATGTGTGTATTACTAAAAAAATAAACTTTAAATTTTGTTGTCACTTATTATTTTTGAATGTGTGTGTCAATTTTTTTATTTATATCATGTACAATTAAATTATATAAATTTATATATTTATGAATAGTTATAATAGAAGTATGGCTAGATAAGGACTTTGACTTAGCTCGTAGATTCAAAAGAAATTATGAAGACATAACCGAGAAACTATTTGGTACCAAGCTAATCAACCTTTGTAATTTTCAAGACTTGATAATTTGTAATGGGATTAATAAATGGTCAACCTTTGACTAGATGACTTGTATTCATGAGCTTGGGAGTAATGTTGTGGATTATGTAATATCGCATGCACATGTCCTCAAATGTATTATAAATTTTGACTTACTAAATGATTGTGGGCCACATTCTGAATACACATGTTTATTCTTAACTTTGAACCTTGACATGCACACCACCCACATGAAAAAGAATTATGAGAGTCAAAGGCACATTTGTTTTGATAGAAGTAAAATGGGTCTCTTCTTAAAGGGTTTAGGTTTGTTAGCATATAAAGATAACATTGATTGCATCTACCGTAGTTTTAATACAACCCTTATCACTGCCATTAACAAATTCTCTACCAAAGTGTTGTATAAAAAGAATAACAGAACTTCCAACCCTTGGTCTGATAATGATTGTAAAATTGCTAGGAAAGTGATTAGAGATGCTCCTAAGAAAATTGTAAAGCTTGAAAAACATGTACAATTATCTTATCAAAAGGAAGAAAAGGTCTTATATATACAAGAGGCAAGAGCGTCTTCTTCAACTTTCTAAAGTTGAGCCTAGAAAGTTTTGGAGGAATATACTTGATCCGGATTTAAACAGGAACGCAACAAATTACAGAGATAACTAGAAAGATAAATATGTAGTGCAAATAATACTTCATTTCATTACTGTAAAATACTGAAATATGCTTACAAACATAAATGGAAATAAACCAACTAGGGCGATGGTAGCTTATCTCTGAGAAGAGTTGTTGCAGCTACATGCCTCTAAACTGTTTTACAATGAGGCTCAAAGGCCTATTTATTGTTAAGAAACAATGGAGAACCCTGAACATTCAAAAACCTAACCCTAGAAGATGAAACACCAAACTGTGGGCCCTATTTGGGTAAATTGGTACACCAACTTCTCGGGGTCGTAACTTTGGCATACGATCTCCGTTTGATATGCACAATATCTCGTTAGAAAGATCCATCCGAGAACTACAACTTTGGGAAGAGCAACATCAATCTATCACCCCATGTTGCTCCCAATTTTCCCAAAAAACATCATTTAGGGCCTCAAAACGGCTCCGGAAGTTCAGGACCCGAAAAACTACTAAAAATAGTAAATTGTGCTACAATTAAAGAAACTGAAAAGCTGAAAGAAACAATGGTGGGGGTCCAAGTGGACTTGGTGGGTGGCCACCAATATCCACCTGGATCATTCCTCCCTCCTTAGGAAGAAATTGTCCCCATTGTGTTGAGTTCCTCCATGAGATGAGGAAACTTTTGCTGAACTTGGTCCCTGGTGAGCCACTTGCCCTAGTGAAGGAGTTGGCCTGCTTTGACAATTTGATATAGTTGGATATTCTACTGGTGAGTGTGCTTGATCTGTGTGTCCATGATCTGATCAGTTGCAGCTTGTTCCATGCAATCTAGATTTAACTCTGTGGGTGTGAGTTTTTTTACATGTCAGATGTGTCTAGTAATGGTGGAAAGTATGGCTGAAGGCGCTCCACATTGAACACTGGGTGCAGGCCAAGGAATGGGGGAATGTTGAGCTCAAATGCATTGTCTCCCACAGCCTTGGTAATGGTGTAAGGACCATATCGGAGTGGTATGAGTTTCTGATAGGCTTTGGTAAGGCGTTCCTTTTGCAAATGCAACTAGACATTGTCGCCCACCTAAAACTTGTGTGGCACCTGATGTTTATCATGTCGCTGCTTGTACTTGGCATTTGATTTATCCAGAATGTCATGGACCTGCTGGCAAATATGTTGGATGTGCTCAATGAAGTTGTTTGCCTTATCTGTTTCGGGCTGGACATGAGTTAAATCTGCGTGAGTAGCTTCAATTGGCATGACCACATCAATGGGACATAGTGGTTGGAATCCCAAGCCCACCTGAAAAGGGATGTGGGCAGTCGAGTTGTGGAGAGCCCAGTTGTAACTGTGCTAAACATAGGGGAGGCTCTCGTCCCATGTGCATGGGTGCTTTGAGTTGTACACGTGCAAAATGTGTATGATCATCCTGCTCAGAACCTCTGTCTGGCCATCAGTTTGAGGATGGAAGGCTATGGACTTAGTGAGTTTGGTGTCCAGCATCGACCAGAGACTGGACCAAAATGTACTAAGCAACCTGTTGTCCCGATCTGAGATGATAGACTGTGGGATCCCAAAGTGTACCCACACTCGTTCAAAGAAGAGTTTAGCAGTGGCTTCTGTTGTGATATTCTTCTTGCAGGTCGCCATAATGGCCATCTTCGAGAACCTGTCGACGACCACAAAAACACAGTCGTTTCCATGCTTAGTAGACGGAAGGACCGACATGTAATCCATGGATATGGATTCCCAAGGTCGACTAGGGGTAGGCAGCGAGGTATAGAGGCCTTGCTTCATGATGGTCGGTTTGGCAATGGCACAGGCAGTGCATGATCTAATGTACTTCCCGACATCCTGTCGAAGATTTGGCTAATAGAAATACTTCAACAATACTGCCATCGTTTTCTCGACCCTGAAATGCCCAGCAGGCCGACTGTAGTGTGCTTCCCAAATCATCTTGGCATGCTCGCTTGAAGGAACACAAAGTTGACCCAGGTGGCATAACAGGGCATCCTGGAGGTGAAAATCTGGAACATGTTGACCGTCCAAGAGTGTCTGGTATGTGTGGCTGAATTCTGGGTCACTTTTGTATAGAAGTGGCCAAACAGAACTCGCGTGCCCAAAAGAGTTGAGCACGGTGGTTAATGCCATGATCGGTGGTCGACTAAGGCAATCTGCAACATTATTGGTGTTGCCCTTCTTATACTTGATATTCAAATGGAACTGTTGTAGGTATGTGGACCACTTCTGATGGCGTTCATTCTGCAAATTTCCCTTGGGTCTGTATGAACTGTAGGGGTTGGTGGTCTGTGTTGATGATCATTTCCTTCCCCAAAATGTAATGCTTCCACTGTCGGCAGGCCTG
Source organism: Pinus tabuliformis (assembly GCA_031772625.1). Lineage (NCBI taxonomy): Eukaryota > Viridiplantae > Streptophyta > Pinopsida > Pinales > Pinaceae > Pinus > Pinus tabuliformis. Next base: position 870,035,078 of record CM062806.1, on the reverse strand, counting down.
CACAATGGAATACATCTCTTTTTCATAAGTGGGATACTTTCGGACTGTGTCTGAAAGTGTCTCACTGTGATATGCCACTCAATGCCCGTGTTGAGTAAGGACTGCCCCAATAGCATAGTCAGAGGCATCTGTCTCGACCTCAAATGGTTGTCGCAAGTCTGGTAATGCGAGCACTAGTGCCGAGCAGAGGTAGTCTTTCAACTCTGTGAATGTCTTCTGTTGAGATTCAAACCAAAAGAATTTTGCTTTCGCTCCTCCCTTGGTGACTTGACTCAAGGGCCAAGTGATATGAGAAAATCCCAACACGAACCTGGGGTAGAAGTTGGGAAGACCTAGAAAGTTGCGGAGCTTTGTTAGAGTGGTTGGAGATGGCCAATCTCGAATGACTTGGATTTTGGCTGGATCCACATGCACCCCCTGTTCATCAATAATGTATCTCAGATACTGAACCTGGGTCATGCCAAAAGTGCATTTCTCCAAATTTGCACATAACTTATGTTGCCGCAGTGTTTGGAGGACCTGTCGGATGTGGTGGAGGTGCTCTTCCCAACTCTGGCTAAAGATCAGGATGTCAACCAAGTATACCACTGTAAATGAGTCGTTGAATGGCCCCAAGATGTCATCCATTGGCCTCATGAAGGTTGCAGGAGCATTCGTCAATCTGAAAGGCATAACCAACCATTCGAAAAGGCCCTCCATAGCTTTGAAGGCAGTCTTCCACACATTGGAGGGTTCGATTGGTACGTGGTGATATCCTAACTTCAAATCAATCTTACTAAAATATTTTCCCCCCTTTCGTTGGTCCAGGAGGTCATCTATCCGTGGGATCGAGTACCTATTACGGATAGTGATCTTGTTCAGCACCCGATAGTCAATACAACGTCTCCAAGTCCCATCCTTCTTTTGTACCAACACGATCGGGCTCTCACAGGGCAATGAACTCGGACGGATGTGACCTTTCTACAACAACTCCTGAATCTGCCTCTTGATTTCATCGTTCTCCAGCACGAAGCACCGATAGATTGGTCCAATGGGAAGCGACACACCTGGGGTTAGATCGATGGATTGCTTGGCCTAACAGTGAAGAGGAACCCCTGCGGGGGAGGTGAATATGTCCTCGTACCCCTCCATGACCTTCTCCATTTGTAGTTGTCGTGCGAAGGGGCCTTGTTTGGAGGTCATGGCCATCGTCTTCTTCTTTTCTTGAGGGTGTATCATCAGCAAAACAAATTTCTCGGTTATGGAAATGAGCTTACTGCATTGTTTTGTAGTAACCAAAGAGATGGCGAAAGGCGGTGCTACCTCCGGTATCATGTACAACTTACTTCCCAAAGTAACAATAACAACATGGGGCCTTGATTCATACACAGGATGTCACTTCCACAAGTATGGTTGTCCTAATAATACATCACAAACATCAAGGGGAGCAACGTCACACAAAACCTCATCCGTGAAGGGTTTGATGTTGTATGGAAGGCGACATTGCTGGCTTACGCGAAGATCCCGTCCTTGCTGAATCCACCTGATGGTGTATGATTGTGGATGTGTTGTGGTCGGTAAGCCCAGCTGCTTCACGACCTCTGTCGAAATGAGGTTTTTTTTGGCTCCAGTTGTCGACAATGAATTGTAGCGGGGATCCCTTTACCCACATCTGGGAGTGGAGGAGACGCTCCTCCTCCTTTGGATCTTCGTGTTCCTCTTTCTAGATCTTCGTAGTGGCAATGATGGCGTTGGGCTCCGCATCGATAATCTGCTTCCCTTTGTCATTCCCCTTGTGGGGTTCTGACTCAGAGTCAAAACATGCATCTGATTTTGAAACCCTTAGCTCGGCCACCAGTGACTGCTTGGCTTGACACTCACTTGTGTTGTGAGTGGAGCTCTTATGGAACTCACACCACTTTCCCGTGTCCTTTTTTCGCTTCGTGGCACTGTTCTTTTCTTGCATCTTTGGCGGGTTGTCTTGGGCCGCCCTGCCTTGGCTTTGTCCTTTGTTCTGCGGTTTGGAGTCACATTTCCATTGCTTCGGATTCACAGATCCAAAGTCTCGCTTCTTCTGTTTAAACTTTTGCTCGATCTTGACAACATATCGATATGTTGTGCCGAGCGAGGAGATGTTCAGGAATTCTATTTATCTTGGATGTACTTGTGTAGGCAGTTGCGGTACTTGAGTACCAAATGTTGCTCCGAATCCTTGATACCCAACTTTATGTGAAAGGTATGGAAAATATTGGTAAACTCCGACATGTCTTGGTCCCTTCCTTGCCGTGGCGTGGTCCACTTTATGTATTGATCCTCATAACTTCCGACAAGGTAGTACTGCTCCTTGATGGTAGTCTGGAATGGACCCCAAGTGGGTGCGGCTAAAAACAATGAGGCCGTAATTTCATCCTTTTGTGCGCAGTAGGTTTCCCACTAGTCCTTGACGTGGGGGGCGACTTTGAGAAGAGCGAAAGTAATCTTTTCCCGACCGGAAAAATTATGAACAGAAAAATACCCTTCTAACATATTTAACCATTTATCTACAACGTTTGCATCTATCTGACTCTCAAATATGGGAATTTCAAAGTTAACTTGTACCTTAGAGGGTGTGGTACTTCTAAAGTAGCTGCTAGAAGTAAATGTGTCGCCCTTGGGTAGCCGCTGAAGGATTTGGGCAAAGTTGTCCATCATCGCGTTCCTTTGTCGCTCGAGGACCTCTTCGAGCAAGATTTTGATAGGATCTCCTGCCCCCTCATCTTTCTTTTCATCCACCATGGGAGACCGTCGGGATTTGTGAGGCTGGTCTTGCAAAGGTTTGACCAGTTCAAGCCCTAACTCCTTATATCCTGACCTCGTTGGGGACATGCAAGGGAAGATAGAGAAAGAGCAGATCGCTCTGATACCACTAATTTGGATTTAAACAGGAATGCAACAAATTGCAGAGATAACTAGAAAGATAGAGATGCAGCGCAAATAATACTTCATTTCATTATTGTAAAATACTGAAATATGCTTACAAACAGAAATGGAAATAAACCAGTTAGGGCGATGGTAGCTTATCTTTGAGAAGAGATGTTGCGGCTACATGCCTCTGAACTGTGTTACAATGAGGCTCGAAGGCTTATTTATTGTTGAGAAACAATGAAGAACCCTAAACATCCTAAAACCTAACCCTAGAAGATGAAATTCCAAATTGTGGGTACCGTTTGCGTAAATTGGTACATCAACTTCCCGGTGTTGTAACTTTGGGATGCGATCTCCATTTGACACGCACAATAGCTTGTTAGAAATATCTATCCGAGAACTACAACTTTAGGGAGAGCAACATTAGTCCCCGGGCCCATGTTTCTCTCAGTTTTCCCAAAAAACGTTGTTTAGGGCCTCAAAACGGCTCCGAAAGTTCAGGACCCGAAAAACTGCTAAAAATAGTAAACTTTGCTACAATTAAGGAAACTGAAAAGCTAAAAGAAAAAATGGTGGGGGTCCAAGTGGACCTAGCGGGTGGCCAAAATATCCACCTGGATAAATACTTGTTCATAATACAAAAGAAAATAATTCAATCCCCTTAAATAATTGGGATATCTATCTTAAGAATATTTATGACTCCCCGCACACCATGGGCAAAAACTTAAACACTCATATAGAAGAGGATATATTTTATTTGGAAGGCGTCGAGTTTGGGATTAAGAAACCCGCTAATGGGAAAGCTAAGGATATTGAAGGATACCAAGCCGGAATTATCAAAATGGGAAAGGTTTATCCTCATCCCTCATATACACAAGCTCCTCAATTTGGTAGTGAAACACAGCTTCCTTGAGCCTTGGACACAATGCCTTATTGCGCCTATCTTTAAAAGTGGAGATAAAAATATTCCCTATAACTACAGGACCATTATGATTAGCCACATTTTAGCCAAATTGTGTGGGCTAATTTTGGAAAACAAGATTTGCCTTTGGCTTGAAAGCCATCATAAAAGAGCTAAAGGGCAAGCTGCTTTTAAGAGACATCACTCAATTGTTATCCATCTTGCTATTGTTAGGATCATTGCTAAGGAATGTCACAATAATAACACTGATCTCTTATGTTATTTTGTTGACTTTAGAAATCCTTTCGACATGGTTCCTCAAGATAAGCTATGGCAAAGACTTGAAGAGATAATGGTCCCTCTCGAGTTGAGGGTTGTTGTGACTAAGCTATATGAGAATGTTATCGTCAAGCTTAAGACCACCGAGGATTTCTCTTTAAATTTTGTTGTATAAATTATTTTTTTATTTATACCATACACGCTTAAAGTATATAAATTTATATTATAAACAATTATAATAAAAATATAATATTTCAATAATATATAAAACTTAAATATGTGTGTGTATTAAAAAATACTTATATGTTTTATTTGGTTATGATATATATAAACACATATATCTTAATTTTATTCCTATCCATCAAACAAAAAAAAAAAGATCCTAAGCCAATCATTGACTTAGTGCTTGGTGCCTATTATTTGCCAATTTTATTTGGACAATGTAGAAAATATTGTCCCTTAATGATTATAAATAACATTAAATAGGACAATGTAGAAATTAATTTGCACTTGCATGCTTATTAATCACTATCATGGTAGAAACTCTATCATTTTCCTCAAGAAGTTTTCTAGTTAATGATCTAGTGAATATTCATAATGATGATAATTCCAACAAGAATAGCATTTTACTTTATCTATTATATAGTTATGGACAATACTTATACTATAGAATGGATTATACTTTATTAGTTGTAATTTTGGATTATTTTATCATTACTATGTCATGTTTAGGTTGTGGTTAGTGCACATGTTGGCTAAAAGAATAATTTATCCACCACTTCAATGTTGTCAATAGGATTGTATGAGACTTGATCAAGCTTGGATGCCCCTTGACACAATGTAATTCCTACGATTGATTCCCACCCTCAACCCTACCCATCAGATTTAAATTGAAATATAATAAGGACAAAATACCACACAAACCATTGATCTACACATCATGCATTTTTAGTATTAAACCATATCTAACATTTGTAAACGCTAGTATATATCTCATGCATATATATCTTAGCAGATATATAGCATCTAATAACTATCTTTGCTAACATACTGAACTATGCCATTTAGAACATATAGTTATATCATGCATCAAAACCTTATTTTATTTAATAATTATGTATGATAGCAAAATAAAGTTTGAGTTTCATAAATCAGATTATTTCATATTTTAAAAAACCTTGATGGTATAAATCTTATGTCAAAACTATATTTTGTACCATTACCTAAATTTGGAATTAGAAAAAGACATGTTGATTAAGGGCTTTGTGTTTGACCTCCACCTGTGGCTTCAATGCTTGGTCACAAATTCTATTTCCAAACCCCTTAGAGCTTAGAGCTTGTTGTATTATTTCGTCTTATTTTCCAAAAATTAAGATAAAGCCAATTAACATCCTTGGATGTGGTGCCACACATTGAGAGAGGTGTGCAAGGCACATCGCCAGTTGGTAAAACATGTCACATTAAGCTTCAAGCTTCTTAATTTGTTTTTTTCTACTAGATTACAATCTCTAACAAGGCCACATAGTTGGCGCTCCCTGTAGCTTAGTTTAGATATAGTCAAATTAAAGTAAATAGATGAAAAATAACGAAGTATAGCCAAATTAAAGTAAATAAATGGAAAAGTAGCGAAAAATACCAAATTCTTTGATTCACTTTTTGCATCAAACCATTAAAAATAAATAAATAATGTTTAGTAAATCTTGACCACGGGAAAATAAATTGTTATATTTATTGGATTACACAAATATATATTATAAATTTTAATTGTAGTTAATTGTTTTGATGGGTTAATTGCATTGAATTTAGAAAAAGTTTCATTTAAATTTTTTTATGAAAAGTATACTTTAAATTTAAATTTGGATTTTTCCAAATACAATTTTAACTAAAAAAAAATGATTAAAATTGTAAATTAAATATTTTCAATTTAATTTAATATATATATATATATATATATATATAAAACAAATTTTTAATAAAACAAAATATTTTAATTTTATAAAAGCAAACTAAAATTTTAATATCAAATTATAACATATGTGAATTTACAACCTTAATAATAAATTTATTACCATAAGCTTTAATAATAAATTCAATACTATAATATGATCGATGATATATTTAACCAACTACAATGATTAAAATGAGTGGATTGTTGCTTAGTACCCACCTCTTATGCAAAATGTATTTAGTAGTAGCTAATGAAAAGGAGCTTCCCATTAAACTAACAAAAATCTAGAACCACTTCATCTTCTTTAAAAGATCAAGAAACCTCATAAAGTTTACCTAAAAAAAAAAAAAATTGATACAACAAAGAATAATATAAGAGGGAATTGGTTCATCGTCCTATATATAAGCAGCTAGGAACCATTGAATGATTTGTAAGGATGGAAAGTATGACTTACCAAGACAACGGTGGAAGGCTCCTCTTCAAATATGTACTACTTAGAGCAATTTTCTCTAGGTTTTTTAAGTTTTGTTTTATTCCTCTAGAAAATAGTGCATGCAATGTAAAGTTTATTGTATTATGTAGTGCTTTGTGCGATGCACCTTGTAAATATATTTTAATAATTCCTTTCATGATGGTCATGTCATTTTTATATTTTAGTGATAAGGATAATGTAAATGTATTTTTATAAATCAATGTTTCTATAAATCAATATGTAAATATATTTTTGTAGATTTTTATTCCATTTTAAAAATGTATAAATAGAATTATCCACCTAATACTTAAATTAAGCTAAAGGAATGGGATTTCACTTTGTTAGGGTTTCAGACGATCGCTTCTGAAGACTACACAATGTCATATCGAAAGGTACTTGGGCATATCCATCGATTTTTGTGCCATTAAGAAAGCTTATGAGCACTCTTGCAGGGAGGGGAGAGATCTCCTCCTACCGTAGCGTCGTCGCTGGAGAATCGAGTGTCAAAAACGCTATAGATACAACAACGCCTCATGGCATTGGCCCTAATGATGGACCGGTTATGGGAGCCCAATGGCAAACTGGACTCAGAGGGAAATGCCTCCTTAGAGCAGCGAAGAAGTCGCGATTTGTAATCCCTCCCAATAAACTAGAGAATTACAAGAAATATATGAAATACCATGCTTTTATTTTCAATTTCATTGGCATTTGGCCCTCATAAAGAGCTTTAATTAAGTGGATCCAGCTAAAATGGCAACCAAAGGGCCATATTAATCTAAAATTGGGTGTCAGGGGTTTCTTTACAATCGTCTTTACCAACCTGGAGGATAAAGAGAGGATATTCGAGAATGGGCCTTACTTCTATTATAATGCATGCCTCTTTACACGATTATGGGAAGAGTGCTACAACCCAGACCAAGAACAATTCATGATTTGCTAGTATGGGTTCGTCTCTTTGCCTTACCAGTAGACTTATGGGATCTGTAAATTCTAGAAGGGATCGTCAAATCCATTGGTAGATTTGTTAAGGTAGTTGATTCAATGCAACGATGAAGATATACGTCGTACGCTCGAATCTATGTCTATATGAATATCACATAACCACTTCCTGAATATGTTGAATTGGAGTACCAAAACGAGGTGTGCCAGCAACCGCTTGATTTCAAGCATATTCCTTATCGATGTAGAAGGTGTCATGAATACGTGCACATGTATAAGGCATGTCCTCTGAATCAAGTGGACGCGGTGGAAGAAACAGGGCCAAAGGAAGCATCACAATTGCAAGAGGAAAATGAGGGCTTTTAGGGAGTCTCCTAAAAAAAATTATCCATAAAACCCCCTTTGGTAAACCCTTTTTCTCATTTGCAGAGGAATCCAGACACTCAGAATAGATTTTGGGTTTTACAGGAAATGGAGGAAATCTCAAAAGAGGCAGTGAAATGCATGGAAGATGAGACAAGGGTTTTGCCCAAAACAAATACTAAGCCTAAACGAAAGGCACAAGAGGAAACGACTGACCAGGAGGTGTTTGATCCTACCATGGATCAAATCAATATCGAGATCGATGGGACAAAGGAAGACTTAAGCTCTGAAGAACAAGTCCTGAAGTGACTATTGAATGAATGGCAGAATCTAGACTAGTGATTTATACTTGAGGAACAAAAGAAGTTATACCAAGAGACATTCCAGCAATATCAAGCTAAACAAAATAAATAGCCACCAAATCTGCCTGACCCACTAAGTTCCCAAATGGGTAGTAACCAAAAGAAAGGAGGTTCTGCAAAGGAGGAAAAATGGGGCTAAAATAATCTACAAGAATCAATACAGATGGTTGCAGACTTGTTGGTAAATTGTTATGAAACAAACTCACCAATTGAAGGGAAAAATATGGTGTGAGTTTTCCTTTAGAACAGTATATCTTCCTCGACAAATCTCGTGAACTCAATGTCAAGAAATAACAATTTGATGCCTATCATTTTCAAGAAAAAAAATTGGTTTTAATGTTAGTGTTTTCAAAATTAGCGTTGTGATCCATAATTGTGTTGGATACTTCTTCAAAGATTACCATCATGTGAATTTTGTGTAAACAATTTTTAGAAAGTTATACTATTGAAAATGTTTATTGTAAACATTGAATGAATGATATGTCAAACACTAACTAATAGATAATGGAAATATTTATTACATCTATGGTGTTAACAAGACTATATAGCCTAACACTTTCCAAAGAGTTAAAGTTTGGAAATGCATGGATAGTACATGGGAACAATATGCAACCAAACTCATGATGTAGCAAGACTATATAGCCTAACACTTTCCAGAGAGTTAAAGTTTGGAAATGCATGGATAGTACATGGGAACAATATGCAACCAAACTCATGATGTAGCAGTGTCACTGCGCTAAAAAGTCACATCCATCATTCATTGACAGTGGAGAAAATAATAAAATAGGCCTTGTCACAACACATAAACACGTATGGTCACAAGAAGGATGCAACTCATGTCACGACAAAAATTTAAACAATTCATACAAAACTCATTTTCCTTTCCCAACAAAAAAGAATAATATTAAAATATATATTAAAAAATGCTCAGAAAATTAGTTCACATTTAACCATAGTTGTGTGCCTCAAGCGACATAAAAAATCAGGAAAATATTTCATAACTTCCACGAATCTAAGTGCAGGTTGTATTGTACAACAGTCTACTGCCTGAGGGGGAGAATACAAACGAGTAATGATTACATAATAAGAGAAATAAGCTCACAGGCAATGAAATCCACGACAAATACCATAATTTTTTTTTTTTAAATAACTTAAATATTTTCCTATTGTTTACTTTAGAAATAATTCTTTGATTTCAGTCAACCCTGAAACTAATTACCAGTCAACGCAATATCGATCGTGTTTATCCACTGCCGCAACAAGGATAATAACTCTACATGTCTAAAATTCTATGCTTCTTATTATCTTGTCACTATATTTTGTCTATGGGAGATATCTCCCTAATTATCATCAAAAAGTCCATTGTGTCACCTCAAAACTCAACACATAACTAAAGCTTCATACAAAAAGCAATATCAAGATGGATATTGCTCAACAATATTCCAAATCTTCCAAAATTTGTTAAGGTTTAAACTTGAAGCAAGAATGATCCAAACTCATAGCACACAACACTCCAATATACCCAAGTTGACTACACGAGAAAGTTATAGCAGAGTATTGGGGACCCTTAGTCCAATATGAACAAGATGGACCACGTAAACATTGAACCTACTTTTGCCCAACACAGTTATGAACAAGGAAAACCAGGCCAACTTCTATAATAACTTCACCTCTATTGTTGAAATTAAATTCATGGAATTTAGTAACCTACTTTACCATCATGAATGAAATGTCCAATGGTACATGAAAGTTTGGGAATGTTAATACTAGTCTTTTTGGCTTAAATGCACTCAGCCACTTGTTTCGCCTTGAGATTGTCATTGTAAATGTAATCTATGACTTAAATAAATTATGGGATATGGTCTAAGAAAGAGGCCCAATAAACAAGTTGAAGCCTATGCTCTTCTCTAAGGTTTCATGCTAGCTAAAATGCATAAGTTACAAAACCTTTCAATCATTGGGGATTTTAGTATCATTATTCAAAGTTTGATTAAGAAAACACTTCCAAAAGAGTTCATGCATTTGAAAGCTATTGTGAAAAAAATAATGGGGTTCCTAAAAAATTTGTACAAATATGAATTGCATCATGTCCTAAGATAGCACAATCAACAAGTGGATTCTTTGATTGATGCAGAAGTTTCATTAGCCCTTGGAGAACTTCGATTAATGAGAAATTCCTCATTTTCCCCTATTCCATAAGTATGGATAACAAGGATATGGTTGATTATAAAAATGGTTGGTGGTGCCAAGTGGCATCCATAAGTATTCAAGAGCATGCAAAGTTTAAGGCATTTAAGGGAGGGGAGGGTCAAATACGACCACTCCCGCATTTGGTTATGTACGAAAGGGAGTGTGGAGGTTATGGCTCCTTGTCATTTTGTAGGTGGTATTCGGCTTCACTCTTGGGTATGGTGGTATATGATGTTATAGAGTTCATGTCATCTATGGTGTTGAAGGTAAGCCCAGTGTTAAGCTCAATCATAGTGCACGTAAATCTAGTTCGTACCAAATTAGCAGGCTAAGAACATCATTATGAGGGGCAACGTAATGATAGATATCATGAAGGCAGATAAGGGAGCAAGAGTTATATCAGGGATGTGACCCTAGCAAAATTTACCTAGACATTTAGGAGAAAATTTTCTATTTGTGGTCTTCATCAAAATGGTAAGCCAACTCAGTGTTGATTTGGTAAGAATCATCAATCTACCTCTTCCTGTTTGGGAATTCCTTGCTTTTTTCTATTTCCAAGTATGGAATATAGAGGTTTATGCCATACTATGTTTTCATATGCAAGTCTATAGCATAAAGGTTTGAGGCAGCCTATAGGGTTCATCTTATTGAGATATGGGGTGAAATTATCGTTTACTTCAGGTTCCATCAATTCAATGGTCTAAATTAATAAACTTTTGTTTGGAACAAATGAACAATCCTTGGGTTGTTATCTCTATGTCTATTTTGGTATGCTTTGTAGTTTATAATTAATAAGGAAGGGCTCAGAAAAAAATACATATTCTTTGTTATTCACTCCTCATGTTGGGAGCCGTAGACTATTGTGGATGCAATGTTGGTGTCTTGAGGATTTTGGCCTCTGGGAAACCATTGCAATCAGAGCAGTGAATCATGGAGCGAAGGACCTAGTTAATCATTTTGGTTCAGTAGGTCAAGTTTGTTTTCATTCAAAAAGATATTTTTTTTATTATTCTATAGAATGAAAAAAAAAATGTATGTTGTAGCAGCTTTAGGATTGATTTTTAAAAAATTTACACTATAAACAACTTTTTTTCTTCGCAAAAAAAACATTAATTGACATAGAACAACTATTAACATGTCTTGTTGTTATAATTATGCATTATTGATAGTCAAATAAGGTAGATATCTAATATTTCTCATAAAACTATCAGCTTTGTGATAGAAACAACGAAATTGCCAAAAAATTTAATCATAGAAGATACGGCCTATAGATCATAAACAAGAGGAAGATTGAGGGTATGTGACTGTCAAATCAAACTTGTCTTGAAGTACTGAAAATAGATCTTAATACTCTGTGGGTCTTCTTAAAACGTAAACTTGTAAGACTAACTTATCTTTTGTATTGCTAAGTCTCACTCCATTAAGATTTATCACATTTATGAAAGAGTTCCATTCCAAAGCCAAAGGACCCACCAATCTGAGCTTAGTTGAAGTCATCCAATAACTTGAGGAGGTCGGGTGAGGATGCATTATTTTAATATTGGACAGGTAGAGAAGCCCTTTGGAGTGTAAGATTTGAATCAAATCGGGGGATGGTTTGTAAACACCAGCTCCCCCTGTGAAGCGATCTTTTCCAAGAACAATTTGTTTTCCATGCCCTACATTCCATGATAACCAGTTGAAGAGAGTGGGAAAGGAAGCAATGAGGGCTTTCCAAACAACAAAGCCTCTTTTAACAGATTTGCATGCCTATTTTCAAAGCCAATCAACCACTAACTGCCTATTTAAATATTTTCTTTTAAAACTAGACTTCAAAGACCTTCACTAAATAGGCCTCTCCACAGGTTTTCCAGTGCCAAGGCTTTTGCAAACCAACGCAGATTTTTAACCCCCTAACCTCCAAGACTTTTTGGGATTGATAGAGAGGTCCAACTTGCCAAATTAAAACCTTCTTTGCTATTTTTCTCAATCCACAAAAAACTGAACATTAATTGTCTAATGGATGTAAGGATGGCAATGGGAATATTTGCTAAAGATAACCAGTGAACTGGAATACTTTCCAACACAAATTTGACCAAAAGTTATTTGCCTCTCGGGGACAACCAATTATAGCACAATAAGTTTATCTTTTGCTCCACTCTTCTTATCAGCCACTTCCAGTCCTCTTTATGGTAGTCATTTGGCTTTAGAAAATAGTTGGGATATTTGATACCATTTTCCAATGAGGGAGTCTGTAAGGGCAAAAAAGAATGTATATCTGAGAGGATGTCCGGGATGACAGAGAATTGGTGGAAAGAAGATTTGTTCAAGTTGATTTCCATTCTAGATGCATTGCAGAAAAGATTTATGGCTCTATGAAAGGCTTGCCATTCCTTTACAGATCCCATTCCTAGAAGCATAACGTCATCCACAAATAGAAGGTGTGTGAGGAAAATCCTGTGTTATTTTGATACCTTTTAAATTATCAGCTTGTTTCTCCTTCAATAATAATAGACTTAATCCTTCCATCACCAGTGAAAATAATAGAGGTAACAGTGGACATCCTTGTCTAAGACCTCTAGTGCTAGTGAAATTTTGGAGGGAGCGGGGGGGCATTAATTAAAATGGAGAAATTCGTTGAAGTCACGCAACCCATGATCTAGTTTGTAGCATCCAAGCCCAGCCAAATTTGGAGAAGAACAAGCCTAAGAAAGGACCAATTAATTCTATCAGATGATTTGTTAAGGTCCATCTTCAGCACAAGGGCATTTTGATTTTTTGTTTTAATAGAATGAATGGCTTCGTGTGCAATGCCTATGGCATCATGGATTTGTGTATCTGCAAGAAACACAAATTGGTTTGGAGACATCTTCTCAACTAGTGGACGCTTGATCATGTTAGCAATGATCTTTGTAATTAATTTATACACCAGATTACACAGGGAGATCAACCTAAAGTCAAGGAAGGTTTTTTACTTTGAACATTTTGGAATCGAAAAAATATAAGTAGCATTGATGGTTGTTGAGACTTTCCCTCTTTCTCTAGATTCATCCACCATTAAGAGAAGGTTGACACCCATAACGTTAAAGAAAGAAAGGAATAGTTCAATTGTCTAGCCATTAGGGCTAGGACTTTTATCTTTGCCTAATTGTTCTAAAAACTCTTTAATCTCCTCAAGAGTGGCAGGGCCTCCGACCTATTTGACAGTTCAAGCACCCAACAATGCTAGTTAACTCACATCATTGCTCAAAAATTTGTTGGGATTTTCCTATCGGCATAGATATTATATGCCTTTGTTCAAAACCAATGGGTGCAAAGTTGTCAACATTATGCCATGACCCTCCAATGTGGAATTTAAATAGTTAATGGAGAAAATTAATCAGCGTTAGGAAGAAATTGTCTCATTGTGACATAATCAATTGGCGTCCAATTTGACCATTGTTATAGACCTATTAGTTGAACATAGAACCTTAATGCACATAAATGATGATGAGCTCTCTAATATCCGTTAGCAAATTGAAGGCCTTCAGTTTTTTATTGATATGTGAACCTCAAATCCATCTTTCTCCAATGATGACATTAGAATAGCGACACAAAATTTACCTTATCTCAATGTAACAGTGTTCCCCCAAAAGGGGGAATCAAAGTTGGGTGATGACATTCCTCTTTGAGATACCTAACATGTTAATCTACTGATGTTGTCAAATTCTTTATGTTTTTTGGCGTATACATGCATACAAGAATAGTAGCTTGGACATAAAAGAACTCAAAAGATTTGGCATAGCGGGCATTCCAAGGGTAAATAAGGGGATGTACATCAACAAATGGTATTTCCCCTCTTTTGATGTATTTGTTGTGTCCACAACACATTTTTAAATCCAATTTTGTATAGACAAAATGAGACTTAAATTACTCTATCTCAAAACTCTTTTATGAGATATAAATATCATGATATTTTTTTTCTGAACTATCTCTAACCATTATATTTTTATGATAGAGGTTTCTATCTAAATGTCTGTAGAATATAGATATATAAATTGTGTTAAGTTGAAGTTTAATAGTAAGCTTTTGTTTCCAGGACTATTGAGAAAGCATTCATGTACACCATAGTTGCTCATTTTCACATCCCACTTTTCTCTCATAGAAATTCATGCATAGTTTCCAAATCACTACAAAGGTTAGTCAAGAAACAAACATCCAATATGTCCCTCATGCCATCTCTACCATTAAGACCAACAATGTCATCTTCTTTTCTAACGAGGAGATGATCAAGTCCATTGAATTCAAGCTCTGTAAGTACATATTAGCATGCCAAATTCCTTAGTTTAAAATTATCGAATTTGAAATAGTAAAAATCAAAATTCCATGTATTCCATGATTATCATTTGAAACACTTAATTTCATATATCCAATTTTGTATGACAAGATTATATATATATTGTTGCATCTCAAGAGAAGGTATTAGTTTTAATTTCATATGCCCAATGTATATATAAAATGAGACATATATTGACTTATCTCAAATAATATATATAATATATAATCTTTCATTCAATATGTTTAATTTGGTTTATACAAAATTAAGCATCTATTGCTTTATTTCAAAAAAATTACATTATTTTTATATATTATAGAATTTTAATTCCTATTTTTTAAAACTTTACAAAATTAGTTAATCTTAAACAACATAAAAATATACAAGTTTCAAAATGACTATTTTCAATCGGTTTAATATTTCAAAAAATGTATGCTATTTTCCATATAGGAGGCATGTCAAAACAAATATAAAATTGAGGACTTACCATCCCCATAAACAATAATTTAAATACTAAATCTAATTGACTAATATTAAACCTTCTCACATATAATATCTATACCTAATATAATTTATTTCACAATTAGTGAGCTCACTCTTCCCAAATATATTATGTGTACATAGTATAATTATTTTTCATTTATCTTTTTAATACCACTAATAAAAATATAAATAAAAAAGCTTGCGTCTATATCATTTAGGTGAAGTTATTCTACTGTAACCTTAAAAATATTTCCATGATAAAAAAACATTTAAAACAACCCCAATTATATGAATTTCTATATTAAGAAGAAGAAACAACAACAATAATAATAATAATAACTAAATTTTAATCTATTTCCTTTCCTTAATTTTATATATATATATATATATTAATTTTTACAAATATCCCTAAACATAAATTTTCTTCTTGAAATATTTTTATTTGAATTTAAAATCATATTCATTTCCTCTCACAACCATAAATTTATATTTCTTTTATAAAATATCTTTCACAAAATAACAATAAGTCCTAATTTATGTACACAATAATAAAGTGTGAATCATCCTTTATAGGTGACCATCCAAAGCTTCCAAATCTTAAATCACATTTAATTTACTAATAAGTTAATTTCATTATAAATCAACGATAAATTAATTACAACAGGGTAACCCTCCCTTCCAACAAGAATGTGTTTCACAACTTTCATTTAAAATTTAATGGAAAAAACTTGAACAAAGCTTAATGCTCCGAACAAACACAGATGATTGTATATATGTTTTTATAATTCATATTACAAACTAGAATAACCATTATAAAAAAATATTAATGTGGTTGATATAGTAGAAGGCTTCATAAATATAACCAAAAAAATTTATTACAACATTAAGAATGTCTTTCTAATGCACAAATTTACTTAATTAACCATGTATAAAAAAGTTATGGGTCGACTTTAACTTGAGAAAAAAAGAAGAATTATAAATGAATGTTATAAATAATAATGAGGAACTTATAATCTCAAATCCCTAAGAAATTGGTGGGTGGGGAGCCACGAGGCATGAATATAATTATTTAAATTTATTAAAAATAATGAACCATTTGCTTATATAAATTAATGATAAAATAATAATGAGAAACTTATCAAAGAGAAACTTATTAGAATTGGAATAATCTCAAATCTCTAAGAAATTGGTGAGCGAGAAGTAGTGGCACCAATCTAATTTTTTTAATTTATTAAAAGTAAATGCAAACTAACAAGCTCTTTAATACACTATTGCTATTGATAAACATTAAGACTAAACATATATGGAACATATTCCTTTTACAAACAATCTAGACCTTCATTAAAATAAAATTAAAATGTTAACACCTTAAATTAAAATAAGAAATTGTTAACAATAAGAAAAATAATAGAATGCCATAATACCAATATGGTTTTATGATTCATATTACACATAATAAAATTAATATGGTTTTATGATTCATATTACAAATAATAAAATTAATAGAACGTCATAATTCCAATCAATTTCAGAATTTGGTCACTACCCATTATTGGCACTAACCACAAATAATAATATATAGCCTCTGCAAAATTGTGTACCAGTCAAAGCATATGGAGTCTACAATGTTTACCTGAATTACTGGAGAAGGTAAAAATATAGAGTAAGGGGGCATAGGCATGAATCAAGAGCGAAAAATTTTAAACACGGGAGAAGTGCATCATGTGTTTTTCCATATGTGATGGCTGTGGGAGAAGGATTCATGGTCGACAAAGGTGATGAGTAGCAGAAAATTAGAAAGACCAGGGAAAGCTGAGATGAGCCACTGCCTGCGACGTGTCGCCTCCACTGATCCTTCAACGCCAATGCGCCTCATATCCATCCAATCGGAGCCTTCGACGAGAACATGTCTTGGACATGCAAAAAAGTTTCGATAAGCAAGTTATCCTTCGCTTTTGTCTGCTGTTTTCTTGTTCTGGGCTTCTTTCCGCCACCCTTTTCGTCCCAGCTGCAAGCTCTGTATAGTCACCTTTTGCCATTTCCGAGCTCATAGAGCATCTTGCCACCTTCAGTCATGATTCTGTCTGTATGAGCCAAGCCACGCCATTGTCTCTGTAATCTTCCTTCAGAAGCCACTCTGCTATCACCTCGCACAGAAAGTTCCCATTATCCTTTGTTTTCCTGGTTGGTTGGCGGTGTTATGTTTCATGGAGTTCGTGCGTTCTGGGTGTCATGGCTCCGACTCTAGGTTAGTCAAAATTTTCTTCCTTTGTTAAGTTTTTCTCTTTGCATGCTATGGTTGTGGAAATAAGCTTTCTCTAGTATTACACAGTTTTTCCTGCAGAACTTGGGTTGTAATTGCATTACGGTTCGTCTCTTCTAGTTCATAAATCTAGCCACAGATCTGAAAGGATGATTAAATCCTTCTCCAGTAAGCTCAGAAATCTTTTCGTCATTTACAAGCCTTGTAATGATGTAAGGTTTAAAATTGGCTACTGGTGGTGTATAGTTAAGGTCTACTGCTGTTGTCTCCTATGTGACGAGCCTTCTGCATAATCCTGTTTTGCCTCTCACAGAGGTTCTAGAATCGATTTCCGGCACCCCTGCGTTCTCCTAGCCCAGTAGCTTGGTCAAAGCTACGTCACAATCTGGTTGTTTCAAATTTCCCAGCTGCTCCAACTTCGAACATGCATTATGTTGATTTGATAATTGCTTAAATTCCCGGTACGAATATTATCTGTTTCGGGATTTCGAACGAGGATGAGCTTGAAAAGGTGGTTGGATTTGTCAGATATCTGCGCTCAATCTTAGTTCCGATCTTTCTCGATTGTACTTTCTCCTCGAATTTCCCCTTTTGGCGGTTCATGGAGGGGGCATATGACTCCATTGCATCCGAAGATCTTGTCAATGTTGTTGTCAATGCGGAACATGCCTGGTCAGCTGCTGCCTTGGCATCACTGGACAACTTAGTGATCAAGCCATCCACGTTAAGGGACAACTCATGCAAAAAGAGTATAGTCCGTAAAAAGCAGCACAAACCTGCCAACACCTCCCTTCCTCCTCAGGCGCTTAGAATTGAAATTGCCCAGCTAGATGAGAGGATAGATAGCCTCCAGCACAAAGCTCTTATTGGGAAATGGCATTTCCCTGAAATGTCTGACATCGACATGAGAAAATGGTTAGCAAATTTCTGGAAATCGGTTATCGGCTATGTTCCTGTTATATCCAGCCTCATGAGAGACTGGTACTGTTTCCATTTCTTAAACGCGGAAGATGCTGAAGCCATTCAATGCCGGCCTTGGGTCTTCAAGCGAAGTTTTCTTTCATTATATAGGTGGTACATAGGCTTCAACCCTTTGAAAAACACCCCGGTAAATAATCTAATTTGGGTTAAATGCCCGAATCTCCCTTTGGAACTCTGGTCAAATGAATCTCTGGAGCTGATTGGGAACGCTATTGGACGTTTCGTTTACGTCGACCCCTGGTGCTTAGGTGAAAGGGACAAGCGCATAGCTTGGATTCTTATTCAAAGACCATTTAAGGGTGGCTACCCTGATCATATTGAGATCAGCTGGAAGGATCAAGTCATTAACCAGAGGCTAGATTTCTGGGGAATTCCGTTTAGGTGTGCAGCATGCAAGAGAACTGGCCATTTGGTGAAAAATTGCCCTAGTGCTAAATTATTTGAACACAGACGGTTCAACAAAAAATCTTTTTTAAATGGCAGTCAATCATCGCCCTCAACTGCTACTATTCCACTTCACAGTCCTCCAACTCATGTGCCTCAACAAGACCATCATGGTCATTTGAATGTTCACTCCGACTGTCACCCGCCTCCATCCAATTGCCCGAACACCTTTATCAATACAGGCAGCCACGAGTCCCCTTTTACTGAGCCAAAAGAGGATTTCCCTGTCCCTTCTCCGCCTCCCTTGAAACAGAAGGATTTTACCCCCGACCCCCTTCCCGGGCCCTCAAAAGGGGTAGATTTCTCCGTGGGATCTATTCCCATATCCATCTCATCCTCCTCTCCGCATCCCGATCAAGTTGGCCGACATGTCAACAAAGGAAAATCTCAATGCGTTGGCCCGACTCCTCCTAACTCCCCGACCTCAACTCCTGTTAATCTATTTGACAGCGACCTGGACCATATGCTTAACAGGGACTCACTCGAACTGGAGCCTCTCACGATCCATAGGCCTGGGCCAAGTTTTTCGCCTGTTATTAGCCCGGAGTCGGCTAAAAACATTACGGTCCGGAAGAAAGGAAGAGGTGGCAGCAGGCGTTTTAGAGGCAGAACTATTGTGACAAATGAAGGGATCAGAAATCTGTCTCTAGTTGAAGTGCCCATTCTGAATGTTTCTGATTCACATCCCCTTAGAGCGAGCTTGGCTGCCATCTCACCTAAATGACCCCCATCATATCCTTCAACATTCGGGGTCTTGGCATGGATCCTAAATTCATCACGCTAAAAAGTTCTTTTTTCCATTCCAGGGCTGCAATCATCCTCATCCAGGAAACCATGCACAAGAAGGAGGATACCTTGTCTTATTTCAAGAAAATGTTGCCTACCTGGTTCATGGCTGCTACAGAGGCGAATGGCTTATCGGGAGGCATGGCTACCCTATGGGATCCTACCAGGGTCAAAGCAAAGGCGTACAAATGCTTCGCTGGGATTATTATCTCGGCTTCAATCAGAGGTGTTGAATATCCGGTAAACATTCTCAATCTTTATGCTCCATATAAATCCCGAATTTCCTTCTGGAACAGGTTCTTCGCATCAGAGCTTTTTGATATCAATAACCTCCTTATTGTGGGCGATTCGAATGCTGTCTTGAATTCAAACGAGGTCTGGGGACAGGGAAAGATAAACAACAACTTGGCGGATCTCATCAATTCTGAGATGATCAACAGGGACATGGTCGACATAATTCCCGCTGTAAGGAAGCCGACTTGGTCAAATGGTAGAGTGGGCAAGGCTTACATAGCCAAAAGGCTTGATAGGGTGTTTATCGATTTTAGCCTCATTGATAAAATGGGTATGCCAAGGCTTTCCGTGGAGAATGTCATGATCTCGGACCATACTCCTATCCTTCTATCTTGGCCCGCAAGTCTATTCAAAAAAGGTTATTCCTTTAAGTTTGACAGTAGCCTCCTACAAGACTCTGCCTTCAATGTATACATTCAGAACGCATGGAAAACAATCAAGGACCGGGATAAACAATTTATCTTTTCATCCTTCAGGGAAAAAATGGTCGAGATCAGGGATATGGTGAAAAAATGGCAGTTTCAAAAACATTAGAAGGATAAAGAGAACCTCCAAAGGATTCAACAGGAACTGGATATGATGCTGGCTTCTACAGATTTCTCCACATGCTCTCTTGAAAGGAAATGTCGTATTAGATCTCTGGAGAAAGAGAGATTCTATTTACTGAAACAAGAGGAAGCTAAATGGAGGCTCAAAAGTAGAGCCTTATGGCTGCATGAAGGGGACAAAAACACGAAGTTTTTCCATAAATACGCAAACGCAAGGAGGGCAAGGAATTTCATATGGAAAATTAAGGACGATCAGGGTGGTTTTGCTGTCTCCCAAGAGGACATTTCAAAGCAGGCCGTAAGCTTCTTCAAAAAACAATATAGCAGGTCAAATGAGATTGGGTTTAATGACATTAGATGGGGCATTGAACTGATGCCAGAAATGTTTGATCAAGTAAAGAACAAGGCTTTGTTCCATCCAGTAGAAGACAGTGAACTCCTTGAGGTCATGAAATCCTTTAAGAAGGACAAGTCCCCCGGTCCTGATGGATGGTCAATAGACTTTCTAACCCATTTTTTCGACCTTTTTAAAACAGATCTGCTAAGTATGGTGGAGGCCTCCAGACTCTCAGGCGACATTCATAACCATACCTCGTCCACTCTCATTGCTCTCATTCCTAAGAAGGACGAGCCTGAATCCTTCCTAGACTTCCGTCCCATCTCCCTTTGCAACATTACCTTCAAGATTATCACAAAGATTATCGCTCTAAGGATTAAAGGGACTCTGGCATCATGTCTCTCTCCCAACCAACATGCCTTTTTAAAGGGCCGAAATATTCACGATGCGGTCGCCAGTACGCAAGAATGCTTACATTCTATGTCTGTGCAAAACTCTAAGGCAGCTATTATGAAAATTGACCTACAGAAGGCTTTTGATGTATTGGACTGGGGATATCTGCAATGCCTCCTCGCCAAAATTGGTCTGTATCCGGGGCCCATTCGTTGGATTATGGGTTGTATTCAAAACGTCAACTATGATGTTCTGATAAATGGCTGCCCTTCACCTTTCTTTCGGGCGGAAAGGGGCCTCCGACAGGGCTGCCCACTGTCGCCTCTCCTCTTCATTTTAGCCATCGATGCTCTGAGCCTCCATATCAACCGTGCAGTGGCGGTAAAAGAATACATTCCGGTCAAGATCTATAAGCAAATCTATATTTCTCATAACCTGTTCGTTGACGATATCCTGTTATTCGCTATGCTATCCAAGGTAACATGGTTGTGCATTAAGTATATTCTGGATCGTTTTCAAAAGGCCTCCGGGCTCGCCATCAACAAAGCCAAAACGATCCTGTATCATAATGGCTCAGACGAGGCTCTGACTTCTTGGATAATACAGCTTTTCGGAATTGATTCTAGACTCCTGTCCGATGGAATCAAGTACCTCGGCTTTCGCCTTAAAGCTAAGGCCTACAGGAAGGTTGACTGGCGATGGCTTATTGAACGCTACTACAGCAAGATCTCGCAGTGGGAATTCAGAACTCTATCTTTGGGAGGCAGGATCGTCCTTGCCAAATCTGTATTGACGCAACTATCGGTCTACTGGGCTCACCTTTTCATTCTCTCGGCTTGTATCATTCAGGCAATCAACAGGATCACGGCAAATTTCATATGGGGGGCAAACGCTGAAAGAAGGAAAATCCACCTCGCAAAGCTGGATCTGTTATCTTTGCCAACAAACTTTGGTGGATGGGGACTGTTGTATATAAGGCTTTTTGGGAAAGCTCTTGTCTGTAAATCCTTATGGAGGGGCATCTTTGGCTCAAATCCTTGGAGCGCAATTATCCGCCAAAAGTATCAAAAAGGTAGAAGCATGGAATTCTGGTACAGGTTTGACTCCATTGGCATCCAGCAAGGGTCCGCTATTTGGCTTAGTTTCAAGCGAATATAGAGATACTTTCTCAATAATCTAAAATGGGAGATCTTCTCTAGCCGGAAAATTCTCATAGGTTTCGACACTTTCGCTGGCTTCAGGGGCAATTTACAGGTTCCAGCTCCTCTTCTTTTTTATCTCCACAGACTTGGTTATTTCACTTGGATCAGAATTATCAAGGAATGGAGAGGTTCCTCTCTTTCGCTTAAGGATGCTGGCGATATTGGTATTCCGCAGGCTTTGTTTGTCCTATGGGATAATTTTAAAATCTCTCTCAAACAGGGTGATATAAAGCGCTATCAGACCGATGACCATTTGGTATGGTCCTTATCTCTCACCTCCTCTCGAGCAAATGTAAAGGACATTTATTTGGATCTCATCTCCAAATCAAACATGTTGAACAGACAGATTTTTCCAATATTCTGGTGGAAACTTGGCTGCCCCCTCAAGGTGACTTTATTCTCTTGGTTGGTCTATTACAACATAAACTTAACTTGGGATTCCTTGAGGAAACGTTCTTGGCATGGTCCCAGCAAATGCTCTTCTGCAAAATGGAGGAGGAAACAAACTATCATTTGTTTTTCAAGTGCACAGTCTCCCAACAAATCTGGTATGAACTAGCTCTGTTTTTTTCTTTTCCGCATCTAAACTTCATCTATGTTGATGCAGCTTTCGCCTGGTGGGGAAGACAAGAAACTGATAAACACCCAATCCTTCCCATCACTATATGGTGCCTTTGGAAGTGGAGGAACTTAAAAATCTTTGAGGATTCAAATATCTCCTCCAATTATGTCCTGTCTTCTTTTTCAGCTCTCTTTCCACCTATCCGTTGAATGCAGTCCATGTGAAGTTCAATTTTGGTCTATATCCATGTTGTTTCCGAAGGCTTCTATCTTTCGGTATTTTGGTATTTTGTCCTTATCCTTTAATGTCACTGATATGCTGAATTCTTCAGCTCAAGCGATCTTATTATCAGATCCATCAGACATACATTTTGTATATATTGCCTCAATATAATATAGTGCTTTTCTTTCTGAAAAAAAGCATGAATCAAGAGCAATTATTTGTGAAAAGCAAAACCAGAATATAAGTCTTTGAATATTATTTGTATGGTATTGAATGATGCTGAGCAAATGCTTTTTTTTTTTTTAATGTTATAATGAAAGAAGTTTATTTCAAACTTTGAGACCATGTAAATGTTTTTTCGAAATGTTACAACAAAAATATTTTATTTTGAACTTTGAGACAAAAGAATAATTGGGTAATTCAAACAAATTTCTGGGAAATAATTTCATACATACTCTTGCACATTGCTTTCACTTATGTGTGTCATAGCTGTTCCCAGTTACAGAGAAACCCAATGAAGGCATCAACTAGCTGTTTCCAGTTACAGAGAAACCCAATGAAGGGATCAACTTCTCCGGACTTCCAGTGCCCCCAAACGGAGCATTTGGTTTGTATGTAAGGTGGATTAAAGGAAAGGCAATTTACCTCCAAGGTTCCTTGCTTTTCATCTTCGGAACTTTCCTCCACCCAGGGCTCAGCACACTTCAGGTGACATTACTTGTCCTATAGTATTTTACCAACTAGTACTTCTTTCAGACAGGAGGAAGAAACAGACATATGGCTAGCCTGCCAAAGAAGAAGGAGAAAGAAGAGAGTTGTATGGTTAGCCATCAAATCATGAGTTAATGGAATCGATCCCTAAAACACAGAAAACAGAGGAAAACCGCAACATTGCTAGAGTTATCTATACCTTTATTCAGCATTACAGGTCATAACAAGCACCTCTATGAACAAAAAGTGCAAGAATTTTGCATTTTATTGAAAAATTGCAGCTAAATATAAATTTCTGCACGGAAAATAACCTTATAAGCTTATGGAGAATCAAGGTCCAAGGCACGCAGTTCTTCCCTTGGTGTCTGTAATCTCCATTTCAATGCATCTACATGCTTTCTTCTTGTCTCTGTTGGGACTTCAAAAAAAACTGACCGTAATATGGAAATAAGCGGTTCAAAAAATACCAACAAACTTCAACAGAAAGTAAAAGATACCTGAAAATTTGAATGAATGCAAGTTGCAGAGATTATCGGTCTCTTCGCTGAACTGGATCTTCGTGCTCCTGTAGCTGTTCAGCTGCACAAGAAAAGATCTTGGTGCTCCTGTAGCAGTTCGGCTTCACAAGAAAAGAGTTGTTCTGCTTCACGATCTCCATAATACCTGCCCTGGTGCGGCTTTCGTACTCTGTGCAGCTACACAAGGTAAAACCCTATCTATATCGCTCAACAAATAGGAAAAAAAATGGAAACGGGGAAAACCTAAAATGTATTGAATGAAAATGGAGAAAACTCGATGCGGTGCTCTGCTATGCCTCAGCGTCTTGCCAATGAATCCTTGCTGGTGCTCCTCGGCAGGACTTTTGAGTATCAATTGCGGAGGGAAAACAAAACATGCTGTTACTGAAGTCTTGATCATTGAATTTCTCAGCAGGAGCGTGATTTGTTTTGCCTCGCAACCGATACCGAAATCCTCTGCCCAAAGCTTTAATTGACAAGAAAAGAATAATATGAACACGGGCACGGAATCAGCGACGAGGGTCTAGCTATCAGGAGTAAATCAACGATACGAAATACAGGCTGTCAAGTTCCTTCAATGAATTTATACCCAAATTTCAGAGATTTTGCGACCCCATCGGATGAGTAATGCAGTTAAAGAACTTTGCTCGAAAACTAAGCAGAAGCGATTGATGTACTTAACCAAATATCGGTCCCGTTTTCATCCCTCCAGATACAGAGCAATACTAATTTATAAAGAAAATAAACCTCATATCCGCACTCTCTGCTCAATCGGCAGCAGAGGGCTTATTCAATTTCTCGGCCTAAACCCTTGTCCCTCCCATCCATTTTCCACGAAACCTCATATCACCAGTCTCTGCTCATTCGGCATCAGAGGGCTTGTTCAATTTCTTGGCGTAAGCCTTCGTCTCTCCGATCCATTTCATCACTTGCGGCCTTATTTCCCCAATACATTTTCAGATCAGACCACCCCTTTGGGGACACGGGGACAGAGGGTTTGGTCTTCGCAGATAATTAACTAAGAAACTTGTGCTCTACTTCATAGATCCCGTACCAATTTGCTTTCGATGCAATCTACCTTTTTTACACCCATTTGTGAAAAATCTTGATTTACCTGTGAGTTTATCTGATGGAGCCTCCTTTTCGAACTCGATCCGAGCATTGGACCATAAGTCTTCCACCAATGGCAGTACTACTGAATCAGAAAGCGTCACTTTCACGAGGGCCGGTACACTGACAGCATGAATAGCACCCAGGTACAGAGCATTTGATTCTCTAGATGGTGGGTTACATCTTCGAATTGAAATCATTTTAAATCCAACGATGTTGAACAGATTCTATAAAGTATTAAGATGTAGCACCCTGTGTAGAGACTTCCATCGAAATGTACCCAAAATAAAATGAAGGTTTTGGAACAAGATTTTTGTTTTTAAGGTATACAAAAATGAAGGCTGGCACCTTTGAGCGTGCGCGAAGGCCTGCCCGCGCACGTCGACTTCAAACACGGAGACGGACTTTAATGGACGAACCTGCGCGAGCCAAAGACTTGGCGTTTACTCATCAATGTTGGGTTGGGTGACACCTGATTTAAAAGAGCCAAAGACTTCGCGTTTACTCAGGAAAAAGCCGTAGCCTAACTAGCAGAGGAATGGTGGGGAAAAGGTATGAAAATCGGTTATATTTAGAAAAAATTTGGCAAGGATTTTTGTAAATCTAAGTTATAGTTGTTAAATTTCAAAATTTTAGGTGTCTTAGAGGATTTTGAAGGTGCTGAATTTATTTTTACCATAAAAAACACAATTCAAACACTACTTTTACAAAAAAAATTGAATTTTTTTTTGCCAAAATTCCAACCACTATTGACCGTCTCTTCAGTAGACAACTCCCAAAAAAAACTAAAAGCTTAAATACAGAGATATAATATAATTAAGCATGCAATCCATTTCCTAATTTAAACTATTAACTATTTCTTAATTTACTGTAAACATGGATTTGTTGATAAACCTGATAAATGAGTTTACTTTAAAATATATTAATTTATTATAACTTTATTTTAACCACAGATTTATTGAGTAATAAAAGAGGGATTATATTTTTTGATACACAAACTTCTTTTTTAAAGTGTAAAACTCGAAAGGATTGTACCCAAAAAATTAAATATATTTTTTGCCTAACGAGTTAGTGGTTAAAAATTAAGTCACTCAAGGTTCAACGAATTTCATTCTAAGGCGAATTTATTCCATGAAGTTAGCAAATCTCAAGCTAACACTGATAATTTCATAAAAATAGCTTAAAAATCTATTGAAATTTATGTTTATTATAAAATCACAATAAATTCAAAAAAAAAATTTAATAAAAATATTAAAAAATAATAAAACTCGAAAGGTTAAAACCTGATTTATATAATAAAAAAAAACTGCACTAACAAAATGTTGTCTATGAATGTTAAAGTTAACAACGAGAGACCAATACAGATTAAATTAACTCTTCTCTTTACATACAACACAACATTTTTTTAATAATATTTTCTATTTTTATTTATAATATTTTTCATTTTTATTTATGTATTTTTATCTTCACAATTTTAATATATTAATTTTTTTATTTACACTAATACATTTAAATTATATATATTTACATATTTATAAACAATTATAATAGAATTGTAATATTTGAATCGATATAAAAATTAAATATATAAAAGAAACATAAGTAAATTAAAAACAAAAAAACAAAACAAAACATTTTAATATTTAAATTTTGTTATATATATTCAATTTTAATAGATTAATTTTTTATTTATATCATAAACATTTAACTTATATAAATTTATATATTTATAAAAAGTGATAATAGGAGTGTTATGTTTTAATATACATAAAAGAAATCTATGTAAAATAAAAATAAAAAATAAAATCTTTAAATTTTGTTGTTTATATATTATATATGTTAATATTTTTATTTATACCCTATACACTTAAGTTATATAAATTTTATATATTTATAGATAGTTATAACAAAAGTATAATATTTCAATAAAATATAAAAGAAATATGTGTGTATTACCAAAAAGATTAAACTTTAAATTTTGTTGTCACTTATTATTTTTGAATGTGTGTGTCAATTTTTTTTTATATCATGTACAATTAAATTATATAAATTTATATATTTATGAATAGTTATAATAGAAGTATGGCTAGATAAGGACTTTGACTTAGCTCGTAGATTCAAAAGAAATTATGAAGACATAACCGAGAAACTATTTGGTACCAAGCTAATCAACCTTTGTAATTTCCAATACTTGATAATTTGTAATGGGATTAATAAGTGGTCAACCTCTAGCCAGATGACTTGTATTCATGAGCTTGGCAGTAATGTTGTGGATTATGTGATATCACATGCACATGTCCTCAACTGTATTATAAATTTTGACTTCCTAAATGATTATGGGCCACATTCTGAATACAAACGTTTATTCTTAACTTTGAACCTTGACATGCACACCACCCACATGAAAAAGAATTATGAGAGTCAAAGGCACATTTGCTTTGATAGAAGTAAAATGGGTCTCTTCTTAAAGGATTTAGGTTTGTTAGCATATAATGATAAAATTGATTGCATCTACCGTAGTTTTAATGCAACCCTTATCACTGCCATTAACAAATTCTCTACCAAAGTGTTGTATAAAAAGAATAACAGAACTTCCAATCCTTGGTCTGATAATGATTGTAAAATTGCTAGGAAAGTGATTAGAGATGCTCCTAAGAAAATTGTAAAGCTTGAAAAACATGTACAATTCTCTTATCAAAAGGAAGAAAAGGTCTTATATATACAAGAGGCAAGAGCGTCTTCTTCAACTTTCTAAAGTTGAGCCTACAAAGTTTTGGAGGAATATACTTGATCCGGATTTAAACAGGAACGCAACAAATTACAGAGGTAACCAGAAAGATAAAGATGTAGCGCAAATAATACTTCATTTCATTAATGTAAAATACTGAAATATGTTTACAAATAGAAATGGAAATAAACCAACTAGGGCGATGGTAGCTTATCTTTGAGAAGGGTTGTTGTGGCTACATGCCTCTAAACTGTGTTACAATGAGGCTCAAAGGCCTATTTATTGTTGAGAAACAATGGAGAACCCCGAAAATTCAAAAACCTAACCCTAGAAGATGAAACACCAAACTGTGGGCCCCGTTTGGGTAAATTGGTACACCAACTTCCCGGGGTCATAACTTTGGCATATGATCTCCGTTTGATGTGCACAATATCTCGTTAGAAAGATCTATCCGAGAACTACAACTTTGGGAAGAGCAACATCAGTCTGTCACCCCATGTTACTCCCACTTTTCCCAAAAAAACATCATTTAAGGCCTCAAAACGGCTCCGGAAGTTCAGGACCCAAAAAACTACTAAAAATAGTAAACTGTGCTACAATTAAGGAAACTGAAAAGCTAAAAGAAAAAATGGTGGGGGTCCAAGTGGACTTGGTGGGTGGCCACCAATATCCACCTGGATCATTCCTCCCTCCTTAGGAAGAAATGGTCCCCATTGCGTTGAGTTCCTCCATGAGATGAGGAAACTTTTGCTGAACTTGGTCCCTAGTGAGCCACTTGCCTTGGTGAAGGAGTTGGCCTACTTTGACAATTCGATATAGTTGGATATTCTGCTGGTGAGTGTGCTTGATCTGTGTGCCCATGATCTGATCAGTTGCAGCTTGTTCCATGCAATCTGGATTTAACTCTGTGGGTGTGAGTTGTTTTGCAATGTCAGATGCTAGTAATGGTGGAAAGTATGGTCGAAGGCGGTCCACATTGAACACTGGGTGCAAGCCAAGGAATGGGGGAATGCTGAGCTCAAATGCATTGTCTCCCACAGCCTTGGTAATGGTATAAGGACCATATCGGAGTGGTATGAGTTTCCGATAGGCTTTGGTAAGGCGTTCCTTTTGCAAATGCAACCAGACATTGTCGCCCACCTAAAACTTGTGTGGCACCTGATGTTTATCATGTCGCTGCTTGTACTTGGCATTTGACTTATCCAGAATGTCGTCGACCTGCTGGCAAATATGTTGGATGTGCTCAATGAAGTTGTTTGCCTTATCTATTTCGGACTGGACATGAGTTAAATCTACGTGAGTAGCTTCAATTGGCATGGCCACATCAATGGGACATAGTGGTTGGAATCCCAAGCCCACCTGAAAAGGGATGTGGGCAGTCGAGTTGTGGAGAGCCCGGTTGTAACTGTGCTAAACATAGGGGAGGCTCTCGTCCCATGTGCATGGATGCTTTGAGTTGTACATGCGTAAAATGTGTATGATCATCCTGCTCAGAACCTCTGTCTGACCATCAGTTTGAGGATGGAAGGCTATGGACTTAGTGAGTTTGGTGTCCAGCATCGACCAGAGACTGGACCAAAATGTACTAAGGAACCTGTTGTCCCGATCTGAGATGATAGACTGTGGGATCCCAAAGTGTACCCACACTCGTTCAAAGAAGAGTTTAGCAGTGGCTTCTGTTGTGATATTCTTCTTGCAAGTCGCCATAATGGCCATCTTTGAGAACCTGTCGACGACCAAAAAAACACAGTCGTTTCCATGCTTAGTAGACGAAAGGACCGACATGTAATGAAGATGGATTCCCAAGGTCGACTAGGGGTAGGCAGCGGGGTATAGAGGCCTTGCTTCATGATGGTCGGTTTGGCAATGGCACAGGCAGTGCATGATCTGATGTACTTCCCGACATCTTATCGAAGATTTGGCTAATAGAAATACTTCAACAATAATGCCACCGTTTTCTCGACCCTAAAATTCCTAGCAGGTTGACTGTAGTGTGCTTCCCAAATCATCTTGGCACGCTCGCTTGAAGGCCCTGGAGGTGAAAATCTGGAACATGTTGACCCTCCAAGGGTGTCTGGTATGTGTGGCTGAATTTTGGGTCACTTTTGTAGAGAAGTGGCCAATCAGAACTCACGTGCCCAAAAGAGTTGAGCACGGTGGTTAATGCCATGATCGGTGGTCGACTAAGGCAATCTGCAACATTATTGGTGTTGCCCTTCTTATACTTGATATTCAAATGGAACTGTTGTAGGTATGTGGACCACTTCTAATGGTGATCATTCTGCAATTTCCCTTGGATCTGTATGAACTGCAGGGGTTGGTGGTCTGTGTGGATGACTGTTTCCTTCCCCAAAATGTAATGCCTCCATTGTCGGCAGGCCTGCACAATGGAATACATCTCTTTTTCATAAGTGGGATACTTTCGGACTGTGTCTGAAAGTGTCTCACTGTGATATTCCACTCAATGCCCGTGTTGAGTAAGGACTGCCCCAATAGCATAGTCAGAGGCATCTGTCTCGACCTCAAATGGTTGTTGCAAGTCTGGTAATGCGAGCACTAGTGCCGAGCAGAGGCAGTCTTTCAACTCTGTGAATGTCTTCTGTTGAGATTCAAACCAAAATAATTTTGCTTTCACTCCTCCCTTGGTGACTTGACTCAAGGGCCAAGTGATATGAGAAAATCCCAACACGAACCTGGGGTAGAAGTTGGGAAGACCTAGAAAGTTGCAGAGCTCTGTTAGAGTGGTTGGAGATGGCCAATCTTGAATGACTTGGATTTTGGTTGGATCCACATGCACCCACTGTTCATCATTAATGTATCTTAGATACTGAACCTGGGTCATGCCAAAAGTGCATTTCTCCAAATTGGCACATAACTTGTGTTGCCGCAGTGTTTGGAGAACCTATCGTATGTGGTGGAGGTGCTCTTCCCAACTCTGGCTGAAGATCAGGATGTCATCCAAGTATACCACTATAAATGAGTCGTTGAATGGCCCCAAGATATCATCCATTAGCCTCATGAAGGTTGCAGGAGCATTCGTCAATCTGAAAGGCATAACCAACCATTCGAAAAGGCCCTCCTTAGCTTTGAAGGCAGTCTTTTACACATCGGAGGGTTCGATTGGTACGTGGTGATATCCTAACTTCAAATCAATCTTGCTGAAATATTTTCCCCCCTTTAGTTGGTCCAGGAGGTCATCAATCCGTGGGATCGAGTACCTATTACGGATAGTGATCTTGTTCAGCACCCGATAGTCAATACAAAGTCTCCAAGTCCCATCCTTCTTTTGTACCAACACGATCGGGCTCTCACAGGGCAATGAACTCGGATGGATGTGACCTTTCTACAACAACTCCTGAATCTGCCTCTTGATTTCATTGTTCTCCAGCACGGAGCACCGATAGATTGGTCCAATGGGAAGCGACGCACCTGGGGTTAGATCGATGGATTGCTTGACCTAACAGTGCAGAGGAACCCCTGCGGGGGAGGTGAAGATGTCGTCGTACTCCTCCATGACCTTGTCCATCTGTAGTTGTCGTGCGAAGGGGCCTTTTCTGGAGGTCATGGCCACCATCTTCTTCTTTGCTTGAGGGTGTATCATCAACAAAATAAATTTCTCGGTTATGGAAATGAGCTTACTGCATTGTTTTGTAGTAACCAAAGAGATGGTGGTAGGCGGTGCTACCTCTGGTATCATGTACAACTTACTTCCCAAAGTAACAATAACAGCATGGGGCCTTGATTCATACACAGGATGTCGCTTCCACAAGTATGGTTGTCCTAATAATACATCACAAACATCAAGGGAGAAACGTCACACAATACCTCATCCGTGAAGGGTTTGATGTTGTATGGAAGGCGACATTGCTGGCTTACGCGAAGATCCTGTCCTTGCTGAAGCCACCTGATGGTGTATGATTGTGGATGTGTTGTGGTCGGTAAGCCCAGCTGCTTCACGACCTCTGCCGAAATGAGGTTTTTTTGGCTCCCATTGTCGACAATGAACTGTAGCGGGGATCCCTTTACCCACATCTGGGAGTGGAGGAGACGCTCCTCCTCCTCTGGATCTTCGTGTTCCTCTTCTAGATCTTCGTCGTGGCAATGGTGGCGTTGGGCTCTGCATCGATAATTTGCTTCCCTTTGTCATTCCCCTTGTGGGGTTCTTACTCAGAATCGAAACATGCATCTGATTTTGAAACCCTTAGCTCGGCCACCAGTGACTGCTTGGCTTGACACTCACTTGTGTTGTGAGTGTAGGTCTTATGGAACTCACACCACTTTCCCATGTCCTTTTTTCGCTTCGTGGCACTGTTCTTTTCTTGCATCTTTAGCGGGTTGTATTGGGCCGCCCTGCCTTGGCTTTGTCCTTTCTTCTACGGTTTGGAGTCACATTTCCATTGCTTCAGATTCACAGATCCAAAGTCTCGCTTCTTCTGTTTAAACTTTTGCTCGATCTTGATAGCATATCGGTATGCTGTACCGAGCGAGGAGATGTTCAAGAATTCTATTTCTTCTGGATGTACTTGTGTAGGCAGTCACGGTATTTGAGTACCAAATGCTGCTCCGAATCCTTGATACCCAACTTTGTGTGAAAGGTATGGAAAATATTGGTAAACTCCGGCACGTCTTGGTCCCTTCCTTGCCGCGGCGTGGTCCACTTTATGTATTAATTCTCATAGCTTCCGACAAGGTAGTACTGCTCCTTGATGGCAGTGTGGAATGAATCCCAAGTGGGCGCGGCTGAAAACAGTGAGGCCGTAATTTCATCCTTTTGTTCGCAGTAGGTTTCCCACTAGTCCTTGATGTAGGGGACAGCTTTGAGAAGAGCGAAAGTAATCTTTTCCTGACTAGAAAAATTATGAACAGAAAAATAACCTTCTAACATATTTAACATTTATCTACAACGTCTGCATCTATCAGACTCTCAAATATGGGAATGTCAAAGTTAACTTGTACCTTAGAGGGTATGGCACTTCTAGAGTAGCTGCTAGAAGTAAATGTGTCGCCCTTGGGTAGCCGATGAAGGATTTGGGCAAAGTTGTCCATCATCGCGTTCCTTTGTCGCTCGAGGACCTCTTCGAGCAAGATTTTGATAGGATATCCTGCCCCCTCATCTTTCTTTTCATCCACCATGGGAGGCCGTCGGGATTTGTGAGGCTGGTCTTGCAAAGGTTCGACCAGTTCAAGCCCTAACTCCTTATATCCCGACCTCGTTGGGGACATGCAAGGGAAGACAGAGAAAGAGCAGATCGCTCTCATACCACTAATATGGATTTAAACAGGAATGCAACAAATTATTGATATAACTAGAAAGATAGAGATGCAACGCAAATAATACTTCATTTCATTATTGTAAAATACTGAAATATGCTTACAAACAGAAATGGAAATAAACCAGCTAGGGCGATGGTAGCTTATCTCTGAGAAGAGATGTTGCGGCTACATGCCTCTGAATTGTGTTAGAATGAGGCTCGAAGGCTTATTTATTGTTGAGAAACAATGAAGAACCCTAAACATCCAAAAACCTAACCCTAGAAGATGAAATGTCAAACTGTGGGCCCTGTTTACGTAAATTGGTACATCAACTTCCCGGTGTCGTAACTTTGGCATACGGTCTCCATTTGACGCGCACAATAGCTTATTAGAAATATCTATCCGAGAACTACAACTTTAAAGAGAGCAACATTAGTCCTTGGGCCCATGTTTCTCTCAATTTTCCCAAAAAACGTCGTTTAGGGCCTCAAAACGGCTCCGGAAGTTCAGGACCCGAAAAACTGCTAAAAGTAGTAAACTTTGCTACAATTAAGGAAACTAAAAAGCTGAAAGAAAAAATGGTGGGGGTCCAAGTGGACCTGGCGGGTGGCCAAAATATCCACCTGGATAAATACTTGTTCATAAAACAAAAGAAAATAATTCAATCCCCTTAAATAATTGGGATATCTATCTTAAGAAATTATATGACTCCCCGGACACCATGGGCAACAACTTAAACACTCATATATAAGAGGATATATTTTATTTGGAAGGCGTGGAGTTTGGGATTAAGAAACCCGCTAATGGGAAAGCTAAGGATATTGAAGGATACCAAGCCGGAATTTTCAAAATGGGAAAGGTTTATCCTCATCCCTCATATACACAAGCTCCTCAATTTGGTAGTGAAACACAGCTTCCTTGAGCCTTGGACGCAAAGCCTTATTGCGCCTATCTTTAAAAGTGGAGATAAAAATATTCTCTATAACTACAGGACCATTATGATTAGCCACATTTTAGCCAAATTGTGTGGGCTAATTTTGGAAAACAAGATTTGCCTTTGGCTTGAAAGCCATCGTAAAAGAGCTAAAGGGCAAGCTGCTTTTAAGGGACATCACTCAATTGTTATCCATCTTGCTACTGTTAGGATCATTTCTAAGGAATGTCACAATAATAACACTGATCTCTTATGTTATTTTGTTGACTTTAGGAAGCCTTTCGACATGGTTCCTCAAGATAAGCTATGGCAAAGACTTGAAGAGATAATGGTCCCTCTCGAGTTGAGGGTTGTTGTGACTAAGCTATATGAGAATGTTATCATCAAGCTTAAGACCACTGAAGATTGCTCTTTAAATTTTGTTGTATAAATTATTTTTTTATTTATACCATACATGCTTAAAGTATATAAATTTATATTATAATAAAAATATAATATTTCAATAATATATAAAACTTAAATATGTGTGTATTCAAAAATACTTATATTTTTTATTTGGTTATGATATATATAAACACATCTATATCTTCATTTTATTCCTATCCATCAAACAAGAAAAAAAAGATCCTAAGCCAATCATTGACTTAGTGCTTGGTGCCTATTATTTGCCAATTTTAATTGGACAATGTAGAAAATATTGTCCCTTAAATAACATTAAATAGGACAATGTAGAAATTACTTTGTACTTGCATGCTTATTAATCACTATCATGGTAGAAACTCTATCATTTTCCTCAAGAAGTTTTCTAGTTAATGGTCTAGTGAATATTCATAAATGATGATAATTCCAACAAGAATAGCATTGTACTTTATGTATTATATAATTATGGACAATACTTATACTATAGAATGGATTATACTTTATTAGTTTTAATTTTGGATTATTTTATCATTACTATGTCATGTTTAGGTTGTGGTTAGTGCACATGTTGGCTAAAAGAATAATTTATCCACCACTTCAATGTTGTCAATAAGATTGTATGATACTTGATCAAGCTTGGATGCCCCTTGACACAATATAATTCCTACGATTGATTCCCACCCTCAACCCTACCCATCAGATTTAAATTGAAATATAATAAGGACAAAATACCACACAAACCATTGATCTACACATCATGCATGCATTTTTAGTATTAAACCATATCTAACATTTGTAAACGCTAGTATATATCTCATGCATATATATCTTAGCAGATATATAGCATCTAATAACTATCTTTGCTAACATACTGAACTATGCCATTTAGAACATATAGTTATATCATGCATCAAAACCTTATTTTATTTAATAATTATGTATGATAGCAAAATAAAGTTTGAGTTTCATAAATCAGATTATTTCATATTTTAAAAAACTTTGATGGTATAAATCTTATGTCAAAACTATATTTTATACCATTACCTAAATTTGGAATTAGAAAAAGACATGTTGATTTTGGGCTTTGTGTTTGACCTCCACCTGTGGCTTCAATTCCTGGTCACAAATTCTATTTCCAAACCCCTTAGAGCTTAGAGCTTGTTGTATTATTTCGTCTTATTTTCCAAAAATTAAGATAAAGCCAATTAACATCCTTGGATGTGGTGCCACACATTGAGAGTTGTGTGCAAGGCCCATGACCAGTTGGTAAAACATGTCACATTAAACTTCAAGCTTCTTAATTTGTTTTTTTTACTAGATTACAATCTCTAACAAAGCCGCATAGTTGGCGCTCCCTGTCGCTTAGTTTAGATATAGTCAAATTAAAGTAAATAGATGATAAATAATGAATTATAGCCAAATTAAAGTAAATAAATGGAAAAGTAGCGAAAAGGACCAAATTTTTTGATTCACTTTTTGCATCAAATCATTAAAAATAAACAAATAATGTTTAGTAAATCTTGACCACGGGAAAATAAATTGTTATAATTATTGGATTACACAAATATATATTATAAATTTTAATTTAGTTAATTGTTTTGATGGGTTAATTGCATTGAATTTAGAAAAAGTTTCATTTAATTTTTTTATGAAAAGTATACTTTAAATGTAAATTTGGATTTTTCCAAATACAATTTTAATTTAAAAAAATGATTAAAATTGTAAATTAAATATTTTCAATTTAATATATATATATATATATATATATATATATATAAAACAAATTTTTAATAAAACAAAATATTTTAATTCTATAAAAGAAAACTAAAATTTTAATATCAAATTATAATATATGTGAATTTACAACCTTAATAATAAATTTATTACCATAAGATTTAATAATAAATTCAATAATATAATATGATCGATGATAAAGTTAACCAACTACAATGATTAAAACGAGTGGATTGTTGCTTAGTACCCACCTCTTATGCAAAATGTATTTAGTAGTAGCTAATGAAAAGGAGCTTCCCATTAAACTAACAAAAATCTAGAACCACTTCATCTTCTTTAAAAGATCAAGAAACCTCATAAAGTTTACCTAAAAAAAAATAAAAAATAAAAATGATACAACAAAGAATAATATAAGAGGGAATTGGTTCATCGTCCTATAGATAAGCAGCTAGGATCCATTGAATGATTTGTAAGGATGGAAAGTATGACTTACCAAGACAACGGTGGAAGGCTCCTCTTCCAATATGTACTACTTAGAGCAATTTTATCTAGGTTTTTAAGTTTTGTTTTATTCCTCTAGAAAATAGTGCATGCAATGTAAAGTTTATTGTATTATGTAGTGCTTTGTGCGATGCACCTTGTAAATATATTTTAATAAGTCCTTCCATGATGGTCATGTCATTTTTAGATTTTAGTGATAAGGATAATGTAAATGTATTTTTATAAATCAATGTTTCTATAAATCAATATGTAAATATATTTTTGTAAATTTTTGTTGCATTTTAAAAATTTATAAATAGAATTATCCACCTAATACTTAAATTAAGCTAAAGGAATGGGATTTCACTCTGTTAGGGTTTCAGACAATCGCTTCTGAAGACTACACAGTGTCATATCGAAAGGTACTTGGGCATATCCATCGATTTTTGTGCCACTAACAAAGCTTATGAGCACTCTTGCAGGGAGGGGAGAGATCTCCTCCTACCGTAGTGTCGTCGCTGGAGAATCGAGTGTCAAAAACACTATAAATACAACAGCGCCTCATGGCGTCAGCCCTAACAACGGACCGGTTATGGGAGCCCAATGGCAAACTGGACTTAGAGGGAAATGGCTCCTTAGAGCAGCGAAGAAGTCGTGATTTGTAATCCCTCCCAATAAACTAGAGAATTACAAGAAATATATGAAATACCATGCTTTGATTTGCAATTTCATTGGAATTTGGCCCTCAGAAAGAGCTCTAATTAAGGGGATCCAGCTAAAATGGCAACCAAAAGGCCATATTAATCTGAAATTGGGTGTCAGGGGTTTCTTTACAATCGTCTTTACCAACCTGGAGGATAAAGAGAGGATATTCGAGAATGGGCCTTACTTCTATTATAATGCATGCCTCTTTACACGATTATGGGAAGAGTGCTACAACCCAGACCAAGAACAATTCATGATTTGCCCAGTATGGGTTCGTCTCTTTGCCTTACTAGTAGACTTATGGGATCTGTAAATTATGGAAGGGATCGTCAAATCCATTGGTAGATTTGTTAAGGTAGCTGATTCAATGCAACGATGAAGATATACGTCGTACGCTCGAATCTGTGTCTATATGAATATCACATAACCACTTCCTGAATATGTTTAATTGGAGTACCAAAACGAGGTGTGCCAGCAACCGCTTGATTTCAAGCATATTCCTTATCGATGTAGAAGGTGTCATGAATACGTGCAGATGTATAAGGTATGTCCTCTGAATCAAGTGGACGCGGTGGAAGAAACAAGGCCAAAGGAAGCATCACAATCGCAAGAGGAAAATGAGGGCTTTTAGGGAGTCTCCTACAAAAAATTATCCATAAAACCCCCTTTGGTAAACCCTTTTTCTCATTTGCAAAGGAATCCAGACACTCAGAAGAGATTTTGGGTTTTACAGGAAATGGAGGAAATCTCAAAAGAGGTAGTGAAATGCATGGAAGATGAGACAAGGGTTTTGCCCAAAACAAACCCTAAGCCTAAACGAAAGGCACAAGAGGAACCGACTTACTAGTAGGTGTCTGATCTTACCATGGATCAAATCAATATCGAGATCGATGGGACAAAGGAAGACTTAAGCTTTGAAGAACAAGTCCTAAAGCGACTATTGAATGAATGGCAGAATCTAGACGAGTGATTTATACTTGAGGAACAAAAGAAGTTATACCAAGAGACATTCCAGCAATGTCAAGCTAAACAAAATAAAAAGCCACCAAATTTGCCTGACCCACTAAGTTCCAAAATGGGTAGTAACCAAAAGCAAGGAGGGTTTGCAAAGGAGGAAAAAATGGGGCTAAAATAATCTACAAGAATCAATACAGATGGTTGCAGACTTGTTGGTAAACTGTTATGAAACAAACTCACCAATTAGAAGAATAAGTAGATCAATGACTTCAAAGTAAGCCTCTTCGAGGGGGCAACCTCTTTTACATTACACAAATGAACAATTGTTGGATGATACAAATGACAATACCTACTTTCTATATATAGGAGTCTAAGGGGTCACAATATAATCAGAGCCGACATAACAATAATATTGTAAGAGCACAACAATAACAATAATGGGCTTCTATGGGGCACAATAATAAAAATATGGGGACTACATGGGCACAAAAATACAATAAGGGGGTTGCACTAATAACAATAAGGGGCTACACCAGTATTATAGGGACTTAACATGCCCCTCTTCTTCAAAAAGTGTTGTCCTTAAAACTTGAGTAGTTCTAGATGCTTTTGTATAAAATTATCATCCTTCCATGTGAAATATTCAGTGGGTAAGTTCTTCACATTGATGAGATACTCTGAAATTAATCGATTTTGTAGCTATCAAGTTCTTATTTCTGTGGTTGCTTCAGGTTCCACTATGATTTTTCCTTCGTCTTCAAGTTCTGATAATATTGTTTGAACTGAGAGCTTTTCACCTATAACCTTCTTTAAGCATGAGACATGGAAAAATGGGTGCACTCAAGAAGATGCGGGAAGATCCAATTTGTATGCCATAGTACTAATATTTTGCAACACCTTTTAAGGACCATAGTACTTTGGTGATAATTTGTTACCCTTATTAGCTTGCTTGAGGGACATTTGTTTGTATGGTTGTAGTCGTAAAAATACCTAGTCCCCTACATCAAAACTTATTTCGTTGAGATGTTGATTTTCATGTTGTTTCATTTGATTCTGGGCCAAAGTGAGGTTATCATTTAAGAGTTGGAGAACTTGTTGTTTATGCTTGATTTGATCTTCCATTACTTGAACCTTATAATTTTCTCTTAAAGATGATGTGATGGATGGTGTATGATATCCATAAAGTGCCATAAATGGGGTCATTTTTGTTGAAGTGTTATACCACCATTCAACCAGAGGTAACCACTTGACCCATTGTGTTTGTTTATCAGATACAAAGCAACGAAGATATCCTTCCAAAAATTTGTTCACTATCTTCGTTTGTTCATCTATCTTGAGAGTTTAAGGAGTGGTAATTGTTGCTAATGCACTACAAGATATGGTCGGATCCATTTCTTCTTTCTTTGGGGTTGGTTCCTAGTGTATATCCTCTTATTTTGATGTTTCTTGATCCTTTTCTTCCTCCTCTTCACAATCTATGTAAAATAATTTCTTCTCATCACACTTATGACCTTTAGTGTATCTGCTATCACAACTGTAACAAAGTTTGTTTTCCGTTTTTTCTTCCAATTGTTGTGGTGTCGACCTTGTAGGTTGTGGAAGGCTAGGAGCAACATCACTTCCATATTTATAGTTGTGAGTGGTAGGATTCCTTGCTGCCATAATTTTACTTTCAATTTTTCTTTCCAACTTGAATGCCTTCTCCAATGATTAGGTTCCCAAAGATGAACCTCATGTTGAATGTTATCCTTGAAAGTCCCTATGAAGGAGAGGGTTGTGTTAGGTGCCTATAATACTCATGTAGCCCCTTATTTTTATTAGTGAAACCCCCTTATTGTATTTTTGTGCCCATGTAGTCCCCATATTTTTATTATTGTGCCCCATAGAAGCCCACTATTGTTATTGTTGTGCCCTTACATTATTATTGTTATGTCGAATCTCAATATATTATAACCCCTTAGACTCCTATATATAGAAAGGAGGTATTGTCATTTGTATCATCCAAGAATTATTCATTTGTGTAATGTAAAGGAGGTTTCCCCCTCGAAGAGACTTATTTTGAATTCATTGATCGATTTCTTCTTCTATTTTGTGAGTTGGTTTCATAACATTTGGTATCCGAGCTTTGGATTCTAGGGTTTCACTACTTCAAACAAGTCATCATGGAATTTTCACTATAACAGTTTTTCTACGAAGCTTAAGAATCTAGAAAAAATCCCATTTGAGGTGAAATCGTGATAAATCCCGTGACCAAATTTCAGATGTTTTCGCACTATATTTTCGGAGATATGAGCCAAGGAAGTAAGGGTTTCGGCAGGTTTCAAAATTCCATCACAAACAAGTGATCTTGGGAAAATAATCATAACTTTCTCTATGAGCACTAGATTTAAATTTTGTAAGAAGTGGAAGAAAGAGAACAAACTGCAGTTTGTTGGGTATTGTTTTCAGGGCTGAAGGTCAAAACAATGACACATGACACTTCGTACAAGTTCACTCTCTGTAACTAGTCTATAATTATGTCATCATGGGAGATTTGGCATAACTCTTGCTTGGAGAATCCAATTGTGATCAGAATTGAGGGGTTGGAGAGAAGACGCAGAGGAATACTATAGGATGAAATTTTAGAACTTGGAGATCCAAAATTACATAGTTACAGTCATTTCAAATTTGAGCTCCTAAAAGCAAGAAAACGGATATGAGGAAGTTGATGGCAAGGATACGATAACTTGGATACTACAGATGGAATAATATTTTGATTTACATGATGTAAAACTATTACAAAAGGCACATATTGCATATTTATATTTAGAACCAAATCATTTTGTATGGTATGAAGGGCTTTGTTCTCATAAACCACTTGTCACCTGATCAATTTTCACGAAGGAAATGATAGCACATTATGAGGATACAAAGAGAAACACCTTATTTAGTCAATTGATAAATCTCAAACAAAAGTTTTCAATGGTAGAGCACATTGAGTAATTCCAAAATTTGAATGTAATGGTAAATTATATTCCAGAGAAGTAGAGGACCGATGTCTTCATAGGGATCTAACATAAACTCAGGGTGGGTGGTGCCGCTTTCGGTGGTGTTCCACCAACATAATAAATCGTCTCAATGATTGTGCTCTCCTAGAATGTAAAAGGCCTCAATAGTCGAGTCAAAAAATGATACTTGAAGCATATATTAAAGTAGGAAAATCCCAGTATAATGATGACTCAAAGAGACCAAGGTGTTTGAAGCAAGACTCAAATCAATCATTAGATCAATGTGTCTAGGGTATGAAGTGATGGCAGAGGATGTTAGGGGTAGTGCAGGAGGCATGGCCATCCTATGGAATCCCTCTAAAATCCTTTTGACAATTGGGTGAGTATGCCCCATATTATTTTGGGCCGCTTCAGATATATAGGCACTAGGGATTGGGCATTGCTCTCAACTATCTATGGGCCTCACATTCCAGGTAAGAAAGTTGTTTTCCTCCAAAATATAGGAAAGCTCAGGAATATGTGCCCAGATGATTTATGGATCATTGGGGGACACTTCAACCTCATTACATCACTAGAGGAAAAAAGAGGACGGATTAGACACCAAGATCCGGAGATGGAGGCCTTTCGAGATCTAATATCTGACCTAAAACTAGTAGATATCTCCACCAATAATGGCATGTTTATGTGGAATAACTGACGAGGGTGTCAACATCAAGTAGCCTCATGCCTGGATAGATTCTTGGTGTCATAAGGCCTTCTAAGTAGAGATAAATTCTTCGAAGCTTCAATCCTACTATGTTTGGGGTCATATCACTGGCCAATCCAATTAGAAATGGATCTCAAGATGGCTCCTAGAAATCGTCCCTTTTGGTTTGATTCCTTTTGGCTCTAGGACGCCTCCTTCCTGGGAAAGCTCAAAATTTGGTGGAAATCCTGCTTGGTACAAGGTAGAAATCATATGCATACTTTCCAACTTAGGCTGGTAGAGCTTAAACATTAGATAAAAAGTTGGAATAAAATGGATTTTGGGAACATTATGAAAGAGAAACACCAACTCTAGGAATGCATGCACCACATCCAATAGCAAATAATTATGGAAGGAATATCTGGAGCTCTTGCAACAAAGGAGGGTCAGACCCTTACTTAGTTCAAAGAATGAAGAAAGCAGGAGGAAATCCTCGGGAGACAAAAATATCAGATTCAGTGGCTTCATGAAGGAGAAAGAAACACTTTTTTCTTCCATAAATCCATGATCCAACATCGCCAACAAAATAGGATATTCTCATTAAAATATCCCATAGGGAATAAGTTGGTTCATCATGAGGAGATGGAAAATATCTTGGTATATCATTTCCATACCCTCCTATCACAACCTGACCACAACAGATTTGAAGCCATTCAACGCATCACAAGGCATATCCCTCATTTGGTAAGTAGAGACCAAAACATGGCACTCATGTGGGCCATCACCATGGAAGAAATCGAAGAAGTGGTTAAGGGGATGGCTCGGAACAAAGCATCAGGACCAGACGGCTTCACAGTGGAGTTCTTTCAAGCAACCTAGAATTTCATGGGCCACGGTATCCTGGAGGTAGTGGAGGAATCGCGACACTCACAACAGGTAAATCTGACTCTTAACTCCACCTTTATGTTGGCATTATGGCACAGGTTTGGCGCTACGGCACAGGTGTTGTCCTTGATGGCAACTCTCTCTGGTGACAGATCTCAGTTCAGGCTCTCAGAATGAAGGAAAAATATATATACGCAGGTTCACCATGACGAAGACGCGTATACACGCGGGTTAGTTGTTCAAAATTTGCATATACGTATACACGCACTTTCATGCAAGGAAAAGCGCGTACATGTGGGAGAACTTATTTTTGGTCCGTGGTATTTAGTATTTAGTCATTGGTATTTGAACCTATGGTTGTGGACCATGGTATCTTGTCGGAAGTGTTGATCCCAAGTATTGGGTCCATGGTATTTATTTGTTATGGTTTTGGACCATGGTATTGTGAAAGGGCTAAGACTATAAAAGAGGAAGGAGATCATTTGGCAAAGGATCATCTGAATTATTGAATATCTGATAAAGTGCTAGATCTGGAATACTGGTGATTGGGTTATGGTGTAGATCTGGACCTGAATGAAGGAAGAACCTGAGCGCAAGGAGAAGGATAAGTTCTATTGATGGGTCAAAATATTAAGGCTTGAATAATGGTATCTTTGTATGATTTTGATCTGTTATATGTAGCGCATGCTTGATCTATAAATCTGGTAATATGGGTTAACTAATGTCTGAATGTTTGAAAGAGTGAATTATCCTTTATAGATCTGT
Organism: Pinus tabuliformis; assembly: GCA_031772625.1. Classification (NCBI taxonomy): domain Eukaryota; kingdom Viridiplantae; phylum Streptophyta; class Pinopsida; order Pinales; family Pinaceae; genus Pinus; species Pinus tabuliformis. The sequence goes on along the minus strand of CM062806.1, from coordinate 869,991,060 downwards.
ACGCAGGTTCAGTGAAGCGAAGGTGCGTATACACGTTGGTTCTGTGAGTAAAAACAACGTATACGCAGGTTGGTCCAAACACAGAAGCGTATGCACGCAGGTTTCTGGTTATTGAAGTAGTGTACATCTCTCGAATTGTGTTCTAGCTGCTTTTGTTTATTGCTGCAGTGTTCTGGGTTCAGAATTTGGTGTGTGGTTATCGTTACTGTGTTTAGGGTACAACTGTTAGAGAAGTGTCTATTTGATTCAGTGTTAATTGGTGAAAAGGATATTGATTGATGCAAAAATTCTTGATGATTGATTGATGTTCATGGATTCAGTCTGAAAATTTATGAAACGAGGTCCCTGGAAGCAAAGAGAAGGTTGTAGCCTGCGTACTAGAATCCCGGCTAGTACAAGAGCTAAGGGGGTTGTAGCTCCCTTCCAGGAGAAGTTGGAGAACGAGAGAGGGTTGTAGCTCTCTGCAGGTAGCAACCTGCGTACTGGTAAAGGACTGCACCAGTACAGAAACATTGTAAAAAGAAGTTTCTAATTAAAAGAAGATAGAGACAAATTGCAGCAGGTGGTTTTCACCCACATTAGGTTTCCACCTTATATCTTGTGTTGTTGTGTGTGATTGTCTTCTGCCCTGTTTCATTGTTTCTGGTTACTGTTTATTTGATTTTGACACACAAATTAATGATCAACATCTGTAAGATAAATTAAATTATAAGTTTGCATGGTATACACTTGTTTCCTTATCTTTAGTTGCGTATATACGCGGTTTTCTCTAACTGAAGTAGCGTATATGATCTGGGTGTGAAAAAGAAAATAATTGACTTGATAATACTGATTCACCCCCCCTCTCAGTATTATTTCCAACAATTGGTATCAGAGCAGGTCCTTTCAGAAGAAGCTTGATAGCTTGAAGTAAGATCTATCATCATGAGCAACTACGAGAGAGAAGCATCAATCAGGCCACCAATTTTTGATGGGACCAACTTCGTCTATTGGAAGGTAAGAGTCACAGCCTATCTTCAATCTCTTGGTACAAAAGTCTGGGATATCATAGATACAGGGTACTCTTTTCCTTCAGCAACTCCTACAGATCCGGCTGGTAAGAAGCAATATGAAACAAATGCAAAGGCTGTCAATACTCTATTAGGATGTCTATCTCAATCAGAATTCGTCAAGGTTATGCAGTAAAAATCCACAAAAGAAATATGGGATAAGATCGTTCTGAGCTATGAAGGAGATGAACAAGTAAAACGAGCAAAACTTCAAACCCTCATAATTCAGTATGAAAATCTCAGAATGTACAATGATGAAAGTGTGGCTAACTATTTCCTACGTATAGATGAGATTGTCAATTGTATGAAAAACTTGGGTGAAGAAATAAAAGATGTTGTTGTGGTTGAAAAGGTTCTAAGATCTTTGTCCTCTAAGTTTGAATCAAAAGTTTCTGCAATAGAAGAAAAACAAAATCTACAAAACCTTACCATGTCACAGCTGCACGAAATTCTAACTGCTTACGAAATGAGGAAAGGAGGACCATCAGACAGGAGAGAAGCTGCATTCAAGGCTTCAGGCAAAGGAGATTAATATGAGTCAAGACATATGTCAGAAGAAGAGGAAGAATCAAATTTTGTTAAGAACCTTCAACGGGGTGCTGGAAGATTCAGAGGTAAGTTACATTTCAAATGCTTTTCTTGTGGAACAGTGGGTCACTATGCTGCCAAGTGTCCTCATAAAGATAAGCTTGACAAAGGTAAGGAACCTGTTAGATGGAACAAGAAACAGAATGTAAATAAGAATAGCTATTACACTCATGAAGACAGTGATGGACTTTCAAATAGTGATGAAGATGAACAAGGTAACAATTATAGACTTTTAATGGCTTTTGAAGATGATGATTTCTTGGATGCTATAGATGAAGAAGGTCTTTATGAAGAGATTTCTAAACTCAAAATTTGCTTAGAAGAAAAGAATATGATCATAGATACTCTGCAATTTCAACTTGCTGAAAAGGAAAAACATCATGAAAAGTTAGAATGTGAAATTGTGGGACTCATAAAAGAGATTGAGAAAACAAAAGCTCTTAATCTTATATTTACTAAAGGATCTAACACTCTGGATGAGATTATCAAAGTGCAGCGTTCTCCACTAATCAAGACAGGTCTGGGATATAATGAAGAATCATCTCAAGCGCTGAAGCCATCCACTTCCAAAAGTTATCTTGATGCAGCAAGGAGAAGTGAAACGAGTGACAATCAACAACAAAGGCACAATGTTGCTCACCAGGTAAATCAGGGACAGTTTACCTCAAGAATGAACAAAGACTACCAGGTAAATCGAGGGCAATCTACTTTAAGGATGAACAGAAGTTACAACCAGCCGCAGGTAAAACCTTCTCAATTTGCCTCAAGAATGGATGTCAATAGAAACTACAATCATTTGGTTGGTAGAGTTGATAATCATAGGAATTTCTTCAATGGCCAATGTTTCTCTTGTCATAAATTTGGTCACAAAACAGCTCAGTGTGTTGCCTACAAAACTATCATGACTAGAGTAGCTCAAAAACAGAGGAGTATGACTAGGATCATGAAAAGAACCTACAATAACTTTTCTGCTCTTGAAAATGAAATAGAGTGTTCTATTTGTAACAATTTCGTTCATGAAGATTCTGAATGCAGGAGCATGTTTCGGCAGACAACTCAGAAGGAGCAAGCCTCAAGTGCCAAAATATGGAGAATGAAAGAACCACAACCAGAAATATGTGGTATAGCCTTATATGCGGAAGGGCAGGAAAATCAATGGTACATCAACAGTGGATTTTCGAAACATATGACGGGTGATAAAGAAAAACTTCAGTCATATAGTGCCTTAGAGAAGGAGAAGAAGGTCTCATTTGGAAATGACACCCCTGCACTCATAAAAGTTAAAGGTTCTGTTTAGTTGAAAGAAAAGGTCAAAGCTAGAAATGTTATGTATGTTGATGGCTTAAAGCATAATCTATTGAGTGTTAGTCGGATGTGCGATCAAGGAACTGAGGTAATATTTCAATCAAATGGATGTAGTGTTCGTGATCTTGATACAGGAAAAACAGTGATCAAAGGCATAAGAGCTCCAAATAATTTATACATATTCAAAGAAGGACAACATCAATGCTATCTAAGCAAGGATGATCAACATTGGCTATGGCACTGGAGATTGGGGCATCTAAGCTTCTCTCAAATAAGGAAAGCATGCAAATACCAGGCAGTTCATGGTCTTCCAGACATCAGAATTCCAGATAATACAATATGCAAATCATGTCAGTTTGGTAAGAAAACCAGAACTAACTTCCTTGAGAAGGAAGGATCAGCTAGCAGGCCACTTGAACTTGTCCATACTGATGTATGTGGTCCATCTAGGAAAAGGTCACCTCGGGGAGAAGAATACTTTATATTATTTATTGATGATTTTTCCAGGATGTGTTTGATAGGACTTATGAATCATAAAGACGACGCCTTCGAAAAATTCAAATCTTTCAAAGCCTTGGTTGAAAACGAATCAGATCACAAAATCAAATGCCTCAGGTCTGATAGAGGTGGGGAGTTTGCCTCAAATGAATTTTTCGATTTTTGTGAAGAACATGGAATAAGAAGCGAATTCTCTACTGCAAGGACTCCTCAGCAAAATGGAGTAGTGGAAAGGATGAACAAAACGGTTCAACAAATGGCTCGTGCTATGATGGATGAGTCTGGAACTCCCGCAACTTTCTGGGGTGAAGCTGCATTTGCTGCAGTTGTTATTCTCAACAAGACAAACGTCCGGGTAAACAGCACTCAAACTCCTCATGAACTCTGGTATGGTGAGACTCCTTCAGTAAAATACTTCAAAATTTTTGGAATCAAATGCTATATCAAAAATACTGATGAAAATCTTGGCAAGTTTGAACCTAGAGCAGATGAAGGCATTCTCCTTGGTTACTCTCCCCACAACAAAGCATACAAGTGTTACAATAAAAGACTTGGAAGAATTGTTGACAACATTGATGTAGTGGTTGATGAAGGAGGAAACATTCCTAGGCAAGTAAGTTCTGAAAATTTTGAAGATGGTGAGGACTATCCTTCAACATCAAATCAGAATCATGATGAAGAAGAAGCTCAAGAGGCACTAGAAGAATAGATAAGGATAGAAGATAAGACTCCATCCAGATGCATTCAAAAGAATCATCTAGAATCTCAAATTCTGGGGCAGAAAGAGGCAGGTATACAAAAAAGAAGAACAATTGCAAAAGCTTCAAGCTATTTGGAATCACTCTCCTCCATTGAACCACAAAATGTAAAAGAGGCATGCAAAGATGAATGTTCGGTCAAGGCAATGGTTGAAGAACTTGAGCAGATTGAAAATAATAACACTTGGGAGTTGGTTCCTAGACCAAAGGATAAGAATGTCATAGGGAAAAAATGGATATTCAAAAACAAGTTGAATGAAAATGGGAAAGTTATTAGAAACAAGGCCAGACTTGTTTGTAAAGGGTATGCTCAACAAGAAGGAATAGACTTTGAAGAAACTTTTGCTCCCATTGCTAGACTTGAGGCCATCTGAATGTTCCTTGCTCTCTCAAGCTTTCAGAAGTTCAAAGTATTTCAAATGGACGTGAAATCAGCTTTTCTGAATGGAGCCTTAGAAGAAGAAGTGTATATTGAGCAACCAGATGGATTCATCCTTGGAAATGATCCAAAACTTGTATGCAGACTTAAGAAGGCTCTCTATGGTCTTAAAAAAGCTCCAAGGGCTTGGTATTATCGTTTGGACAAATATCTTCATCAACAAGGTTTCTCAAAAGGATCAACAGATAGCAATCTTTATATAAAAATTGAAAATAACAAATTGCTAATACTTGTTGTGTATGTTGATGAAATCATCTTTGGCAGCAATGAAGAAGCTATGAGTCAAAACTTTGCCTTGGTGATGCAGAAAGAATTCGAAATGTCCTTGCTTGGAGAACTAACATATTTTCTTGGATTACAAATCCAACAAAATGAAGGCATCATCTTTTTATCTCAAACCAAGTACCTCAAGCAGATTTTGAAGAAGTATGGCATGGAAGATTCGAAACGAGTATGTACCCCTATGATTATAGGATGCAGCCTCAGTGCAAATGATGAATCAGCAGCAGTGCATCAACCAACTTATAGATCCATGATTGGAAGTCTGCTCTATTTAACAGGTACCCGACCAGACATCATGCATGTAGTGGGAATGGTTGGAAGATTTCAGGCAAATCCTAAGGAAACTCATCTTCAGGCAGTAAAGAGAATTTTCAAGTATCTTCAAGGAACTCAAAACTATGGCCTGTGGTATCCGAGAGATACAGATCTCACTCTTCATGCTTATACAGATGCAGATTGGGTTGGAAGCGTGGATGACAGAAAAAGCACAAGTGGTGGTGCATTCTTTATGGGTTCCAGATTAGTATCTTGGTTCAGCAAGAAACAGAGTTCGATTGCTTTATCTACAGCTGAAGCAGAATATGTGGTTGTTGCATCTTGTTGCACACAACTCCTTTGGATGATGCAAACTTTGCAGGATTTTCAAATCACTTGTACTCCACCTATCTCCATCTTATGTGATAATACAAGTGCTATCAGTATCTCAAAGAATCTTGTCATGCATTCAAAGACTAAGCACATACCGATCAAGTATCATTTTCTCCGGGAACAAGTGTTGGAACAAAAGGTCAAATTGGAGTATGTTCCCTCTAAGGAACAATTTGCTGATATTCTCACCAAACCACTGCCCAGGGAAACCTTTGAATACCTCAGACAGAAGCTGGGAGTAGTTGATGCCTCATCTTGCTGTTGAAACTTTTCTGTTTCAAAGAAAAGTGGGTGTACGCGAGTTTCCTGAGGAGGATCTGCATATATATGCTGGTTTATGCAGAGACAATCGTGTATATGGTAGTTTGAAGGAAATTAGTAGGGTCAGACTCTGGTTGAAGACAGTCTGATATGGGTCTGACAGAGACCATCTGGCACAGGTTCAGGGGGAGCAGATAGACTTCTAATAATGCATTGTTGGCATTATCTTAGGAGCTTTTGGTTCAAGTACATAGCTATTGTTGATTTCAGGTGGAACAAATGAAGAACAGAAGGAGATCATGGTTGTTGATTAGAATAGTGATTGACAGATGCTGCTGATATTAGTTACTGGTGTCTTGCAAAGTCTTACTCTAGATATTTCGTCTCTATGTCATGTATATCTTTTATTATTATCCAGGTCATGTAACGACCTATTTTGGGTTTCCCCACTATGCCTGGGATGATTGATGTAATGAACTTGGTTGTCATATGTAAATTTCTGATGTATCCCCACTTGGTTGGGTGATGGATGTATGTATAGAGTCTTTTGGTGATAGGAAGGTCTTTTATGATGTATAAGTCATGGTTCTTCTTGAAGAACATATTTTTGCAGATCTTTCCTACAGTCAGGGGGAGCATGGTCAGCACAGCAGAGCAGAGATTTCAGCATGTACTCAGGGGGAGCACAACCCTTTGCCCTTGATGATAAAGGGGGAGAATGACATTGAGGATCTTAGGGTTTCCATCAAGTCCAAAGGGGGAGATTGTTGGCATTATGGCACAGGTTTGGCGCTATGGCACATGTGTTGTCCTTGATGGCAACTCTCTCTAGTGACAGATCTCAGTTCAGGCTCTCAGAATGAAGGAAATATATATATATATATATGCAGGTTCACCATGACGAAGACGCGTATACACGCAGGTTAGTTGTTCAAAAGTCGCGTATACATATACACGCACTTTCATGCAAGGAAAAGCGTGTACATGTGGGAGAACTTATTTTTGGTCCGTGGTATTTAGTCCTTGGTATTTGAACCTATGGTTGTGGGCCATGGTATCTCGTCAGAAGTGTTGATCCCAAGTATTGGGTCCATGGTATTGATTTGTTATGGTTTTGGACCATGGTATTGTGAAAGGGCTAAGACTATAAAAGAGGAAGGAGATCATTTGGCAAAGGATCATCTGAATTATTGAATATCTGATAAAGTGCTAGATCTGGAATACTGGTGATTGGGTTATGGTGCAGATCTGGACTTGAATGAAGGAAGAACCTGAGCGCAAGGAGAAGGATAAGTTCTATTGATGGGTCAAAATCTTAAGGCTTGAATAATAGTATCTTTGTATGATTTTGATCTGTTATATGTGGCGCATGCTTGATCTATAAATCTGGTAATCTGGGTTAACTAATGTTTGAATGTTTGAAAGAGTGAATTATCCTTTATAGATCTGTACGCAGGTTCAGTGAAGCGAAGGCGCGTATACACGCTGGTTCTGTGAGTAAAAACAACGTATACACAGGTTGGTCCAAACACAAAAGCGTATGCATGCAGGTTTCTGGTTATTGAAGTAGCGTACGTCTCTTGAATTTTGTTCTAGCTGCTTCTGTTTATTGCTGTAGTGTTCTGGGTTCAGAATTTGGTGTGTGGTTACTGTTACTGTGTTCAGGGTACAGTTGTTAGAGAAGTGTCTATTTGATTCAGTGTTAATTGGTGAAAAGGAGATTGACTGATGCAAAAATTCTTGATGATTGATTGATGTTCATGGATCCAATCTAAAAATTTATGAAACGAGGTCCCTGGAAGCAAAGAGAAGGTTGTAGCCTTCTGCAGGTAGTAGCCTGCGTACTAGTATCCCAGCTAGTACAAGAGCTAAGGGGGTTGTAGCTCCCTTCCAGGAGAAGCTGGAGAACGAGAGAGGGTTGTAGCTCTCTGCAGGTAGCAGCCTGCATACTGGTAAAGGACTGCACCAGTACAGAAACATTGTAAAAAGAAGTTTCTAATTAAAATAAGATAGAGACGAATTGCAGCAGGTGGTTTTCACCCACATTGTGTTTCCACCTTATATCTTGTGTTCTTGTGTGTGATTGTCTTCTGCCCTATTTCACTGTTTCTGGTTACTGTTTATTTGATTTTGACTGACAGATTAATGATCAACATCTATAAGATAAATTAAATTATAAGTCTGCATGGTATATGCTTGTTTCCTTATCTGTAGTTGCGTATATACGCGGTTTTCTCTAACTGAAGTAGCGTATATGATATGGGTGTGAAAAAGAAAATAATTGACTTGATAATATTGATTCACCCCCCCTCTCAGTATTATTTCCAACACTTTATTGCTTTAATCCCTAAATACGTTGAGTCTGAGGATCCCCAGGGTTTTAGGTCGATTGCTTTATGTAATTTCATCCTTAAAATTATTGCCACGATCATGATCAAGATATTGAAACCTCTTTTGTCAACTCTGATTTCCCTGAAACAAACTGGATTTGTTCAGGGTCGCCAGATCTTCGATGGTATCATCACATATCAGGAAGTGGTTTACTCTCTTAAACATCTCAAAGTTAAAGGCATGCTTATCGAACTAGAACTCTCCAAAGCTTATGACCATGTTAGTTGGCCCTTTCTTTTAAGCATTCTGAAATATTTTGGTTTTGAGTCTTAGTGGATAGTCTGGGTTTCCTCCCTCATCTTGTCCCCTTTGTTTTCGATCCTCATCAATGGCTCCCCATCGCAAACCTCAACCCCTCTAAAGGCCTGAGGCAAGGTGACCTTCTCTCTCCCTTCCTCTTCATCCTTGTTGTGGAAGGTTTGGGTCGTTATATTAAATCTGTTGTCCATTCAAGTTCTCTTTGCGGCATTCGTCTATGGGGTAACGACCTCCCTCTTACTCATCAACAATTTCTTGATGATATTATGTTTTTTTGCCCGGTATCTCTTTGAGAAGCCAGAGTTATCAAAGATATTTTTTTTTTATTTCATGAAAGCATATGGTACCTTGATCAACAATGACAAATCTAATATTTTCTTCTTCAATACCTCGGCTCCTACCCAGTGTTTTCTTGCCCAGATTTTAGGGTTTCGTATAGGATCCTTACCCTCCAAATACTTAGGTATCCCCCTAGTGTTGAACTCTTTCAAAACTTCATGTTGGAAAGACCTTTTGGACTACATCCAAACACGACTTCAGTCTTGGTCATTTTGGGCCCTAAATATTGTTGGTCATGTGGTTCATATCAAGGTTGTGCTCTAATCCATGTTGACTTATCAGTTGTCTGGTCTGGCTGCTCCAAAATCCTCATGTGTTAGTATGGTGGATATATTTAAAAAAAAATGTGGTGAGAGGCACAAGAGGTGAAAAATGGGCTCTTGTCTCCTGGGAAAGCATCACCAAACCTAAACTTGCAAGGGGTCTTGGGCTCTAAGAGCCTTGCATTCTGAATCAAGTTATGGGGGTGAAAATTTGGTGGAGATGGATACAAGTTGGGCAAGATCTATGGAAAACCATATGGACTCGAAAATATCAAATGCCTGCCTCAACTGAAGAACTATTAAGAATCGAACATACCCCGAAAGGGTCCTCGATCTGGAAGTTAGCCTCGACTAATAGAGATATTATACGCTCCCATACATTTTGGGAAATTTGGGATGGAAGACGATCTCTCTTTTGGAAAGACTCCTAGAAACATAGAGCCAAACTCTTAAGTCAGCAACATCTAGTGGATCTCTTTCTCTATACAAATCATCAAAACTAAATAACAATGGAGTAGTACTGGAAACCCTCTTTGAACACATCCTGGAGACAATAAAAGGAAAAACAGGACTAGCTTAACCCCATGAATTTCGATTAATGGAATTTGTTGGACAAAGAACTCCAATCCAGAAAGTTGGCCATCCTTGAAGGCCCTGATATTCTTCGGTGGGGTTACAAAACCAAAGGAATGTTCACCATTAAAGAAGCCTACAAGTTAGCCACTGAAGAGCCTCAAGATCATGGCAATCCCATATGGAGGAAAATTTGGATGGGACAATTATGGTTGGAAGTTGCCTACTTCCTCTGGCTGGTGTCTCGATGGTGGATTCTCACTTGGGATCAACTCTAAAAAAAAGGGTACAGGGTCCCTCATTATGTATGATGTGCGAATCCAATATTGAGGATATGGAAACCTTTTAAACCTATGCCCCTTTGCGGACCAACTATGGTGCATCATGGCTCATTTGTTTGAACATCTGGACCAAGATAGTACCAGTATAAAAATCTCTCTAGAAATGTGGAGAAACGGGCTCTTTTTTAGCTCTGTCCTGAATCGAGCTTGGAAAATTGGCCTTGCTTTCCTTCTATGGTCGTCTTGGAAGGAAAGGAATCAAATGGTATTCAAAAACCATCACCTCTCACAGTTGGAAGTATGTGTCAGGGTCATCCAAACATAAGAAAAATAATTCTAGCAAAGAAATGGAATCCAGATCACTAGTAGGTCGCACCTAACGAAGCTCGAATTCTAACAACTATGAATATTGCACTTGAGCTGTTGGCTCCATCATCCTGGAAGTTGTTAGTATCCCCTCGATCCTCTCCATCAAAATTTTCAGCCCCTCCTTCAGCCTTCCTCAAGCTCAATTTTGATGGGGCGTCCAAGGGTAACCTCGGGGATGTGACTTTTGGCGGCCTCTTTCGAGACTCCAAGGGTCAAGTTTTGTATATCTATACAACTAAATATGGCTATGCAAGTAATTAAGAGGTTGATTTAAATGTGGTAAAGCACAAACTTCTCATCGCAGGACAAGAACGTTTCAAAAAGCTGGTGATGGAAGGAGACTCAAATCTGGTAATTGAGGTACTCAAAAAGCTAAACTAGGGCACCAATTACGAGAATCTTAGCAAGAGTTTGAGGACGGTCCATCTGGTTCAAGATATAAGTGCTCTCCTCCCAGTTTTTTAGTATATTATCCCCTCGCAAATCCTCAAAAAGGGTAATAAGGTTGTCGACTTCTTGGCTAATTGGGGATGCTTACATATGGGTACAATTTCTGATGCCCCTTGGATGAATGATCATCCTGAAGATTTAGAACCGTTGCTCTCGATTTTGGCTCAGGATCGTCACCATAACCAAGACCATGTTGAAGATAATAATCAAGATCCTCATTCATCATCCCACTTGGGACTCTCATTAACGGTGATAAGATGGGTGATTATGTAAAAGAGCGGCTCTGACAAGTACAAGGTATGTGTGAACAGGTTGATGCGATGGGAGGTGGCATGGGAGATTTTAAGGTGGGATTTAATTTCTGTTGAGTGTTAAACCTCTAGGTGGTGAATGCATGCATCCCATTTCATGCAATTGCGTTGTTGTATAGCATGGTTTCGAGAGTCACGGGGGCATTTTGGTTTCCTTCTGGTGGAAAGCTTGGCAAGGAGGCTTCGTCTATGGGAGGACATCAACGTCAGCTTCATGGAATTGTTAATATGGTATGTCTCGTTTCTTCTCATTCCTCCCCATCTGTAAAAACTATTATTGTGAATGTTGCTTGTAAGATACTCATCCCCTCCAGCAATTGAGTGACTATGCGACCTGGCAATGTCTGCTAGTCTGGCGAGCATGTTTGTGTGGCTAAATTTTATCTTGAATTTGTTGTTTCTAAGCTGATATCCATTTTTTATGGTATCTTAGTGCTTTGAATTGGAATGTATGGGATAATTTGGTCTACTTGTCTGTTCAGGAAGTATGACATGCTAGTTGGAATGATTGTTTCTATATTTGGCTATAATGGCTTTTGAATATCCTTTGCATGTCGTTGTTTTTCGTTTTACATTGTGTTGGTGTGTTTTTATATGGGAAGTGGCTCAAGGAGATGGTGGGTAGCTCTTCCCTCTGGTGGAGACAAACCCTCTCTGGCTTATTTTTGTTTCATGCGATGTCTGAGCACAAGGTGTTGGTAATTGGAGGAAAACGCCAATGGTGGTTGGTCGTCTCGACCTGCTATGCTTTCACATGGCTCGGGTCTAATGTTATTTGCTTCCTGCTCTTGTCATATGTAAATGTACCAGGTTCTATTAACTTGGGAGACCACTCAGCCTACAAGTCATGGGTCTCCGTTCGATCGGAGGTTTGGGTGGATGAGTATATTGGAGTAAAGCAGAGGTTAACAGAAATGGCTCGACCATCTCCAGGAGTAGGTTCGTCAGGCACTGGGGGTCGGGGGAGAAGTCGAAAGAATGGGTCATGCGGTGGATGAGGAGCCTCCTCCTCATAGCCATCGAGGCAGAGTGGATGAAAATCAGATGCTCAACATATCAATGTTGTGGCTCAAGCGTATACCACAGGCACTCCTGAGTAAGTGAGGCAGATGATTGCTGGTTGGGAGGTTGACCTCAATCAGTGGGTTGAGCAGGAGATACAGATGGAGGAATGGTGTTTGTCGGTCCCGACCCAGGTCACAGTCGCGGTAGGTTCACTCAGTATAAGCAGACAATCCATCTTTATTGGATGATGAAGAGCATAGTAGTTAGAGTTATTATGAACACTATTGGTTCCATTAAAGTTGATCCTAGGCTTCAGGAAATTCAGAAAGGATTCCAACTTGTTCAATTTCAAATTCAGAAACAAAATGTCTATTTTAGTTGTATTGAGAAGCACATTTTGTGCCTTCCTTAATCAGAATTACGAGGTTCCGATGCTAAGGACCTATCCCCGTTGGAGTCCTCTGATGACTAGTATCTAGTAGTTTCCTTTTTGTTAAATTTTGATGATGTATATGTCGATTAGTAGTACGTATGTTAGCATGTTAAGGGTGCATTGGTCTATGGACATTCAGGCCTATAAGGCTGATTATGACATACTTAAGAACCTTAGATTTTGGATGGCTTATAATGCATTCCGAAGGCCAACAGACCTAGTTTCATAATGGGAAAGTTGAGGCCACGTAATGTATTTCATGGATGTAACCTGCTTTTGAAAATGAATGAATGAAAGGTCCTACTAAGCTTACCAAAAAAAAAAAAATAGAATTTTAAAAAATTACAAATTTATTATTATTTTTAATTAAAATTTAATTAATTTAATTTTGAATTTAAATTTACAGGCATAGGATAAAATACACAATATTATATAATACATAATAAAAAATAAAAATAAAAATCATATTATTTATCCTAATTTGTTTAGGTCGAGATATGATCTCCAGCCCATTATGGTAGAGATATTGAATGGGATGTAATATGAGGTGAATATTTTGACCAAGTCAAATTAAAATAATTGTAATTTAATAAAACATTTTCACTTAGTCAAATTACATAAAATTAAAAATAAACATAAAATTAATAATTATAATTATAATTAATTAAAATTAATAATTAAACCACCCAAGATCCATTTAACTCCATATTTGCATATCAAGAGATTTGATCCCTCTCCTTGCTTGGTAGATCAGAAGTTGATGGATTCGGGGTGATAAGTTAAATTAGAATTAATATATTAAAATCGGTACAACACGTGTTGCTAAAGTTTTTGTTCTAAATTCTTAAAGATACATGCTCATGGACATGAATTTGTCCTCCGCATTTATTTTTAGTCTAATTTTATTTCTCGATGTTCTAAGCTCTTATGTTTTGTGTAAAAATAGGCATTTCAACAATTACAAAGCTAGTGTCTTTTTTTATACATTATCTTTATTCATTTTCACCTCTGCCAATTTGGAAATATAATTGTTGAGGGTCATTGCATTAACTATGAAGAAACCAGAAAGGATAGTCATGGCATATGTTAGTGTCAGTTAGTTCAGCCTGTCACCGGTGATCAAATATGATCTTACAAGGTGTTGTTATGGTATCAAGTCAATTTTTTGTCATTTCAGTGAAGCTTCAAATAAAAATTTGGTCACTGGCTGTTGATGTCCAGGTCATTGATGCTCCCTTCACTTACTCATGGTCTTAATCACTCATCATGGGCATTGTCTTCTTTGAGGTATCATATCTTCATTTAAGTGTCTTGGGTCATGAAATGGTTAAATTCTTCATTTTAGGTCACGGTCTAGGGTTTCACTCCATGTGTCATCATGATAACATATGCCAAAACAAAAACATGTCCATCACGTGATTTAGTGGGTAAATGGAGTTAGCAGCTTAGGAAAATCAAAATAAAGGTAAAGGTAATGTTTTATTTCAAATAAGACAATGTTGCAGTACACTACCTTGCCTCATCATTTCTCATAGGAACATGTTTGCTTCAAAATTATTTTTTTGACCAAATGGAGAAGATTTTTACAAAATTGAAAGAGGTTTTTGTTCACTATAGTATGAGGAACGAAAACCTCATTCAGTTTATGCACATGTTTTATGATTTGAAATAAATTCCCAAACTACACTTGCTACAGGAGAGTTTCTGCACTTCTGGAAAGCTTGACTTCAAGACAGTTTTTCAGGGGTTTGGAGTAGGTTTTGGCGGTACTTAAGGACTCTATTGTGTAGCAGACATCCTAATATTTCCAATGGTACCTTCATATTGTGATTTGGATTAGTGGAAGACATCCAAATGTGTTCTACAAGTTGGCGTTGCGCTCTTGTCAGAGAAACCTTGAGTTTTTGGAGTGACCTTGGGAAAATCAATTTTTGCTAATGGAGTGTCCAAATTACATGCTTGAGGAGTCCATATTATACCAGACTTCAAGATCTGTCCAACAAGCTATCAAGTGCTCAATTTGGAGTAGTTTCAGGATTATAAAAGCAGGTTGGATGATGGTGCTATGTTTTTTTTGTGCTTCTGGAGGTGGCGCTGCGCACAAAGACACTGCGCTGCGCACAAGGCAGAGTATCCCAAAACTCACCAAAAATCACCTAAATTCAAATTTTGAGCTTTCATTCTTGTTTTCTATTTCTCTAAGCCATCTAGCAAGTAAGTACTCTCATTTCACTCCCTCTTGTACTCTGGAAAAACAAATGAATGATGGTTAGTTTAGTCATCTAGGGTTTGTGTGAATTTCATGCTTTGAGCTTGCAAATGATCAGTTGGAGCTTTGAAACCCTAAAAATCACTATCCCTATACCTCTATTTTCATGCAACTCATCATCCCCATTCACCAACAAACCATTTCCCTTCATTCCACTTCACCTCCCTACAAACCCTAGCCCTAATCTATCAAATTGTGCAGTTTCCCTAGCTAGGACTGTGTTTCAATTTCCTAGTTCATCTCCCTCATTCATTTCCCTTCATTTAACTTCCTAAGGATTCTTAAAACCTTTGTCCATCTCTAATAATTTCCTACTCCCATCTCCCTTCCCTAACTCCCTCATTTCACCACTTCAATCACTTTTCACTATTTTTTTTCCCATTTCCTATCATCTAGAGTTTAAAAAACGGAAGGGGATTCTTCACCATCAGAAAAGAGAAAACATCATAAAGCAGGGAGGACTCTGAGGTATGGGCCCACAAACTGAAATGAGATCAATTCTTCACCATTCATAAGACAATCCTTTGAAGATGTCAACTACCTAGGGTTTTGGCAAAGAGTGGAAGAGGGATACCAAATCATGGAGAGTATTGGTTCAAAGACACGAACCCAGACCTAGAAGAGAAAAAAATCCACCAATGGAAGAATTTACCTTTGAGGAGAGGATTTCCATGGAAATAAATGAAGACAGGGAGTTTTCGCTTGACAAGATCAATTGCCACCTTGAGAAGCTCCTTGAAAAGGTTAACAGAGATAATCAGTTGCTTAGGCATATGGTGCACAACTACCAGGCTCATAACATGATCGCCAATGTCAAGGTCAAGCAGCTTGAAAACAAGCTCAAAGAAGCCAAAGAGGACCAAAAGGATGAGGGAAACTTGGGGATTCTTTCTGAAGCATATATGAAGGTTTAACATACATAATTTTACATCTCCTGGCCAATTTTTAGCAAATTCTGAGGACTTTTGGTTTTTTGTGAATTTTGGAGCTAAATTCAGAAAATCGGCAGCTCTAGAGCACTTTTTCCTTAGGCATCTATTTCAGGAAAGGTATACATTTTTGGAAAGCTCTTACCATACTCTAAAAACCCATTTGCTCATATTTCACAGAGGTGGCTCAATTTTGGAGAAAAGTGCAAAAAAGCGGCAAAAAACTAGCATTCTAGACCCATTTTTTACAAACGATGCGCCCCTGGAGTGATCTTGGGAGAATGAATTTTTGAAGGCCTTCCCATGGTCCAAATTCAAAAATTCAATCTGTTTTGGAAACTAGACTTGAATGTCTAGTTGACCATTCTATCAGATTTTCATTTTGACCTCTAGAAGGCACCTCAAAATCAGCTCAAAGTCGACGCTGCACTTCTGCACTTTTTTGTCTTTTAATTTGTAAATTTCACTATGTAAAATCTCTAGTTTCCAGTTTGACTTAGTCAAAGTCAAACCTATTTATGTAATGGCACTAGTTTCGAGGCTAGGTGATGTAGGAATGAATAAATGTGCATCATAGGTTGTTTTTGATGTTTATTAGGCCTCGTAAAAAAAGCAAACTCCTAAACAAACTCTCAAAGAAGTGTTTGAGTTTCACCTTCTCACTCTCACCTGTTGGTTGAAAGAATCTTGGAATTAGTTCCTCCTCCAAGGAATTTTACTCTTGAAGGTGATCAAGTGGTCTAAGAGAGTCTATATGTATCATTTCTCTTTCATAGAGAAGGGTTTAACTTTTTGTCGAGGGGGCTTGCATGTAATCATCTTTTCGACTAATATAGAGACAATTGCAACTATTTTCAAGGAACTCTAGCCCAATGAGTTCATGGTGTTTGTTCTTCATTCTATTTGTTTTCTAAAGGTTAAAACATCTTTATCTACATGATATCTCTTATTTCTATGGATGCCTTACAGTGAAATGTACAAAATTCTTGTTTCTCAAGCTCTAATATCTGGTTTTCATAGTTATGTTTATGTATTCCTAAGCTAATGAAATCATGTTTACTTATGCTCATTAGTTTCTTCTACATTTTCCCTTATATACTACACTGACAATATTATAAATACACCATAGCTTCTGATATCTAGCTCCTTCTCATATTTTCTCATGCACTCCTAGAGCCTATACCTATTTGTGGCTCCAAACCCTAAGCTCAGCAAACCTTTAAACCCAAATTTTCACGAACAAACAAACATATATATATATATATATATATATATATAGATAGATAGATAGATAGATAGATAGCCTAAAAGTCATTTGCTTTAAATTCATATCAGTGATAAGAGACTTTGAGAGATCCCTCTCATGCTCAGTAGGGCTAGCTACTGAGCAGAAGTGGTTTGAGGTTACCTTTCTCGATCTCCTTTCAGCCTAGGAAATTGTAAGGGATAGCATTTTTGGTGTCGTTGTCAGGGAACGAAAGATCATATCTTACCTGGGAAAGAACTACAAGGATCAGATTTGATTGCTGATGGTGAACAGTGATCAAACATAAGAAAGGTTGTGCATCTTTCACCTGGAAACTCTAGTGTCGAAGAGTCCACAGAATGAGAATTCTCATGGCAATTCCACTGTTCAAAACCGCTAGTTTGGAAAACTTCTTGGTGAATTAACTATTTTCAAAATGGATTCAACTGCTCGAAGGTATGCTCCTACGAGTCTAGCTCATATTCTTGGTTTTCTGAATCGTATTCCTTGTATAGATTGGTAAACAGGGTTGCCCAAGTTTAAAGGTCAGGATGGCCAAGATGAGGCTATTCTACATCTAATCAAATTTCATAGGCATATACATCAGCTCAGGATCAGGTTTCATGAGGATTGTTTGATGAAAATGTTTATGGCTATCCTAGAAGGAAAAGCAAGATCTTGGTATGAAGGATTGAAGCCAGGTAGCTTATACTCTCTTAAAGATTTCCACACAACATTCTTTTATTTTTATGGAAAATCTCATCATTCATTTTTGTTGTTCGAAGATTGTTGTGAATCCTATGAAAACTTCATTCAATACCTTGAAGAGGCTTTTGGTGATGAAGAATGTCTAGATTATGAAATCATAGAGGCCCTTTATGATTTTTCTTCCCAACAGCAATCTGAAGAAGCTAATCACTTTGATACACGAGATCAAACTCGACACACAGTAGCCTCCTCTTTGATTGATGAAGAATCAGATGATGAATATTGTCAAGATGCTCATAAAGATTCCCCACAAGAAACAATTCTGGAAGCAACACAACAGACTGATCAGCTAGAGGTAAAGGAAGAAATTCAACAGCCTGAAACTAATCAAGAAAAGGAGAATAATGAAAAAGAACAGGTTATTTTAGATCCTGTGGGTGTATACCTTGGCACTGTGGCTGTCGAACAAAGTTCTCTTGCCAATCATCAGGCAAAATTAATTGAGCATATCATTGAAGAATCATTTGTTGATTTGCAACAATCTTATGATCCACAAGAACATCTCCAAGAGAGCGATTTCTACAGCTGAAAATGAAGTTGATCAGATTGTCAAGGATCAAGAAAAGAGCAGTGAAAGAGAAGAGTTTGTTCTAAATCATATTGCAGAAGAAAATTGTATTCAAGAAAACTTCCAGCAAACAATGTCTTCTTTGACTGAAGATAATATTGATCAACAATCAATTGATGAAGGTCACATTCATTCCCTCAAATTATATGAAGGTATTCAACAGTGTTCAGGAGACCAAGACATTGATGAGGAGTGTCAATCAAATTTCTCTTCAAATATTTCATTTCTTGAATTTTTGTTTCAAGATGAAACTTGTCCATCTATATGTTCAGAATTTTTTGAAGACCAAGAGCACACTCTTCCCAAAATTCATCATGAAGAGTGACTAGTTGCAATAGAAGGATGTTTCTTGATTCCTCCAAATCAGCAAGAGCCAATTTTTCATGATTTTCAGGATCCTGTGGAAAATTCATTGCAGCTAGTAATGAAGGTCAATTTTGTAGTGTCCATTGATGAAGGTGATCAATTTCAACACATAGACAAATCAACAGTTTGGAATAAGGTTTGTTTTCCTGTTTTAAATCATCTAGAAAAGCATATGTTGCATGCTTTCTATGATCCTCTGGTGATTTTATTGCAGTCATCAATAGAGGAAGAATTTTTCAAGTTTGTCAATACAAGTGTTGAATCCATATGGAATTTGGAGTTGCCTAGCTTTTTTTTTGTCTGCCTACTCAAGGAAAGTGTGAGTAAGATTCAAGTAAGTAGCCATTTGCTGGATTGGTTACACTGGAGGGATCATTACACATGATTATATATACATCTTCAGTAGGAGGGAGGCTATCACCAGGATTTGAATCCCGAGGTGAAGGCCCTAATATCCCGATGGTCTTCTGCCATAAGTAAGTTCATTCAGTGTGTTTTTTATAGTCAAGTCACTTCAGTTTGTCAAAGTCACTTAGTCAGTCAGTTTTTAGTTTGAATTTAGTCTTTGCATTTTGACTCCATGCTAAATGGATAAGGCTACTTGGTCTATGGTGTTCTCGACACCTCCAAGGAGCTGCCATCCCCAATTTGAGCCAATGTTAGTGTCAGTCAGTTCAGCCTGTCACCAGTGATCAAATATGCTCTTACAAGGTGTTGTTAGGGTGCCAAGTCAATTTTTTGTCATTTCAGTGAATCTTCAAATAAAAATTTGGTCACTGGATGTTGATGTCTAGGTAATTGCTGCTCCCTTCACTTACTCATGATCTTCATCACTCATCATGGTCATTGTCTTCTTCGACATATCATATCTTCATTTAAGTGTCTTGGGTCATGAAATGGTTAAATTCCTCGTTTTAGGTCATGGTCTAGTGTTTCAATCCATGTGTCATCATGATACCATATGTCAAAACAAAAACATGTCCATCAAGTGATTCAGTGGGTAAAGGGAGTTAGCAGCTTAGGGAAATCAAAATAAAGGTAAAGGTAATGTTTTATTTCAAATAAGACAATGTTGCAGTACACTACCTCGCCTCATCATTTCTCATAAGGACATGTTTGCTTCAAAATATGTTTTTAACCAAATGGAGAAGAATTTTACAAAAGTGAAAGAGGTGTTTGTCCATTATAGTCCTAGGAACAAAAACATCCTTCAATTTATGCACAGGTATTATGATTTGAAACAAATGCCCAAACTACACTTCCTACAGGAAAGTCATTCCACTTCAGGATAGCTTGACTTCAAGACAGTTTTTCAAGGGTTTGGAGCAGGTTTTGGCAGTGCTTAAGGACTCTATTGCGTAGCAGACATCCTAATATTTCCAATGGTACCTTTAGCTTGTGATTTGGATTAGCGGGAGACGTGAAAACGTTCTTTGCAAGTTGGTGTTGCGCTCTTGTCAGAGAAACCCTGAGTTTTTGGAGAGACCTTGGGAAAATCAATTTTTCTCCATGATGGAGTGTCCAAATTACATGCTTAAGGAGTCCATATTATACCAGATTCAAGATCTATCCAACGAGCTATCAAGTTCTCAATTTGGAGTAGTTTAAGGCTTCTAAAAGCAGGTTGGACGATGGTGCTACGTTTTTGTTGTGCTTCTGGAGGTGGCGCTGCGCACAAAGCAGAGTATCCCAAAACTCACCAAAAATCACCCAAATTCAAATTTTAACCTTTCATTCATCTTTTCTATTTCTCTAAGCCATCTAGCAAGTAAGTACTCTCATTTCACTCCCTCTTGTACTTTGGCAAAACAAATGAATGATGGTTAGTTTAGTCATCTAGGGTTTGTGTGAATTTCATGCTTTGAGCTTGCAAATGATCAGTTGGAGCTTTGAAACCCTAAAAATAACTATCCCTATACCTCTATTTGCATGAAACTCATCATCCCCATTCACCAACAAACCCTTTCATTCCACTTCACCTCCCTGCAAACCCTAGCCCTCATCTATCAAATTGTGCAGTTTCCCTAGCTAGGACTGTGTTGCAATTTCCTAGTTCATCTCCCTCATTCATTTTCCTTCCTTTAACTTCCTAAGGATTCCTAAAACCTTTGTCCATCTCCAAAATATTCTTACTCCCATCTCCCTTCCCTAACTCCCTCATTTCACAACTTCAATCACTTTTCATTATTTTTTCCCCATTTCCTATCATCTAGAGTTTCAAAAATGGAAGGAGATTCTTCACCATAAAAAAGGAGAAAACATCATAAAGGAGGGAGGACTTCGAGGTATGAGCCCAAAAACTGAAATGAGATCAATTCTTCACCATTCATAAGACAATGCTTTGAAGATGTCAACTACCTAGGGTTTTGGCAAAGAGTGGAAGAGGTATACCAAATCATGGAGAGCATTGGTTGGAAGACATGAACCCAGACCTAGAAGAGAACAAAAGCCACCAATGGAAGAATTGACCTTTGAGGAGAGGATTGTCATGGAAATAAATGAAGACAAGGAATTTTGGCTTGACAAGATCAATTTCCACCTTGAGAAGCTCCTTGAAAAGGTTAACAGAGATAATCAGTTGCTTACGCATATGGCGCACCACTACCAAGCTCAAAACTTGACCACCAATGTCAAGGTCAAGCAGCTTGAAAACAAGCTCAAAGAAGCCAAAGAGGACCAAAATGATGAGGGAAACTTGGAGATGCTTGTTGAAGCATCTATGAAGGTTTAACATACATAATTTTACAACTCCTAGCAAATTTTGAGCACTTTTGGTTTTTTGTGAATTTTGGAGCTAAATTCAGAAAATCGACAACTCCAGAAGCGCAGCACCGATTTTTCCTCATGCATCTATTTTAGGAAAGGTCTACATTTTTGGAAAGCCCTTGCCATCCTCTAAAAACCAATTTTCTCAGGTTTTACATAGGTGGCTTAGTTTTGGAGAAAAGTGCAAAAAAGTGGCAAAAACTAGCATTCTGGACCCTTTTTTGACAGGCGTTGCACACCTCGAGTGACCTTGGGAGAATGGATTTTGAACGCCTTCCCACGGTCCAAATTCAAAAATTCAAACTGTTATGGAAACTAGACTGGAAGGGCTAGTTGACCGTTCTTTGATATTTGCATTTTGACCTCTATAATGCACCTCAAAATCAGCTCAAATTCAGCACTGCGCTTTTGCACTTTTCTGTGTTTTAATTTGTAAATTTCACTATGTAAAATCTCTAGTTTCCAGTTTGACTTAGTCAAAGTCAAACCTATTTATGTAATGGCACTAGTTTCAAGGCTAGGTGATGTAGGCATGAATAAATGTACATAATAGGTTGTTTTTTATGTTTATTAGGCCTCATAAAAGAAGCAAACTCCTAAACAAACTCTCCAAGAAGTGTTTGAGTTTCACCTTCTCACTCTCACCTGTTGGTTGAGAGAATCTTGGATTCAGTTCCTCCACCAAGGAATTCGACTCCTGAAGTTGGGAAATTGGTCTAAGAGAGTCTATATGTATCGTTTCTCTTTCAAGAGAAGGGTTGAACTTTTTCTGGAGGAGGCTTGCATGTAATCGTCCTTTCAGCTAATACAGAGACAGTTGCAGCCATTTTCAAGGAACTCTAGACGAGTGAGTTCATGGTGTTTGTTCTTCACTCTATTTGTTTTCTAAAGGTTAAAACATATTTATCTACATGATATCTCTTTTTTCTATGGATGCCTTACAGTAGAATATAAAGAATTCTTGTTTCTCAAGCTCTGATATCTGGTTTTCATAGTTATGTTTATGTCTTCCTAAGCTAATGAAATCATGTTTACTTATGCTCATTAGTTTCTTCTACATTTTTCCTTCTATACTACACTGACAATATTCTAAATACACCATGGCTTCTGATTTCTAGCCCCTTCTCATATTTTCTCCTGCTCTCCTACAGCCTAGACCTATTTGTAGCTCCAAACCCTAAGTTCAACAAACCTTTAAACCCAAATTTTCGCAAACAAACAAACAAACAAACAATATATAATATATATATATATATATATATATATATATATATATATATATAGCCTAAAACTCATTTGCTTTAAAGTCATATCAGTAATAAGAGATTTTGAGAGATCCCTCTCATGCTCGGTAGGGATAGCTACTGAGCAGAAGTGGTTTGAGGTTACTCTTCTTGATATCCTTTCAACCTAGGAAATTGTAAGGGTTAACAACATAGAAAACACAAGAATGAAAATATATTCTATGTATGTAGAGACACCAAACATATCATTGAATTTAATATTGAAAATCAATATATGCACATGCAAACTAAATAGTACATGCTGCAATGATCATAAAACTAGCCTAAGAAAGACACCATGTCACTATAGGAGTTCATAAATCTCCATGGGCCAACTAACAAAAGTAAGGCCACATTAAAAGCAAAAGGGAGTGGTGCATTTATAGATGAATAGGAGAAACATTGACTATTAGATAGGTTAAGAGATCAACTCCCTGAATATGAAAATAAAGCACATATCAATGATATAATTTAACAATCAATGGAGGGGTGTAAAATCTTTCTAACGCAACAATTGTATGTAATAGGAAATGTAAATATGAAGTGTAGATAGAGATATAGAAGAAATCGTGCTAAATATGGATATATTAAATGAAATGCATGTTGTAGAAGAAAACCATTAATAATAGAGATGTTTGGGAATTACAAAACTCACACATTAGATTCAATTTTAAATGCACGATCACGTAATTTATTATTTAACAAATCACATGCTCAAATTAAGACTAACTACGTGACTATTAACTTTAATGTGAATATCTAAAACTAGCCACATGACTATTAACTTTAATGTAAATGTCAGTCTAAAGTGTTATACTTAGAAAATGAATTCATATATAGAGAAACAACTATACTACTACATAATGTTATTGTGGCATAGTGTTTCCACGTATTATTCTATTGTGTGAAACCTATCATATTTTATTGTTCTCTCTAAGCCCTAGATCCAGTATCGTAAATTTTCAATACCTTGAAACCACATGGATATTATAAGCTAAATAATTTTTAGCTTTTGATTTACAAAATTTACTAACTAATAGATAATGGAAATCTTTATTACATCTATGGTGTTAACAAGACTATATAGCGTAACACTTGCCACAAAGTTAAAGTTTGGAAATGCATGGATAGTGCATGGGAACAATATGCAACCAAACTCCTGATGTAGTAGTGTCGTTGCGCTAAAAAGTCACATCCATCATTCATTGACAGTGGAGAAAATAATAAAATCAACCTAGTCACATCACATAAACGTGTATGATCACAAGAAGGATGCAACTCATGTCACGGCAAAATTTTAAACAATTCATACAAAACTCATTTTCCTTTCCCAACAAAAAGAATAATATATAAATATATATTAAAAACTCGCTTAGAAAATCAGTTCACATTTAACAGTAGTTGTGTGCCTCAAGTGACATCTGATTTCTTTCATAACTTCCACGAATCTAAGTGCAGGTTGTATTGTACAGTAATCTACTGCCCGAGGAGGAGAGTACAAACGAGTAATGATTACATAGTAAGAGAAATAAACTCACAGCTAATGAAATCCATGTTAAATACCATAAAACGTTTTTAAAAAATAACTTAAAATGGTTTCCTAATGGTTATTTTAGAAATAATTCTGTGATTTTCAGTCAACCCTGAAACTAATTCCCAGTCAACGCAATATCGATTTTGTTTATCCACTGCCGCAGTAGGGATGATAACTCCACATGTCTAAAATTCTATGATTCTTCTTCTCCCTAATTATCATCAAAAAGTCCATTGTGTCACCTCAAAACTCAACACATACTAAAGCTTCACACAAAAAGCAATATCAAGATGGATATTGCTCAACAATATTCCAAATCTTCCAAAATTTGCAAAGGTTTAAACATGAAGCAAGAATGATCCAAACTTATAGCACACAACACTCCAATATATCCACGTTGACTACACAGAGAAAGTTCTAGCAGAGTATTGGAGAGCCCTAGTCCAATATGAACAAGATGGACCACATAAACATTGAACCTCCTTGCGCCCAACACATTTATGAACAAGGAAAACCAATCCAACTTCTAAAATAAATTCACCTCTATTATTGAAATTAAACCCATGGCATTTACTAACCTACTTTACCATCATGAATGAAATGTCCAATGGTACATGCAGGTTTGTGAATGTTAATACCAATCGTTTTGGCTTAAATGCACTCAGCCACTTGTTTTGCCTTGTCATTTTCATTGTAAATGTAATCTATGATTTAAATAAATTATGGGATATGGTCTAAGAAAGAGGTCCAAGAACCAAGTTGAAGCATATGCTCTTCTCTAGGGGTTCAAGCTAGCTAAAATGCAGAAGATACCAAACCTTTCAATCGTTAGGGATTTTAGGATAATTATTCAAAGTCTCATTAAGAAAAAAATTCAAAAGAGTTCACTCATTTGAAATCTAGTGTGAAAAAAATAATGGGGCTCCTAAAAAAATTGAAAACATATGAATTGCATCATGTCCTAAGATAGCATAATCAACAAGTGGATTTCCTGGTTAATGCAAAAGTTTCATTAGCCCTTGGAGAACTTCAATTAATGAGAAATTCCTCATTTTCCCCTATTCCATAAGTATGGATAACAAGGATATGGTTGATTATAAAAATGGTTGGTGGTGTCAAGTGGCATCCATAAGTATTCAAGAGGAGAGGGTCAAATATGACTACTCCCGCATTTGGTTATGTACAAAAGAGAGTGTGGAGGCTATGGCTCCTTGTGGTTCTGCAGGTGGTATTCGACTTCACTCTTGGGTATGGCGGTATATGATGTTATAGATTTCATGCCATCTATGGTGTTGAAGGTAAGCCCGGTGTTAAGCTCAATCATAGTGCACACAAATCTAATTCATACCAAATTAGTAGGCTAAGAACTTCACTATGAGGGACATCTTAATGATAGATATGATGAAGGCATACAAGGGAGCAAGATTTATATCAGGGATGTGACCCTAGAAAAAGTTAGCTAAACATTTAGGAGAAAATGTTGTATTTGTGGTCTTTGTCAAAATGGTAAGCCAACTTAGTGTTGATTTGGTAACAATTATCAATCTACCTCTTCCTGTTTGGGAATTCTTTGCTTTTTCCTATTTCCAAGTATGGAATATAGAGGTTTACGACATACTATGTTGTCATATTCCAAGTCTAATGCATAAAGGTTTGAGGCAGCCTGTAAGTTTCAATCTTATTGAAATGTGGGGTGAAATTCTCATTTACTTCAGGTTCCATCAATTCAATGGTCTAAATTAATAAACTTTTATTTGCAACAAATGAACAATCCTTGGTTTGTTATCTCTATGTCTATTTTGGTATGATTTGTATTTTATAATCAATAAGGAAGGGCCTAGGAAAACAAATATATTCTTTAAGTATGGGGGATTTACGCAGTGCATCCTGGGAAGTCAAGGGATCTCTACTTGAATGGTTCATGAGGCACAATACTTGCTAAGGTTTTGCAAATGGGGTAGCAAGCTAAGTGGGCTTGATTGTGGAAAAACTCCACAGTTAAGCGCGCTTGAGCCAGAGGAGTTCTGGGATGGGTGACCTCCTGGGAAGTCCTGGTTACCGGGTGCAAGCCCCGGAAGTGATGATTGATGCTATGTGATTCGTTCTCCACATTTCACTAGTTTCAATCCCACTTCTTCACCCCTGTGAGCATCACCCGATGCAATGAGTGTTAAGTGAACTATTCAAAAATCATGAGAAATTAGTCAGTTACGACTACCTCTCATGGAAATGGTCATACGTTTGAATGACTTACTTAACGCAGTTGAATCCCAAAAATGATATTAAATATATTCTTTTTTA
Source organism: Pinus tabuliformis (assembly GCA_031772625.1). Taxonomy (NCBI): domain Eukaryota; kingdom Viridiplantae; phylum Streptophyta; class Pinopsida; order Pinales; family Pinaceae; genus Pinus; species Pinus tabuliformis. The sequence goes on along the minus strand of CM062806.1, from coordinate 869,964,529 downwards.
GTCACTCCTCAGGTTGGGAGTTCTAGAGTACTATGGATGCAATGTTAGTGTCTTGAGGATTTTGGCCTCTGGGAAACCATTGCAATCGGAGCAGTGAATCATGGAGCAGATGTAGTTCGAATAGGGAAAATAATGAGGAAAAAATATACACACATTCAGTTATACATTGACCAAGAAAAGCATATAACATATTTGAAAACTGAATTCAAACACACGCATAAACACATAGGATTTACATGGTAAAACCTTGACAAAGTGTCAAGGAAACATCCATGGGGAAAGGGATTGGAATCTCTATTAATTCAATAATGATTCTCCACGATTACATTTCTCAAGCATTCTATACCAGCCTCCTCCGTTACGTAACTGCTATTTCGGTATAGAACTAACTAATTACATTTTTACCCAATTTTACATAATTCGTTGTCAAACTTCCAACAGCAGAGATCCGAGTTAATCATTTTGGTTCAGTAGGTCAAGATTTTTTTCATTCAAAAGGATTTTTTTTGTTATTCTATAGAATCAAAAAAAGTAAATGTATGTTGTATCAACTTTGACATTGATTTTCAAAAAGCTTACATTATAAACAACTTTTTATCTTCGAAGAAAAACATTGATTAACATAGAACAACTATCAGCATGCCTTGTTGTTATAATTATGCATTATTGGTAGTCAAATAAGGTAGATATTTAATATTTATCATAAAACAATCAGCTTTGTGATAGAAGCAACGAAATTGCCAAAAAAGGTAATCATAGAAGATATGACCTATAGTGTTATGAAACCAGCTCACAAAAAGATAGAAAAGATAGATCAACGACTTAAAAATTAGCCTCTTCGAGGGGGAAACCTCCTTTACATTGCACAAATGAACAATTCTTGGATGATACAAATGACAAGACCTCATTTCTATATATAAGAGTCTAAGGGGTCCCAATACAATCTGAGCCTACATAACAATAATATTGTAGGGCCACAACAATAACAATAGTGAGCTTCTATGGGGCATAATAATAACAACATGGGGATTATATGGGCACAATAATACAATAAGGGGGTTGCACTAATAACAATAAGGGGTTACACTAGTAGTATAGGGACCTAACATGCCCCTCTCCTTCAAAAAGTGTTGTCCTCAATGCTTGAGTAGTTCTAGATGATTATGTATAAAATTATCATCCTCCCATGTGGAATCTTCAATGGGTAAGTTCTTCAACTTGATGAGATACTCTAAAATTGATCGATTTCGTAGTTGTCGATTTCTTGTTTTTGTGACTGCTTCCACTTCCAATATGATTTTTCCTTCCTCGTCAAGTTCTGTAAATATTGTTTGAACTAGGATATTCTCACCTATAAGATTCTTTAAGCATGAAACATTGAAAACTGGGTGCACTCAGTAAGATGCAAGAAGCTCCAATTTGTATGCCATAGTACCAATTTTTTGTAACACCTTCTATGGACCATAATACTTTGGTGATAATTTATTATCCTTCTTAGCTTGTTTGAGGGTCATTTGTTTGTATGGTTGTATTTGTAGAAATACCAAGTCACCTACATCAAAACTTCTTCCGTTGTGATGTTGAGATGCATGTTGTTTCATTCTATTTTGCGTCAAAGTGAGGTTATCCTTTAAGAGTTTGAGAACTTGTTGTTGATTCTCAATGTGATCTTCCACTGCTTGAACCTTAGAATTTAGTTTAAAAGATGATGTGATGGATGGTGGATGATATCCATAAAGTGCCATAAATGGAGTAATTTTTGCTGCAGTATGGAAGGAAGTGTTATACCACCATTTAGCTAGAGGAAACCACTTGACCCATTGTGTTTGTTTATCATAAACAAAGCAACGAAGATATCCTTCCAAAAATTTGTTCACTATCTCAGTTTGCCCATCAAATTGAGGATGATAAGATGGGCTATAAGCTAACTAAGTACCCAAATATTCCACCTCTTGTACTCCAAAGAAACATTTGGAACCTTTTGCATATAATTGTTTTTCCTCCAATAGTTTGAGCACTCTGTCAACATGTTGAACATGATCCTTCCAAGACTTTTTGTAGATTAGTATATCATCAAAAAATACTAACACAAATTTTCTAAGGAAGGGTTTGAAAATGGAATTCATCAAACCTTGAAATGTAGATGGTGCATTGGCAAGGCCAAAAGGCATGACCAAAAATTCATAATGACCCTCATGAGTTCTAAATGTTGTTTTTGGAATGTCTTCAATCTTCATTTTGATTTGATGATATCCTAAACGAAGATCCAACTTGGTAAAGTAAATTTCTCCATGTAATTCATCCAATAATTCATCAATGACAGGAATGGGAAATTTATCTTCAATAGTAAGCTTGTTGAGCTCCCTATAATACGGACACATGCGCCGTGATCTATCCTTCTTGTGTACCAATACCACTGGAGAAAAGAAATAACTTTGACTAGGTTGAATTATACCAACCTATAGCATTTCTGCAACCATACGTTCAATTTCACTCTTTTGGGCATATGGATATCTGTAAGGCCTGATGTTTGGGGGAACACTTCCTGGAATCAAATGAATAGCAAGATCATGATCACGAACAGGTGGGAGGCCTTTGGCAGTCTCAGATACCCTAGAATGATTGTCCAAAACGTTTTGGAGATCTGGAGAAATAGATGATTTCGATGTGGGAACCTCTAGTAAACATAATTGTCCAATTATGCCCCGTTGTTATTTCTTTAGAAGCTTTGTCACGCTATTAGAGCTTATTATCTTTCTCGGTTTCCCTGTGATACCCCTTAATTCAATTTCCTTTACTTCCCAAAAAAAATTCAAAAAAAGTTCTTGAAAATTAAAAGCTATCGTACCCAAAGATTGTAGCCATTGGACTCCTAGTACAAGCACCACCCATTGGAATGGAAAGCATTGGATTATTCAAAACATATTCTCCCGTAGATAGCTTGATATTATGTCACTTTCCAGAGCAATTTATGGTTCTTCCATTTGCAACCATTACTTGACACTCCGGTGCTAGATATAGGAAGCAATTCAATTCCTTGGCTATCTTACAATGAATAAAATTATGGGTACCACCCGAATCAATCAACATTATTACCTTTTTCTTCTTGATATTCCCTTCTATCTTGAGAGTTTGAGGAGTGGTAATTCTTGTCATTGCATTACAAGATATGGTCAGATTCATTTCTTCTTTCTCTTGGATTGGTTCCTGGTGTATATCCTCTTCTTTTGACATTTCTTGTTCATTTTCTTGCTCCTCTTCCCCGTCTATGTAAATTAATTTCTTCTCAACACACTTATGACCTTTAGTCTATTTTCTATCACAATTGTAACAAATCCCTTTTGCTCATTTTTCTTCCAATTGTTGTGGTGTCAACCGTATGGGTGTTGAAAGGCTAGGAGCAACAACACTTCCATCTTTATAGTTATGAGTGGTAGGCTTCTTTGTTGCCATAATTTTGCTTTCAATTTTTCTGGCCAACCTGTATGCCTTCTCCAATGAATCAGGTTCCCAAAGGCGAACCTCATGTTGTATGTTATCATTTAAAGTCCCTATGAAGACTCCAATCCTATGCTTCTCTGGATATCATTTACCCTTATATTCAATTTTTGGAAGTCTACAATGTGCTCTACCATTGAACCCATTTGTTTGAGATTTATCAATGAGCTAAAGAAGGTGTTGCTCTTTGTATCCTCATAATGTGTTATCATTTCCTCCGTGAAAATTGACTAGGTGACAAGTTGTTAACGAGAACAAATCCCTCTATACGATACAAACTAGTTTGGTTCTAAATATAAAGATGCAATACGTACCTTTTGTGGCAGTTTCACATTATGTAGATCAAAATATTGCTCCATATGTAGTATCCAAGTTACCGGATCCTTGCCATCAAATTTCCTCATATCTATATTTGGAATATGGTAGGTCTTCAGTCCAACGTTAGAGTCTACGAAATCATGATTACCATTTCTTTTGTTCTCATCATGAGTTTCCTCTACTACCTTTTCGACATTAGGAAGACTTCCTTGTAGCGACTTTGTCCCACCTTCCTTCAAACCTTCCATGTCTTTCTTCAAATCTTCCAGGTTTCCATTCAATTTCTCTTCTATAAAATGTGTCTTATTGATCATATCTTTGATCACATTCTTAAAATCATCCTGCCAATTTTGCTTACTAGGTGTTTCTATTTTCTTAATGCGAGTCATTCTTTTTCTTGCTTTTAGCAGCTCAATCTTGAATTTGTTGTATCTCTGAAATTTTGGATCTACAAGGTCTGAAATTGCGACCCACAGTAGCCCTCTGTGTCCTCTTTCCAATGCCACCAGTTTGATCGAAATTGGATTCTCCAATAAAGAGTTATGCCCAATCTCCCAAGATGACATGATTATATACTTTTTCAGTAGAGCGAACTTGTATGAAGTGCCACGTGTCACTGTTTCGACCTTCAAACCTGAAAACAATACACAGAAAATTAAAGTGCATCCTCTTTCTGTAACTTCTTACGAAATTTCAATCTGATGCTCAGAGAGAAAGTTGTGACGATTTTTCTAAGGCCACATGTTTGGGATGTAATTCGAGAACCTGCAAAGACCCTAAATGTCTTGGACCGTATCTCCAAAAATATAGAGAAACAAGATTTGAAATTTGGGTCCAAGCTTCACCAAGGTTTCAGATCAAATGGGTTTTAATTTCAGAGTCTGAACCTTTGTAGAAAAAAGATTATAGCAAAAATTCCACGATGACCTATTTGAGATGGAATTATGGAGCTTGTAAAAACCCTAACTTCCTCAGATCATATCTCCGAAAATTTAGTGAGACAAGACTTGAAATTCAGATATGAGGTTCAATATGATTTCGGCTCAAATGGTTTTTCTTTTCAGCTTTTGAAATTTCGTAGAAAAAAAATTATAGCGAAAATGCCACAATGATCTGTTTAGAGCAACGAAACCTTAGAATCCAAATCTATGATACCAAATGTTATGAAACCAACTCACAAAAAGATAGAAAAGATAGATCAACGACTTAAATATTAGCCTCTTAAAGGGGGCAACCTCCTTTACATTACACAAATGAAAAATTCTTGGATGATAAAAATGGCAAGACCTCCTTTCTATATATAGGAGTCTAAGGGGTCCCAATACAACCCGAGCCTACATAACAATAATATTGTAGGGGCACAACAATAACAATAGTGGGATTCTATGAGAATAATAATTACAACATGGGGATTATATGGGCACAATAATACAATAAGGAGGTTGCACTAATAACAATATGGGGTTACACTAGTAGTATAGGGACCTAACATATAGATCATAAAAAAGAGGAAGATTGAGGGTATATGACTGTCAAAACAAACTTGTTTTGAAGTGTTGAAAATAGATCTTCTTAATACTCCATGGATCTTCTTAAAATGTAAACTTGTAAGACCAGCTTATATGGTGTATTGATAAGTCTCACTCCATTAAGATTCATCACATTTATGAAAGAGTTCCATTCCAAAGCTAAAGGTCCCACCAGTTTGAGCTTTGTTGAGGTCATCCAATAACTTGAGGAGGTCCGGTGAGGATGCATTCTTTTAATGTTGGACAGGTAGAAAAGCCCTTTGGAGTGTAAGATTTGAATCAACTCAGGGGATGATTTATGGGCACCAGCACCCCCTATGAAGGGATCTTTTCCAAGAACAATTTGTTTTCCATCCCCTACATTCCATGATAACCAATTGAAGAGAGTGGGAAAGGAAGCCATGAGGGCTTTCCAAACATTAAAGCCTCTTTTAACAGATTTCCCTGCCTGTTTTCTAAGCCAATCAACCACTGACTGCATATTTAAATATTTTTATTTTAAAGCTAGACTTCAAATACCTTCACCAAATATGCCTCTCCACAGGTTTTTCAGTGCCAAGACTTTTGCAAACTAGTTCGAATTTTTTACCCCCCAACCTCCAAGACTTTTTGGGATTGATAGAGAGGTCCAACTTGCCAAATTAAAACCTTATTTGTTATTTTTCCTAATCCACAAAAATATGCACATTAATTGTCTAATGGATGTTAGGATGGCAATCGGAATCTTTGCTAAAGATAACCAGTAAACTGGAATAGTTTCCAACACAAATTTGACCAAAATTTTTCTGCCTCCCGGGGACAACCAATTATAGCACGATAAGTTTATTTTTTCTCCACTCTTCTTATCAGCCACTTCCAGTCCTCTTTATGGTAATCATTTGGCTTTAGCAAATCGCTGAGATATATGATACCATTTTCCAATGAGGGAGTTTGTAGGGGGCAAAAAAAGAATGTATATCCCAGAGGGTGTCTGGGATGATGGTGGAAAGAAGATTTGTTCATGTTGATTTCCATTCCAGATGCATTGCAGAAAATATTTATGGCTCTATGAAAGGCTTATCATTCCTTTACAGTGCCCATTCCTAGAAGCATAATGTCATCCACAAATAGAAGGTGTGTGATGAAAATCTTATGTGTTATTTTTACACCTTTTAAAATTATCAGCTTGTTTCTCCTTCATAATAATAGACTTAATCCTTCCATCACCAACAAAAATAATAGAGGTGACAGTGGACATACCTGTTTGAGACCTCAAGTTCTAGTGAAATTTTGGAGGGGGGGGGGGCATTAATTAAAATGGAGAAATTGACCGAAGTCACACAACCCATGATCCAGTTTGTAGCATCCAAACCCAGCCAAATTTGGAGAAGAACAAGTCTAAGAAAGGAACAATTAATTCTATGAAATGTTTTGTTGAGGTCCATCTTCAGCACAAGGGCATTTTGATTTTGGGTTTTAATAGAATGAATGGCTTCATATGCAATGCCTATGGCATCATAGATTTGTGTATCTGCAAGAAACACAAATTGGTTTGGAGACATCTTCTCAGTTAGTGGACGTTTGATCATGTTAGGAATGATCTTTGTAATTATTTTTTACAACAGATTACACAGGGAGATCAGCCTAAAGTCAAGGAAGGTTTTTGGCTTTGAACATTTTGGAATCAGAAAAATATAAGTAGCGTTGATGGCTACTGAGACTTTCCCTCTTTCTCTAAATCCGTCCACCATTAAGAGAAAGTCGGCACCCATAACGTTAAAGAAAGAAAGGAATGGTTCAATTGTTCAGCCATCAAGGCCAAGAATTTTATCTTTGCCGAATTGTTTTAAAAACGCTTTAATCTCCTCAAGAGTTGCAGGGCCTCCGATCTAATTGGCAGTTCAGGCACTCAACAATGCAAGTTAACTCACATCACCTCTCATAATTTTGTTGGGATTTTCCTAGCAGCAGAGATCAGTTATATGCCTTTGTTCAAAACCAATGGGTGCAAAGTTGTCAACATTATGCAATGACCCTCCAATGTGGAATTCAAATAGTTAATGGAGAAAATTAATTAGCTTCAAGAAGAAATTGTCTCATTGTGACATAATCAATTAGTGTCCAATCTGACCATTGTTATAGACCTGTTAATTGAACATAGAACCTTAATGCACATAAATGATGGTGAGCTCTCTAATCTCCATTAGCAAATTGAAGGCCGCCATCTTTTTATTGACATGTGAACCTCAAATCCATCTTTCTCCAGTAATGTCATTAGTATAGCGGCACAAAATTTACCTTATCTCAATGCAACAATGTTCTCCCAAAAGGGGGAATCAAGGTTGGGTGATGACATTCCTCTTTGAGATGCCTAACATGTTAGTCTACTGATGTTGCCGAATTCTATATGTTTTTTGGCATGTACATGCATACAACAATAGTAGCTTGGACATAAAAGAACTCAAAACATTTGTCATAGTGGGCATTCCAAGGGTAGATAGGGGGATGTAAATCAACAAATTGTATTTGCCCCTCTTTTGATGTATTTGTTGCGTCCACAACACATTTTTAAATCCAATTTTGTATAGACAAAATGAGACTTAAATTACTCTATCTCAAAACTCTTTTATGATATATAAATATCATGATATTTTTGTTCTAAAATATTTCTAACCATTATATTTTTATGATACACGTTTTTATCTAAATGTTTGTAGAATATAGATATATCAATTATGTTAAGTTGAAGCTTAATAGTAAGCTTTTGTTTCCAGGCCTATTGAGAAATCATTCATGTACACCATAGTTGCTCATTTCCCCATCCCACTTTTCTCTCATAGAAATTCATGCACAATTTCCAAACCACTACAAAGGTTAATCAAGAAACAATCATCCAATATCTTCAAGTCCCTCTTGGCATCTCTACCATGAAGACCAACAATGTCATCTTCTTTTGTAACGAGGAGATGATCAAGTCCATTGAATTCTTAACATGCCAAATTCCTTAGTTTAAAATTATAGAATTTGAAATCATACAAATCAACATTCCATGTATTCCATCATTATCATTTGAAACACTTAATTTCATATATCCAATTTTATATGACAAGATAATATATATATTGTTGTATCTCAGAAGAAGGTATTATTTTTAATTTCATATGCCCAATGTATAGATAAAATGATACATATATTGACTTATCTCAAAAAATATATATAATATATAATCTTTCATTTCATATGTTTAATTTGGTTTATACAAAATTAAGAGTCTATTGCTTTATTTAAAAAAAAAAAATACATTACTTTTATATATTAAGGAATTTTAATTCTTATTTTTTGAAACTTTACAAAATCAGTTAATCTTAAACTAACATAAAAATATACGAGTTTGAAAATGACTATTTTCAATTGGTTTAATATTTCAAAAAATGACTATTTTCAATTGGTTTAATATTTCAAAAAATGCCTCTTATTTTCCATAGCAGACATGTCAAAGCAAATATAAAGGACTTACAATCCCCGTAAACAATAATTTAAATACTAAATCTAATTGACTAGTATTAAGCCTTCTCACATGTAATAACTATACATAATATAATTTATTTCACAATTAGTAAACTAACTCTTCTCAAATATATTATGTATACATAGTATAATGTGAAAACATTAGTGAAATTTTTTCATTTATCCCTTTAATACCACTCATAAAAAGTCTACATATTTCTTCATATATATTATTTATGTGAAGTTCTTCAACTATCACTTTAAAAATATTTCGATGGTAAAAAAACATTTAAAACAAATCCAATTATATGAATTTCCATATTAAAAAACAACAATAATAAAAAACTTAATTTTAATCTATTTCCTTAATTTAATAAAAAATAAAAAATAAAAATAAAAAAAAATTAAATTAATTATATCAATTTTTACAAATTTACAAATATCCATCCACTGAAATTTCCCAAGTTTCCAAAATTTAAATGACATTCAAAACTCCGTTTAATTTACTACCAAGTTCATTTCACTATAAATCAATGATAAAGTCATTATAAATCAATGATAAATTAATTAAAACTGAATGTGTTTCACAATTTTTATCTGAAATTTATACAAAAAAAAACTTGAACTTTATATGATTGGTATTACAAATTAGAACAATTATATTAAAAATATTAATGTGATTGATGTAGTAGAAGGTTTCATAAATATAAACAAAAAGAACTATTGCAATATAAAGAATGTCTTACTAATACACAAATTTATTTGATTAACCATATATATATAAGTTATGGATGAACTTTAGCTTGAGAAAAAAGAAGAATTATAAATGAATGTTATAAATAATAATGAAGAACTTATCATGGAAAAACTTATTAGAATTGGAATAATCTCAAATCCCTACAAAATTGGTGGGTGGGGAGCCAAGTGACATGAATATAATTATTTAAATTTATTAAAAGTAATGGACCATTTGCTTATATAAATTAATGTTATAAATAATAATGACGAACTTATTAGAATTGGAATAATCTCAAATCCCTAGGAAATTGGTGGCCAAAGAACCATGGCACGAATCTAATTTTTTGAATTTATTAAAAGTAAATGCAACTTAACAAGCTCTTTAATACACTACAGTCATTAATAAGCATTAAGACTAAGCATATGTTGAGCATATTCCTTTTACAACCAATGAGCATATTCCTTTTACAACCAATTTAAGCCTTCATTAAAAATAAATAAATAAATAAAAATCAACACCTTATCTACCTTAAATTGAAATAAAAAACTTAAACTTTCCGCAATAAAAATAAAAATAAAAAATATCATAATACCAAAATATGATTTTATAATTTATAATACACATAATAAAATTATGAAATGCCATAATTCCAATCATTTTCAGAATTTGGCCACTACCTATTACTGGCACTAACCACTAATAATAATATATAGCTTCTGCAAAATTGTGTGTACGAGACAAAGTATATGGAGTCTACAATGCTTTTGGAGTCTACAATGTTTACCTAAATTAATGGAGAAGGAAAAAAAATAGAGTAAGGGCACAGACATGAATCAAGAGCAATTATTTGTGAAAGCAAAACCACAATATATGTCTTTGAATATTATTTATATGGGATTGAATGATGCCCACCAAATACATTTTTTTTAACTGTTATAATGAAAAAAGTTAATTCAAATTTTGAGACCATGCAAATGTTTTTTTCAAAATGTTACAATGAAAATATTTTATTTTGAATTTTGAGACAAAAGAATAATCAAGTTAATTCCCACAAAATTGTGGGAAATAATTTCATCCATATTTTTGCACATTGGTTTTAACAAAATCATGTGTCATAGTTGAAAGTATTTTATTTTGAACTTTGAGACAAAAGAATAATCAAGTTAATTCCTACAAAATTGTGGGCAATAATTTCATCCATATTCCTGCACATTGCTTTTAACAAAATCATGTGTCATAGTTGTTCCCAGTTACAGAGAAACTCTCAATGAAGCAATCAACTTCTTTGGACTTCCAGTGTCCCCAACCAGAGCATTTGGTTTGTATGTAAGGTGATCAAAGGAGAGGTAATTTACCTCCATAGTTCCTTGCTTTTCATTTTTGGAACTTTTCTCCGCCTAGGGTTTAGCACACTTCAGGTGACATACTTCATATTTTAGGTGACATTATTTGTCTTATAATAAGAAAGAAAAGAAAATTATTTTAACATTTATTAAGCTAAAGATAGTTTATGGAACATATGTATTCGACTCTTTTTCTGTGAAGCCTCATAATAAACGTTCCTGACAAACCCCTCACTAAATAGATTATCCTAAGAATTAGCTGTCAACACATCAGCATAACTTTCTCTGTTGTCTTTAAATACCTCCCGACAAACCCCTCACTAAATAGATTATCCTAAGAATTAGTTGTCAGCACATTGGCATAACTTCCTCTGTTGTCTTTAAAAACCTCACATTCTAAAATAAAATGCTAACAACAAGTACTTCTTTCTGACAAAAAGAAAAAACGGACATATGGCTAATCTCCCAGAGAACAAAAAAAAAACCAGAGATATGACTAGTCTCCCAAAACAAAAAACAAGGAGGAAGAAGAGAGTTATATGGTTAGCCTGCCAAAGATCAAATCATGAGTTAATGGAATCGATCCCTAAAACACAAACAACAGAGGAAAACATTGCCAGAGTTATATATACCTTTATTCAGATTTACAGGTCATAACAAGCACCTTTATGAACAAAAATTGCAAGAATTTTACATTTTATTGAAAAAGCAACTAAATATAAATTTATGCACAAAAAGTAACTTTATAAGCTTATGGAGAATCAAGGTCCAAGGCACACAATTCTTCCCTTGGAGTCTGTAATCTCCATTTCAATGCATCTACATGCTTTCTTCTTGTCTCTGTTGGGACTTCAAAAAAGACTAACCGTACTATGCAATTCAAAAAGTACCAACAAACTTCAATAGAAAGGGAAAAGAGAAGCCATACCTGAAAACTTGAATGAATGCAAGTTGCAGAGATTATAGGTGTCTTCCTTGAACTGGATCTCTAGTTCGACGAGACTTCATTCCACTGCCATCACCACTTAACTACCCCAAACGACCCTTTTACATTAAATTTTAAAAATGTTATTAAATTAAATTAAAATATCTAAAAAATGTTTACATCTTTCTTATATTACATCTAAAACTTACACATCTCCCCAAATTGTAGAGTCAACAATAAACTACATTGTACACAATAAAATATTTTTATGTTATTAATATATTTTTAAATACATATTAATGTTATTGAACCTTACATATTGAAATTGAAATTTTATACATATAATCTACATTGATATTTTAATTATTATTAATATTTTAAATGTAACACATTATTTGTAATTAAAAATTTGGATGAAGTAATGTTTTATTATGGTTAATATTATACACACATTTTCTATTTTTATATGAATTTAATATTAATATAAATTAGTTGACATTGATATTTAAAAAAATTATTTAACTTCTCTATTGAAATATTCATAAAAATTACAAGAATTGTAGATTTTTAAATTTTTATTTACTTTATCTCTTTCTAAATTTGTTATAAAACTATGTTACTTCATTTGGATATGGAAATATTTTGTTTATGGTAGAGAGTGAGAATGAAGGCTTTACATATATCTTTCATATTGCATTGCATTATCAATTAACTGAGTAAGCACATTGACATAATTAAAACTAACCAAATATATTATTCATTATTATTTTTTATTATAGTATGTTTTGTATTTTTATTTAGAGAATATTTTATTCATATTTAAAAGGATACGTGTCTCATGTGATTCATTGTTGTTTATAATGCACTTTTAAATACATAAATTTGAGATTGACCACGGGCTTCATGTGATTCATTGTGAGTTATAACACACTTTTAAATACATAAATAGATTTAGGACCTAAAAAAACCAGGCATTTACTAAGGAATTTAGGAATCTGTGATCCATAACATTGTCTGGATATCTTCGGCAAAATCACATAATCAATCTTTTGTCGACGCGTTTCGAACCAACCAGTGTGGTTCATCGTCAGGACAAGTTGAAGAACTGATCAGGCTAAGCTTGATTAAATAGAGTGTGCAGAGACTCCAACCACTATATTGCAACGGCTAATTTTGACCTGAGGATCAAAGTCAAACCCTTGATCCTCAAACCCTTGATTTTTATTAATAGAAGCATATAATTAATTAATATTAGTTAATTGAGTAATAAATCTAATGGTCATTATATCATCATATTTATTAAATAACTTATATTTAATATTATCCCCAAATTATTTAAATATAATTAAATAGTATTAAATTACTATTATTCCTAGAATTTAGTTACAATCGGTAAGTGTGTACTAATTTAATAATAACTGTTTAAATCAAAGGGTCCAAAGGTAAACTAGAAATATTGGTCATTAATAAATAAGGTAAATTAAATATAAAGGTCATTAATAAATTAAATCTTCAAATAACCTAAATTTATTATTATTTAGATATAATAAATAGTATTAAATTACTAATATTCTTATAATATAGTTACAATAGGTAACCGTGAAATAATTATTAAAATTCAGGGTCCAAAGGTGAACTAGATCACCTCTAAAATTAAAACATTTTTATTAATTATGATAAGTTCATACACTAATTATGTTTATTAAATATTCTATATTTATTTAATAATTTTTATCTTATAAATAGTATTCTAGTTAAGTAAATACCATAATTAAAGTACATGTTAATCTAACCTAGTAATTTATATCCATTAAGAAATCAATATTTATTACTAAAATTATTTACTTACAAAGTATAAAAAAGGTTTATTTTAATTAAATAGATATGAATTCAGTTAAAGGAAATAACTAGGTTAAAAAACAATGCAAGGAATCTAATCAAATTTTAAATTACCCCCTCGGATAGGATTAAAACCATAATTGGCCTGAAACTACTAATACCAAATTACTACCTCCTGCATTCCAAGACACACCCGCCAAGAACAGAAATTAAGGAGAGGGAAGATAGAAACCCTAAGACCTAAGCAAAGGGGAATGAGGTACTATTAATATAAATTGATTACCATCATTTAATAAAGCACATTAAAATCAGTAAAATAATAAAGCACATTAAAATCAGTAAAAGACCATCAATCAAAACTATATGATAGTCAAATAAGATTTAACTAAATTCAATAATTGAGATTTAAGTGAGAATGAAGGCTTTTCTGCATTCACCTTCAGAATTTTCGTCTTCCTCGCCTTGCTAATCTAACAAGTGCAAAGTGCCCACAAGACGAGTCTTTGCTACGCTTAGTGTCTCTGTATTTCAATATTTAGTTAGTCGGGTTAAATAGAAAAAACAGCACTCAGATCTGGTGGATTTCTGAGTTCTTTCTTTCTATTCCGCAAACCATAGACCTTGAACCAGATTTAATACCCTTGAGTTTTTAGCAATGTATTGAACTAGTACTGTGATTTGAGTTTTTAGCAATGTATTGAACTAGTACTGTGATTTGAATGCGGAAGCAAGGAGTCCCTTGAAATCTTCTCGTAACTCTTTCAATATTGGCACTGACCAGATACCACCGGTCGAGTTATTTGAATGTGGAAGAAAGAAGTTCCTGTAAATCTCCTCGTAACTCCGGTTACAGTATTGCCACTGTCCAGATATCACTAACCGAATAAGTTCCTGGAAATCTCGTCGCAACTGCGACTCCAGTATTGCGACTAACCTGTTAACACAGATAGAGTGATTTGCACGGGTAAGCAAGAAGTTACTGGAAATTTTCTCGGAACTGTGGTTCCAACACTGCCCACGACAATGGCGGGTATATAAATTCAAACTTCCAATTTGAATATTTTTGGGCGGTTTTTCAAATTCAGGGAAACGAGACCGGATCTCGAGGCGTTCGTCGTACATTGTACATTGTATTGTAGAGTATATCGTAAATGCGGTAAATAGGCGGAGGCAGATTAAGTACTGTATGACAGCAAACATTATTTATTGGCAGTATCATATATGCTATGGCCAACGGTATTGTATGGTCAGGGAGCAGTCACCGGAAATAATTTGTTCGCGTTATTTGTTGCTCATACAGCAAACATTATTTATTGGCAATATCATATATGCTATGGCCAACGGTACTGTATGGTCATGGAGCAGTCACCGGAAATAATTTGTTCGCGTTATTTGTTGCTGAGAAACAGAGGAGATGGGAGTCCCATGCATAATGATCCGTAGATGCAGAGGTGTACTTCACGCTGTCCATGCAGAGATTAGAGGTATTTTTAATAGTATTTAATATCTTATAGCATAAGATTTATTGAAAACACCCACATACTGGCACTGGAACCCTTATATGGCCACACCCACATGCAGAGATCAGAGGTACTCTTAATAGTATTTAATATCCTATAGCATAAGATTTATTGGAAGCCCCCGCATACTGGCACTGGAACCCTTATGTGGCCACCACCCGCATCCCGATGGGGCATCTTCAACTCTCACAGACACCTAGTTTTTTATTTGAATTTTAGTGTTCCCACTATACACTTTTTGCTATAATGATGTTAGGGATTTGTATGTTGAACATTTAAATGCAAACTCAGGCGAAGTTTATATTCTGCAAACTCTAAATTAAGTCTTTTTTATTTCTGTGCTTGTCCATGTTGTCCAAGTAGCTATTTCAAGCTCCCATAGGTCAGTGTTCTCTACTATCATCCCTCTTCTTGTATTTAGTACCCACATTACTGTTTTATTAGTCTTGCACTGCGATTTAATACTCATTCACACTTTTTTCCAGTGAAGAACCACTTATGCATTTATGTGAAATAATTACACAAAGAACACTTCCTTATAGTTATTAATAATTATAAACAATATTGAATATTATTCTTCTCATTCTAATTCCTTAGATAACAATATGTGCCTCTCATACTATGCTGATCCAGCTACCACTTAACAATTCATGGTTTGAACCAATGTTGCGAACACCAAAATTGGGATAAAATTAGCAAGAATATCGAAAACCAAAAATTGTAAAAATGGGGAAAATGTTGGTAAAAAATCGGCAAACATCCGCAAACTTAAGATACCATAAAAATATTTTTAAAAATCGGCAAACATCGGCTAGCCCAAAAAATCATGATTTTGAGATAAAATTGGGATATTAGCAACACTGGTTTGAACCATAGTTTTAATAACCAGGGTAGTCCACCTAATAAACTAGGTTTCAAAGCAGAATTAGTCAAGCTGGCACTAGTCAAGTCTAAATGAACTGGTCTTTGAAAAAATACATGAAATAATTAGTTTAAAGTTATTTTTGAGATTTAAAACCATGATTCTAAACCAATAGAGACAAAATATGCAAGGTTTGCAAATCTATATACCATGTAAATGTGAATATATCAAAATGGCATTGAGTGCAATACATATCAGCCACAAAATACATAATCAATGAGACTCTAAATGGCCTTTAGAGTCGGAAAACAATGCTCTAAGCTATGCGGTCACTGACATATTACAAGTCTACATATCAGTGATCAACAACATGATCACTCCTCATCATGATCAAACTCATCACCACTACGAGACAAGAGATCATCAACTTGAGCTACATAAATAATATGGCTCAGAGTTTGAGGACTCCTAAAACTCCTCTACAACTTTAGTAGTAGTAACAAAAATAGACATCAAAACTACAAATCACTGATCAACATGGTCACTCATGAATCTCATCATTGATTCAAGTTTCAACGCTACTAGAAATACATAAACATCATCAACAAGAGATACATAAACATCATCTAGCTCAAAGTCTTCAGATTTTGATTGTTCAACCTTATAACATGATAGAAATTGAAAAGGTTTAACATGCCTAACCAATGATTTTGGTTTGAGTGAAGGGTTCATCTCCTCAACCTTATAATGTGGTAGAAAAAGATTAGCATGCCTAGCCAGTGGTTTTCCTTTGAGTGAAGGGTGCATTCTTGTTAAGGCCATGGTAGAGGAGTTTAGCAATCAATACCACCAACATCAACAAAGTTCAACAATCAATGCCACCAACATCAAGGTTTTGAAAGGGCTTCATACTGTTGATCAAATGTCAATCTCATACCTCACACATGACAGAATCAAATGGAAACATTGCAAATCCCCAAACCATGAAATCTTGAAAAACCATAAAGTCTATTGAATTTTGAGTGAAATCTAAAAGTCTATTTTCTCCATATGAAATCCAACGAGGTCGAAACCACTCTCAAACATCCTGAGTCATTTCATGGTAATGTTAAAAATTTAAGTAAAAAGATGAAAATGAAATTTCTTTTAAGGAATTTAAACTTCTGTGATCCATAACATTGTTTATAAATTCTTCGGCAAAATCACATAACCAATCTTTTGTTGACGCGTTTCGAACCAACCAGTGTGGTTCATCGTCAGGACAAGTTGAAGAACCAATCAGGCTTAGCTTGATTAAATAGAGCGTGCAAAGACTCCAACGGCTATAATGCTAACGGCTAATTTTGACCTAATGATCAAAGTCAAACCACTAATATTCTTGAAATATTTAAATTCTTATTATTCTTAGAACAACTAAATCGGTTAAATTTTAAAGGAATGTATATCTAAAAACAAATAATATATATTTTATTTTTATTTCTATTAAAATTTAGCTAAAATTCATTTGTTAATTCAACTAAAAGAATTCATTTAATAACATATAATATTTACATAATCCATATTTATTATTAAATAATTCATCTCTATATATTTAATAATATTATTTAAATATAAACAAATAGTCCTAAATTACTATTATTCTTTAGAATATAGTTTCGTTAGGAAATTATATATATAATAATAGTAATTTCCATTTAATGGGCCATTATTTTAAATAATAATAAAATAATATATTTTACAATTGGACCATTAGATGGAAATTACTATTATTATATATATAATTTCCTAAAGAAACTATATTCTAAAGAATAATAGTAATTTAGGACTATTTGTTTATATTTAAATAATATTATTAAATATATAGATATGAATTATTTAATAATAAATATGGATTATGTAAATATTATATGTTATTAAATGAATTCCTTTAGTTGAATTATCAAATGAATTTTAGCTAAAAATTTTAATAGAAATAAAAATAGAATATATATTATTTGTTTTTAGATATACATTCCTTTAAAATATTATTTTTAGTTAATAAGAATTTAAATATTTCAAGAATATTAGTGGTTTGACTTTGATCATTAGGTCAAAATTAGTCGTTAGCATTATAGCCGTTGGAGTCTCTGCACGCTCTATTTAATCAAGTTAAGCCGGATTGGTTCTTCAACTTGTCCTGACGATGAACCACACTGGTTGGTTCGAAACGCGTCGACAAAAGATTGGTTATGTGATTTTGCCGAAGAATTTATAAACGAAATTTCTTTTAATTTTCATTTTCATCCTTTTACTTTAAGAATTTAACATTACCATTAATTGACAGCGTTATTAGAGTTGAGATGTGTCAAGCAAATGAGAGGGTATGCATGTTTTTCTTGGAGGGACTATTTTTGGAGGAAACAACCCCAAAACAACTTCAAAACTCACAAAAATGCATTTTTTGGGGTTTATAGCTGCCCTACGAATAAACCGCCCGGTTTATGATGGATTGCCAACACTGTTAGGGTTGAGATGTGTTTGAAAAATGAGAGGGTAGGCATGTTTTTCTTGGAGGGACTATTTTTGGAGAAAAACAACCCCAAATTTCCCTCAAAACAACTTCAAAACTCACAAAAATGCATTTTATGGGGTTTATAGCTGCCTTGGCAATAAACCGGCCGGTTTGACCATAAATCCGCTAGTTTTTCTAATTTTTTTGGAGAAGAGAGGGGTCAAATTGGATTTTTATGCCAGCTTGACCCGGTCGGCTAGTGAACCAGCAGGTTTGACTAGTTACCGGTTCAAACCAACCAGTTTTTAAAACACTGGTTTGAACATAATGAATACTAAAAAGGTTGGATATCAACATGTGCCTCTGTTACTATGCTGATCCAGTTACCAAAATTTAGCTTTAACATGTATTATTTTCATCTAGCGTTAACATAAATTGAGTACCATAAAGGGAAGCCTGAATATAGGAATCTACAAGAAGGTATTGACTATCTTGGCCATTTACAGTTCATGGTTTTGCACGACTATTTGTGTCCATTACCTTGTCATCTCAAACACATTAATGCAATTTCCTATAGCAGTTCCAAGCTGCGATTTGTCTGCATCTCTTTTAGTCAGGGGTGAACATAAGCAACTCCAATGGAGATGTTGGTCGTTTTGATGTGAACGGTTTGGTTTTTGCACAATGATGTTGGTTGTTTTGATGTGAACGGTTTGGTTGAAGCCAACGCAATTTCGGACAAATAGTTAAAACACGGAGAACTTTAATTGTCATAGATACTAGATGGCAGGCTTGGAATTTGGTAGTCAGTCTCCGCCTGTTAAACTAAAAATCATTGATGTTTTCGAACTTCTCATCACCTTACAATGGTGGTTTCCACAATAGCCTATTTTTATCACCTTACCTTGATGTTCTACAAAGGTAGATCTGACCTATTTTTTTATAAAATTATAGTATTGATAAGAGAGGAATGAATTTAGCCTTCAATATGGTGGCCACTGCAATTTTTTAATCCTAAAAGATGATCTAGACCATAAATTATTGATTGAAATTAATGGTTCTAGATTTTATTTGAATAAAGACACAAGACAGTCTGCAGTCTGTTTCCTAAGCAGAAAGTCATAGGTTCGACCCCTACCTGGCACGAAAGTTCCTTTGGCTGTTTTAGCGATTTTAACTTTTTTTGACCCCTACAGGGCACGAAAGTTCTCTTCGGTGTTTTAGCGGCCTTGACGAAGACTGTCATAAGCTTTTCTCTTTGTAGCACATCGGAGTATCAATAAAACCTACAAGTGAATGGCATTTGGGGAAGATGGTTGGATATACTTTTACATTGTTCGAATATATTTTTGGTTTTGGTTTGGTATTATAGTTATAGTTATTAGATTTGATCGAAGCTTTGCACTTAAATTAATTCAACAAGTTACCAATTCAATATAATTAAAAAAAAAATTCAACGAGTTACCAATTAAGCCTAGTATAAAAAGAAAAAGTGAGCTTTGATAAAGATTATACGATTTTTTCCCTGAGTGTAGCATATCAGAGCTTTACCCCGATTAAAGCATGGGACTGGGTTTTATGAGAGGATTACCAACGAGAAGTAAGGGCATTGGCTATGCCATGGGAACTATGATTCACTTATCGAAAGGCAATCACTACACCTGGTTTGGCACCGTGGACTTTTCTGTACAATGGCTGAATCAGAAGGAAGTGAGCTGGGAAAATGGAGGCGTTCTCTTCAGACACATTACCATCAATACGGAAGTTCGTTAAAAAATATAATTACTACAGCTACTATAAAATGTAACATATCTGCACTGAATAGGTAGGAGCCTAGGAGGCATAATAGTTCCACTTGTCTAGACCTATTTCAACCTCTGTGAGGTCTTTTTTTTCAAAAGAGCCTATGTGACATGGCTACATTTAAGGAGTCTACCGATTGATGTAAACGGCAATTGAGTATAACCAATCTAGAAATGCTAATATAGTATAATAGTGTATAATAATCTATTTAGAGATATTGATTTAGTAATGTGAATAATCTGTTTTAAAACGTTGATTTAGTAATGTGAATAATCTATTTAGAATGTTGATATAGTAATATGTAGAAGGTTGATATAGTAACATAACACTATCAGTGATCACTCGGACTAACGGCATTCAAACTGCTTTAATTTTTTACGTCGATCTAACTGCAATTCAAGTAATCTATTTTGCAATTTTTGGTTGGTTGAAATTTGGGGATGCCATTAGAAATAGGATGATCATTTCCGTCACCATCTGGGATAAGAGGTATTTCATTGCAACTTGATTCTTGTAATTTTTGGTTGGTAAATTTGAATAAATATTGAATTCTGTGTGCTTGAGATTATTGCAACTGCTTCTGAGATAGCGATGGAGATGCTTCAAAGATGGGGTAGTTGGCTTTTGGGATTTTGATAAATATTACTTGATGGCCCTAGCTGCTTGAACATCAAAAGGAACAAGTTTATGGTATTACTGAATGAACATTAGCAGAAAGATTTCACGGTATTACTAAATGAACAGTCAAGCACATGGTATTGCTGAATGAACAGTCAAGCACATGGTATTGCTGAATGAACAGTCAAGCAGAATGAGTTCCTTGTATTGCTGAATGAACAGTCAAACAAAAGAAGTCCCTACTAGGTGGTGGCATTGAATTCCCGGTAAGTGATGACAATGAGTTCCTAGTAGAGGGTAGCATGATGTCTCTAGTTGATGCACCACAGAACCCTTGTTAATGCACCACATAACCCTTATAAGATAGGTTGAAGTATTCTTTTAAAACAACAGATTTGAAAAAAAATGGAAGGAAAATTTTTGAAATTTAATTTATTTTAATTTTAAAAAGAGCAATCTTCACATTTAATTACAAAATAGTGTTTCCTTTCAAAAGTATCACTAATAACTTATAAGGGGAAAAAATATATCATTAATAAAAACCAAAATCGTATTATCTCCCCTATAACCATAAAGTGATACGTTTTCTGTAAAACACCTCTGATTTAACTCATTAATTAATTTATATAACCTGAAGACGTATTCAAATCGTTGTATAATTTAATCACAAGTTCATCAAATTATAAATCAACGGTGAATGTATTATAACTGGTCCAAGGCTTGGAGCATCGCTTACGATTTGAACAAATAATTGCATACTGCATAGATGTTTTTATGATTCATATAACGGATAACAAAATAAAAGGAATATTATTCCAGTAATTTTCAGAATTTAGCCACTGCTTATCATTGGCACCAGGCCCAAATAATAAATAGCTTTTGCAAAAAAATTCCAATAAAAGAATATGGAGTTTACACTGTATACTTGTATTATTGGAGTGAAAAAATAACATAAAAAACACAATGAATCAAGTGCGTTTATTTATGAAATGCAAAACCAGAATACATGTCTTTTTAATAACATTTATGGCGTTGAATGATACCATATGTAACATAGTTTTTGAAATGTTACAGTAAAAGTTTACTTCGAACGTTCAGACAAAAGCAATAACAAGGTTAATCCCCAGAAATTTCCCAGATATATTTTCAGGCATACTTTTGCACATTGCTTTCTAACAAACTCGTCCGTGTCATAGCTGTTCCCAGCTACAAAGGAAGCCAATGAAGCATTCAACTTCTCAGGACATCCAATGCCCCCATTTCGAGCATTTTTTGTAAGGCAGATAAAGGGAGATCCAATTTACCTGCACAGTTCCATGTTTTTCATCTTCGAAATTTTCCTCACCCGAGGCTCAAAACACTTCGGGTGACATTAGTTACCCTATAGTATGTTAGTAACCCGGCCTGTTTTCGAGCAGGAGGAAAAACAGACTTGTGTGGTTCGCTTGCCAAAGAACAAGGAGGAAAGACAGAGTTATATGGTTCACCCACCAAAAAATAAATCATGAGTTAATGGAATTTATCCCTAAAACACAAACAGCAGCGAAGGAAAACACCAACATAGGCAGAGTTATCTACACCTCTATTCAAACTCACAGGTCTAACAAGCCCCTTTATGAACATAATATTGCAAGAATTTTGCATTATTGAAAAATTTTCAAAATTGCAGCCAAATATAAATTCCTGCACAGCAAAGCACCCTAGAAGCTTATGGAATCAAGGTCCGAGGCACGCAGTTGTTCCCTTGGAGTCTGTAATCTCTATTTTAATGCATATTTATGCTTTCTTCTAGAAGTCTCTGTTGAGACTTCAAAAAGAAATGACCGTACTAAGCGAATTAACAGTTCAAAATATATCCACAAGCTTAAACAGAAAACGAAAGGGGAAGCCATACCTGCAAACTTGAACGAGTGCAAGTTGCAGAGATTAATGTCTTCGCTGAACTGGACCTTGGAGCAGCCGTTGTTGTTCTGCTTCACAAGGAAAGAGTTATGCTTCCTGATCTCGCATCAAATCTGCCCTGGTATGGTTTTCATCTTCTGTGCAAGCTACACAAGGCAAAACCCTATCCATATCCCTCAATAAATAGCGAAAAAATGAAACAAAGAAAACACAAACATGAAACTTGAATGCCTTGGATCCAAACGGTTCTCTGCTATGACTCACCGTCTCGCCCATGAATCCCTGCCGGTGCTCCTAGGCAGGATTCGTGAGTATCAATTGCGGAGCAAAAACAACGCATACTGCTACTGAAATCTTGATCATTGATTTTTTCAGCAGAAGCACGATTTGTTTTGCCTCGCAATCGATACTAAAATCCCCCACCCAAATCTTTAATTAACAATAAAAGAATATTATGCACACGGGCAAGGAATCAGCGAAGAGGATCCGGGTACCAGTGGCAAATCAACGATGCGATATGCAGAATGTCAAGTTCCGCAAATGAATCTCTAGCAAAATTTTAGAGATATTGCAACGCCATCCGAAGGGGAATGCAGTTAAAGACTTTTCTCGAAAAGTGAGCAGAAACCGGTGTGATTTACCAAACATTGGCCCCCTTTTTATCCTGTCAAATACAGATCAATGCTGATAATCAAAGAAAAAAAAAAAAAAAAACTCACATCACCACTCACTCGGCAACACAGATCGATGCTGATAAAAAAAAAAACTCACATCACCACTCACTCGGCAACACAGATCGATGCTGATAAAAAAAAAACTCACATCACCACTCAATCGGCAACAGATGGCTCACTCAATTTCTTGACCTAAGGCCTTATTTCCCCGATCCATTTTCAGACCAGACCATATTTTGGGGATTTTGGTTTCAAAAAAGATCAACTGAAGAAACTTGTGCCCTACCTCATTGATCCTGTACAACTTAACTTTCGAAGGAATGTACAGTTTTTATACCAATTTGTAGAAATTATTGTTTACCTCTGAGTTTCTCTGGGTCCCCTCCTCGAACTCGAACTGAGCATTCGACCCTACGCCTGCAACCTATTGGCAGTATACTGATACGGAATTCCTCCCTTTCACACCACCGATGATGGGTTCCGCACTTTAATGGAGCATGGAAGACAAATTTGACAAGTTTTCTAGCTTGGTGATCGGATCCAGTACCTGCCCATATGGTGATAACTCCAACCAGACAGCTTTTTCCTCCACCTACTCCACAAACTATATGGACCACACCGACAATCTATAATTGACTAACCAAATTGTTTTTAGTGTTTACACACACCTAGCTGTCATGTAAGGCTTAGGGTAATACTAACAATGGGGAAGGTAGGTTTTTGGAATCAATTGGCAAGTAAAAAACAATTAAAAATTTTAATTTTGTCATGAGAAAAATGTAAATAAAAAAATTTAATTTTTGTAGTTAAAAAAAAAAATAAAAAAATTAATTTTTTATCACAAAAAATATAAGTTAAAATTTAATTTTCATTAAAGAAAGATGAAAATAAAAATAAATTTTAAATTCCAATGTTTTGTGAGGTTTTTTTTGGAGTGTTTCTTGTGTGATTTTTAATAAATTTGTGTTTGGAGTTTTGTGTTTTTATCTAGTTATGGGAGATGGCTCATTTTATCATTTAAAAGCTTATTATGTCTTTTTAGAACTCATACAAAACAATTGGCTCTAAAATTTGTTAAAGTTAAACTTAGAAAAAAATTGATCTAAATCTATAATACACAACACTCCAATACATCTAAGTTGAGACTAAGAATCCAAAATGAGAGAGCCTACATTAAAAAAAGCTCTAGCACACTTATGGAGAACCTTGGATCAACATGAACTATATGGGCTATAGAGACGTCAAACCTCTTTGTACCAATGCAATTTTGGAGGAGTAGACCAACTTTCAAAACGATTTCTTCTCTATTTTCTAATTAAATCCATGTAATTATTATTATTATTATTATTTTGAATAAGACTACTCCTATATTGATACAAAATATTTTTACAAAGAGGCAGCGGCCTCAAGAGGTCTAGCCCTGGAAGGCAGCTTACTCACATTACAATTCTGAAAATTGACTCAAGAAAACTAGCAGAAGACCGACTAGAACCCGGACCATGACTGGTACATAGAGACAGGAACCACATTGTCCAAAAAAGTAGACTAACCAGAGTACCGAAATTGCTTGACTGAGCTGATACATATGACCCGAACTGAAAACTTAGTCAAAAAACAACTAAACCTTTAGCCTTGAACAGACACGGAAACTGCAACAGAGAACGACAACCTGATTATGCATCTTGAGCGGTGGAAGGCACTTCTTCCACAATCCGACATCCAAAACTGGAGGAATCATCATCGTCTGAGGGATGGCCCTCTTCTCTTGGCGAACCACCTTCAATCGGAACACTCGGACGCGCCAGAGTTGGCTTATCCTGGGAGGCAGAACCACTTGGGACTTTGTTCTGCTGGCTATGATACTGAGAGGTACCTGGCAACTCTTCCACCCTCGGCTCCGTAGTCGCATTTGGAGTTGCCGACACCAAGCCAACTGCACCTTCACTCAGCTGAATAGTAACCGAAGCAATGAAAGAGTGATTGCTAAGAGTGCAGGGGATTTGAAAGCGGGCTATATGAGCGTGAGAATGGAGGGAGTTCGACAGTAAGGCCTGGTTCCCCCGACCTCGACCACGACCTCGCCTGGTGGCTGGATGGCTTTCTGTGCCGAAACCTGATGAGCAAGAAGAACTATCTGAGGAAGAGGAAGATGCTGGCGAATCACTACAACAAAACAGGCAATTTGCGCCAGATTTAGCACCAGATTCTAGTGCATTTTTTTCTCAATTGGGATGAGCAACCTGGCGCTAAATCTGGCTCTATTGTACAATTTTTAAAGCGTCATTTTTTGCACCAAATTTTGCATCTTTTTTACGCCAAATTTTCCATCATTTTCTGCATCATATTTTGCACCAAGATTTTCATTTGGTTTTACAACAGGTTTTGCTTCTAGTTTTGTGCCTTTTTTTGCATCTATTTTTGTATCATTTTTTGCTTCCTCTTTTGTGGAATTCTTTGCTTCTATTTTTGTGTCATAATTTGCATCGATTTTTACACCATCTTTGACATCTTATTTAGCGCCTTTTTTTACATCCAATTTGTGCCAATTTTTGCATATGGTCTTATGCCATCTTTTGCTTCTAATTTTGTACTTATTTTTACATCTATTTTTGTGCCAATTTTTCTGACTTTTTTTACACCATCTTTTCCATCCAATTTTGCACCATATGTTGAATCTGATTTAGTGCCAAATTTCGCATGCATTTTTGCACCATTTTTTGCATCCACTTTTGCATTTTATTTATCTCCTTTTTTTGCATCCTATTTTGCACCATATTTTGCATTTAATTTTGCATCATTTGTTGCATCCAATTTAGCATCATTTTTAACACCATTTCTTGCATCCAATTTTTCATCCTTTTGAGCATCTAAATTTGCATCCTATGTTGAACCATACATTGCATCCACCTTTGCATCCCATTTTGTGTCTATTGTTACGTTCACTTTTGAGCCATTTTTTCGTCTACTTTTGCATTTGTTTTTGCACCAAGTTTTGAATGATTTGTTGCATCATTTTACATCCAATGTTGCATCTCAATTTGCATCCAAAATTGAGCCATTTTTATGCCCATTTTTGCACCATTTTTTCTTCTTTTGTGTCCAATTTTGCACCATTTTTTATGTCCAAATTTGCATCCTTTTTGGTATCTAGTTTTTCATCCTTTTTGGCTTCCAAATTTGCATCCTTTTTTCTGCCACATTTTGTGTCCACATTTGCATCTTATTTTGCACCTAGATTTCAGTTGGAATTTTCATCTAGTTATGCATCATCTTTGACATCCTTGGTTTCACCATTTTTTAGTCCCATTTTGCATCTTGTTTTATGTCTTTTCTTACATCCTTTTTGCATCCTAATTTTACACCATTCTTTGCATCCTCATTTTGGTGTCCATTTTTGCATCCTTGTTTGCACCCAATTCGGTATCTTTTCATATGCCCTATTTTGTTCCCTTCTTTGTGTCTAGTGTTGCACCCTTTTTTAATTTTACTTTAAAAACCTTTTTGTGTCATTGTTTGCATATTGTTTTGATGGCTAGTTTAACGTCCAATTCTACTCCCAATTTTTCATCCATGGTTAAATCCACTTTTGGCTTCTTGTTTAGAGTTTTACTTTTATTTCCATTTATGACCACCTCTATGGGTTCATTTTACTAAGTTCATTTACATAGTGAAATATATTAAATTTTCTAAATATCATTTTGTTGTAGGATTTAATGCATGGTTAGATGAAAACAAAACCCTCTCAGTTTATCTCAGAAACCTAGGACAAACCAATTAAGAGAAAGGTTGTTCTAAGGCTTAGGATTCTTAGTAGATCAAGATGTAGAGTATAGATTAAGAAAAAGAGAATGAATTCTTGTGAGTCCTCGCATGCAGGTCTTCTTGGAGTTTTTTGTATAGCCAAGAAGCACTCCTAGCTAGCTCCAAAGCTTGGTCCTACACATAAGAGAGAGAATAAAGCAACCTTCACAACATAATATCTTAATAATCAAAACTATAAAAAACATATAAGTATTATTGAATAAATAAATATAAACCAAAAACCCATGCATACATTAGTTAAATAGAAGAAGTAAAGAATGAATAGAAACATATGGAAGGAAGAACAACTAATCTATATGAATAAAGGAGTTGGAGGAAAGTTACAACAATCAGATATAGTTGCAACATCAACTCCCCCAACTCATAGCTCCAAAACTCTCCCTCTCAAGACAGATCTCAAGAGCGTGACAATACAAAATTCCCATCATTTTTTCAATGGCCAAGCCTCTAATATATAGGAAAGTGGAGGCTATGAAGATTTCCAAAATTCCTCATTAGTTCAATTTGGGAAAAATCTTTTGGGTGAATAATGTTTCCTCATATAAAAAAGGAATTTTCCACTTTTTAGATGCTTTTGTGCTTAGGAAAAAGCTTCCCCATGCTTTATGGCTCTTTCCCACTTTTGTATGCTTTTATTTTTTAGGAAAAAGCTAAAGATGAGGATAAAGAGATTACATTCCACCATATATTTCCGAAAGTGACCAAGAATGTCAAATTCAAATTCTAGTTTGCTTATGTTTTAGTTTTTTTTTAAATATATATTTAGTTTTAGTATTTTTTTTTTCTAGAAAAATATATTTAATTTTTGGTATATTTTTCTATAAGAAAAATTATATTTTGTTTTTATAAAAATGGATTTTAAACATTCCAGTCATGCTAAATTTGTGATTTTGTGATAGGAGTTTAAATTATATATAGTAAAGTAACTTAATGTCATGTGTCGTGTTGCTGAGATGGGTGTTATACATCTCTTTCTTGCTAAGTTATAGAATGTGCTTGGGTTTTCTTAATGCAATAAAACTAATTATGTTCTTCATGATATATTGAAATGTTCATCTTGAACCAGGCTAATAAAACAATAAAGTTAAAATAGGTTTTCCTTTGTCCTTTATAGATCTTTGTCCCCATTAATCTTGGTCTTAATAGATTAATTGTCTTGTGGTGGCCTTGAGTGGTCACTTCCATTAGTTGCATGCTTTGTAGTTTTCAGTTAGTGACATTTTTTAGGCTTGATAATATGTTATTTAATTTATCAAAATGTGTTATTGTCCATATTATTGTTAAATATTAATATTAAATATGCTGATTTTTAAGCATGTTTTAGCAAAACTTTCCCAAAATGTTTATAGATTGTATTTTATAATGCAATGATTCTTTGCTTGATGAAATTGTTTTGGATATTTTTTTTAATGATTCATTGATTGATGAAATTGTTATGGATATTTTTTTTAGTATATTAAATTGTATGTGATAAAGTCAAAAATCACCTCTTTTTTAGATTTTCATTGATCAATTTCCCTTAAGGCCATCAAGTTCACCATTTGGTCCCAGGTTAAGGAAATATAGGAGTCATGAAGTGGAATTGTCCAAGCACTTAAATCTTGAGACATGTTTCTTTTTAGTCACTTTATACTTTCTTTCTATGTAAATTTTTGATGAAAATAGTCTTGGAACATGAGGGGCGTCAATAGTAAGCGAAAACAAACTCCTAAAAGAAAAATGGTATGCAAAGCACCCATAAATAATGTTGATATAAGAAGCAAAAATATTAAGTGAGGTTCAACCTCATATAATTAGAAAATGGGGGAGGAATTTCCAAGTAGTAGTGATTGATGCTTGAGATACTTGGGTGGAATGGTTATTATTTGAAATGATTAAGACATCAAGGTTACCAATATGTTTACCTCTTTTCGCATTATGACAATACAATTTTAGTTAATTGACATTGAGGAATACTACCATGTATCCAATGTCTATGACTCCAATATCGCAAATGGAAAACCTCTATTTCTCAATTCTATTTCTAGCACAAGTAATTTATACTCCCCATCTCCATGGATTGTTGGGAGTGACTTCAATATTATAAGTGTCTCGAGGAAAAGAAAAAAAATGAATCGAAATGTTTAACAAGATATTTTGTAAGCTATACCATTAAAGCCACAAAGTAGTCTCCATTAAAGTTGTCAAGAAATGAGTCTCCAACCCACACATGTGGATCAATGAGATGTAATACATGTGTGTGTGGTTACGAACTCAATACACCTCTATAATAACTCCACAAACTTATGTATTTCACTCTGTCACATAAATTGACAGTAGTGTGACATAAGTAAACCAAGAGTAGACATGAAAGCCTTAGGAAACAAACATTCCTTAGATCCTCAATTAGGTGCTTAAATGATGAAGTGAAAATGCAAGGAGAAAAGAAGAATTCATGATTTAACCATCACATACATGTGATCAAGTGTGACTAGGAGTGTATATATTCATATATTTTCCAAAGAGGGAGTGAATACATGAGTTACCATTTATTGGCCCTTATTTTTCTTTCTTTTTCATTTTCTTATATATAGGACTTAGGGAATAAGGTTTTCATAAGTTTGGCACAACTCATAGATATAAGATTTACATGAATTTTCACTTCAACCTTAGAGTTTAGACTTAGATAAATCAATATAGTGTATGTTTAATGATTTTGGCTTTCACTTTTTTATTGTATTTCATCACAAATACAAAAGGGGAAATATTTTGCCACAAATCTATGAATGCTTAATCATAAAGTCGTCATGTGATGAAAACAAATTAATGATGTTATTCTCTACGAAAATGATGGGTATTATTGAGAAAATCTTATGCTTGTGGATGTTTCCTCCTTGGTTGAGAGGGAGTGAGGGTAGACACCATGTTATCCATGTGTCATGTACTATGGCTAGGATTAACAATCGTAAGCCTAGTAAAGGCACTAGTAGGGATAATGGTGGATTGGATAAACATCTGGGACCAATATTCTTTGAGAATTTGGACATTGACTAGGACTAATCGCCATAAGTCAAGTACATTAATCCAAGATAAGAATAGTCATGAGGATTGACATTTTCTGGTGTCAAATATTATGATAGTGGATTAGGAAATGATCATGTGAGGACATACCTGGTAAACATCTTGGTGGGGTAAGTGCCTTGAAAGGCAGTGGTGTCCAAATTTATGCCTCCCAACATTGTGCTCTGATCTAATGGAGAGATAAACTTGTTAGTCAAGGCCTTACTATTTTGAAAATTTTGGCTATGATGATGTAAATCAACATTGATGCTTATCAATCTAGATCCCTTCTTATATGAATATTTCAACTTGAGAGTACTTTTTTGTCTCATTATGAGTACCTCGCTAGTTTAGAGGGAGGGTCATCATCTTCATTATTGCCATCATCACCACCATCAATGTGATCATTATTGTCATCATTTCATTATCATCATAATCACCATTCATGTCTTCTTCATGATCATCATCATCATCATGATTTTGTATATGGTCGTCAATTGTTCATAATTATAGGTATCATAAGAAATAGCACCAACCTTAGGACACATGATATATGAAAGAAAAATAACCACTTTATTTTTTAGAAATGATTGATGATCATCAACATCACTACCATTATCATCGTCATTATAATTGTCATCATCCCCATCATCATAACTAATACAAGTTTTATCATAATTTTTGTCATCTTCATCATGAACATCATAATCATCATTCATGCCATTATTGTTCTTGATTATGACCAAGATGAAAATAATGATAATGATGATCAGATGATGATGACTTGGAAGATGACGCCAAAGATAATTATTATGATTTTTACCATGATAACATTTAAAAATTGGGAGGAATGGCCAAGGTCATTAGCATCATCATCATTGTCATTATCATAACAATCGCAATTCATGTCATCGTCATCATCTTCATTATCATCATCGTTATAATTATTGACATTGTCATCAGTTGTTCATAATTTTCAATGTCATAAGAAATATAATCAATGCAAAAGATATGATGTGTGTTTGGAAAATGGATGCAAAAGTAAACAAAAAAATGGGGGTAAAAATAGACGTAAATTTGGATGAAGAGTGGACACAACATAAGTAGATGCAGAACAAGACAGAAAAATTGAACAAAAGTGGATGAAAAAGTAGATGCAATAGTTCATACAAACTTGAACACAAAATAGGACTCAAACATGGATGAAAAAGTGGAAGAAAACATGGGCACAATAGTAGGCATAAAACTTAGCATGAATTGTGGTGAAACAAATGTGGATACTCCAATGAATGTAAAAAAAAAGGGACACAAACTTGAATGCAAAAAAGGAGGAAAACTTGGATGAAAAAAGGGATGTAAACATGGGCCAAACATGGGTGCAATAGTGAACACAAAATTAGTTGCAAAACTAGACAAATCAAAAGTGGATGTAAAAGTAAATTTGAAATGGGATGCAAAAAACATAAACAATATTTGATGCAAACTTGGACACAAAAGAGGATGCAAATATGGATGCAATAGTGGAAGAAAATGTGGTTTGCAATGATAGGCATAAGATATGGCACAAATAATAGCACAAAAAAGGTGGATGTAATAATAGACACAAAAAAATATGCAAACTTAGATGCAAGACAAGATGCTATAAGGGATGTAAAAGTGGATGCAAACACGGGTGCAACATGAGAAACAAAATTGGATGCAAAATATGGATGAAATGGAAGTACATGCAAAAGAAGATACAAAATGAGATGCAAAACCCAACACAAAAGTGGATGCAAAAATAGATGAAATATTTTATGCAAAACAGGATGTGAAGATGGATGCAAAATTGGAAGCAAACGTGGGTACAACAATATGTGCAAAACATGGAACAAATTTTGTCACAACAAAAGTAGATGTAATGATAGATGCAAAAAAAGAAGCAAATGAAGATGAAAAATAGGATGCAAAAAGGGATGTAAAAGTGGGTGTAAACATGGGTGCGACAATGGATGTAAAATAGCTTTTGCAACTTATTTGAAAGAGCAATTTTGTCCCAACAATTAGACTTGTAGCATAAAGAACATGGTTAATACATATGATTCGACCAAAAACTAGTTACTACCAAAATTCAACCAAAAAAAATATTACTGCATAAAAATAGAATTAAAAACAAAAAAAATAAAAACAAAAATTTCCCAAATTAAAAATAAATAAATGATAAACTTTTTTTTACCAAAATTTAGTGATTTTTTTAGTGCTAATACTAACATCACCATTACAACAAGATATTTTTTTAGTGCTAATACTGCCATTACAACAAGATATAAGAGGGATATAATGCAAAAAGTTTAATAATAATATGTATGTAGAAGATGGTCTTCAGACTGGTGAATTCATGATAATCAATGGGACTACAGTCAAAATAATTGGATGTTATTTACTTTTTTACATAGATTGTCAAAATAATTACATAAATCGATTTTTTTTAACCAAAATTTAACAAAAACTTTGCTAGTGTTAACATTAGAACCACCATTACAACAAGATATCTTTCTAGTGTTGACAACACCATTATAGTAAGATACCTCAAGAGAGACAGAAAATTTAAAAAGTATGATAGTAATATGTATCCAGAAGATGGTAGTGAAACTAGTAATTGTTCATTCTCATTATCATAATCATTGTCATCATCATCACCATCATCCTTGTCATCGTTATTGCCATCATTACATTATCATCATAATCACCATTCATGCCATCATCATCAGCTCCATCATCATCATTATGGACATTGTTTGCAATTGTTTATAATTATAGACGTTGTAAGAAATATCATCAACCCAAAAAATGTGATCAGTGCTAGAAAAGGGTTGTTTAGGACACATTGATATACAAAAGAGAAATAACAACTCTATTTTTGAGAGATGATCATCATCATCATCACCATTATCATCGTCATTGTCATTTTTATCATCCCCATCATCATCATTAATGTAATTTCTATCAACATTGTTGTAATCATCATCACCATTCATGCCATTATTGTTTTTGATGATGACCTAGATGAAATGATGATGATGACACCAAAGATAATGCTTATGATTATGACAATGACAACATCTAAAATTGGGAAGATTCGCCAAGGTCATTAGCGTCGTCATCATCATAATCATTGCCATCATCATCATTAATGTCATTGTAACCACTATCGTCTTTATCATCATAATCACAATTCATGTCATCGCCATCATCTTCATTTTCATCATTGTCAATATTATTGACATTGTCATCAATTGTTCCTAATTGTCAATGCCATAAGGAATATCATCAATGCAGAAAATATGATGAGTGTTGGAAAAGGGATGCAAAAGCGAACATAGAAATGGGGCCAACAATAGAAGTAAAATTGGATGAAAAGTGGATACAACATAAGTAGATGCACAACAACATGAAAAACCTAACACAAAAGTGGATGCAAAAGTAGATGCAGTTGTCAATGCAAACTTGGATGCAAACATGAAGGCAAAAGCGGAAGCAAACATGGGTCCAATGGTAGGTGTAAAACTTGGCACAAACTGTGGTGAAACAAATGTGGATGCAACAACGGACACAAAAGTAGATGCAAAAATGGATGAAACAAAAGTGGATACAATAGGGGATGCAAAAACATACACAATATCTGATGCAAACTTGAACACAAAAGAGGATGCAAATGTGGATGCAAACGTGGAAGAAAATGTGGTTGCAATGGTAGGCGCAAGATATGGTGCAACAAAAGTGGATGTAACAATAGACAAAAAATATGCAAAATAAGATGCAAAAATGGATGTAAAAGTGGAAGCAAACATTGATGCAACAGGCAAAACAAAATTGGATGAAAAAAATGGATACAATGGAAGTAGATGCAAAAGTAGATACAAAACGAGATGCAAAACCCAACGCATAAACCTGACACAAAAGTGGATGCAAAAATAGATGCAATATTTGATGCAAAAGAGGATGTGAACATGGATGCAAAATTGGAAGCAAACGTGGATACAATAGTGAGTGCAAAACATGGTGCAAATTATGGCATAACAAAAGTGGATGTAATGATAGATGAAAAAAAAAGAATCAAAGTGTGATGCAAATGAAGATGTAAAAAGGGATGCAAAAAGTGAAATTTAAAATGGGTGTAACAGTGGATGAAAAATTGTATGCAAAAGTGGATGCAATAGAAGTCGATGCAAAAGTAGATGCAAAACGAGACACAAAACCCGATGCAAATCCTGGTCCAAAATTGGATACAAAAAGGGATGCAAAAATAGATGTAGTAGTTGATGAAAACCTAGATGCAAATGAGGATGCAAACGTGGATGCAAAATTATAATCAAAAGTGGGTGCAAAAGGAGGTGCCAAACTAGGCGCCAATTGTGGCACAAAAATATTAGATGCAATAGTGGGTACAATAATAGATGCAAAAGAGGATGTAAATATGGATGCCAAACAAGATGGAAAAGTGGATGCAACAAAAGTAGATGCAAAATTATATGCAAAACTAGACACAAAACTCGATGTAAAACGTGGCGCAAAAGTGATGCACAAATGGATGAAAAAATGGATGCAAAAAATGATTTAAAAAAGGATGCAAAAAAGGATGCAAAAGTCGATGCAAAAGTTGATGCAAGTGTAGGTGCAAAAAGTGGATGCAAATGAGGATGCAAAAGTATGTCAAACAAAAATAGATGCCAAAATTGATGCAAAACCTGGTGCAAAGGATGACACAAAACTTGGCATAAAATTTGGTGCAAAACGTGGTGCAAAACCTATTGCAATACCTGGTGCTAAACTTGGTGTAAGATTTGGTGCAAATTTTGTGTCAAGTTTTGCACCATATTTGATAAATGGATGCAAATAGCACCAAAAATGGGCTCTAGATGCAAAAAAAGAAGTAAAAAGGGACGCTAATCGCTGGTTTTGTTGTAGTGAATGGGTCGACCACGGGAGCCTCCCCTTCTGCAGCCCATTCTTTGGCGCAGAATAGGCATGCTGATCAGAACAAAAGGAACAGTGCTAGCAGCAAATCTTTGCGGACCAGGAGAGACTGGAAGGGGGAGAGTAATCACGCTCGAAGGAGACCTAAAAAAGCAGGAGGACAATCGAAAAATGAAAATGCTGGTAGGACTTCGGAAAACTAGGAGTTCCAGCTTAGAATCTACCCCGCGTTCCTGAGCGCAATGGGTCCTTGGATTAACCCAAGAGCAGAGCACTGCAGCTATGAGGAGACCAGACATTCGCAGAGGAGGAACAGAGCAGAATTGGAGGAGCACCATGAAATAAGAGCGAAGATGCCAGTATAGAATGTCGTGCTGCATTAACGCAACAAGGAATAAGCTTGCCAAGAGATTGAAGTCTGGCTGCGAGTGAGGCCAGATGGCATTGAATGTGCTCCACGCGCCAGCCCATCTCGCCATCTTCGTACCCCTAACTGTACTGCTCACCCGCATCCGGGAAATCCATGTAATTTATTAACATGCACTTATATTGTCAATTATATGTGCAATGATAGTCGTGGGGTCGTCTAATCGTTGAGGCTTTTTATCCCTTGCTTGCTAGGTTGATGTTCAGGGAAGGTGGTCCCACAGATGGAAGGAGGGAGGGAGAGAGGTGGTTGAAGAGGAAGAAGGTAGTTAGATTGGATGTAAGGAGCACATACACAGGTTACACCTACAATGAGCGCACAATGAAACGAAAGAACACAATCACCTTCTGTGTTGATCCAAGTGATTTATAGTTTGATTTAGTAACACCAAGTTTGGCGCAGACAAAAAGTTCGCTTGAAACAAATTCTTGAAAAACTTTGCATTCACTATTTTCATTCACGTCTTCCCTTCATTAGCACTAACCACACCAGGTGAACAACACTGACTCGTAACTCATATTCTACCTTTCAGGATGTGTAAGTAGGCTCGACCATAAGGGAAAGAACATCATGGCGATCTTTATAACCCCGACAAACCCCCATGAAGCAGCCCCCGACTTGGGATGTTATATCTTAAATGTATTTGGGCATTTTTCTTGCCTTGTGAATGACAATGTACATATAGATTATGACTTAAATAAATTAGCATAGATTCATTTTAACTCTAGATCTACCTATAACAACCCCAAAATAATAACACGTAATTAATTAGATTAATTAAGCGGTTTATAATCAACACGCAATTTATCAACTAGTTAACATTAAATTTTAAAAAATGTGAGGAGAGACAACTTACCTGTGGAACGCTATTTTATGGTTTCAATCTGATCTAAAAGCATAGAGATAACATTCCTTGAAGTCTGATCATATTATTCACTATTTATTTGGGTTGGATTGTCCTTTAGCGATAGCAGTTTGCTTGGCATTTCTCTGGTCTATTATTGCAAGAACGCAACTCTCTGAATATGATCTTCTAACGATGACAACAAATCCTTGATGATTAAGATGTGGTGAACTAGTTAGGAGTGCTTACTTAGCTAAGACAGATACTTTTATGGAGCATCTAAATCATGTTTTATTGTTTAAACTTTATGATACATCTAAGTCGTACACTATGATTTCAGTTTAGTTTATTTAACTGTTATGATGTTGAGTATAATGTTACATGAGGTTTCGTGATGTAATGGTAGGAGGATAATGTTGCACATGAGGTTCTTATAGTGATGATGTATCCTTAAGATGATGATGATATGCGTAGGCATTATGATGCTATGTCGAGGTATATTGACATATTCATTTATTACGTGATGATAGGTATTTAATGTTGAATACTCATGATGGAAATGATATGCATAATGTGGCATAGGAATTATGATGCTATAATATGAGGTTTATTGACATGTATTTTATTTATTATGTGAAGTCATGATATGTCTTTGATGCAAATATGTTGATGTTATAACTTACGATGGTATTTCATGAGGTGAAGCATGTGATAGTTGCATACAAATTTATGACATGCATGAGCATGCAGTTCGTTTCTATTCATAATGTTGCGATTAACAATGATGAATGTTCTCATGATGACATGCAAGACTTGGCATGTGGATTATTTTCTATCATACTATGATGATATAGCTAATGCATTGGTTGCATGTTG
The DNA here is from genome assembly GCA_031772625.1 of Pinus tabuliformis. Lineage (NCBI taxonomy): Eukaryota > Viridiplantae > Streptophyta > Pinopsida > Pinales > Pinaceae > Pinus > Pinus tabuliformis. The sequence goes on along the minus strand of CM062806.1, from coordinate 869,927,018 downwards.
AGGTGTGATGATTGACAGGACTCCACAAATGGGCTGAGAGGGCTGGTTTATTTGATGATCTCGTGCGAGCCCATATGCACGAGGGAGAATAAGTAACACCATATAGGCTGGGGACAAACTCAATCAACACTACATATGCTAGTGGTTCCTTTGTCTTGTATAGCTCTTGATGGATAGCTCTTGAGGGCTATGGGACCATCTTGAGAAGGCCAAGTGCCTGATATTGAAGGCTAGGTGCCTAGTATTGTATTGGGATGTCGAAGTCTGGTAAGCGTGTAAGGACTTCAATGCCTAGGGTTGTGCACCTTAGTGAGTTGTGGAGGGAGTGGGCCAACCTTGTGAGATGCCCGGTGACATTGAGCACTGTACCGGATGCCTGCCTTGGGGCAAATGAGGTTTGAGTCAGGCGCGAGCCTTGGGGCTAGCCTTGGACTAGGATACAGACCGAGGAGGCTTATGCCTGATTCCGAAAGTGGGAAAAAGGACAGAGATTCCTTGGGATTTCCCGAGTGTTGTGAAACTTTCGATGCCTGCTAGTTATACTAGTTCAGCAGAGGGTGTCGGGACTGTTACATGAAGTAATAAATAACAAAATAAATGTAATGTCCCTTAATAATAAATAATAAAAATAATAAATAATAAATAATATAATATAATATTAAATAAACAATAAATAAAAAATAGTAATAGTAAATAAATAATAAATAATAATAAAATAATTTAATTACATGCTCTAAATAAATATAAATAAGAAATAAAACAAGAAAGCAGTAAAAATCATAAAGCTATCAAAAAGTAAAAACAAAAGAATAAAACAAGAAAGCAGTACAGTTGCATGTTGACACATGGAGTGTGTGCATGTGGTTTCCCTTCCAATGTTTGCTCTTTTTAATAGATGAGGAGGAAGATGAGAGGCATTCCATCATCCATTCTCTTGGGAGAATAGTGTTGTGAGACAAAGGATACCCTGGCAGTAGTACGTTGATTGAGGGCTCGGGGGTGGCCAGTTGTAGCAAGATTTTGTGCAATTGAGCCTGTGGTTGGGTGGAGAGTCGTCCCCAAGACTTTGTTGCAGTTAGCAGAATTCAAACAGCATTCAACTAGCGTTCCACAGGTAAGTGGTCACTCCTCACATTTCTTTTGAAATTTAATGTTAACTAGTTGATAAATTATGTGTGGATTATAAATCGCTTGATTAATCTAATTAATTATGTATTGTTATTTCGGGGCTGTTACACTACCAAGCATCGATAGGGATCCAATCTCTCAAGGTGCAAATCTCTTTTTGAGTGCAAGACTTGAGGAAAGGTTTGTACCTTCAGATATTTGATTCTTCTTAGTTCATGGTAGATACGGAGTTAAAATAGATCTATGCTTGTTCTTAATAATATCATTTGTATTTATTTAAGATGACTTTATAATTTATAAATACTATTTATATTTTTTAATATATTTCATATCTCTATATATATAGAAATATTCATATTTCTCATACTATTAAAACCCTCATAATACATATAGCTACACACACATTGTTCTTTGACATGTTTTGCATATATATATATATATATATATATAGATATTAGAATTTGGGCCTAGAGTATGCCCTAAAACTACTTCTATTTGGCTAAGATCTCGTCTTCCTCAGCCCAAGATCCAGAGGCATCTAGCAGGAGTGGAAGTGTGCCCCCTTACGAACCACAATCGGGTAATTCCAAGTGGTGTGGTTTTCCTTGAATAACAGTGATGAGTTAGCCTACATTCGTGGATAGCAACCAATGGTTGTCCCACTATTGACTTGACAACTGAGTTATGATATGTTTCCCCATATATATATATATGAACAAGTTAATGTAAGTATTAAGTCTTTATATGGTTATTAATTAAATATGCATGAAGTTCTAATATATCATCATTATGAATATGAATCATCATTATTTAATTTTTAATGTGATGAATATTATTATTTTTCCTAAAAATATATAAATGTATATTTGTAATTTTATTAATAAAATTAAAATTGCAATATAAAAAATTGAATTGAATCTTCTTATTTTTTATACTATTATTTTTATTTTACTTTTTAAACTAAACGGACATTATATTTTTTAGTTATTATTTTTTAATCTAACATCCATTATCTAATACTTCACTACAACATCATCCCTATATTAAGTGGTGCAATTATTCAACCATTGTGAACCATAGTCAACCATGTATAACCATACTTGACCAAAATCAACCATGTTTAGTCCTAATGAACATGGCCACACAAGGTAAAACATAATTACCATAATCAAACATCGTTAACTATAGTAGAATATAGTCAACCATCACTGACCATATTCAAGGTCAACTCTTGATAGATGCTACAATGCAACATAACTATCGAGGAATGTAGTGATTCAACCGAAGTTAAACATCATTAGCCACGATTACACAACCAAACATCATCAAACATGATTAACCATAGTCAACCTAGTCAAGCATGGTCAACCATGGTTAATGATGGTCAAGCATAAACAACTATCGTCAAACCATCATTAACCATCGCCAAACATGGTTAACTATATTTGAACATTGTTAAACACAACCAACCATGGTCAAATATAGTCAACCATGGTTTAACATATTTAACCATCATTAGCCATAGTCAAACATTGTCAACCATAGTAAACCATGGTTAATCATCGACAATCATTGTCAATGATAGTGAATCACAAACAAGTATGGTTAACCATGGTCAACTATGTCCAACCATAGTCGATCATGGTCATACATGGCCAACCATATTCAATCATCTTTAGACATTGTTAATCATAGTCAAACATGGTTATGGTTGCTCATGTTCAACCATGGTCAACTATAATCAATCATGGCCAATCACAGTCAATCATGATCAACCATAGTTAACCATGGGCCACCAAATTCGACCAAAATCAATGTGACTTAATCCTTTATTAACATTGTGATACCACATAAACAATGAGGAACATAGAAACTTAGTAAGTTAACCAAGATGAATATCTCAATGGCATTATTAGTGATTTAACTAAGCATGTTCAACTTTGGTCAACCACAGTTATCCGTAATTAATCACAATCAAATATATTTACCATTTTCAACAATGTCCAACCATAATCAACCATGGTAAATAACATGGCCAACCATAGTAAACCAAGTTTAAACATTGTCAATCATAGCCAAACATGATCAACTATGTTCAATCATATCCAAACATAGTCAACCATGGTCAAACATAGTTAATTGTGCTCAACAATGGTAAATCATGGTTATACATGATCAACTATACGGAAGCATAATATGCTAATGCATTTGCGTGATCTAGATTACATTGTTACATTTTTATATTTGCTTAAATTATTATCAAAGATTGTAACCTAAAATTACATTATCACATTGCTCAAATTATTGCAATATATTGTCAAAGTTCAAATCTTGTCAAACTTCCCTTTGAATCATGTAATCAAGTTGTAATTTATGAAACCATTTAGTGGTCATCATTGCACTGCACATTAAGCATACCAACAATTCCATAAAAGTCGTGGCTTCACATTTAGATTGTAATTGGACATGAAAAAACTTATTTTATAACATTCTTATTGCCCTTCAAAAAGCAATTGCAACAAATTTACCAACTTAACAAGAACTATGACCTCAAAATGAGAAATATAAGCCCAAAATATCTAAATTTTTGCATTAAAAACATGAAAAGATGTCCCCAAATCAAAAGGCAATGATGTTGCATTACCCTTTTCTTTTTCTTTTTTTTATGGTTAAAATTCCAATTTTTCCAATCATGGCATTAAAAATCAAATATCATGACTATGAATACCCCAAAATTCCAACAATTTTTAACCATGGCATTGAACGCCAAATATAATGTGTACAAAAGAACTTGAAATTCCAACATTTTTCAATTATGCCATTAAACCCAAATATCATGACTACAAAAGACTTTAAATTTCACATTTTTCAGCCACGACATTACAAACCAAATAGCATGACTAAAAAAATCCTAAAAAGTAGCACTAAACCAGAAAGTCATTCTACCAAGAGCAATTCTTTTTTCGAAGGCTAAAAGTGTAGCTCATTTTAAATCTAAGCCTAAGACAACTTGACCCACTGCAACCAAAACTTAAAATCAACCATCAAATTGAAGCACCCCCTTTCCAGTGGACATTAAAATTGCATCATTTTTTAACTATGATATAAAAAATCATAAATATACATGATGACGTGACAATATTGCCAATAATTTTAAATTTTTAATTCCAAATATTTTATATTTTTATTCAACTCAATAATAATTACATTGAATTAAACATAAAATGTTTCTCAAAGTTATTGTTGCATTGTAAATATTCAAAACAAATGAATTTTTCATAATTAAAATATATAATGCAACAAACATACAAATAACTCATAACTTCATGTAAGATCATATGCATGTTAAAACATTCATCTCAAGTTACCATGTAAACACCATATTAATCAAAACTACATAAAATGGTTTATACAATTCATCTTCACTCATAGAATTTGACATACCATAAGAGTTTATATCATCTTTAGATGAATGGTTGGATAAAGATGTAGATAACTCATGTTCTTCTCTGTTATCAACTAGTGCCCTATCTAAGTTCATATTTATGCCCAACTTTGCAGATGTCAAAAGCCTTCTAGGTGTTTGATTGGGTTCAACAAACACCCATCTTGTCATTATTCCTTATGGCAGTAACCTTTCGATAAATTTTGTAGTCTTGTAGTGAAGAGTTCATTTTTTATCAAATTGAAGTCATAAACAAGTATGTCAACATCCTTTAATTTTAAGAGTTTAGTGCAATGATGATTATATTTTGACCCTTTATTTTTCTATTTCTATTGATTTGTTTATCAACTATCATCTCTGACTTGTACACACCATTGAATAGGTTTATCTATTGCATATTGATATACTTCAACTATTCTAACATCTTCATTTTCTTTAATGACCTTTATAACCTTGGAAATCTAGAATGGATAACCATGTGGATCTCCATCCACTAACACTACAATCATGCAACCTTCCTTAATATCATGTACGCAATCCTTGTAAAGGTCTTCCATGGCTTCAAGTTATGCACTTGATCTTCTAGAACCAACATACATTTCTCTTTCCTCTACCTATGAAGACTCAATAATACCTTGAGATTGTTGTTGTTCAACAATGTTTCTTTCCTCATATTCATTTGGCATATTTTATGGCCAAATAAATAGAGTCTTCAAAAGTGTATATCTATTTCTTGATCTTGAAATGATGTCACTTTGATCATTAAAAAAATAATTCCACCATCCTTAATCGACAACATCAAAAAAATCATTTGTGTTTTAAATAGTTTTTTTAATTTCTTCCAAGCATTCATAATAATTTGCATCTCTCTTATGCCTTTGTGCATTATGGATTTCAACAACTGGTTATAATAACAATAAATTTGATTTAAATATTGGAATATCTAGAATGAACTTCAAAAATGCTAAACCTAATGAAGGCCCTCATTCTACAATATTTGAATGCCTTTTTTTCCATATAAATGTTTCCTCGTCAAATTTTTTGATAAAGAATGATGTTAGGTGTTAATGTCATTAAGTTGTTAAATGAAATTTTCTTCAACATGTGATAAATCTTCACATTTCAATAATTTCTTCCAATATGTGAAAAATAAGCTCTGGAATGTATGATTCTTAATACATTCAATTAATGATGGTAGACTTTCAACATTATTCCTCCTCAATGTTACTAAACAATGACTAGTCATTTGATCAATATGGCCATGAGTGTATATGTAGGTGATAACACAATTGGAAAAAAGCATTTTGGCAAGCCCTTGTGTATCCAAGTGATCAAAATTTCAATCCCCCTAGACATGTCTCACTAGTCGAACTTAAAAAAAGAAAAATATTGTCATGAGTGTGCCCAACGAAAAAGGAACCAGCTTTTACCTTTTGGAATATTCCCAATTCAATAAGTATGTTTGATATCCATATACAATCTGAATTTTGTTTTCATGAATAATGTTGTCTAATTGTAGATACAAAACTTGAGGAGGATTACCATACTAATGAGCGAGCACTTTATGAATTATAGTGATGGTGAGATTTGTGCCATTATGAATATTTGGAGCTATGAAATAAACTCTTGTACGCATTTTCCTACACCATACAACCAACCAAGTGAAACTAAATAAAATTCTCCTCCTACAATTTTTTGGTTTGTAGAAAAAAAGTGGTAGAAGTGTTTTCTTCTAGTTCATACCATCAATTATCAAACCTAAATATTTATTTGGAACACAATAACATGTATTTTGACGCTTGCACAACTTTTTCCTTTTACTTGATCGCTAATTTTGATGCCTTTGAAGTGCTTTGACAATGGAATTTGTACATAACATCAAACAACCTAATGATAATTCATTGTTGTAATTGATAACTATTCAATTATTACAAGTAATGTTATGAATGCATACCTCTTTTTGCTTCTTCACATTTATCCTTTTTTAATTTAAAATAAGTACAAGTACTAAAAATCCCCATCCTTGACTTCTTAGGAATATAAGCATTGTTGAATTCTTCCACATCCTTGTGAAATATGCATATGTAATAAACATATTATTTCCTTTAACACCTTCTACATATTCTTTGTATAAGTTGTAGGTTTCTCATATTGAGAAATTATCTAGAATATGTATTGTCTCTTTATCTTGTATTCACTTTCCATGTTTCGAAAAGAAGCCTCACATCCATAACAATGTAGTATTTTTTCATGGCCCAATCTCTCATCTATGGTGTACTTTGGAATAAAACATAGGTCTTTTTCCAATCTTCTTTGGATTCTTGGTAGACGAATATTACCAATTGAATGCAAATTTTTGAAAGCCTATTGATATATTAAAAGATTCCTAGTGTGATAATCTTGACTTGTCTTAGTAAATATCATGCACCACCCTACTAAATATAAATTTTACATGATTTTATTCATTGAAAAATACATCTTCCTTTTCTCCAAGGCATACTTGAAGTCTATACATTTCAATCAATCATTTGGACAACATGTGCATGAAACCAAATCAATAGTGGAACTTGTTATCATAAGAAATTATTTCCTGGCCCTTATAACTAGAATAATTTGGATTAATATAAAAATGCCTATTCCTAGTCATAGATACAATATTTGCTTGCAATATCTCCATCATTTCATCATCTTCTCTACAAGTAATTTCCCCATCATTAGGAGGAATATTATCCTCACTATAATCATATTCAACATTGTCAAAAATTCTTCACCATCCTCATTAGTGTCTTTGAAATCCTCACTTGGAGAAAATTATTCACCATCCTCATTAATGTCTTTGAAATCCTCACTTGGATAAAATTCTTCACCATCCTCATAAATGCCTCTGAAATATTCACTTAAAGGAAATTCTTCACCATCCTTAGTAGTTCCTCTGAAATACTCACTCAAAGAAAAATCTTCACCATCTTCATTGGTTCCATTGAGATCCTGGAAGGAAATGCTTCACCATCTCCATCAGTGCCTCTAAGACCCTTGCTCGAAGAAAATTCTTCACCATCCTCATCGATGCCTCTGAAATCCTCTCCATTGTCCTCGTTAGTGCCCCTAAAATCATCGCTCATAGGAAATTCTTCACCATCCTCATCAGTGCCTCTGAAATCCTCACTCGAAAGAAATCCATTACACTCATCGATGCATTTAAAATCCTCACTTGGAGGAAATTATCCACCATTGTCATCAATGCCTTTGAGATCCTCACTTGGAGGAAATTATTCTTCATCATCATTAGTGCCTTTGAAATCCTCTCTTAGAGGAAATTTTTCACCGCCCTCATTTGTGACCCTGGAACCTTCACTGGAATAAAATTCATCATCTTCATCAATGTCTTTGAAATGCTTACTTGAAGGAAATTCTTCACCATCCTCATCAATGCCTTTGAAATCTCGCATAGAGGAAATCTATTATACTCATCTCTCCCTTTGAAATCCTTAAAGTAAATTATTCACCATCCTCATCGGTACCTTTGAAATGTCTACTTAGAGGAAATCTGTCATTTTTCATCTATGCTTTTGAAATCCTCGCTCAAATGAAATCCTTCACCATCCTCATCAATGCCTTTGAAATCCTTGCTCGGAGGAAATTCATCATCCTCATTAGTGTCTTTGAAATCCTCGCTTGGAGGAAATCCCTTTCCATCCTCATGCGTGCCTTTGAAATCCTTGTTTGGAGGAAATTCTTCACCATACTCATTTGTACCTTTAAAATCCTCGCTTGGAGGAAATCCATCATCCTCATATGTGCCTTTAAAATCCTCACAGGAAGGAAATCCATCATCCTCACTTGTGTCTTTGAATCCTCACACAGAGGAAATTCTTCACCATCCTCATCTCACCTTTAAAATCCTTGCTCAAAGGAAATCCATTGTCCTTATAAAGACCTTTCAAATCCTTGCTTGGAGGAAATTATTTAGCATCATCATCAATGCATTTGAAATCCTTGCTCGAAGGAAATCCATCATCCTCATATGTGCCTTAAAATCCTCACTTGAAGGAAATTCTTCATCCTCCCCTTCATAAGTGGTGTCTTCAAAGTCCTTAGAATTATGAATTACTTGATTAGCATACTCAATATCATTACTTGCACTTTCATCAAACTCCCCATTGTGTGAGAAAATAAATTTTATTCATGATAGAGGCATTCCTATTATATTATTCAATATGAATAAAACTAGTGTGGGAACATACATTGGAGGCGATAACTTTTCAGACGATGGAACGCATAGCTAGGGTTTATAGAGGCATTTGCTTCTGTCACAGATCAACTAGAAATGGCCAAAGAATGTTGTGTTTTCCAGAGTATTTTGAGCTAGACAAACAATTCCCTATAGCAGAAAGGGTGGCATGCATCGTGAGTCTGCATGAGGTAGGAGAAGGTTGCTTCAACTAGCAAAAGTGGAGAAGGGAATCCTTCATAGTGATGGCCAGTGGCATATCTATGAAATCAAGGGAAAGATCAAGTTTTTTATCTTTGTGTGGCCATGTCTTTTAGATCAACGTGAGAACATGTTGGTGTTTTTATTGGTTGTTTTCATTGTAGGTTATGAGGACGTGCCATATAGAGAAGAAGGGCTTTGATTGGAAGGTGAGCCTCTTTCTTTCCTTCACGATGGTGTTTGCAGTTGGACTTGGAAACAAGATCACATATCTGAGGATTGCTTTAGTGACAAGGGATCGTCCAAAAATGAGTTTTCTTGAAAATAATGATGAAGAGAAATCCCAAATATTCCCTTAGATTGAAATATATCAAAAGGAAAAAATGGATCTCAAGAAGGGCTTTCAAATATTTGTTAAAACCATAAAAGGGAACACAATTATTTTTTGGGTTTCTAGAACTAATCATGTTATGGCTTTAAAATAGTAGATAGAACATCATATTCTTGTGTCATTACAATGCCTATTATGTGAAGGGAAGCAATTAAAGATTTTTCTCTATTGCAAGGCTCTAATATCTCAAGGAAATCCACGATTGTCATTTTTGTGAGGATTTATGGTGGAGCTATGGGTAATAAAAATCTAGAGGCCTCAGGATCTCATAGGGAAGCTAATGGATCCAAAAACCCTATGCGTGGAGCCTCAGGATCCAGAAACCCTAATAGATCAGTCTCATTTAAGAATACGATGAAAGGGAAGGCAGGGAAGGCCTCTATAAAGAATCCCATTTCTGCAAACCATATTCAAAATGTGTTAGGACCCTACATGGTCGAACAAATGGAACAAGCCCCAACAATGGAAGTTAAAAACATAGAGGTAATCATGCTTTTCTCTAATCTTCAATCTTTTGTTATAATATGTAGGTTTAAGTATTTTTTGCCAAGGTCTAAAGATTTACGCCAGTGCGTTTTTTCTTCTTATACACCTAATTGTAACATCTACTTATGCTCAAAAGGTGTTTTCATAGTTGACTTCAAAACACAGAAAGATCTAGAGAGAGTCCTAAATGATGGGCCATGTTTGTGGGGTAGAGCAAGGCTCTTTATTACCCTATGGTTTCTATATCTCAATGCCACAAGCATGGTGGTCACAAAAATGCTAGTTTGGGTGAGATTACCAAACCTCCCTCTTCCTTTATGGCATCATTAGTTGCTAGAAGATATTGGAAATACTCTCGGAAAATTCAAAAAGATGGAGCTTGATAGAACAATAAAAGGAATCTTCACTTTTGCTAGAAGACCTCAATAAAGGTCCACCTGACTGCATCCATTTGAAACAAAAAAACTTTTAATGGACCCAAGTATTGTATTATGAGAACATGACATTTAAATGTTGAATGTGTCATATAAAAACCTATAGATTCACAAGCTAATGCAATTTATGAAAGCAAGAGACAAGAATCTACTTATACTCTTTACAGCAAAAGCCCATAAACATCGAGCAAACAATAATCAATAGAGGAAGAGAATCAAAGGTGCATAACACAATAAATATCCGGGGAAAGTCAAAACTCAAAATCCCACTATTTGTTTTGTATTAATCCGGAAAATCAAGATGAAATTAAAATGCATGTTCTCTCTAGAACAATCCCAGCACTCAACAAATTCAATCTCCAACTCATAAGCAAGATCAAGGCCAAATCTTAGCTAATTCACAAGCTCTCCAAGCCTCTATTCCAATGTGTAATTCCTATGAAGGATAGCTTGTATTTAAAGGGAAACAAAGCCTCTAAAAATAGTGCAATCCCTCAAGGATTAGTTCCTGATTGCATGCACTATCAGTGCAACTCAGAAAAATCTAAAACAAATAGTACATTGTCCTTGCACTCTAGTCTCAACTAGGTCTTTCTCAGAATCAACATGCATGAGTTTTTGATGGGGGAACCTTCAGTTAACTATAGTAGCACTAATTAGGGCACTAGTGTCCCAACTGATTGTTTATTCACTATTAGTTCAAGAAACTGATTGGAACTAATTTATCTGGACTTAACTCAATAAATTGAGTTAAATAATTACAACTCATTCATAACTCATCCTGAACACCTATAAGTTAGGGAGAACATATACATGTCTTCTAAAATACTTCCAATTCGAATTTTCTAAATTAATTAAGTTAATTAAACTTAATTAATTATTTTCAAATTGTTATGAGAAAAGAATTCTACTTTAATTCACAGTCAAATTCAAGGATAAATTAAACTAGAATTTCTTTTTGCCATTTCTCAACATGTGTTTTCAAACATGACACCTGCAGAACACTAGCCCTTAGGAAAAAAAGATCTCAAAAAAGAAAAAGTGGCAGGCCCATAAGCCAAAGGGTTGGAAAGTATCTGACCCTCTATTTTTTAATGAAGAAGAAGAAGAAGAGAACATGGAGGAAAACCCAACAAAGGATCCATATGAAAAACATGTTAATCAAGCATACAGAAGGGGCCTAGACAAGTCAAGAGTCGAGACTCGCCAGAAAGATATTGAACTAGTAGAGATCAAAGAAACTAGGTAGCAGAAAGAGGAAACACTCAACAAAAAGGCATGGGGGTATAAAGATAACTCATGTATCTGGGAGCTCCAAATCAATCAAAGAAGTCCCTATGTAGATATCTGGAAATGAATTGGCCATGGTAACAGTCGAACCTAGCAAAGGTGTTTGGAGAAAGGAAAATTTAAGTGATTTTTATCACACTTAACCCAAGCAAACTTTATATAATTTCATTTTTTTTCTTTTTATTTCTCATCGGTCATAAGGATGAAATGTCTGAATGCTTAACAATATCTACAAAATGTAAATTTTTTCCTTGTTTTTTCAGGTTGTATAAAATTACTATTTTTTCCTTTGAAAAACTAGGGTGACAACAAGATGTTGATGTTATAAAGAAAGAAAATTTACTATCAGATGAATCCATGAACTTTCAAAAAAACATAGAATGATGCAACTTCTCGCTCTCCAAATTAAAAACTTGTAACTCAGAGAATAAAATTATCCCTCCAAAGTTTCCCCTTCGAAAATCCCTTCCCCACAAGTTTCCTTTCAAAATTCCCCCCAAAAAAATTACTTAAAATTTATATTAAAAATTTTGCCCCTGCTTCTCTTCAAATTCTCCAACTAAATTTTCCTTTCAAAACTTTCTTTCCCAAATCAAATAAAATTTTATTTTAATTATCTAACATTTATTAGGCAATAAAATTATTTTCCCCCATGGATCTAATTGCCCTGAATGGCCATGCCACTTGCTTACAGAAAAAATGATCAGCACCCACCACTTTTCTCCTTCATCCTTGGATTGTCTCACAGAACCTCCACATACCTAGAGTCAATGGTCACTCATATGCCACCCACTACATATGTGTTCTTTGCATCATGCTCACAATATGGAGTTTTCCTCTTCCTTTTTCGGCTTCTACGCTCAATGACTAGCCTCATTCGCCTACCTACTATGCTCTTGCAATCATCGACACCCCTATGCCTCCTGCACATCCCATGAATCCCAGTTACATAACCATGAACCGTGAATAAGGGATATTCTGTCATGTTGGCCATGGAAGGGAACGAGGTCGCCCACCCACTACCCCTGTTATTGAGGAAGATTGAGCTTTGTATGACAACATCATTCCAGCTCATATTCAGCACTAGGTCAAGGAATTAGAAGTTGAGGTTCACCAAGGGTGGAACATACATTGGGTGCTCCACAATCTCCTTTCCCAACAATCCCGATGCAGCTTGATTCATTGTTCCATACCCTCGTTGTGATTTCCAGGTACATGGCAGTCACGCCTCATTTAATCCACAATCCCATCCCCCAATGATGGTGAAATTTTTATATTTTTGACTCCCTCTTGTTCGAATTTTTCATTATGCGCCTTTGTCTCTCCCACAACTTCCCTGCTCTCTTGGAGAATCTTTTTTATTCCCTCTGCAAATATGCTCTGCCTTTCCTCATTCTCTTGCCTTTTATCATGGTTCACGAGTGCAGATGTGTCAGGCGCAATAATGGTGGACGTGGCGATAGCTGGCCCCCTCCTGTCATTTATTTTGATGAGGACCTTGTTCTTTTCGACCCAAACATCCCAATGAGCATTCAACGTAGTGCAGTTTCTTTAGAAGCTGATGAAAATAAGTGCCATGGCGATGGTCAATGAGCCCTCATAAATTTACTTCCCTAACACTTATGGAAGCAACAACGGGCCAAAGACACCAACTCGCCAAATGTTTCCAAGGCCAACGCTCAAATCAATCACCTCTGTCAGTCTCTCTATCAACTATCCTGCTTATTCAGCATCTCCTTCCTTTCTGATTCGCTCTCCACCTCCTCGTCCAACTCCCAAGATGGTCGCAGCTCTCCCTCCTTCTTGCCTGCATCTCCCTCCCACTCTGTCTACATTGATGATGCTTAATAACATGGTAAAAAAACAGAGAATCTCTAGCTCAACAAGCTCAACAACATTGTCAAGCTACGACTCAAACGCATGTCCAGGCTTTGGTTCAACAAGTTTCAAGTCGTTACGATTGTCTCATTGTCGGGGAACCTTCAGATGACATTGCAGCTCAAGTGAAGACTAACAATGTGTCAGATGTCTCTGTTACATCCAGAGGCCAGCAAATTGTTTAATTTGTCTTTCCTTAGGGTTATTATGCTAAGGTCTTAAGCTTATCGTAGGGATTTTTGTCTATTAGTCAATAGTTTTGTTCGCCACCTTCTTTGGCTTTGTCTTTGTTTGCTATGTTGGTCAACAACTTTGTTCGCTACTAAGTTTTTCTGGACTCCTCGTTCCAAAACTCCTCGTTCCACTCAGAGCCTTTAGTTTCCCCATGATGCGCAGTTGGTCCCAACCAGGTTCTCAATGTCATCACTATAACCCTCTAAATTTTATACATTATTTTTGTTAATATAAAGTTCTTGACTTGCTTAAAAAAATAAAATTATTTTTCATATTTATCTTTTATTTTTTATCCCACATTTACTAAATTTTAAAATTTTAAATGATGCATATATTATTTGCTATATATTTCCTTTCTTCCTTTGTATTCCTCACATCAAATCTCTCATAAAGCATTAGATAGAAAGCTTGGAACAAATGATAAAAAGTTACAAAATCAGTAAGAAGAAAATTTGTGTTTTTAAAATAAAAACCACCAAAAATACATCATATTTAAGAGAAAACACACACAAAAGAAAATACACAAAAATATATTTTAGGGACATTCAAAAGGGGAAAACACTATTTTAAAGTATATTTTGGAGACAAAGAAATAAAAAATTAAAAATAACCTTTTTAATTAAAAAATGACATTTAAAAGGGGAAAACACTATTTTTAAGTATATTTTGGAGACAAAGAAATAAATATTTAAAAGTAACCTTTTTAATAAAAAAAAATAGTTAAATTGTTTTTTAATCGTTTTCTCTTTTACTTTTTAAAAAACAAAAAGCCAAAAAAGTCTCAAACACATCAATAGTTTTTAAGGAACAATACTTAAATTTAAATAAAAAAGACCTTTAGTAATATGCTGAATAACGGTAAAAATAAAGGAAAAAATAAATAGAAAATTTTAATAAAATTATATATATATATTAATAAAAATAATATTTTAAAATTATGTAATAAAAAACAATATTTTAAAAATAATAAATTAAAACCACCATTAATAAAAATTCAAAAAATTGAAATATAGTTTAGGTTGGGCATAGGGGTGATTTCTAGCACTACCTTCCCCTATTCAAATAGGGAAGTGAATCCATTTTATCATTGTAGGCGTCATGTTAGTGCTTTTTGGCTTTTTGTAGGGTTAAGGGTAATGCTATAGTTACTTATATATATATATATTGCTATAGTTACTTATATATATATATTTTGATATTGAAATTGATATTGGAGGATTTTAAGATGTTTGTTTTCACTTTTTAACTTAAATTTTTTTGGAGTTTTTGTGGATGCTAAATCAATTCATAAATGTAATTAAAAACTGATTTTAACTAACACCAATTAAGATTTGGACAAAAACAAATCGTTAGATTTAAAAGAAAGACTTTATAAACTTATATATAACTAATATTTGTTTTCATTTTTCCAAAAAAAAATATTAAATTTTTTTAATTTATATTTTCATTAATTTTATTTATATTTTTAATTTATCTTTTAATTGCTCTCTATTTTGAGTTTTTCTAATTTATTATTTTATTAATTTAAAAAATAAATATTATAGTTTTAATATTTTTTTTATTTGTTTGGTTTTTTTCTATAATTTGTTTTTTAAATTGTTTTATGATATTATTTTTTTAATTACTATTTTTTAAGTTTTTAAATAATTTTTATTTCAAAATTATAAGTGTTTTTGTTTTTTGGTTTTGTTTTGTTTTTTTGTTTTTTGTTTTTATAAAGATCTTAAGGAAGGTGTCTAGAGCAATGTCTCTATTAGACTTGGTATGATTTTAGCTCACAAGAAAGGGGTATGTGGTTCTCACTATAGTTGGCATTGCATGTGCTCCCATCACTTTATTAATCATGATACAAAGTTGGCACAAGGTTAAATGTAATTTGAATATTGCTAGTGGCATAGGGAGGTATAGAGAGGCTTAGTAGGAGAATTCTATTAGATTGGCAAAGCTAGAGGGGAAAATTGATAGTGTTGGCCCCAAGCTAACCATTTTAGCGAGGAGATCACCTGACATTTCCAGTGCGGATGCTTGGAGATTCTGCCCAATATGTTAATATGTCAAGGTCTAACATAGCCAACCTCTTTTTATAAGTTTCTATTTACAAGATGCTCTAATTAGAGGAAATCTTTGCAACCTCAAGACTCTAAACTTATGTTAGTAGTCCGATTTCCCTTCAAGCTTACCAATAACAGAAAAATTTTGATATATTTAATCCTCATTTTACATAATGCAAAATGCTTAACTTAAATAATAATAATAATAATAATAATAATAAAATTTTGATCTATTTAATCCTCATTTTACATAATGCAAAATGCCTAACTATAATAATAATAGTAATAGTTAAAATTTTGTTTTAAGTTTTAATCAATTTTTATTTTTTATTTTTTCCAAATTAATTATGTTTTAAGTTTATTTAAAGATAAAAACATTAATTTTATTATTTTTTTTTACAATTTTTTTATATGTTTTTTCTTTTCTATGTTCATTGATTTTACATATATAATATTTTTTAAAGTTTTGAATGTTTTTTAATAATAATATTTATACATATTTTTTAAGAAAAAAAATTTATAATTTTTTATTTTCCAAATTTAAATTAAAAAAGAAGTTGTTGTTTAAATACATTTCATTATCACCGGTTCAATTCCCCGTGGGTGCTTAGTTTAGTCTTAACATAGAAAAAAAAAAAAATACATTTCATTAGTATTATAAAATAAAACCTAAAAAAAAGGGAGTTGTCTATAATGCGACTTTTTGGAGATTCCGGTGACGGAATCCGGTGGAAGAAATTGAGGTTAAATCTTGATTTGTTGCAGTTAAAATGGTTTTTTAACTGCATATTTGGATTCAGCACCCTCGAAAACCCCTGTGACGCTTTCATTGTGCAGAAAATAGCTATCAAACTTGCGATTCCAATAAATTCCTGCCGGATTTTGACCGGGAAAACCCGCCGGAAAAGCTTTCAAAAAGTCGCATTATAGACTATTTCAAAAAAAAGGGGCTCCTTTCAATCCACAACACGAATCAAGTGGTTGGTATACTCACTTAAGAGTATACTAATTTAAAAAAGAGAAATATATTTTTTCAAAATTAAAATTAAAATTAAAATTAAAATAAAATAAATAAATTCGTGGATTAAAAGAAAAAACGTTAATAGAATTATTAATAATTATTTTTTAATAAAATTATAAATTTAAAAATATATATATATATATGTAAAATTAATTAAAATAAATTAATAATAATAATAAAAAAATGGAGATGGTGATGATGGTTCTACTGAGATTGGAGAGAAGCCTTCCGAGCTCACTATAATTTTGACATTTTAAAAGGATAGGAAGGTCAGTATTGCAATAGAGATTTTGAAACTGAGATCAAATGTGGTTGTGCTTGGGGCACTCTAAGAGGAAGTGATTTTCATCCTCGATGTTCGTATTCTCACAAAGATGGCACAACTTTTCCATCCAGCGTGTTTTAGGAACTGCCCAACGACCCGTTTCACTATGGAGCTCATGAGAGTTCATTCTAGTCTTGGCTATATTAATTTTCTTCTTTGAGCTAGTTAAAACAGAGGGATACTTTTGATCTTTTAAGGTAGGGTTGATGACCTCCTTATAATATCTTAATTTTCTTTTAGCTGCTAAATCTTCCTGACACCACATTTTTTCTTTGAACTTAGAAGTAACAATATTTTTAATGTTATTAATGTTTTGCAATGCAACATTCTCGTCGATCTCCCAATTGTTTAACCAGGCCCTGGTGTCTTTATACCAGCCTCACTTGAGCCTTAGATGGTTTAACCAGGTCCTAGTGTCTTTATATCAACCTCGCTTGAGCCTTAGGTGGTTTTCATAGCTAGGCTCTCCATAGGGGGAAAGACCCACTTCTATAAGGAGAATAAGATAGGGTGTGTTGCTTTTAATTTTGAGGTTATACATTATAAAACATTTCTGGATTTGCTCAATCATTCTCCAAGATTCTCTAAAAATGCTACAATCCCAAACCTCACATCCATATAAGATAACCAAGATAACTAAAGTTTCAATTTAAATAAAAATTTATTCATAAATTCATGAATTAAAAAATAAAATTAATAAAATCATAATTTAAAAAAAAAACATTTAAAAATATATAAATATAAAAGTAATTAAATAATAATAATATAATAATAATAAATATAAAAATTACAAATTAAAAAAAATATTAATAAAAATAAAAATAAAGATAATGAATTGAAAATTAAAACCAACATTAATAAAAGTAAAAATAATAAAAATTCATTACATTAGCCATAGTGGTGATATCGAGTCGTGCCCTCCCCTCATTCAAAAGTGGAAGTGAACACAGTTCATCGTTGCAGTGGTAGTGCTAGTGCCCTTTTGGCACCTAGCAATGCACAGGTTAACGTCGGAGCTTGCCTCTCGACCCAATGTAAATTGTATTTTATATTGTAATTATAGTGTTGATGTTTTTTTAATTGGTGTTTTTATTATTATTATTATTTTACAGAAATGGATAGTGGGTATATTAAATATTTGGCTTTAATGTCAAAGAGCAGATTACAAAAGGTGAGTCTAATTCTATGAGTACCTCACAACCTTGCAAGGTTGTGGCATTTATGCTTAGCTCACATCTCTTTTAGCTGCTACTAAGTGATCAACTTCAGATATTTTCCCAAGTTTGTGAATACATACAAACTGATTTAACAGTAGGCAGTAAAACATGACAGCTTTCTACATTAAGGAATTGGTTCCCATGTTTCCTGTCCGCCTCCTTATTATTAGTCTCAACACATGGTAGAAATTCAATTTCTGGAATGATTCTCCAAGATCTGTTATTCTGAAGATCAGCCTTGCAAGTCTTAGGTCCGTTGGCTTAGAATGTGTCACCATAGTGTTAGTAATAACCTAAGAGTCCCCAATTACATTAGCCTCCCTGATGTTCAACACTTTCAAAATCTTGAGACCTTGGAAAAGAGCCAAAGCCTCAGCTTGAATGCTAGAAGTGGTGCCCAAACCCCAAGCGAAACTGTGGATCGTTATGCCATCTGGATTTAGTATGACGCCTCTAGCGCCAGCTCTTCCAGGATTTCCCTTTGCAGCCCCATCAAAAAATAGAGAGTATCTCTGATGATTTGTGATCCATCCCTGGAATTCTTTAGCTGTAGCCCTTATTTGCCATTCTTTGGGGAGGGAGATACTCTTTGCAATTTTTTGGAACTGAAGATCGAGAGAAGAGCCCCAATTTATATCTTGCTGGCTGAGATTTAAATCGTCTTTATGATCTCTCAGACACTCTTTTAACTGGCATTTAATCTTAACTACCACAAGCTTGGCATCCTGTTCGTAGTTTCTGAAGATCCTTTTATTTCGCTCAAGCCAAACCTACCAACAGATTATTTTAGGGAGAGTAGACCAAGCAGCTTTGATAATTTTGTTTTTGGAGGAGGACCAGGATACCTTTGCAGCCATTTAGCAAAAAAATCAGGAATGGAGGAAGGCAAAGCGAAGCTGGAACTCAAAGTTCCCAGCAGCTCGGTCCAAATCTACAATGTGAAGATGCATTCAAGCATCAGATGAGTTACGCTTTCCTGGTTTACCTTACAAAGGCTGCACCTTGAAGGGTCGTGGAAACCTCGCTTCTGAAGATTATCATCTGTCAAGATTTTGGAGTGGCATAGCAGCCAGTTGAAGAAATCGATTTTTGGCAAGGAGGGATAATGCCATATCCCTTTCCATGGCTTTGGGTTCGTGGCCACATGAGGGCGCTCACACAGCTTGGCGTATCCTTGAGCTATGGTGTATCCACCAGCCTGTGCACCCCAGCCTCTTGAGTCCCGATTTCGAGCCAGCGATGGAGCCAATCTATGGAGCTTGGAAAGCAAGACCTCGTGCTCCATAGACAATTCTGGGGGCGTTTGAAGATTCTAGCCAGCCCAGCGTGAATCCTGCCAGACGGAGATGTCCCACAGGGAACGCATTCTAGCCTCATTCATCCATCTGCGCAGTGCTTGAAGAGAGCGACAGTCTCCCAACGACTCATTATTCATTATTCTGTCTGTCCAAAGGTTGATCCTTTTTCCATTTCCGGGAACCCAGTAGGCATGAGCATTGATGAGAGGACAGGCTTTGATACAGAGCTTCAGAAAGGGTGTATTTGGATGTGTCAGAGGGTGATCTAGACAGCGGGAGCGCTGGCCTTTGAAATATTTTTTCCAAAGAGCTAATTGCGCCCAGCCAGGGTTAGGTGCAATAATTCTCCAGATTAGCTTAGCTCCCATTGCAATATTATGATAGCCAAGATTTTTGAAATTCAAGCCTCCTTCCAACAGCGGTTTGGAGATGGATTCCCAGTTGACAAGCAGAATCTTTTTCTCATTCTGCTTGCCCCCCTTCCAAAATTTTTTCGAATAATCTCCTCCATTTTTCTGAGAATACCAGTGGGAGCAAGAAGGACAAAAAACTGAAATAAGGGAAGGCTGTTAAGGACTGATTTGATGAGAACAGACTTACCAGCAATGTTAAGCCAGGAAAAGCCCCAGGCAAGTAGCTTGTTCTTGAATTTCTCCAATTGGGGGAGCCAATCTCTGTTGTAGGCTCTTTTGAGAAATACAGGGAGGCCCAAGTACTTGAAGGAAGTCCAATTTGAGGAGGCGGCGAAACCAAAGGATCTGGAAATGGCATTGAGCAAGCTGGGAGTGGTGTTCCAGCAATAGATATGGCATTTGCCATTGTTTAGACTGCTTCCCGAGATCATACAAAACTCGTCCAGAGCTTCTTTAAATCTGGAGGCAATGAGTACAGAAGCAACTCCCAATAGCAAGGTATCATCCGCAAAGAGGGCATGATTTATGTTTTTAATGCCTCTTGCTATGCAGAGCCCAGCGATTTCCTGATCTGTCATTTTTTTGTCTAAATAAAAACTGAGAACTGAGGCTTGAAGAACAAAAAGAAGTGGTGAGAGAGGGCACCCCTGCCTGAGTCCTCTCGTGGCTTTGAAAAAATCAGCACCTCTGCCATTTACTAACGGGGCGATCCAAGGCTCCGAATTGCAAGCCCGAATCCATTTTATAAAATTCGCACCAAATCCAAGCTTATGTAAAACTTTCAGCAAAAAACTATGCCTTACTCGATCAAATGCATTTGCTAAATCAAGTTTGACAACCATACCTTTTTCATTACGAGTCAGACTTGAGTGGATTGCCTCTTGGACCAGAATGAAGTTGTCCACAATCTGTCTCCCTTGAATGAAGCCTCCTTGGCTTTCCGGAATGTGGTGTTTTTATTATTATTATTATTGTTTTGTTTTGGGTTAAATTAAAAAAATTGCTTTGTGATTTAATTTAATTTTTAATTATTAAATTTTGTTTTTTTGTTTTGTTTTGTTTTGTTTTTTTTTTTTAATTTGAAAACATTATTTTATGTTAATATTTTTTTTTAAAGTATCTATTTAATTTTATTTTTTATTTTTCATATATATAATTATTTTAGATTTCTTTTAATTTCGGATTTATCAAGTGTCTAGAGGGATCAAATCTCTTGAGGTGCAAACCTTTTTTTTAATGTAAAATTTGAGGAAAGGTTTGCACCTCGAGAGATTTGATCCCTCTCAACCCTTGATAGATCCGGAGTTAAGATGGATCTAGGGTGGTTCTAGTCGTGTATGGCCGGAAAATCTAACGAACAGATTATTGATTTTATCAATAATATGTAAAGTCATCTGATATTAAATATAATAATTTTATATATGCTAAATATGTCTCAGATTAATCTCGTCATTTTAATTTTAAATTTTCTTAGTTACTTTTGTTTTCTTTTCATATCAATTATATGAAAAGTACTTTTACCTTCTTTTCATATCAATTATATGAAAAGCACAAGTTAAATTGTAAACCATTTAAATTTTTAGCTTGTTTTAATTTTAAATTTTCTTAGTTATGTTTGTCTTTTTTCATATCGATTATATGAAAAGGATAAGTTAAATCGTAAACCATTTAAAACTTTAGCTCAAGATACTGTAGTAAACATCATACATTGTCTCTCTTTCTCTCCAATATTAATAGGTTGAATTACTATAACACAAAAATCAATGTACATTGTCAATAATTCTTTATGCTTACACTAAAATCAATGCACAATACTAATCCAATCTTTTAAAATGAATGAACCATCATACATCCAATTACATCAAATCATAAATCAACATCTACACTGAAATCAATGCATCTAATGCAAACAATTAAATAAGATTAGAAAAGAACATTTACACTAAAATCAATGCATCTAATGTAATCAATCAAATACGATTAGAAATCAACATTTACACTCAAATCAATGCATCTAGTGCAAGTAAGAAAATAGGTTTATAAACAAACATCTACACTGAAATCAATGCATCTAGTGCAAGTAAGCAAATAGGATTATAAACCAACATCTACACTGAAATCAATACATCTAGTGCAAGCAATCAAATAGGATTAGAAATCACCATCTACACTGAAATCAATGCATTTAGTGCAAGCGATAAAATAGGATTAGAAATCATCTACATTGAAATCAATGCATCTAATGCAAGCAACCAAATATTATTTTAAATCAAGATCTACATTGAAATCAATGCATTTAGTGCAAGCAATCAAATAGGATTAGAAATCACCATCTAAACTGAAATCAATGCATTTAGTGAAAGCAATCAAATAGGATTAGAAATCATCTACATTGAAATCAATGCATCTAGTGCAAACAATCAAATATCAATAGAAATCAACATCTACACTAAAATCAATGCATCTAAACTGAAATCAATGCATCTAGTGCAATAAATATTCTTCGCTCTCTCTCCCCTCCATATATATATATAGATCTCCCTCCATCTCTCCATATTTGTCTCTCTATCTCAACCCCCCAAACACACATGCTCTGTCACTCCATATCTATCAATCTCTATGTCCCTCCCTCTCTCTTCTTCCATCTCTTCACTTTCCGTCTATATCTCTATCTCCCTTTGTCTCTCTATATCATCCCTAAAACATACACTCTCTTTCTCCAACTATATCATCCCTAAAACATACACTCTCTTTCTCCAAGCTATCTATCTATCCCTCTCTCCTCCTCTCCATCCCTCTCTCTCTCTATTCCCTTCTCTCCCTCTCCCCCGCTTCTATCTCTCTTCCCTCTTGTTATCCTCTCTCCCTCCCTCTCCATCATTCTTATCACTCCCTCTCTCTCTCTCTCCACCTTTCTGTCTCTATTTATTTATTATTACCTCCCTCTCTCCCCCTCCAACTCCATCTTTCTCTCTCTCTCTTCACCCTCCAATTATGTTACTATATCCTTCCCTCTCTCATATCTCCTTCTCTCCCCCATTCTCTCCATCTCTCTTTCTTTGTCTCTTTATCTCACCCCTAAACATACACTCTCTCTCCATATCTCCCTTGTCACTCCCTCTCTCTCCATTTTTCACTCTCTATGCATTTCTTCTTCCCTCCCTCTCTCTCTCTCTCTCTCTCTCCAACTATGTTACTATATCCCTCCCTCTCTTCTTCTCTCCCCCCCTTCTCTCTATCTCTCTTTCTTTATCTCTTTACCTCACCCTTAAACATACTCTCTCTCTCTCTCTCCATCTCTCCCTTGTCACTCCCTCTCTCTCCACTTCTCACTCTCTATGTCTTTCTTCTTCTCTGCCTCTCTCCTCCTCTCTTGCAATTCCTCTCTCTCGTCCTTCATCTCCTAACTTCCTCTATCTTCCCACATCTCTCTCTCTCTCTCTCTCTCTCTCTCTCTCTCTCTCTCTCCCCGCCCTCCAATCCTCTCATTATCTCCCTCCCTCTCTCCTTCTCTCTCCCTCTCCATCCTTGTGTCTCCCTCTCCCTCTCTTACCCTTCTCTACACCTCTCATTCATCTCCCTCTCTCTCTCTTCTTTCCTCCTCTCCCCTATCCTTAAGTTTATCTCAATCTCTCCCTTGTTACCCCCCCTATCTCTCCACCTCTTTCACTCTATTTATTTGTTCTTCCCTCCCATATATATCTAGAGTTAATATATATTATAATATAACAAATTTAATATTGTATTAATCCAAAGTTATTAAATTTAATAATATTAATATTATAATATATTAATATGAATATTATATTTAATAATAATATTATATTTGGCCCATGGTATTAATAATTATTTGTCCCATGGTATTTGACTCATAGGCTTCACCTAAATAAAACATATGTTTTGAGTTTTACTAAATATAAAGAGGGTTATGGAATAAATATAAAAGGAAGTTTTATTTATTTACCGTACCTCTAGTTTATTTATATTTTTATTTACTTACCATACCTCTGGAGTAAATATAAAAAAAGTTTTATTTATTTAACATACCTATTGTTTATTTATATTTTTATTTATTTACCATACATCTTTTTTTAGTGTTCGTAAATCTCTTTGTATTTTAAATTTATATTGTGTTTATACAGACTAATAATTAGATTGATTTTTAAATAGGGCCGATATTAAATTAAAAGTGTTAAATGTTAAGCATTAAGTTTACATTTACATATTTACATTTTTATGTGAGATCTACCCCCATACTCGGTTGTTTACATTTACATTTACATTTACGTTTTTATGTGAGATCTACCCCCATACTGACATTTACATTTACATTTACGTTTATGAGATCTATCCCCATATTGGGCTGTAGAGGATTTTATGTGAGATCTACCCCCATACTAGGTTGTAGGGCACCTCTCGGCGTAATAAAAAAAATCATATATATTGTTGGACACTTAATTCGCTAAGAGTTTTGGGTGTGGAATGTGAATAGTCAATGGAGTCTAAGAAATTTTGGAAGATGAATCCAATGGTCATGAACAATGTATTTATGTGTATCTTTATGAATAATAATTCATTTAATGATTATCTTACTTTTGTTGTCCAATATTTTGTGTTGTTTAACATGATATCACAGTGGCTGTATTCTGGGCCTACTCTAATTTGAGCCACTCATTTTGTAGCCATTTCTGTCCTACCATTCAGAATCCTCTTAGTCATTTCTTTGTAATAATCTACTAAAAAAATGTCATTTTGGTTAGCTTGTTAGCGCTAACACAACAATTTTGTGCCTTCATTCTTGTCAAGCGTTATGATGATTTTTCCTTCTAAGGGATTGAATTTTATACCTTCAAATATTTATGCATTGGCTTTGTAAGGCTCATTAGGTCTAGACGATGCTCTTGTTCCTTTAATGCTTTCTTCTATGCAACTCCCTATCTCCCTAACACTTTGTTTTGTTCTCACTCGTCATAACTATTACCTATGACACTAAAACCCTAATGCTACCCAACACTAGTATCTTTGTGAACGCTCTAACACTCTTTGTACAATGGGCAGGCATTTCTTGAATTGATTTTTCACTCCCCTGGTATTTGACTACACTACTGAATCTACCGACTTTTGATCTCCATGCATGCGATGCAAGAGGGCCACACTCAACAACAACAGTACACCAATTTATTTCGCTACATAGCTTGAGTTTCACCTTTATGAAATATAGTTTTGTGGGCAGCATCTGTGATTGAGGGAATTCATCCATTAACTACTACAATCATTACGACTGCCTGAAAGGAGGCTTCAGGGAATCTCAGGGATGGGAGAGCAAGTGAGTTCAGTTTGAGGACCCTCATAACAAGATCCCAAAATCCTCGAAAACATCTTCCGAGGCTTGGAAATCAAGTGTATGGTCTTGGGAGAGGGAGTTTTGTGAATCATTTGGTCTCCCATGGGCATGTTTACATGCATAGTGATAATGCAACATCTACATTGGTGCGCAACATGCTCTTCATGGCCGATGGTTTGCTGGAAAAATGATTACAACAAGATTCATGTCTTTATTCAGGCTTCTATGATCCATAATGAATTAAGAAAAGTCTTTCGGTAAAAATCACATGAGAGAAATTTTTGTCCAACGCGTTTCGAACCAACAAGTGTGGTTCATCACCAGGACCAGATGAAGAGATAGACCATGGAAAAGGCTTAACTAGAGAGCAATGCCATGGTCTACCTCTTCATCTTGTCTTGATGTTGAACCACACTTGTTGGTTCAAAACGTGTCGGCCACAAATTTCTCTTACGTGATTTCTACTGAAAGACTTTGTTTAAGATTCATATCGTCTTATAACTACGAGGAAAAATTCCTGACGACAGATGCGTTGTTCCTAAAAAAATTATTAGGGATGAAATGTCTTTTGGAGGTGTGTATTTAAATTAGTTTTCACAAATTAAAGATCAATTTCTAACGTTTCTTGTCGTATGGTGAAATGGAAACCACATAAGTCTACGAATTTATTTTTTTGTGACTGGGTTGCACTTTCAAGGAGCCCATATGAACCAATGAAGTTATTTTGGATGTACAATTAAGACTAGATTTACCACATGTTGATTTTGGCTTTATAATGCAGCAGTTGCCAACGTTTTAATACTTCTAGGCATTTATTGTTACAAGGAAGGATATAAAGTTGGTCATTGATATCTTGGATTTATTCACAAAAGGATTTGGATGTCAGACTTCACATTTATGGTTTGCTCATTTTCTTCAGCCATATTTTCTAAAGATTAGAAGTCTCTTCATAAAATACCATGACATTGTCAATGCATAAGACTAATATATAAACAAGTCAGATTGAGAGTGGTGCTTGGTGTATTTTCTATAAAAGTTGATATTTTTCATTTGTTGAACCTTTATTTTTTTCTGGAAAAAAATTGGCCAAACTTGGTGAAGTATTAGAGTTCTTGAAAACTTTGATATGTTATATTTTTCATGATATAGTAAAACCAAAAAATTCGCTTTCGCAAACATTCAAATCTGTCTGCAAAATGCACAAGACAAAATTGATTTTTTGTAGCTTGAGTCACAGCTACAACAAGATGAATTACAATAGAAAATACATCATTCTAAACTTGTTTTTGTTTAGAACAATCCCCTTTTTGAGCTTGAAACAAACAACCATCACCAGCTAGTAAGTGATCAAATTAGTAAAGTTGAGGTTGATCCCCATGAAGTGCCAAATTTAGGAGTACTTTTACATAAATATGCAGAAGTTCATGTTCCACTTCCCAAGCCAATTATCAAACCTTGGGAAGATCTTATCAACAATAAGCATATAATAGGTTTTGGATATGACAAGGAGGCATCCTTTCATACTCTAGATTATTTAAAACCCATCAAATTTTAGTGTTGGATTCCTTCAAGACAACTTTTTTTCACCTACTCCTTGTCCATAACCACAACAAATTGTCAAACGCCAACATTGTAATTGAGTTGGTCACATGAAATATCATTGTTTTGATCTTCATCCATGTGAGCATTATGGTCAACACACTCGTCATTAAAGCAGATGCTTCAGAAACAAGCCTCTTGCAAGAATGAAGATTCACCTTGGATGGATCACTTCTTAGCAATGGGATTCAACAACCAAGAAGATATTTTGGTCATATCATAGAATTTGTTCTCGAATATTGAAAGATCTTGTAGTTGAGTTTTCATCATCTTCTCACCTTCTGTTTGGCAAGAGGGAATTGATTATCATCTACAAGCTTCAAACATATAGCAAGTGAGCCTGAGCCACAGCTTGAACTTGTTGCCTAAGCTTACATCCAGAGATAGCCATACCCAAATTCAGAGTTGTATCAAAAGACAGAGAAGCCCTAAGCATGCCTTTGGTTGGTGGCCTTCCTCAAACCACCGCAAGTTGAGACCTCCCTTTTCGGGTTGAGGTTCTCATTTTTTCCGCAGGTTGAGACCTCCCTTTTCTAGGTTGATGGCCTCCCTTTTCAAAACATTAGGGACACTTCCTCTGGCAGAAGACTAACAAATTCTTGCTAAATTTGGAATTGTTTCAGGAATTGCACTAATCGTTCCAGGTTGAGACCTCAATGGTCTCCCTCTTCACAGATTTAGGGAGCACTTCCTCTAGCATAAGCCTTTAGCTACTTTTCAGATTTGGAATTGTTCCAAGAACTGCACTA
This sequence comes from Pinus tabuliformis, assembly GCA_031772625.1. Classification (NCBI taxonomy): domain Eukaryota; kingdom Viridiplantae; phylum Streptophyta; class Pinopsida; order Pinales; family Pinaceae; genus Pinus; species Pinus tabuliformis. The sequence continues at coordinate 869,899,283 of CM062806.1, read as the reverse complement.
AGCGTTCTAATGTTGGTGGTCATCCTTAAACCATTGTCGGTTGAGAACTTGAGTTCTCCCACCTTATACCTTCATTTGAGAGAGCACATTCAACTTATTGTTGTCATGAATTATTGTATTTTTGTATTATATATGTCTTCTTGGACTCACATATATCCCTTCAGTTTAAGGGGGGGGGGGGGGGGGGGGGGGGGGGGGGGGGGGTGGGGTCGGGGTGCGGGGGTGTTGGACACCTAATCCGCTAATGGTTTTGGGTGTGGAATGTGAACAGTCAATGGAGTCCAAGAGACCTTAGAAGATGAATCCAACGGTCATGAACAATGAATTTATATGTGTATCTTTGTGAATAATATTCAATGATTATCTTACTTTTGTTGTCCATTATTTTGTGTTGTTTAACATATATATTAATTTTTAAATTTTTGCTTTCCATATATATGATATTAATTTTTTAATGAGTTTTATATATAGTGTTGTACACATTTGTTTAAAAAAAATCCTTTTTGTTAATTGAATTTTATCAAACTCAAATAGTATAGGTCATTTTTTGAATACATTTCATTAATATTATAAAATAACTTCTTCTTTTTCGAGGAAGGAAATTGGTCTCCCTATCAACTCTCGGAAAGAAGGCAAGAAGGCTTGGTACGAGACCTATGCTTAGCATCGAGTACAAATATTATTTGTGCTATTGTAAAACAAGGCAAGATGTATTGCAAATATAACATGGAAGAAGGTTTTACCAAAATATGTACATTTATCGTGAAAGACATTAAAAAAGAAAATATAAGTTCACTTATTCATATATATGTATTATGTATTTTTGTAAGTATCAATATATTTTTTTAAACTTACTTATCACTGAAATGTAATATTTTATTTTGATAGGATTTTACTATGCCACTCTTACTTATGTTGGGTGTGACTTATGCTACAGAGAAAGATATCATGGAAATTATTAACACTTTCCATACCGATAAAGAAGAAAAAGAAATGACAAAGAAACATCGCCATAGTAGTTGATACTACAATAGTAAATACACACAATTAAGAAAGAGGAAATAGAACTCAACAACATAAGAAGGCTAGAAGGGTGGCTTTTCAACATGTGGATACTCAAGATGAAGATGATGTTGTCATTAATGACAATGAGGTTAGCATTCTTATTGAAATGAAGAAGAAACGTCAACATAAAAGAAGTATGTCCAAGGACATTTCTATTCTAGTTGATTATGAATAAGTTATTAATTTATGAGAAACTCCTTTGAATGATGAGGAATAAATCAAACGTTGTTGATCATTATGAAAAAACCATGGTTAGCACTGAAGATTGTAGTGAAAGTTCTAAAGGTGGAAGAGAAATCATAACACCAAGTGTTGAAGATGGTATTATCAACACAAATCAAAATGTCATTCAAAATCAACTAAGAAAGAAACAAAGTTACCAACTTTGCAAGAATAATATCGAGCTCTCATTTTTTTAGAGGTCAAGAAAAATTATGATTTTCATGCCAATTTTGAAAAGTGTTGATGAAGCATTAACCTTTGTTTTTTGGAGCATATTTTTGACACTTTAAATTTTCTTATGTATTAAGTATGGACATTTTCTTAAATGTTAGTGATTTTCATGCTGATTTTGAAAAGTGTTGGTGTAACATCAACCCCTTTTTTTGAGGGGCTTATTTTTGACACTTTAAATTTTCTTATGTATTAAGTATGGATATTTTATTTTTTTGTTTAAATGTTGATGATTTTCATGTTGATTTTGAAAAGCGTTTATGCAACCTCAATTTTTTTTTTTAAAAACCAGAATGAGTATAGTTATGTATTAAAAAGTTGCACCCGTTTGCAACAAAATTGGGAATTTACAACAGTTTATCCATGCTTCTACAAGCTAGTAATGATTTCTTTGCCCATCTAGTTTGTTGCAGTAGATATGGCTATCCCGCCTACAAAAGTTTCCCATTCTAGGGTATTTACAGTTATAGCTTCGACAAAATTGAGATAGAAGGTATCTACATTTACAATCCATCATGCTGATAAAAAAATAAAAACAAAACATAGGAGATCAGTTGTCCATTGGAGCTGGGTAGTTTAGATCTAGGCCAGGAGAAGCATCTTCCGAGCCTTTGAAATTCTCGTGATCTGTCACAGCCTCCATGTTTTCCTCCATGGTTTACACTTTAATCTTCAGATTTTCTAGCTAATGTTGCAGTGCATCCACCTCGTCCTCCAATTACCTAATGCGTTCCCATTTCTCGATCTCTTGTTCATGAATAACCATGTTCTCGTGAATTTTTCAGTGCATGCTACGTTGGAGTTCGGTCAAGACCTCTCTCAGATCCTAATGGTCTTGCACACAAGTGATACAGGAAGGTTTGTTTCTACCACATGGCCCTGAGAAACTGACCCTTGGGCTGTGGCTTCCCCACGTGCCTAACCAAGAACTAGGGTATGTACCCTGCATGTTGGCTTCCAGAACTTAACTTTTTAACAGGCTCTGGTGATTTTTTTCATTGTTTTCCACGTTCTCCTGCAACCAAGAATCCTCACTAATCCTTTGGAGAATTCCATGATCCTCGACTAATATGTGCCACCCAAACTCACTCCAACTCCAATTCTCCTCCCACTTCAAGAGAGTTTTAAGAACCCACCCAGTGTCCCAAAGCCAAAATGCCTGCAAACACTCAGACACACCCAAACCTTCCAACGCCCGCGACCCCTCAATTATTCTAAGAAATCTCATTAATTTCCTTTAAAACCTCATATGGATAGACCTTTAGTCCCTCATGTTGACTTTTAACAACATAAATCCCTACCTATGTGGCACGGGAACTAATAACAAGTAGCCTCAGCTCTAGCCACCAGGCTTTTGCAGAGGCCACCATCCCACACCCAAACCTTAAAACATACAAATTCCACATACCGTTTTTCTTTTTATAATTGTTGCTTGACCGAGAGGTGATGCAGAGATGAGTGAGGAGAATGATGTAATCGAGATCCCATGAGTACTCCATCATAACTCTACCATCCTCCATTAAATTCCCACCAAGCTCCTGATCGCTTTCAGCCATCCCAACTATTCTCCCACGAGCGAGCCCAACTTCACTGAGAACCTAAATTAATTTCTGCTCCGTAATTCTCAATTCTCTACAGACGCCTGAGGTGATGCGCTACCCAATTCTCTAAGAACCAGGGCAATAACAATGAAGTCACACACTCTGACTTAAAACAAGAACATGTGTGGTACTAAAATGACATATGACACCACATCTCGTTTGAGTGAGATCATTCGACTTGCCACAAGTCTTCATGAATGTTTGTAACTTGCAAAGGATGATGCGACAGGGGGAGAAGGATATCGGGGTGATGAATATTTCTTGGAGGGGCAAAGGAGATGGGGCCATAGGGGAGGGGGAATGGGAGTGCAAAGAGTAAGGGGATATAATCGTAGGGAGGTAGGGGGGAGTAGAGGGGGGGGGTGGCAAGGGGAGAGATAGGGGCAGGATGGAGGGGCGTCATAACTTTATGATATGATAATTCAAGATTTTCAACTTTCTTAGCATTCCTTCGAGACTTTAACAACAACCTACAAATTTCTCTCTTCATTTTCTTAAGGAATATTTGTCGTGCCCACAACATTGTTTATTACACATTTTTCCTCCTCCAGATGGCATGCCTTATTAACCTGCCTATCATCTTCTTGTTTATTTCCCCTCAAGACATGGTAGAAGTACACCGATTCGAAGTCAGGGAGAAAGTTTTGGGCTCTCTTAATGATCTGGTTTAGGTTAGTGACCTTTGCCTTTGAAGTGTTGATCATGTGCCTTATAATGATCATGTAATCTCCTAACACCTAAACCTTTTTTATACCATTTTTTTGTGTCAGGATTATTTCCAAGAGAATACCATACGCTTTTGCTTGGTTATTTGTATTCCGGCTAAGCCCCCAAGCATATCTAAATTCAATGATTCCTTCAGGATTAATGAGAATCCCTCCCCCTCTTGCCACCCCAAGATTACCTTTTGACGCACTGTCAAATTTAAGGGTCCACTTGTTTGTGGTTTTTATCCAATCCACCTAATCATCCAAGGAGAGCCTCAGAATCCAACTGGCCCTAACTCAGGGAATATGCTCCATAACTTAAGAGGTCGGGGGGGCCTCCCACGGGGTCATCCACGCGAATTCCAAACGATCCAAGGAAGGGTCTTTGACAGGTTTATGCAGTTCCATATAGGCCGAGAGGGTTGTCATTGCTATAATCCTAGATGGGGCTCAGGTCATTCTAGAAATTGCCTTATTCCTAGATATCCATATTTTCCAATTGATATACTTTGGAAGAGTGGACCAAACTTCCTTAAAATTATTTTTGGCCTGAATGGAGCCCAAATAAGATTTGGGCCAAGATTTGAAGAAGGTTTGGATGCCTGCAATCTAGATGCTTCTGCAGTATAGGAGACCAAGGGCCACAGACCAAACTTCCTTCATCACATGACACTGGAGGAAAAGATGTGAGATCGACGCCTCCTCTGATTTGCAAAGAGAACACCTTGAGGGGTCAATCTCCCCCCTCCTTCGAAGATTTTTAGTTGTAAGAATTTTTTTTATGGGTAAGTAGCTTGCAAAAGAAATTGATTTTTGGAATGGCATTTGTTTTCCATATTTTTCCCCATATCGAATTTTTAGGAGGTAAATGGGTATCAACAAGCATGTGAAAATAACCATTCTTCACAGAGTAGCTGGAATTCTTCCAACCCCATCTATCTTCCACATTTTGTGCAATGGGGGCATGTCCTCTTAACAACCTCAGGAGCCTCTCGCTTTGGGGGATAAGAGCATCTAGGATGTTATCCATCTTCCATCCCTCCCAACCACCTTGCTGGTTCCACTCAACAATATGATCCAAAGATTCCACCCCTCTATTTCTTAAGAAGAGGCGAAGGTCAACCAAAGATTGATCAGAATCCAATGACTGTAGACCTAGAATTAAATAAATAAATAAAAATATTGATGGTGGCACCATTTCCATGGATATTACTTAAATATTTTGTGTTGTAATCCCTGGAGGAATTGATCAGACGCCAAATGGGGGAACCCCATCTAGAGGCCATTTGACCAGCCCGGTCATTGGGCTATGATAGATACTTGGTCCTGATAACTTGGGACCACCACTGACTCGGATTTGTGACTAAGCTCCAATAAATTTTTGCGTTGTAATCCTTGGAGGAATTGATCAGACGCCAAATGGGGGAACCCCATCTAGAGGTCATTTGACAAGCTCGGTCATTGGGCTATGATAGATACTTTGTTCTGATAACTTGGGACCACCACTGACTCGGATTTGTGACTGAGCTCCAATAAATTTTTTCTCCTATTTCCATATTTGCAATTCCTAGGTCCCTAATACCGAGACCACCATGCCGCTTTGGGGCTCTGATTGTTTCCAATTTACTAAGTCATATTTCTTGGTTTCAATTTTGTCCCCTTCCCACAGGAATTTCCTAATGTACATGCCCATTTGGTGAAGCACACTTTTGGGAGCTTGCAGAGTTGTGAACTGATACAGAGGGATATCTGATAGGATTGATTTCACTAGAATTTTTTTGCCCGCATTATTGAGCCAAATCCCATCCCAATTTACAATTTTGGATTTCATTTTCTCTTGCACTTTTTTCCAAGCGTTTGGTGTAGTGGGTCCTAAGTATATTAGGATACCTAAGTAATTGAAATCTTTCCAATCCATGATAGATTTAAATCCCAGAATTTCCTCAATCTTTTATTTCTTTTTGCCTTGTAATATTCCAACTGTATATGTGGCACTTACTGTCACTTGTAGATCCCCCCGATGCCCTGAGAAATTTGTCCAATTTTTTTTTAAACCTCCTTGCAATAGTGGTAGAAGCACCTCCCATTAATATAGTGTCATCTGCAAACTGTCCATGGTTAATGCATTTGATGCCCTCCTAGAAACAAATTCTCGGGAGGTTGAGGGAGGCACGTTTGGACTCCAAATATCTACTCAGGGTGTCAACCATAATTATATAAAGGAAGGGTGAGAGGGGACACCCTTAACGGAGGCCTTTGAAAGCTTTAAAGAAACTAGAAACCCAACCATTCACCAACAGAGCAATCCAGGGGGAGGCGATACAAAGATTTATCAATCTTATGAAGGTCTTATCCAAACCTAGTTTATGGAGAACTTTCTGCAAGAAATTGTGTCTAACCTGGTTAAAGGCATTAGCCATGTCCAGTTTAATAAGCATGCCCTGATGACCCCATTGCCAACTAGAGTCCAGGGTTTCTTGGATGACGATAATGTTGTCAAAAATTTGTCTCCGAGGGATAAATCCCCCTTAATTTTTAGAGATTTGGAGGGGCAATAACGACTTTAGATGTTAGGCCAACAGTTTCGAAAATATATTATAAGAGACATTGCAGAGGGAAATTGGTCAAAACCTAGAGAATGAGGAGGGGTTCGAATCTTTAGGAATTAAGGCCAAGAATGAAGAATTTATACCGCCCCCATTGCACCATATTTAAAGGAGTACCCCACCAACCTACATATATCTTTCTTTATGACATCCGAAAAGGAGTGGAAGAAGCTTGCAGAGAAATCTTCTGGGCCCGACACTTTATCCAGGGGGAAGGAAAAGATTATCATTCACATTTCTTCCTCCATCGGAGGAGCAGTCAACGATCTATTCCAATTTGTTGAAACAAGGGGTGGAATTCCCTCAAGAAATAAATCTTCACTCTCCAAATTCTGAGTGTGGTCTTTGGTATACAAGTTTTTATAGTGCTCGACTGCTACTCTTTTGATTTCTTCAAACTTATTGATGATCTTTCCCCCATCAGTAATCTAAGTAATATTATTTTTTGATTCCCTAAACATAGATTTCTTGTGAAATAATTTAGTGTTTCTATCCACTGCCTTAGGCCAGTTATTTCTTGATTTTAATCTCCAGTAATCCTCTTCCTCTCTAAGATATTTGTGAAGGCTCTTGAAGGTTCCAGCTTCTTTATGTATATCCATAACTTGAATTGGCATGGTTTCCATATGCCCTTGGATTGCAACCAATTTTTCTTCCATATTTTTTGTTACTAAATTTTCTTATTGTTTTGTGCTCCTTTAGTGATATTTTCATGTCTCTTTTCAATCTGCAAATCTTGGCCTCCTAGATGGTAATTGGGCTGCCATCAATCCAGTCGGACCAAGAGGTGGAGACCATATTGAAGAAGTTAAGGACCTCCAACCATTGAGGAGAGTAATGGAAGGGAGTAGGGCCTAGATCCAAGGGCAGGGAGATTTCTAGGCGAATAGGTCGATGGTCCGATCCAGCCCAGGGGAGGATGGAAGATTTAAGGTAGTAATTTAAAGTTAGGATATTATCAGCTACAAGGAAATGGTCCAAATGGGTCGCGATATGATTTAGACCCACCCTTCTATTAGAGTAGGTGTAAAGGAATTTTTGAGGTTTGACATCATATAAGTTCAGGGCTAAGATGAGGTCCTCCATGTATTCTTGCTGGGAATCCTGAAATATGGAGCCCCCTCTTTTTTCATGGCGGCCCATTATAGTATTGAAGTTGTTGGAGAAAATGTAACTAGGTTCGGTCTTCATAAATGTAATTTTGATATTTGTACTTATTCAAGAAAAGAGAAATTATTTTTGTATTATTTGTCAATGAGTTTATTGCTCATTGAACATAGGTTAAGCACATTTTGAAGTGATTCTAGAGAGTCAAAGTCAAAATGTAATTATGAAAATACCCTTCGAGGGCATGTTACATCATGTAAGTCATCATACAATGTCAAGGAAATAACTCTAAGAATGGTCAAATCCTCTCCTAGCAGCAATGAATTCTACAAGCAACAAAAACGATGAATAAATGTTGAAATATAATGCAACTAGAAGTCGGCTTCAAGAAGGAGGGATATACCTCTATGAATAGAGGTTTTCCACTCCTCATTTGGACACACAAACATATATCTGAAATCCACAAGCCAAGAGGATGAAGTAAGGCAAAGAAAATGTGAGAAAGAGGGCTACAAGGGTAGCGAAGAAAGAAGGTGAAACAATGAAGAAGAAAATATTGTCTTTAGGGCATACACACAGCCGCACGTGCGAAGAAGTAAGGGTTGCCTACGGCTACAGCTACATTAAGATGCAAGTCATTATATCTCATAATTTTCGAGTACAAATTAGGCTTTCAAGGCTTCTCTCATCAGCGAGAAAAGGAGGAAGAGCTAGTGAGAATAGAAGGACTGTTCTAGGGTTCTTGTTGTCCACACGTGTGAGGATTTGAGAGGTAAGTTGTTACAGATTGACAATAGTTTAAAGGAAACACATTTACGAGTAGCATTTGGATGTAGAGAAAGGTCTAGAAGGTCTCCAAGATAAGCAAATAAGGACCTCCTTGCAGCGAAGAAGAGGAGACCTAATATTTTAGGGTTTACTAACCTAGAAGACAAAAGTACTGGAAGACAAAGTGCCAAAAGAAGAGCCGAAAGATGTGACAAAAGTGATAGTGCAAAAAGAGGAAGGATTTGACTCATGCTTGGAGGACATCCTAGTCAAGGGTCTAGGGTTTGGCAGTTGTTCAAATAAGAATCTTCAATAAGAGAAAAATTACAAAGGGTTTCCCTCTCAAGAGTGGAGAGGGTTTGTCCCTGTGAGAGAGCCAAATTTGTGTTCTTGTTATTTTTTTTTGGTAGCAGTTTGCTGAAGCACACAGATATGCACTAATAAGAAGAAGAAGAAGTATAAACTAACTAAGAAAAAGTAAGAAGACTTCACAAATTCTTATCAAGTCTAAGAGAATCATCACAACACTATTTTTCCCTAGATTCTCTAAGATGGTATCAGAGGGAAGGTGACACATAAAGGAAAGGGCAACTCAAGTACACTCAAGCATCAATCCTAGAAGTCTCAACCACTTCAAGGAAAATAAGCCTCTACAATACATCATTCATCAAGGAGGGATACAAAGTTAGAAGGAGAGGCTTATATAAAGGAACCTACAAAGAAGAGCATATCTACATCAAGCTACAAGTCTTCAATCACACCTCATCACCGAGCAAGTCCACTTGGAGAAGACAACTTGAAGGACACCAAGATCCAGGGAAGACAAGCCATCAAGCTTTCAAGGAGGAAGAAAATCCATCAAATCTCAAAATATATCAAGTAATAACATGTCCCCTTATGAATATACATCAATGTCCTTTTGCAAGGAAATCGATAAATTGGTAGGCACCAATAACTTTCTTGCACGGAAGAAGAGGGTTGATCTAATTCTCAAGGAGAATTAGCTCCTAGAATATGTTAAGGGGAACATCATTGTCCCTGCTAAGGAACAAACTCAAGCCTTAGCCAAGTATAATAAGGATGAGACAAGAGCTTAAAGGATTCTGATAGAATCAATCAAGGACTCTCTCATTCCCTATGTCTCCAAGTTTAAGACATCAAAAGAAATTTATGATAAGCTAGTAGAGATATTCATGGTATCCACCACCGGAGAAGTATTATCTTTGAGGAATGAATTATACAAGATGAAGATAACAAAGGAAGGAATAGCTCCCTACTTCATGAAAATCTCTGAGATGAGAGATCAACTTCAAGAGCTTGGGGAAGTCATGTCTGACAAAGAGATGAAAACTATTGTACTCAATGCTCTACTTGAGGAGTGGGGAAACTTCACATCAAGCATTTATGCCAAGAAGGAAGTAACCACTCTCAGTGATATGTGGTCTCTATGCAGAACATAGGAGACTAGACTTAAGGTGAAAGAATACGTGTGATCAAAGGAGCAAGCTTTTTCTACCATGGCCAAAATAAAGGGTAAATTTGGAAAGTTTGGTCCACGAAGAACAAACAACAAAGACATGTCCAAGATCCAATGTTTTGGATGCCAAGAATACGGACACTACAAAAGGAATTGTCCCAAGCTTAAGGACAACAACAACAAGAGAAAGAGAGAAGAAGCTCATATAACTCAAGAGGTGGGGCATAATGATATTCTGCTTCTGAATAATAAAATATCTCACTCAATAGAGAGTTTGGGAGCGATAGAGGGTTTTAGGATGGAACAACCGAGACGGAAAAAGATGAAACAAAACAGTTGAGAGGTATGGGGTACTGCAGCCATCAGTCACCCGACCTGCAGCTACCCTCGTCAGCATTTGGGAATACACCCTACCATTTTCCTTTTACACTTTTCGCGCTGGGATTTAACATTATCTGTTTTTGCCGCGAGGGTTTTGTGCTCTCAGGTCGCTCTCCGTTTTCACATTTCACCTGAGGGTTTTTACTGTTACCAACTCCTTGCACCGGACCCTTCTCCCTGGGGTTTTCGCACTACGAACAGTTACCGCTTCATTCCTGTCAGTGCTGTTTCTTGTCGGCCAACTTGTTCGAGGCAGTTAGCCCACATTTTGGTGCAGCTGTCGGTATGGATATTGATGCAGTTGATTATTCAGAGGATCTGCTGGAGGAAGGCTCCATTTGGCAGTCCACGTACGCCACCTCAGAAGGTATGTTAAACTACAGTGAAGGGTTTTCTGGAAATTTCAAAGTTTACCCTCAGCTCTCTGAACCCGCTCACACTGTTTCTGTGCTGTCGGAGGAACCCTCGACTTGGTCAGCCTTCTCTCTGCTGTCCCCAGTTACCTTGGGATTTTTCACTGGCTGTATCAACCCTTCCTCGGAGCTAGAAGGCCCGTCATCCGCCCCACCGACCCACTCGTCTGAGCCTTTCGTTGTAGCTACCTCCACTGCTCCCTGCTTGTCGACCCCAACCCTTCCTCCTCCTGTGCTCCCCCCTCAGGTTGTTTCTCCTTTCCCCCCCTCTTTCAGAGGCCATCCCTATTATTCCTCCAAACCCTAGTCCCTCGATTGAGGTCCCTGATTCGGCGAGGGTTTCTGAACATCTCAATATCCCGGTAGCCCATCCACAGAAGAAACAAAAGTGCTTCAAGTCTAGGGCAGAAGACGTCATTTTAAGGCTTGAAGAGGATATTCAATGGGGTGATACGATGGATTATGCAGACAGGGTTTTGGTTGGCAGAATCAGAGGCAAGGGCTACTCAGTGGCTCGCTTGGAGACCTGAGCTACAAAAATTTGGGGACAACACCTGGTGGACATTCCTTTCGTCCAAACCTTTGTAAGGGGGTGGTTTGTGCTGAGATTCATAAGGGAAGATCATATGAGCAGGGTCCTTTCCTCCTTTTGGCACTTTGAACATGCACCCATGTTACTAAAGCGTTGGACGCCTCTTTTCGATCCAAAGACTGAGCAAATTGGAGTCGGCCCTATCTGGATCAGGCTTCCAGGCCTGCCATTGCAATATTGGTCTGAGGACATATTCAGAAGGATCGAGAATTCTTTAGGCACTTTCATGGAGTATGATAAATCCTACCAGACTACAGGCATGATGGCTTACGCAAGGATTCTAGTTCATCTGGACACCAGAGGAGGTCTACAGGAGCATATCACGATTCAGTGGAGAGCCTCCTCGTGCAAACAGTTGCTTGATTATGAAGGAATCCCATATCATTGCAGAAGATGTCATCAGGTGGGTCACCTCTTCAGGGCATGCCCCCTCCTCAGGAAAAACAATCTGGGCACACAAGAAATGGAGTTGGACCCCCCTGCAGAACAACCTCCACCACCAGCAGCAGAGACCCATACGGAGGAGCAGATCAAGACCTCAGATACTGTTGAGGCACCAACTGCACAAGTCCAGAAGAAGCGAGGCAAGACTCCTATCCAGCCTCCCTCTCCTCCTATGACGCGCTCCAGGGCTGCCAAGGGTGATGTCTTCTCATCGGGTATGTCTCTTTTTTCTCATGCTTCTGCATCACATCTTTCTGCATCTCTTACATCTCTCTCATCTCATTTGCACAATCATTCTATGGTCCCCCCGTCCCTTTCCCCTCATCCCCCTTCTCTGCCTCAGGGGATCACCTGATCCTTCACCTGATCCTTCACCCAGTAGGACAATCTTTCTTTTCTTGCTCCCTTCCAGTGCCTCCTCCCATTTACACTTCCTACTTCCCCTCCACTTTCCTGATCCCCTCTTATCCCCCCCCTCCCCCTCTGTAAATTCTACCCCGAGATACCCCACTGATCCAAAACCAAAGAGAGAGGGCCGGATGCAGTAGGCCTGGATGTTGATGTTACCCCTGTTTCTCAAAAGCCTACAAGGGGTCGCCCCTCATCTTTCTCCAAAGAAAAATTTCAGGCTAGGGAGGAGGTAGCCCAGGGTAAACAGAAGACTATTGACAGTGTCCTTAGAGAAAAGGATACCCTCCCCCTCCATGAAGATTTTATATTTTAGTTTTAGAGGGCTGGCTAGCCCTGAGAAAAAACTAGCCCTGAAGAGACTCTTCACAACTGCTCCGGTGGACTTGATTTTCTTACAGGAAACCCTGTGTATGTCTAGTACGATTACCCCATTACTACAATCATGGATGTTAGGCTGGACTTTTCAAGCTTTGGATGTATCAGGGAGATCTGGGGGTATTGCAATTGGTTTTCAGAACCAGACAATCGATTTGAGGAATATCTGGGGAGGAGGAGGATTTATTGGGGCTGACATCTATTCTAAGGCCCTGGAGACTGAAATCAAAGTAATTAATGTTTATGGTCCCTGTCAAAATAGGGAGGTTTTTTGGAGAAGGCTATTTAGCAACTCCCTCATGCAAGCTGATAACATCATCCTTGGAGGTGATCTAAACTTCTCCTTGGGGTACATGGAATCATGGGGACATATGGCTCAGGTAGATTCATTAACTGATGTTATTGTGAACATGCTGGAGGATCACCACTGGATTGACATTCCATCAGCCAAGATCCAGTACACCTGGAAAAACAACCACATCGGTGATCAAAGCCTAGCTAGGAGATTGGATCACTTTCTTATCAAGGAAGCCTTTCATGCCATACACCCCTGTATCAGACAATGGGTAGGCACAGGAGGAATATCGGATCATCGTCCTATATATCTGGAGCTGGATGACTGCACTCACAAAATCAAAGCTCCTTTTAAATTTAACTCCACATGGCTCAGGGATCCTTCCTACATCAAGTTGATCACTGATTTCTGGCAATCCCATCTGATCACAAATGATGAAGACTTTGCTGAGGGATTTGTACGCAATCTAAAGGAATTAAAGGGCATTTCCAGAGAATGGGTGCACAAGAAAAGGGAGCAAGATGACAATACTTTAAGACAAGTGGAACAAGCCATCTCATCCCTCGAAGCAAACTCAGAAGGCATCTACTCCTCTCAGGAACAAAAAGAGCACATCTCTTTCCTCATCAAGTAGAGATCCCAAATACTAAAAGACAGAGAGGAGAGTTGGAGACTCAGGAGCAGAGCTATATGGCTACATGAAGGAGATGAAAATACAAAGTTTTATCATAGGTTCGCAAATGGACGGAAGGCTATTAATACAATTTGGGAGCTCCAGAATGATCAAGGACATGCGGTTAACACCTCCAGAGAGTTGGCATCCTTAGCCATCTCACATTTTAAAGGCATATACAAGGCCCCCCTGGGCGCAAACATCCTGGAGGTCATGCACACTGCTGAACTCTTCCCTCGATTTGTTGAGCAGGTGGAAGCGGATGAGCTTACAAAGGAAGTAACTTTGGGGGAACTTGAGGCTACCATCAAAGGCTTCCAAAAAGATAAGAGTCTAGGTCTGGATGGATGGACCATAGAATTTTACATTGCTTTCTTTGATATTCTAGGGAATGACCTACTAAAAGTGGTGGAGGACTGCCGAAAATCTGGGAGGATGTCCTTGGCTATCAAATCAACGTTCATTGCACTCATCCCCAAATTAGATAAGCCCTCATATTTTAATGATTTCTGCCCTATCTCCTTATGCAACTGCCTTTATAAAATTATGGCCAAAATCATTGCTAATAGACTCAAACCTGTCCTTTCGACCCATATCTCTCCTAAGCAATTTGCTTTTCTCCAGCACAGACAAATTCATGAAGCCATTGGAACTGCCCAAGAACTTCTTCACTCTATTCACTTAAGGAACCTGAAAGGAATGATTCTAAAAGTAGATTTATCAAAGGCTTTTGATAGGGCAAATTGGTTATACATCCGATTGCTTCTTACTCATCTGGGATTTCCCTTTATGTATATCAAATGGATTATGTGCTGCATCTCTAATGTCTCATACAGTGTCCTTCTGAATGGTGCTGCTACTTCGTTTTTCTGTGCCGAGTGGGGCCTCAGGCAGGGGTGCCCTCTCTCCCCCCTACTGTTCCTCCTTATAATGGAAGGCCTAAGCAGAATCATAAGTGCTGAACACAGAAGGGGCAGAATTGTGGGCATCAAGATCATGGACAACTGTTCTCTTACTCACTTACTGTTTGTGGACGATGTCCTTATATTTTTGAATGGAAGCATTGGAGATATAACTGCCCTTCAGAATGTTTTTGGCCTCTTTCAGCAGGCTATAGGAATGGTCATCAATGTCAACAAATCCACCCTGACTTCAACAGGATGCTCTCAGCATGAAGTGTAATTCGCTATGCGTTTGGTTCTCATTCACCCTCCTTAATCTTGAAGAGGGGTTAAAATATCTTGGATTCAGACTGAAACCCCAGGGATACAAAATAGTAGATTGGACCTGGCTAATCTCAAAGGTAGAAAAACGTCTGAACATCTGGTACCATAGATATCTCTCAAGAGCGGGTAGGCTTGTCCTTATCAAAGCAGTCCTAGAAGCGACACCTGTGTACTGGATGACCTTGGCATGGATCCCTAGGGGTATTCTAGCCAGACTACAAAACATATGCTACAGATTTTTATGGAAAGGTAACAAGCAGGGAAGATTATTTGCATGGGTTAAATGGGATACTATTGCAAGGCCTAAAAAATAGGGAGGCTGGGGCATCAAGAGATTGGACATCTTTGCCAGAGCTCTGGCCGCCAAACTGGGTTGGCAGCTCATCACGTCACAAAGTCTCTGGACCAAGGTTGCCTATGCTAAATACATCTTCCCTACAAACATAATGGACTAGATCCGGCAGAACCACAAGAGCAGCAACAACAATTCTATCATTTGGAAGGCGGTGTTAAATTCTATCTCTCTCATATGAGAAGGTTTAACGTGGAGAATTCATGAAGGCAATGTTGTTCGTGTTGGTGTTGATCCTTGGATAGGCTGCGACAATGCCCATAGAATATCGACTGAACTGATAAGACACTTATCCAGACAAGGCTTTACTCATATTAGCCACATAGCATATCCAATAAACACTACTCTATTCCAACAGGCATGGAAATCGGCCCTTGACATTCATCTACCGGCTCAATGGCATCAGGACTGGTACGACTTTACAGAGGCCCTAACTCAAGCCCATATTCAGATATCAGAAGGCGAGGATGAAATCATATGGGCCTATGCAAAACATGGGAAATATTCGCCTAAGGAAGGGTACCTGAAGCTAATGGACCCTGCAAAACCACAGCACATCGAGCCTTGGTGGAAAGCTCTCTGGAAACTAAAAGCTGCACCCAGATTGCGATTGCTCATGTGGTCTATTTTATTCAACAAGATCTCGAGAGGCCTTAATCTGACGAAGATATCCTTTTATGGACCATTTTGGTGTCACCTCTATAGAAGAAGTGAGGAGAGCACGAAGCACCTCTTTCTTGACTTCCCTATTATCTCTGATCAATGGAACATCATCTCTGCTCATTATCCCTCTCTAAAGACGTGGTAGGGCAGGAACTTAATTGAGGCTTGGACCGATTGGATTAGTGGACACAGTGGAAAGGACAGGAACATGCCGTTATTGATGTGCTAGACCTTTTGGACAGCTAGGAACCAATCAATCTTCAACCAAAAGAACCCTCACTGGCTCTCAATAAGGACTAGGGTTATGACAGATTTTGATCTAATACCTGAAGATGAACCAAACCCTCCCTCTAGGAATATACAACCTGAGCTCATTGATAAATTGACCCCATGGGCATACTTTGATGGATCATCCCAGGAGGAGAGTTTGGGGGGGGGCATCTTGTATCTGAATGAATCCCACTGCTTCAAAATTCAAATGAGATTAGGGAGAGGCATTAACAATTTTGCTGAGCTTGTTACTGCTAAACACCTCATCCATTTTTCTCTTGAAAAACATTGCACTCATCTACAACTTTTTGGGGATTCCAAATTAGTATGCAATTGGTTAAATAGAACATCTCATTGCTCTGCATATTCATTGAGGCACATTTTGGCTGAGGCGCACAGACTTATATCATCTTTTGATACATTTGTCTGTCATCACATTTTCAGGAAGCGCAACATAGGGGCAGACTTCTTATCAAAGGAGGCAGCGCACAAGCAGGAAGATGATTGGTTAATTCAAGAAGAAATTGATGGAGCTTTCTACCAGCATTATCATAGACCCTTCATCGATTTACATATGCATTAGGAGCCATAAGCCCACTATGTTTTTTTTGGAACACTTGTATATATTATGTATGTCGTTTTTATTTTTATTTAAGCAGTATATGAACATATAGTACAGTAATGATCTCTCGGGAAAGAGACAGTTTCCATTTTTGGAAGTTTACAGTTAAAACTATGAAGAGACAATTACCTCATTTTTGGGATATTCTCACAAGTGCTCCCTGCGTGGAGACTATGTTTTCTAGTTTTTGTTAAAACTCAAATGGAGAGGCTATCTAGCCTCAATATGCATATACTACGACGTCTACAGAATGTAATTTCTTAACATTAATAGAAATTACGACTTTTTTCCAAGGGAAAAAAAAAACTCAAGAGGTGGAAGAGGAAGGAAAGAAGAAAAAGAAGGAAGATCCTCCAGATCTCTACTATGACTAGGTCAAACTCTTTCCTTCTAGACTTCTTTCAATGTTTTGAGTAGAATAGGAGCATGTAGGAATAAATTAAATTGCATGGCTAGAATTACTCTTTAGAATCTAGAAGCATGATGTACATGGAGTTGTAGACACTCATGTAAATGTATCATTTATGAGAAGAACAAAAATGCATAAGTAGAAATATCTTCTAGAATATAGCAGCATGGCAAATATAACTCAAAAATATTCATGTAGAAGGAGCATACCTAGAATAGAACCTCATATATGATGGAAGAAAACTTGATAATGACAAGAATATCAGAAGAGCTAAATCATCAAAGGTAGGAAACATTTGCAATGCGAGGATCATTAAGATCCTATGATGGAATCTTCAAGAGAAGGTTCGTGATCTAAGGCAAATGTCTCATTGGGAATCCCACTCATGGGATTTAAGAAAAGGGATGATATGTAGGTAGGCTAAGATGAAGCAAGAATGGATACACCAAAGAATGATCAAGGAGGATCAAGATGAGGTATGTATGCATCAAAGTTTAAGTCATGTCATCATTTGTATATTATTGAGTCATGGGTATAGTTCTATAACATGATCAAGCATGAAAGGATCTCTTTCACCAAGAACATGCTCGAAGGCATGTACCACAATGGAATGAAGGTCAACAAAAGAACATGCTCACATAAGGAGCATAAGATTGCTGACTAAGAAGCAAGAAGAAATGTTGACAAGTCCAGAAAGCAAAGGATGAAGGAATGCTTCCACAAGAAGCATTAGGCGGTTGATCGATCTATTTGAGAAGAATCAAATGAAGAAAGAGATCAAGCATGTGAAGAACACCATGATGATCGAGAATCACTATCTGACAAAATGCCTTGAAAGATATCTCCCGAAAGAAGGCAGGATAACTCTAATGAAGGAAGAAAGGACCCTTGACACCTATGAAGACCTTGGAGATATAAAAGGTGTAGATAACTGATTCTACTATATGAAGGTTTCATGATAAAGAAGCCATCCAACAAAAGGAAAAACAATGGTGAAGCAATATCAGGATGAAGTCATGATGGGCTACCAGGTCAAAGCATATAACATAGAAAGTATGATGGAGCATCCATGAGGAGAGAATTATGAAACATAGACAAGATGACAAAGGAGTAGCCAAGATGACTAAAGAACCTGATAGTCACTATCACTTTCCACGAAGCAATGGCATGACTAACCAAGAAGGAAAGTGATGGATGGATGGTGCCCTACCGAGAAGATGTTTTATCGAAGACTTCATGACATCAAGAAAGGAAGGAGATCATGCAACTGAAGGACCCACGAAAAGGAAGTTGTAGATGAAGGAAAGAGTCCCCGGTTAAGAGGGAGATCTGACAAGACCCTGATCAAGAGGGAGTTTTGAATCACCCCAGATTACAAAGGAGTGACTATTGTGTTTTCCATGTTATGGGTCATGCAAGACTAACAATCGTAAGTCTAGATGAAGGCCATGAATGGAAATGTAGACACAAGATAGACACAACATTATTGTCTTCATTTGGGAAGAAAGAATGGGAAGATTAGGTAATCATTTGGCATCCGATACTCTTTGAGGATATGTAGGGCATCTAAGCCAAGAGTAGGCAAGAGGACTAATATTCTTTGAGGTTGGGAACCCAAGATAAGAATAGTCCTAGAAGGTCATACTCAAGAACACCTAGGTAGGTATGTACCTTGAGAGACAATGATTAAGGTGTCTATAAATCATTGGTCTCACCAGCAATGTGGCTTATGGTCTCGTAAAGAGATGGAGTTGTTAGTCAAGCCCTTGCACTATGATAATGCTAATGAATATGATGTTATAACAGATGGATTGCTAATCCAATTTATCTTATGTGAATTATTCAAGATTGAAAATTTCCAAAACACCTTGTAATCTTGTATGAATACCTCCCAAGTTAAGAGGGAGTGTTGGAGAAAATGTAACTCTTATTTAAGAAAAGAGAAATTATTTTTGTATTATTTGTCAATGAGTTTCTTGCTCATTGAAAATAGGTTAAGCACATTTTTAAGTGCTTCTAGAGAGTCAAAGTCAAATGTAACTATGAAAAGACCCTTTGGGGGCATGTTACATCATGTAAGTCATCGTACAAGGTCAAGGAAATAACTCCAAGCATGGTCAAATCCTTTCCTAGAACCAATGAAGTTTACAAGTAGCAAAAAAGATGAAAAAATGTTGAAATATAATGCAACTGCAAGTCGGCTTTAGGGATAGTTATGTCGGCTTCAAGAACGAGGGACAAACCTCTATAAATAGAGGTTGTCCACTCCTCATTTGGACACACAATCATATATCTAAAATCCACAAGCAAGTAGGACGAAGTAATACAAAGAAAAGGTGAGAAAGAGGACTACAAGGGTAGCAAAGAAAAAAGGTGAAACAATGAAGAATAAAAGATTGTCTTTAGAGCATACACACAATCACACATGCGAAGAAGTAAGGGTTGCCTACAACTACAACTACAGTAAGGTGCAGGTCATTATATATCACAATTTTCGGGTACAAATTAGGCCTTCAAGGCTTCTCTCATTAGCAAGAAAAGGAGGAAGAGCCAACGAGAATAAAAGGATTGTTCAAAGGTTCTTGTTGTCCACATGTGCGAGGATTTTAGAGGTAAGTTGTTATAGATTGACAGTAGTTTAAAGGCAACACTTTTAAGGGTACAATTTGGATGTGGAGAAAGGTCTACAAGGTCTCCAAGATAAGCAAAGAAGGAACTCCTTATAGCAAAGAAGAGGAGACCTAATATACTAAGGTTTACTAACCTAGAAGACAAAATTACTGGAAGACAAAGTGTCAGAAGAAGAGTCGAAAGATGCGCTGACAGTGGCAATGCAGAAAGAGGAAGGATTTGACTCATGCATGGAGGACATCCTAGTCAAGGGTTTAGGGTTTGGCAGTTGTTCAAATAAGAAGCTTCAATAACAAAAAACTTACAAAGGGTTTCCCTCTCAAGGGTGGAGAGGGTTTGTCCCTGGTAGAGAGCCAAATTTGTGTTCTTGTTATTTTGTTTTGGTAGCAGTTTGATGAAGCACACACATATGCACTAATAAGAAGAAGAAGAAGTATAATATAGCTAAGAAAAATTAAAAAGACTTCACAAATTGTTATCAAGTCTTAGAGAATCATCATAAAACTACTTTTCCCTAGATTCTCTAACAAAAGCGGCCGCCCCCCCCCCCCCCACAATAATGTAGTTATTCCCATACTCAGTATTTTTCAGGTCCATCAGGGAATTCTAGCATTCTTGCTTTTCTCGGAAATGGGTGGGCATGTGCACATTGATCATTGTGAAGAGTTGTTGCGTCTCAATTTTATTAAAAATAGTTGTTATCCAATCCGTAGTTTTTAGAGTACTTACCAGATTTAGCTTTGTCATATGCCATAATGTACAAAGACCTCCATATGCTCCTCTAGGGATGACTGTTTCGATCTTGTTAGTGTTCCAAAACTTGTATTTAATGGAGTTGATAGACTCCTCATCCATCTTGGTCTCCTATAGCAGGGTGACTTTCAGGCCTTTCTTCATTGATGAGGGATTTTACTTACGTGATTCTCTTTACCAAACCCAGTCCCCTACAGTTCCAACTCCAAGATATTGTATTCATTAATCACTTTTCTGGGTTCCCCGCCCCCTTGTTAGGGCTCGAGTTGTTTCCCTTCTTCCCCTCGCCTCCTTTGTTTCCCGCATTTGCCAACTAATGTGGGATAGTGTGTTGGACTCCCAATTCTTTTCTTTCTCATTTTTTCCCATCTAACTTCATTCTTTGTTTTTCAACCTGTTTTCTTCTCATTTCGGACAGGTTGTTTCTCCCTAGGCCAAGTTATTCACAATTTCCAAACCCGAGTTGTTGCACAAAATATTGTCACCATGACATTCTGCAGTCAGTGTGAGTCTATCACCACTCATACTTTCCTCCTTTGCAAGTCTTAAATCTCAGCTCTTCATATCAAGCCTTGAAAAATAAGAGAGAGCCCTTAAAAATCTCTAAAACTCTGGTTCCGCACTTTCTCTTAGCATTACATGCGGTCCCGCACCCATTGGTCATGTCCCCTGCGTACTTGACCGCTCTGTTTCTGTGTAAAGGGTGCGGACCCCTGTAAAAGTAAAAAAGGCCCAAGTAAATTCTCAAAAACTCACTTTGGGTTATTTCTGGAAGCTTCTAGAGGGAATCTTGAGGTGGCAAGTTCGCTCCTTTGAGGTTCATGCATCCCATAACTAAAGGAGCTAACCCCTTGATGTGAGGAGCTTATCCTTTTGAAGGAGGACTCTATCCCTTCATAGGTGGACCTATAACTTCCTTCCTCTGCACTATAAAATGAGGCATTGGGCTGGTTACTAAGGAGGTTGAAAGCTGAATATTTGTGAGGGTAAATGCTGTTGGAATTTAGACTTCCTAATTGAGCTTGAGAGGAGAGATTACATACCTTTTGATCTCATTGGGAAGAGTGTGAGGCTTTTCAAAGTAGAAGAGATTCTTGTCTGGACCCTGGGAGCAGCTTGTACAACATCAAGGCACCAAAGGTTGTAAAGTTCTTCTTATTTTCAAAGTTAATACAATCAAGTTGATTTTTCTCAATAAGCTGTGTCATATGGTTTATTTCATGGATTCCTTGATCACCATGATGAATATCATTTATTATATTAGCTATGCAGGTGTTATTTGATGTGTGCTTGTTTGTGTTTGTAGGTTCTCAAAAGGAAACTCATTCGGACGGTCGAAGCATGGCTACCACAAACTAGCGTTGGACTTAAGGTAGGGTCTAAAACACCTTTGTTTTTTATCTATAAATCACAATAATTGGAGAAAGAGAGATTTTCTTGTTCTGCTTGTCGCTAGATATATGTTGATACTAGGGAGATCGGTCTTTTCCGCAAGAACGATTTATCCGGCCGACAAATTGGTGACCATACTGGGGACTTGAATTTTGGTTTTTTGCCTTTACTTTTACTTTGACTTGAGAAACTTTTTCTTTGTTTCTGGTTTTTGCCTGATGTGTGTGGGATTGGGTAGTTTTTAGGTTCTGAATTGTTTTTTGTTTTTTCATGTTTTTGAAAGAGGACTGCACGTTCTATTTGTAACACAGTGCGGACATCCCCACACTGTTGCTTTACTACACAGAGTGGTACCGCATCTGGTTATACCGGAAGCCTGCGGACCCTGTCAAATTTTTGAAAAAACCTAAAATCTTTTCATCCAGTTAAGCTTAGGATTTGTTTACGTTTTTTAGCCTCTGCCCAGATCTACATGTGTCTTGTCAGAAATTTCTTGTAAGTGAATTCCATTGGCATTTTGGTTTTAGGTGATTTTCTAGAAGTTTTGCGTGCCTGGTTTGATTTTCGCTTGGTCTTTGTAGTAACTCAGAGATTAGAAGCCTAAGAAACCTCAGATTACCCTGGTCTTTTTGGTCTTCTTAATGAGTCTGACTGATTTGTGAAATCTGCCCTTGGTGAGGAATATATCTCGTTTTCTCTTTGCAAAGATTTGAAAGAACTTGTTTTGAAAGTTTTGAATTTCATTTTTAAAAATAAAACATAGCTAGGTGTTTTTTGATTAATTTGTTATTCTGAATGAATTAGTCCTTAGTTTGCTGAATAACTAAGTAAAACGTCCTCAAAAAGAATTTTTTAAAGCTTTTACTTCAATTAGGTTTAGAAATTTTTAGATCTCAAGCATAGTTTTTTATAGTTTTGAGTGTTTTCTAGAAATTTTAAAATCTTTTTTGAAAGAAATTGTTTTTTGTAGTTTTTGAGTGTTGAAAAGAAAGGGATATTTTTCGTGAGCATAATTAGTAGTCTCGTTTTGGGTTCATTGAAAAAGACAAAAAGATTTTTCTTTTCATTTATATGTTGAAGAAAGATTTGTTTTTCAAAGAAGTGCATTCTCAACTGTTTCTTTAGCTAGAAATTCATTGAAGAAAAAGAATTGTTTATCATCTTAGGTGCATTTTTAGTGTTTTGGAGTGGAGTCTTCACACCATAAAGTTTCATCTCCATACCTTTTGACCTAAAAAACAACCAATAAAAATAACTCTTAAAGTAAAATTTATCTAGTAATCTTTTTATTTCTAGGGCTCTTATCACCAACATAGCTTAGGCTAGTATCTTGGAGTAGGGAGTAATTAACTCTCCAAGATAGTTAAAACAAACAAGTAGCTATATCTTGCGGTAGGAGATTAATTCCAATTGTTACATCTATGCTCTGGGAAGCTCCTCTTAAAGGAGTCAAGCACGAGATCATATCCTAACTAGTGGGGTAATCAATCCTTCTTCATTGGGAATGATAGAAGATATACACGTATTAAAAATGGTAAACCTCAGATTGACCATTGTCGAGGAGCCTGGGGTCACTTGTTGGTAAACCTTGAATTATGTCAAGGAGCCTTCAAGGGGATTAAGCTTTGTTACTCTGCCCTTGCATGTGTATCGGATCACAGACTGTTCCCCCAAATATATTTGTTTCTGTTGGTAACCATAGTGACCATAATCTATAGGATTCTTTCCTAAGGTGATGGTGGAGGGAAGATCCCACTGTACCTGGAGCAGACGTCGACTAGACTCACTTGGAATCTCTAGGGCGTTCTCTTCACTCGAGACGGTTTAGTGAAGAAACTTGTGCTGGTATGTTTCATTAAGCAGGTTGTCGGGGTAACTGTTCCAACCGCCCTTTCTGTATTGAATTCTGCGACGTTGGATTTCATCACCAACTAGTGTTTTCGATATGGAAAGTTACTGTTTGTGTGTGGTTTTAACTCCTAGATTTTTAGGCGTGTGATTCAAATTGTTTGGTTCTTTAGAGACTTTAGGTGGTTTTATTGAGATTTTTCTTTGTTTCCATGTGAAGTAATTAAAATATTTAATCGTGGCTGAATTACCGAGACAATCCCGTAGACTTCGGGGGCAACCTCCCGAGTATTCACCAAGCCAGCTTGAAGGGCTACGAGCTCTTGTAACTCCTAGTGACAGTAGAGTTGGGTCACCAGAAGAAAGAGAATCTTCTTTAGTTGTTCATCCTGATTATCAAGTTCAAGCAACAGAGTATATTTCCGAACCAATTTCATTTTCCGAAGTTACTGGTAGTGTTTCTTCTACTAGTGAATTAGCTGAAGAACCTGAAATTTCTGAGCCTGAAACTGAACCTGCTGCTACTCCATCCTCAGGATTTGCTTCTCCAATTTCGAGTGGTCCTGGTTCACCCAGGGTAGGAAGGATCATTACCCAAAATCTTCCCTCTGGGCTTATTTCTATTGAAGAACTTGTTAGTCCGGAAGAAGGTATATCTATCCCTGAAAATCAACCAACTTTAGAACTTAGGGAGCGTGAGTCAATTTTCTATAGTTCACCTAGGAGGGACGCTTGGTACGTCTCGTTGACCAAATTTTTAGAAAATCCGGGTCTAAGTTTTTCACCACCTCGCATTCTTTTTCATCCAACACCTAGAGGTTATTATCCTCCTTTGAATATGTCGAGACAGTCATCCATGTTGGGTCCCTATAATACTAGTAATTACCCCATTACTATTGTAGTTATACCCCTTATTTATATTGTTGTGCCCCCATTGCACCCATATTGTTATTAATGTGCCCATAGAATCCCTCTATTGTTATTTTTGTGGCTTTATATTATTATTGTTAGGTCGGCTGGATTATATTGTGACTCCTTAGACTCCTATATATAGAAAGGAGGTTTTGTCATTTGAATCATCCAAGAATTGTTCATTTATGTAATGTAAAGGAGGTTTCCCCCTCGAAGAGGCTGAATTCTAAGGCGTGGATCTCTCTTTTCTATCTTTTTGTGAGCTGGTTTCATAACATTTGGTATCAGAGCTTTGGATTCTAGGGTTTCGCTGCTCCAAACAGGTCATCGTGGCATTTTCGCTATAATTTTTTTTCTGTGACGTTTCAGAAGTCGCAAAAAAAACCCATTTGAGAAGAAATCACGCTGAACCTTGGGTCCAAATTTCAGAGCTTTTCGCGTGATATTTTCGGAGATATGATCTGAGGAAGTTGGTCTTTTTGCAGACTCCTGAATTACATTCAAAACAGGTGACCTGGGGAAAATCGTCATAACTTTCTTTCTGAGCATCGGATTGAAATTTCGTAAGAAGGTACAGAAAGAGGACGGACTGTAGTTTTCGTTTATATATTTTTTAGAGTCAAAGGTTGAAACAGTGACACGTGGCACTTCATACAAGTTCGCTCTACTGAACTAGTCTATAATCAGGTCACTGTGGGAGATTGTGCATAACTCTTTCTTGGAGAATCCAATTTGGATCAGACTAGTGGCATTGGAAAGAGGACATAGAAGGCTACTACAGGTCACAATTTCAGAACTGGATGATTCGAAATTACAGAGATACATCAGATTCAATATCAGGCTTCTACAAAGTAAAAAAAGGTGTGTAGTTTTTTTTTTTTATTTTTGCATAAGCTTGGTTTGAAGGAATTCAAAGGGCATAGTAAAGCATTATTATCGGTAACACCTAGTAAGGAACCTGAAAGCTCTAGCATGACTCATGAAGAAGAGGAAGAAATGCTACATGATATATCAAAATTACAAGAACAAGTGCAACAAATGTCACGCTCACAAAAGCTAACAGATGCTAAGATAAATGGCGTGGAATCTAAGATAAAGGGCATGGAAGCTAAGATGGATGATCTGAAGACAGATTTGAGGACAGATTTGAAGATAGACATGGCAGATTTGAAGACAGATTTGACAAATTTTCTACAAGAAATACTTACTAATGGTGAAAAGGTTGTAAAGGAAACTCATGATGTGAACAAAAGAAATGTTAATCATGATTCCATAGACTCTAATGTTGGATCGAAGACCCACCATATTCCAAAAATCGATATGAGGAAGTTTGATGGCAAGGATCCCGCCACATGGATATTACAGATGGAGCAATTCTTCGATCTCAATAATGTGCAAAACACACAAAAGGTACGTATGGCAACTTTATATTTGGAACCAAATCAGTTTGTATGGTATCAATGGCTTTGTTCTCGTAAACAATTTATCACTTGGGCAATTTTTACGGAAGAATTGATAGCACATTATGAGGATACAAAAAGCAACACTTTTTTTAGCCAATTGATAAGTCTCAAACAAAAGGGTTCAATAATGGAGCACATTGAGGAGTTCCAAAAATTGAACATAAGGGTAAAAGATATTCCAGAGGAGCATAGGATTGATGTGTTCATAGGGTCTTTAAAGGATAATATCCAACATGATGTTCGCCTTTGGGAACCTGATTCATTAGAGAAGGCATTCAGGTTAGCAAGAAAAATGGAAAGCAAAATTATGGCAACCAGGAAGCATACCACTCACAACTATAAAGACGGAAGTGTTGTTGCCCCTAGTCTTCCACAACCTATAAGGTTGACACCACAACAATTGGAAGAAAAAAGAGCAAAAGGGCTTTGTTACAGTTGTGATAGCAAATACACTAAAGGTCATAAGTGTGCTGAGAAGAAATTATTCTACATAGATTGTGAAGAGGAAGAAGAAAAGGAGCAAGAAAGGTCAAAAGAAGAGGATATACTCCAGGAACAAAGCCTAGATGAAGAACAAATAAATCCGACCATATCTTGTAATGCATTGGCGGGAATTACCACTCCTCAAACCATCAAGATAGAAGGACAAATCAAGAAGAAAAAGGTAATAGTGTTGATTGATTCAGGAAGCACCCACAATTTTATTCATTGTAGGGTAGCAAAAGAATTGAATTGCTTCCTATATCCAGCACCAGAGTGTCAAGTGATGATTGCAAATGGAGGAACAATAAATTGCTCTGGAAAGTGCCATAATATCAAGCTATCCATGGGAGAATATGTATTGACTAGCCCAATGCTTTCCATTCCAATGGGAGGTGCTGATGTTGTACTAGGAGTCCAATGGCTACAATCCTTGGGTACAATAGCTTTTAATTTTCAAGAACTTTTCATCAAATTTTCTGTGGAAGGAAAGGAAGTTGAATTAAGGGGTATTGCAGGGAAACCAGGAAAGATAATCAGCTCTAATGGTATGACAAAGCTTCTAAAAAAGGAGCAAAGAGGTGTAATTGCACAATTATGTTCGCTAGATGTTTCCACATTGGAATCATCTATTTCTCCAGATCTCCAAAAAGTCCTGGACAATCATTCCAAGGTATTTGAGACTCCCAAAGGTCTCCCACCTATGCGTGATCATGATCATGCTATTCATCTGATTCCAGGAAGTGTTCCTCCAAACATCAGGCCGTACAGATATCCCTATGTCCAAAAAAGTGAAATTGAACGTATGGTTGCAGAAATGCTAGAGGCTGGTATAATTCAACCGAGTCAAAGTTCTTTCTCTGCTCCAGTAGTATTGGTGCACAAGAAGGATGGATCATGGCGCATGTGTCCAGATTATAGGGAGCTCAACAAGCTCACTATTAAAGATAAGTTCCCCATTCCTGTCATTGATGAATTACTGGATGAATTGCATGGATCAATTTACTTCACCAAGTTGGATCTTCGTTCAGGATATCATCAAATCAGAATGAAGATTGAAGACATTCCGAAAACAGCATTTAGAACTCATGAGGGTCATTATGAATTTTTGGTCATGCCTTTTGGCCTTACCAATGCACCTTCAACATTTCAAGGTTTGATGAATTCAATTTTCAAACCATTCCTTAGAAAATTTGTGTTAGTATTTTTTGATGATATACTAATCTACAACAAGTCTTGGAAGGATCATGTTGAACATGTTGACAGGGTGCTACAACTATTGGAGGAGAAACAATTATATGCAAAAAGATCCAAATGTTTCTTTGGAGTCCAGGAGGTGGAATATTTGGGTCATATTGTATCTCATGAAGGAGTTAAGGTAGACCCTAGCAAAATTAAAGCCATTAAGGAATGGAAAATCCCCACATCCATAAAGCATCTGCGAGGATTTCTTGGGTTGACAGGGTATTATCGCAAGTTTGTTAAGAATTATGGGAGAATAGCAGCACCTCTAACAACATTATTGAAGAAAGATGCATTTTCATGGACTCCGGAAGCAACAAAGGCCTTTGAACATCTTAAAGAGGCAATGTGCCAAGCACCGGTCTTAGCTACACCGGACTTCACAAAAACCTTTATTGTGGAATGTGATGCTTCAGGAAATGGAATTGGTGCTGTTCTAATGCAAGATGAAAGACCCATTGCTTTTGAAAGTCGTCCAATCAAGGGAAAGTTTTTAAGCAAAGCTATTTATGAGAAGGAAATGTTGGCAATACTCCATGCACTTAAGAAATGGCGACCCTACCTAATGGGAAGACACTTCAAGGTAAAAACGGATCATGATAGCCTTAAATACTTTTTAGAACAAAGATTATCCTCTGAAGAGCAACAAAAGTGGGTCACAAAGATGTTGGGTTATGACTTTGAAATCATCTACAAAAAAGGGAAGCAAAATGTGGTGGCAGATGCACTCTCAAGAAAGGATGAGGATGTGGAAGCATTGTTGTGCGCCATTTCTATTATCCAACCAGATTGGATAAACGAAGCAAGGGAGGAATGGAAGAATGACGAAGAAGTGTGGGCACTTATTCGAAAGCTACAACAAGATTCCAGTACGTCTGATACATTTAGCTGGAAAAATGATTCGTTATGGTACAAAGATCGCTTATACCTCTGTAAGAATTCCCAGCTAAAACAAAAGATTCTTATGGAATTGCACACTTCTCCCTTAGGAGGGCACTCAGGATTTTTAAAAACTTACCACAGGGTTAAGAAGGAATTTTTTTGGGATGGCCTTAAATCAGATATTCAAAAGTTTGTGGCAGAATGTTTGGTTTGCCAACAAAATAAAGTTGAAACAATTAAGACACCGGGTCTATTACAACCTTTATCCATTCCAAGCCAACGTTGGGAGGAGGTTTCAATGGATTTTATCACAGGTTTACCCAAGTCTGAGGGAAAGAGTGTCATCATGGTGGTAGTTGACAGACTTACCAAGTATGCACACTTTTGTGCATTATCACATCCATTTAAAGCCAGTACAGTTTCTACTGCATTTATGGAAACAATTCAAAAGCTACATGGAAACCCAAAGATTATTGTAAGTGACAGAGATCCCATTTTCACTGGAAATTTTTGGACAGAATTATTTTCTTGTCTTGGTACTCAGTTAGCTCATAGCTCATCTTATCATCCTCAATCTGATGGGCAAACTGAGATAGTAAACAAATGTTTGGAAGGATATCTTCGTTGCTTTGTATCTGATAAACAGACACAATGGGTCAAATGGTTGCCTCTGGCTGAATGGTGGTATAACACTTCCTTCCATACAGCAACAAAAATGACCCCATTTATGGCACTTTATGGGTATCAACCACCATCCATCACATCATATTTAAGAGAAAATTCTAAGGTTCAGGCAGTGGAACATCACATCGAACATCAACAACAAGTCCTCCAACTCTTAAAGGATAACCTCGTGTTGGCACAGAATAGAATGAAACAACAGGCAGATCAACATCGCAGTGAAAGAAGTTTTGATGTAGGTGATTGGGTATTCCTACGGCTACAACCATATAAGCAAATGTCCCTCAAGCAAGCTAAGAAGGATAATAAATTATCACCAAAGTATTATGGTCCGTACAAGGTGTTGCAAAAGATTGGTACTATGGCATACAAATTGGAGCTTCCTGCAGCTTCTCGATTGCACCCAGTTTTCCATGTTTCATGTTTAAAGAAGGTTATAGGCGACAAGCTCCCAGTTCAAACAATATTGCCAGAACTTGACGAGGAAGGAAAAATTATATTGGAACCGGAAGCAGTCACAGAAACAAGAACTCGACAGCTACGAAATCGATCAATTTCAGAGTATCTTATCAAGTGGAAGAACTTATCCGCTGAAGATTCCACATGGGAGGATGAGAATTTTATGCAGAAGTATCCAGAACTACTCAAGCGTTGAGGACAACACTTTTTTGAAGGAGAGGGGCATGTTGGGTCCCTATAATACTAGTGATTACCCCATTACTATTGTAGTTATACCCCTTATTTATATTGTTGTGCCCCTATTGCCCCCATATTGTTATTAATGTGCCCATAGAATCCCTCTATTGTTATTTTTGTGGCTTTATATTATTATTGTTAGGTCGGCTGGATTATATTGTGACTCCATAGACTCCTATATATAGAAAGGAGGTTTTGTCATTTGAATCATCCAAGAATTGTTCATTTATGTAATGTAAAGGAGGTTGCCCCCTCGAAGAGGCTGAATTCTAAGGCGTGGATCTCTCTTTTCTATCTTTTTGTGAGCTGGTTTCATAATAGTTTTCGATATGGAAAGTTACTGTTTGTGTGTGGTTTGAACTCCTAGATTTTTAGGCGTGTGATTCAAATTGTTTGGTTCTTTAGAGACTTTAGGTGGTTTTATTGAGATTTTTCTTTGTTTGCATGTGAAGTAATTAAAATATTTAATCGTGGCTGAATTACCGAGACAATCCCGTAGACTTCGGGGGCAACCTCCCGAGTATTCACCAAGCCAGCTTGAAGGGCTACGAGCTCTTGTAACTCCTAGTGACAGTAGAGTTGGGTCACCGGAAGAAAGAGAATCTTCTTTAGTTGTTCATCCTGATTATCAAGTTCAAGCAACAGAGTATATTTCCGAACCAATTTCATTTTCCGAAGTTACTGGTAGTGTTTCTTCTACTAGTGAATTAGCTGAAGAACCTGAAATTTCTGAGCCTGAAACTGAACCTGCTGCTACTCCATCCTCAGGATTTGCTTCTCCAACTTCCAGTGGTCTTGGTTCACCCAGGGTAGGAAGGATCATTACCCAAAATCTTCCCTCTGGACTTATTTCTATTGAAGAACTTGTTAGTCCAGAAGAAGGTATATCTATCCCTGAAAATCAACCAACTTTAGAACTTAGGGAGCATGAGTCAATTTTCTATAGTTCACCTAGGAGTAATGCTTGGTACGTCTCGTTGACCAACTTTTTAGAAAATCCGGGTCTAAGTTTTTCACCACCTCGCATTCTTTTTCATCCAACACCTAGAGGTTATTATCCTCCTTTGAATATGTCGAGACAGTCATCCATGTTTTTCCAATAACCGGAAACATTTTTATATGATGGTCCTTCTGTTTCTTCTGGGTATCAATCACTCACTGGTACTTTTTTAGGAGCATCTCCTCAACCCATTGAGCATGGTTTATCAACTGGTAATAACGGAACTAAACCGTTGAGTGTAGAAGAAATTCTTATGATGTCTGGTACTATTCCAAATCCGCAACCTCAAGGTAGTTAGTCACCGCCTGGGGGGCAACCTCAAGGTACTCAATTATCGCCTTGGGGGCAACCTCAAGGTAGTCAGTTACCGACTAGGGGGCAACCTCAAGGGCAGTACATTCCTTTAGGACCATACATTCCTCAAGGTCAACCCCAGACTCAGTACCAATATATACCTCAAGGTCAACCCCAGTATCAATATATACCTCAAGGTCAACCTCAGTTTTAGTATGTGCCTCAAGGTTATCAGCCTCAAGGTCAGTACCCAACCCAAGATTTCCAACCACCTTCTGGTCAATCATTTTTACAAGGAGTTGGAAATGTACCTTTGAATTATCAGCCCTATGCTCAGCCCGGTTATGGTCCTCAATATGTTCAACCTACTCTGGGTCAATACCCTGGAATGAACATGGTGTGGGATCCATCTCAATCTTAACAGATTTTGCAACCTAATGTGTAGTTGTCATCTCAATCTGGACAACCTTTGGTTTCTAGTTCAACTCAGCAACCCATCCAACCTACTATTCAAACTTCTGCACCTGGTGTAGCTCATCAGTCTGGGCCTAGTTCTCCTCGAACTCCACCTCAAATGACTGCTGCAACTACTGCAGCTTGTGTTCAATCTACCCCACCTACTTCTGGAGTATTGGCAGCTCTGGTTTCTACTGTTCCTGCATCAACTCCTCAAGATTCTTTACCTTAGTCTAGACCTTCAATTTAGACTTCGATTCAGATGCCTGTAGGACAACTTGGTCCAAGTACGGTTGTCATAAGTCAACCACAGTTCACTTATCAACTGTACCAGTGACAGTACCAATTTGGTCCTGCTGTTCAAAGCCCAGTTTACCAGTATCAACTGTACCCTGGATATACTTATCAGCAACCTCAAAAACCCCAGTACGGTCTGGTTAATCTTGGTTTTCCGGGAGGATATAATATTCCAAATGCAATTCCAATTCCAAGTTATCCGGGATATCCTCCTCCTGGGGCTAGTCTTATGACCCAGGGTTTTCGAGACCCTAACCGTCAGTTACCGTTCATTGCAACTTTGGACTTGCCTGATTTGTCACGCCTTACAAACGATCCAATTAATTATCTTCCGTTTTGGCCGCCAATGCCGAATAAGTTGCCCAGTGATATCCCAAAGTTTGAAGGTGAATCAGGAGAGGATCTGTCAAACCATGTGATGACTTATCACCTCTGGTGCACGTCTAACTCCATTATAGATGATTCAATTCGTTTATGTCTTTTTCAACGCACTCTGATTGGTCTTGCGGCCAAGTGGTACATTGAGTTACCACGAGCCTCTTTTTATAATTTTAGTCAGTTAGCCACTTCGTTCTTAACTCATTTTCAGTTTCCTGTCAGATATGACAATGGCACAGAATTATTAACTTCATTAAAACAGTCAACGTCCACTTATATTTCAGATCACATTCATGAATGGCGACGTCGACGACGTTTAGTGAAAGTTTTTATTCCGGATCAAATTTTAGCTGAATGGTTTGTTAAATCATTATTACCTAAAATCACTGAGGATGTAGCTAAGGAAAGAGTTGTTACTGAAGAGCAAGTAATTGCTCAAGCTCAGTACCTTGACCTCGTTTATACGCAGTCGGGTACTTTACATGAAAAAATCCCCGACCTTCCGAAACAAAATCAAATAACTACAGCTCCTTCAGGGTCTCATGATGCTGATGGTATGATTGGTTCAGTTAATACCAAAACTAAGAAGAAATCTTCAAAGAATTCTTCTCCTATTATAACTTTACCAGATTCACCGACATGAGACTCTTCCACTGAAATTCCCGCTGATATTCATGTCGTAGAATCATCTATTTCCAAATCAAAATTTGGTGGTAAAAAGAAGGGGAAGAAGAAAAATAAACAAAATTCGAAAGAGAAATAAGATAAAACTGAATCTACCAACGAGAAAAGTAAACCTCGCTATCCTTGTCTCATTTGTGACGAAGAGCATTTTACAAGAGACTGCCCTCATCGCGCCGAGGTTGCGAAAATCGTCAAAGGTTCTCAAATGCCTGTTGTCTTAAAGGATCCTTTTCCTAGTCAAGATAGTAAGATGATCGGTTCTTCCTCAAATGCCTCGAAAGAACCCATAATGATGATGTCCCATGTTAGGATTGCGACGCGATCGCAAGATTATGGAAGTAAAAGTCTTGTTGGTGGTAAGGAAGCAGAATCTTCTAATTCAAACCCATCAACTTCAACTCTTGGTTCTGATCCGCTACAGATCGAGAAACCTAACCCAGACTTAGTAATCAAACCGCCTGCTAAAGGTATACTTCGAAATTTAGCTTTCAATCCGCATGCGAGAGCTGCTCAGAATTATAACATTGTTGAAGACTTAGCTATTTCCCCTTCAACAATGTCGGCTTTGGAGGTGCTGCAATCATGCCCAGCACAGCGTAAATTGCTATTGTCGGCTATAGGAGCTGTTGATATTCAGGAATCGAACCTTATAATCTTCGATTTAGAAAATAGTACACCTCATCTACCTCATCAAATGGCTTTCCAGATTCCAGTGTTAGTCAAAAGCAGACCTTGCTTTAGGACTGTGATTGATGAGGGAGCTTCTACGTGTATTATGTTGATTCAATGTTGGAGATCGCTTGGTTCTCCTACACTCAATCAATCCCCGACGATTCTAAAGGCTTTTGATGGCCATGGGTTCCATCCTTTTGGCATTCTACAGGATTTACCTATAGGGGTTGAAGGAAAAACTGTTAATCTAGATGTGAAAGTGGTTGATGCCCCTCTAGATTACAACCTTCTCTTGGGTTGCAGATGGTCTTATGCTATGACTGTAGTTGTTTCATCGGTCTTTCGGCTTATAAAGTTTCCTCATAATGGAAAGATCGCAACTATAGATCAGTTGACATATTTTTCATCCGACCCAGCCTCTTCTGAAAGTATACAACATGTCGGTAAAACAACTATCCCTTACAAGGATGTTGGAATAGGATTAGTTAAAGATTCTGGTTTACTAGGAACTTTTTTCTTTCCTCCTCCTAACGTATCGCCCTCTACTGCAACCATTCATATGATCTCATCAAACACTATTGTTTTGGATGATCCGTGGATTGCACCTTTCGAATCTGAGGTGGATTCATTTGGTGATGCGATGCCTTTGAGTCCCTATGAAATTGCGTATCAAGTTGTACAGCCGTTTTCCAACCCTTCTTCAATCGAAATTGATCTAATGAATGTGGTCTATGGACAATCACTTTCAATATCAAACTCAGATTCAACAACTTTTTTCGATCTTGTTCATACTGATGAGTAGATTCATGAAATTTTGTCTGTTGATGATTTACCATGGGAAGATCTTCATCATCGATCTTCGTTCTTACCTGAGCTTGATCACTTTGAGAATGATTTTTCGTCTATTTTTACTACTGATTATGTAAAAAAACCACAGAATCCATTGCAAAATCTTGATTCTGAGCTAAATTTGGGAAATATTTCTCGAACTGTTCCTATTGACATTTCAGTTAAACCTGGAATTGTTGAAAACATTCATATAGGTGCCTCCTGTATGGAAAATGAACTCCAAACTTATAAGGCCCTATTTCAAGAATTCCGTGATGTGTTTGCCTGGTCATATGAAGAAATGCCAGGAATTGATCCAGCAATTGTTGTTCATGAAATCAAAACTTACCTGGATGCTAAACCCGTCCGGCAACGTTTGCGTCAGATACACCCGCGAAAAGCTGCTGCTATTAAAGCAGAAGTTGAGAAATTACTTCGAGTAGGTTTCATTTATCCAATTCCTTTAACGGATTGGGTATCGAATATTGTTCCTGTTAATAAAAAGCAAGGAACGATAAGAATATGTATCGATTATAGGGATATTAATTGAGCTTGTCCCAAAGACAATTACCCAACTCCCTATATCGATCAAATAATTGATGATTGTACCGGCAGTGAAATATTCTCCTTTATGGATGGTTTTTCCGGTTATAATCAAATCAATATTCTACCTGCGGATCAACCAAAAACGACTTTCATTTGTCCATGGGGGACATTTGCTTATTGCAAATTACCTTTTGGGTTGAAGAACGTCGGA
Source organism: Pinus tabuliformis (assembly GCA_031772625.1). Classification (NCBI taxonomy): domain Eukaryota; kingdom Viridiplantae; phylum Streptophyta; class Pinopsida; order Pinales; family Pinaceae; genus Pinus; species Pinus tabuliformis. The sequence continues at coordinate 869,864,027 of CM062806.1, read as the reverse complement.
GCAACTTTTCAAAGAGCTATGTCTTACGCGTTTCATGACATCAAGCACATTGTGCAACCTTATCTCGATGATTTACCTGCCCATTCATTACGTAGAACCAATCATCTCATTCATTTACGAGCAATCTTTATGAGATGTAGGCATTATCGAATTAGGTTGAATCCACACAAATGTGTTTTCTGTATAGAAACAAGTCGTTTAGTGGGATTTGTTGTTTCGAAAGCCGGCATTCGTGTCGATCCCTCGAAGGTTGAAGCTATGGTCAAATTGCCTCCTCCTTTGACTTTTCACCAACTCCAAAGTTTGCAGGGGAAAGCAAACTTTTCACATCGTTTCATTCTTAACTATGCCAAGATAACAAAGGGTTTTACCAGATTGTTGAAACAGAATACTCCATTCTTTTGGGATGAGATAGCTGAAAAGTCTTTTGATGCACTTAAACACGCGTTGACCCATGCACCGTTATTGCATCCTCCCAACTACAACTAGGATTACTTCTTATATCTCTCTGCTTCTCATTCCACCATCGAGATGGTGTTAGTTCAGGAAGATGAATACAACAGTGAACATGTGATTTACTATCTTAGTCGAACTTTGAATCTGACTGAGCTAAAATATTCGCATGTGGAGAAATTGGCCTTAACAGCTGTTCAAGCTGTCCAAAGATTTCGTCATTACATCTTACTACGCAAAACTATCGTAATTTTTTACTGTAACCCTATGATCTATATTTTGACCAAACAATTACTAGGGGGCAAGTATTCCAAATGGATTGTTATCCTGCAGGAATTTGACTTGGAATTTGAAAAATCCAAGTTAAAGAAATCTTTAGTTTTTGCGGAACTGATGTGTGACTTCCCACGTGCTGATACTGAAACTGTGGCGGAAGAGCCCATTGCGGACGAATCCTTGTTTCTTATCAGCACTCTTGATCCATGGTATGGAGATATCATTGTTTATCTCCAAACCCAATCTTTTCGGCCTGAAATTTCACGATCTCAGTGATGGAAAATACGTTTCCAATCCCAACAATACAAGATTATTGGAGATACACTCTATCGTCGTGGGGCAGATTCTGTTTTCCGACGTTGTTTAACTCATGAAGAAGCTGAAAAGGTTTTAAATGACTGTCACTCTGGAGTGTGTGGCGGTCATATGTCTGGGTATGCCACAACCCAAAAGATATTGTGTGCTGGCTATTTCTGGCCATCTTTATTTAAAAATTATATCTATGTGGTTCGAAAATGCCATAATTGTCAAGGCGAGGCGATGCCTACATTTTCGGCAGACGGAAAAACTGCTGCAATTTTCATTTTCAATCATATAATTACTAGATTCGGTGTTCCACAAGCAATTATCACTGATCATGGGCGTCATTTTCGAAACATCATGATGACTGAACTAACAGATCAGCTTGGCCTGCGTCACGATAGTTCTACTCCATATTACCCACAGGCTAATGGTCTGGTTGAAGCCATCAACAAAGTTCTAGTCATTATGATCCGACGAATCATTGGTATTCATAGGTCGAATTGGCATAACATGTTATTTTCAGCGCTTTGGGCGTATTGAACCTCAGTAAAAACATCAACTGGTTTCACTCCTTTCCAACTGGTTTACGGTTTGGAAGCTGTGTTACCCATTGAATGCGAAATCTCGTCATTGCAAATAGCCATAGAGTTACTCCCAGCCACTTCCGAAGAGGAGAAACGTTTGTTGTACTTGGCTCAGCTAGATGAGAATCGACATGATGCTGCACTAGCAATCGAAACTCATGCCAAACGAATTAAAGCTCAGTACGATTGAAATGTTACACCTCGTAATTTTTCGGAAGGAGACCTAGTCTTACTATACGATCAAGCAAACGATAAGCTAGGGGATGGAAAATTCTTACCTATGTGGCATGGTCCTTATGTTGTTAAGCGAAAGCTAGCAAAAAGGGGCCTATGAATTGGTAGATTTTGACGATGTCTCTTTAGGTAAGCCCATAAATGGTCTTTATCTGAAGAGACATTATGCTTAAATCTGGGTGTGGAGATTTTAGTTAGATTAGTTTCTTTCTAGCTGGTGTGTTTTAGATTAGAAAAGTGTGCTTAGTTTAGAGAGTGTTTTTATCATTATCCCTGCTTATCTTGATTTTACTCTTGATATTGCAGATGTCGACGTCTCTTCAAACATACATTGGTTTCACTGATGGTGCTTGTCGTAATACACGAAACATTTCTTCCACAGCTTGGGTTATCTATTCACCCACTGATGAGTTGGTATCTATGCATGGGGTAAGCCTCAGTCAAACAACGAACAACATTGCAGAGTATAGTGCAGTGATTGAGTTATTATCTGAATCCATCTCATTTGGGATTCGGAGTTTGATTATTAGGTTAGATTCTGAACTCGTTGTATTGCAGCTTAATAGAGTTTATGCCATTAGAAATCCAGTGTTATTAAGATTATTTTTTAGAGTACGTCTCTTGGAACGTGAATTTGACTATATTGAATAGCAGCATATTCCAAGATATTTAAATACATTAGCAGATGCAATTTCTTCTCGAATGTTAAATAGACATTTTCAATAACCAAACAGTAAATTTAAAAACATTCCATAACATGTTTTACAAGATAGCCAGTAATAGTGATATAGCATAGCATAGAAGTGTGTCAAATATACATCATTTTCGATCATAAGTTGAAAAATACCTTATGATCGGAAAAAATGATAGCACAAAAAAGCAAAAATGTCATATGAGTCTACAAAGGCGATCATCCTATCACTGGTGATGATCACGATAAGAAACCACTGCTCGGGCCACCCTACAAAGGAACCTCCTAAAAGGTCCTGGGACCCCAATCACATAGCACTGTAACCTAAGAGGGATGTCAACTATGCTAGTCTCTGGAATATCTGCTGTCAAACGCTCTAGATGATTTTCCAATTCGGTCAGGGTCTCTGTAGATTCATCCTGTGGGGCCAATACTGCTGCAGTTGGGTGTCTCCTCTCATAGGGCCGGAGAGTGGCTGGTCGCTGTGGTCCCACATTTGCATTTGAAACTTTTTACTATCAGTTTTGGACGATTTAAAAACAAAAAAATTTAAAACTTAGAAAATGTTGAAAGTGATTTTACCTGAATCATCCCACTGCTCTCCTGGTGGAAGAGTCATGTTTGGATCTCCACGATAATCCATCCCAGCATAAGGAAAATCCTGAATCATGAAAAGTTGGTTCTCCAACCAACGAAAATACTCAGGAGGAAATCGAACAACCTCTGAACCCTCCTCAAGATGATGGGCCATAACTACAACCCAACGCATTAGCTTGGGCTCTCGGGGAAGTCCACCTCCAATGGAAAGATGCTATGGGATCAACATCAGAACCCTCTCTAGACCAAAGTTCACAACTAAGAAACCATATCCAAATTTTTTTAGTTGTCCATTCTTTGCTCTAGTCAGTTGGCCTTTTACATTCACCAACACAGCTTTGCACCAGTTGAAGATGGTGCCTCGATAACAGTCTACTTCCATTCACATTTGGGATCCAGTAGCTACATGCAGTGCTGCGCTTCCACAGAGTCTGGTGATAGTAAATGAAATCACTTTGAATTCAGGACGAGAGATGGTTTTGATATCAATCCCTTTGTCCTTTGTTTGGTCATTACACAACTCTAGTTGGAGACTATCGACAGACTGGCCACCTAGCCTAGTCCCGAATAGAGATAATCGTTCACCTCTCTTGGGCAAACCAGTCAAGAAGTAAATGTCCTCTAGCTCCATTTCGAGCTGGTGGCCACCAATAATGAAACACTAGTCTTGTATATTCCATCTGTCCACCAGCCACTGCAAAAAGTCTACTTGGGCCCTCATGCTAGGTATGGCCCAGAATTTAAATAGCCCGCATGCCCTCAATGCATCTATTGAGGGTTGATGATTAATTACAGTAAGGTCCACATCTTTGTGCTCCCGTTCCCGCCAAATGAGCACTGTGTATATCTTACATTGTAAAAAAAAGGGCGGATTAAAACATTTTAGTTCAAAGTTTTTGGGCAGAAATTGAAAAAATTGAAGTTGTAAAACCTATGTCGCGGGGTCCGCACTCTCTAGTTAGGGACAGTGCATAGGTCCGCACTCTGCCCAAGCAGCAGGTGTGGGCCCCTGGCTCTTTCCTCTGTAGGAAAAAGTCGGGGTCCGCAGGTTTCGCATGTTGCGCCTGCGGACCCCCGCGAGCGGTCTTTTAAACTAATTTTTCTCTAAAAAATCAAAATGGAAGCCTAAAAACAAAATTCAAATGGTTGAAATGCAAGATTAAAGTGATGTGGATTACCTAGAGGTGACGGTTTTCGATTCCAACGGACGGATTTTCTGCAATCTTCACAGGAAGTTTCTTACCCAAAAGCTCTCTTTTCTCACTCTGAAGTCAAACGGTAAAAATGAATTTACAAAAGCCCTTTTTATAAGTTTTTTTGAATAAATGAATTTTTAATTTGTTTATTTTTCACTTTAAAAAGGTAACTTTTTGATGCATTTTTATTTATTTTAAACAGGTATGAGTAATGTTTGAGTTTTTGTGCAGAATATTGGATTTTTCAAGCAAAATTGATCATTTTCAACAATAACATTAGAGTCCTCTTTAAGCTCTTTTCTGACTCGTAAAATATGAAAAGATTGCTAAGTTTTTATTTTTAAACTCGTTAAAAGGAATTAAAAGGACAGTCCACTTATAGCTCTTTTCTAAATGTATAAACATGAAAAGATTGCCGGACTTTTGTCGTTTCAAGTTCGATATTGGTTATAAAACAACGTGTCCTTAGTCGCTTTTTTACTTTTTTCGGATCAAAGACAATTATGAAAAGTACTCCTTGATCGTAATGGTCAAGCGGTTCTCTCAAATATTATTTTATACTTTTTCGGGATTGGGAGACACAAATTTACGAAAAAGGACAGCCACGGAATTTTCTTAAGTTTTTCTTCTGACTCCCTAAAATTGAAAAACACCGAGTTTCTCCTATACTAGACTCGTTAAAATTTAACAGTAAAGGACCTGTTCAATTTCAAACAGGAATGGACCACTCATTCTTAGGGTTCGAATTTTAAACTAAGTTGGACTCATTCGAAGGATGAGCTTATAACCAAGCAAATGTTATCCTCCTCAAGCTTGTCAAAAATAAAGAGGTACTTGCCAGAAATGGTGGGGGAAAAGAGAGAAAAATGAACCTGTCTTTTATACTTTGTGTCTCAGAAAAGCATTCAACCACTCTTGAACACGACACATTTTGTTCACCTGGGTTGGGAAATCCTTTGCCTAACAATTAATCAAACCATATTGAAAGTCTTCAGCCGGTTTCTGGGTATTAGCTTTGGGTCAATTGTCACCAAACCATCTGCAGTGTCGTTATGTGTTCAAGAGGTCAACTCAAATAAACCATTCATCTGCAAAATATCTGTCATCCATCTTGACCATCCCTGAGTTAGTCTTTGCAAACATATTTCTTCAAACTTGATCTATGATTTCGTGTTGTGGGCTTGCCTACGACGGATCGCTTTCTATCGACTTCAACTCATTATCTAGAAATATGATCTAGAAATCGTGAGTACCTTGGAATCTGCATGCCTCAATGGCAGGTTTCTCGCCTTCGACGTCAAGTTGCATCATTGACCTTCGATCAAAGGATTCTATGACATGTTTGACATCAGCTCATCTATTCACATTTCGTGGATTGTACTGAGTACTTTGAGAGCCATTGACATTATTGGTGGTTTCTCTCACACTTGTTAACAGCTCAAATCATTGACTGGTAATCAAGTGGTTTCTACCATGTTCGAGTTCGACACATTCATTCACATGGATAGAATCGTACTAGTTCGGGAAGCAGAAATCAAGACCCTGGATCTAGTTTCCACCATCTAGGCTGTGAGGAATTTTGTTATTCATTATACAGTGGACTATTCATAAACAGATGGCTGCGCCCATACTGTGTCTACATATGTCTATACTTGTGATGTATTACAAAATCATTCATATATCAGAGAGTTAGTTTTCTAGTCAGTTTTGATCTGAGTATGGGAATGCCTACCTCAGCGATGATATGATCACATATATATATATATATATTTTGTATTGAATGTTTTTTACAGGTTCCGACTAGGCTGTCCACAGGATGATCCTTGAAATGATAAAGTACTTCACTCTTCTTAGATGACAAATGAAATCCTCATCTATTATAGACTTCGCACTTTAGGGGGCAATCTGTTGCACAAAATATTGTCACCATGACATTCTACAGTCAGTGTGAGTCTATCACCACTCATACTTTCCTCCTTTGCAAGTCTTAAGCCTCAGCTCTTCATGTCAAGCCTTGAAAAATAAGAGAGAGCCCTTAAAAATCTCTAAAACTCTGGTTTTGCACTTTCTCTTAGCATTACCTGCGGTCTCGCACCCATTGGTCATGTCCCCTGTGTATCTGACCGCTCTGTTTCTGTGTAAAGGGTGCGGACCCCTGTAAAAGTAAAAAAGACGCAAGTACATTCTCAAAAACTCACTTTGGGTTATTTTTGGAAGCTTCTAGAGGGAATCTTGAGGTGGCAAGTTCGCTCCTTTGAGGTTCATGCATCCCATAACTAAAGGAGCTAACCCCTTGATGTGAGGAGCTTATCCCTTTGAAGGAGGACTCTATCCCTTCACAGGTGGACCTGTAACTTCCTTCCTCTTCACTATAAAATGAGGCATTGGGCTGGTTACTAAGGAGGTTGAAAGCTGAATATTTTTGAGGGTAAATGTTGTTGGAATTTAGACTTCCTAATTGAGCTTGAGAGGAGAGATTACATACCTTTTTATCTCATTGGAAAGAGTGTGAGGCTTGTCAAAGTAGAGCAGATTCTTGTCTGGACCCTGGGAGGAGCTTGTACAACATCAAGGCACCAAAGGTTGTAAAGTTTTTCTTATTTTCAAAGTTAATACAATCAAGTTGATTTTTCTCAATAAGCTGTGTCATATGGTTTATTTCATGGATTCCTTGATCACCATGATGAATATCATTTATTATATTAGCTATGCAGGTGTTATTTGATGTGTGCTTGTTTGTGTTTGCAGGTTCTCAAAAGGAAACTCATTTGGATGGTCGAAGCGTCGCTGCCACAAACTAGCGTTGGACTTAAGGTAGGGTCTAAAACACCTCTTGGTTTTTATTTATAAATCACAATATTTAGAGAAAGATAGATTTGCTTGTTCTGCTTGTTGCTAGATATCTGTTGATTCTAGGGAGATCGGTCTTGTCCGCAAGAACGATTTGTTCGGCCGACACGAACCATCCCCACCCAACAGGAAACTTAGGGGGTTCGAGGCCTTCACCAAACCAGGGGAGATGGCATGGGGCAGAATCTTCGAGGACTTGTGACACTTGACTTGCATCCGTTTCTCTTTTGTAACCCCAAAAGGTTTCTCCACAGAGTCCCCCCCTTTAGGGCAATATTTAGCAAAGGGCCCATATTCATGGCACAACTTGCACTTGAAGGGAAGATGATCATAGTCAAACTCTTGTACATGCGACCAACTATCCATACAGAGACTGATAACCGCCAGGAGCCCTTTTTCAAGGTCCACCTCCACACAGATTCGAGCACAAGAGAAAAGGTCATCATTAGGTTCAGAGCAATCGATTTATCTCCCAAGAGAGTTCCTAATAAGTTGGAATGTCGCATCATTCGATCAATGTAGGGGGAGGTAAGGGAGTTTAACCCAAACAGGAACCGAGGAAGGAACATCACATTCAGGGTTGAAAATGGGGCTCCACCGATCCAAATAGAGCCCCTGGGCCCCCATAAAATATGGACCACTCTGAAAAAAGGTCACGATCCAAACGGTTCTCAAAATAAAAGTTATAGAAACCTTTGCCACAAAAGGAGGTGATCACGACCCCCTTGATTAGAGGATTCCAATTCTTTTCTACCCGTGCCTTAACGGTACGAGGTGAAGGACAGAGGCTCATGAATTTCCAAATAAGGCTTCTATCGTCCAGCTGCCATGCTCTCGAATGTGCTTGAGCGGCACATATTTCAATCTTAGGGATATCATCAGCTTTCACACAAACATAGAGTCCCCCTTCTTGGAAAATTTCGGGGCAGAGGCAACAAGAGAGTTGAATGTTGTGATTTCAACATGGAGAGGCACTTCATGTGTAGGCACAGACAAAGAAGCCAATAGGACAGCTACCTTGAAGACCACGGCCACCACCGACCGAAACAATGGAATACTTCTAGAGTTGACAGCGGGAAGCGCCCGAGAAGGATGAAGCTCAGGATCACGACCACCAATCTGACGAACATAATTGTATGGGCCTATGGAAGGTTAAGATTGCAAAGCAAATAGGCAGGGAATGCGAGCCAAACGGGCTCGACCACAGCAGGTGATGCCAACCAAGAAACTCCAGCCAAAGGTAGAAGGGCCAATCCCGCCTGAGGGGCTCAAACCCACCACGGGGAGATGACAAAGCCGCAGGTAATGCGAGCCAAATGGGCTCGACCGCAGCAAGTGCTACCAGCCAAGAAACTCTAGCCAAAGACAAAAGACCTAATCCTGCCTGAGGGGCTGAGACCCACCGCAGGGAGATGATAGCCAGTAGCAGTAGACCAACAACAATTAGGTCAAGCCGCCATGGGTGCCAAACGCTCTAGTTTATTTCCCCTCGCTAAAGAGATATTATTAAGCACCGTATCCCTAGATTATAGCCATCTGCTAATCACACTTGACCATTTGCATTTGCAATTCCAAGCTCAACCTTTTTTAGGGTGTTATTTTTTGACACTTCAAATTTTTTACGTCTTAAGTATGCACATTATTTTTTAAATGTTAGTTATTTACCCATTTTTCAAGTTGTCTTCTTCTTTTTCTTTTTTCCCTCCGTTAAATGTTTGTTTTTTAACGGTTTTTCAATTTTTTGCTTTTTGTTTTTCTTTGTAATGTTTTTTTTTTTTTAAATGAAATTTTCAATTTTTTTTTGCAATGTTTAAAAAAACAATAAAAAAAATATTTTGAAGTTAGGATTTTTTTTATACATTTATGTATTGTTAATTAATACTTAAATACACGTAAAATAATTGCCACTAATAAGAAAATAATTTTAAACACTTAAAAAAAAAACTACATTTTTCATATAGATATAATTAAAATAATACACATTTTGAACATTTTTGCTAAAAATGACATGTCAAATAAAAGATTTTTCACTAAAATTTTGAATATAAAAAGTTGAAAAATAGCAATTTTTTTGAATTTTTTGTCCAAAAATGATAATATTTGAAGTTTTTTTTCCCAAAAATGATATTCACATAGAATTTTAGGTAAAAATAACAAAATTATATATATATATATATATATATATATATATATATATATATATATATATATATATATATATATATATATATAGTTTAGAAAAAATTAAAAAACATATTCAACAAAAAAAAAATCGATATAACAAAATAAAAATTACTCTGTGATGTGAAGTGTAAACTTTCTTTGAAATTTTGCTACCGCTTGAATGAACAAATGTGAAACTAATTTGTAACCCAAGACACAAAATTTCTCTACCAATTTGTAGTGAAATAAAAATATAGAGATAAAAACACATGCATAAATTGACACACTTATTTTTCTCACGAAACGCAACAAGGAAAATCAGCTTGCTTGATGTTTTATTTTATTGATTTTCTTGGAGCAATTGTATCTATTACAAAGCAACCCTATGCACTTGTGGCCTGCTAAATATTAATGCCCAAGCTCCTCAAATCTGCACAAAATCAAACTACTAAATACTAGTGCACTTGTGTTCCTATTCCTTAGGACACAATTCTTGTGCTCCACAATTAAGGCTATCTCTAATAAAAACTCACGAGCTTGCTTTGGCTCACAACCTTGTGCATAAAACAATATGATTTACTTATGCCTTTGTCCTCTCTTTATAAATTCGATCCATGCTAAATTAGGCAAGTAAAAATTTAGAATTTGAGTTGTCATTGACAAGTTAACTGAGCCGAACTGGTTCTCTCTCCAATCAAAACTAGAGTTCTTAACTTGTACTTCCTTCAATCAAGACTGAAGACTAACTCATTCTAACTAAACATGATCTGCCAAACAATCATGTAGTCAAACTAATGAATATTTCTACTTAATTGAAACTCTAACTCTTCACATGTTAACTTGATGATTTTTTCAGTAAATTGGAAATAACTCATCCTAATTTAAGACTAACTCATGAGGAAAATTCGAGGTCTTCATTGGCTAAGGCACAAGCCAAAAGACCTTTCTCACTACATTTTCAACACTCCCTCTTAGAAGGGAAGGTACTTCTGGAAGAACCTCGTCCACTTAGTCTTGTCTTCAACACCACCATGTTATCTATTGTTACAGTTACTTCTTCTAAACTAGAAGGCTTCCATGATTTCTTCTGCGAAATCTAATTTGAAGACCCATTCTTTCTAACAATGCTCTACAACTCTATCACCTTAGTCATGAGTGCCACGTACCCTGTGTATCTCAATGGATGCTTAGTTAGCCCTTTTTTGTACATTGCCCAAGCTTTTTTTCCCAATCCTTCTTCCTGAAACTTCAGAAATAGCATCGAATTGAATTTTTTTTTAAATTAGGTTTAGCGAAACTTTGCTCAAACTTATGCCAGTTTCTTCATATCTCATGTCAAACTATAGAGGCAGTTTTTGCATCAATCGTTCACAATTGCACTTGCTTATTTGCATGTGGCTACTCCTTTCGATTTACTATGCACCACATCTTGCATGTCCCTCAATGTCAATGCTTTTTTTTTATAGCGACGACGTGGTCCTCACCTTGTGGCCTCGATGGATTACTCGTTGGCGGTTTCATCCATGTGCTTCAACAACCCAACTTTTTTTTTCTCGACCCTACGAAACTCTACCTTTGTCTAACCCAATGTTATCTCCTTTCTATGTTTTTGTTTAATGTTCCTCCTAGACCAAGTTTTTGGCTCTTTTCCCTATGGTTGACGTTCTCGGACCACTGACATTATCGACCTCCCTCTGTCATGTGGCTCGATTGAAACTCTTTCAACGTCCACCCTTAGTCGACAACTTGTTCTGGTGGCTGAATCGTACCGACCTTCTTTGCATACATGTTACCTTTTGTCACATGTCTTACTGGTCCCTTGATTATTTGTTTGTGTTGATGTTTCCCTCATTGACATGATCTGTTTTGGCCCCTCTCTTCATGGACCTCGCTCAATTGTGGCCCTACACTGTTTCTTGTGACCATGTCATCGTCTCTTGTTTGTTCCTGCATGGCTGAGTTGATAATGATGGTCGATTGTCTCTGTTGTGGTGTTGCATTGGTCGACTGGTCCATGGTTTGGTTGTGGAGGCCTAGCAGTGGCTGCCCCCATGGCTTATGTTGGTGGTTGTGGGATGTCGACCAATGGCTAGCTTGGTTCAAATGGTTGGCCACCCATGGCCCCCACCAAACGTTTTTTGTTATTTTTGTTAGTTTTCCCCTTTAAAAAAATGTGCCTTTCCTTTTCTATTCTTTTATGTCCCCTTTTTTTTAATGAAAACCAAAAATGCCCATAAAAAATTATTCTCAACCCAAAAAAGCAGCGTAAGCCTTCTATTGATTAACACTGCCCACTGACTAGTCAATTGGGTGTTCATATTTATACTAATCTCTACTCCAATATCATGTAGAATTCCTTTGAAATTCTATCACTACTTGAATGAACAATTCTGAAATTAATTTATAACCCAAGACACAAAATTTCTCTACCAATTTGCAACGGAATAAAAATACAAAGATAAAAACTCATGCACAAATTGACACACTTATTTTTCTTAGGAAACCCAATAGTAAAAACTTGCTTGCTTGATGTGGTTGTTTTATTGATTTTCTTGGAGCAATTGAATCTACTACAAAACAACCCTGCACACTTATGGCCTGTTAAATCTTAGTGCACAAGCTCCTCAGATATGCGCACAATTATTCTCCTAAATACTAGCACACATGTGGTCATGTTCCTTAGGACACAATTCTTGCACTCCACAATCAAGGTTCTTTCTCACAAAAAATCATGAGCTTGCTTTGTCTCACAACCTTGTGCACAAAACAATATAATTTCCTTGTGCCTTCGTCTTCTCTTCATAGATTCAATCCATGCTAAAATATTAGGCAAGTACAAATTTTGAACTCGAGTTATGATTGAAAAGTTAGTTGAGTTGAACTATTTCTCTCTCCAACCAACACTGGAGTTCTTAACTCGTCCTTCCTTCAATCAAGACTGAATACTAACAAATTCTAGTTGAACATGATTTACCAACTAATCATGTAGTCAAACTAATTAAGACTTCTACCTAACTAAAGCTCCAACTCTATGCATGTTAGCTTGATGATTATTCTAGTAAACTGGAAATAACTCATCCTAACTGAAGTCTAACTTACGAGGAAAACTCGAGGTCTTCAATGGCTAAGACACAAGCCATAAGAGCTTGCTCGCTGTATTTTCAACATGAAGGTCACCAATTCAAAACTCCATAGGAAAATACATCCATGTTAAGGGTTGGTGTGGTCCAAGCCGAGTGCGTTCCCTAAGTGATGTTGATAACTTAGATGCCCTTAAAGCATTATTAAAAACAAAAGAAAAATGAAAAATAAACAACAAAAGAGACAAATTGAAAAAAAAAAACATAATTATAAAAAAATAATGCAAAACACATATATATAATAATAATAATAAAATCCACGGGGTCTTGGATAGATGGTGATCACGTGCTCTATTAAGGCACTCCTTGATGTGAAGGCGTTGGTTCAACTCCGTGCCCTAATCATGGTGATATATTGGACATGTTGAAGATGTAATCCTACCAAGCTTAGAATAATAATAATAATAATAATAATGAGTGCTAAGTGGACTATTCAAAAATCATGAGAAATTAGTCAGTTACGACTACCTCTCATGGAAATAGTCATAGATGAATGACTTTCCTAACGCAGTTGAAGCCCAAAAAATGATATCTAATAATAATAAAATTAAAATATAAATTTAAAAAGATAAAATATATGTTATATAATAATTGTATTTGTCTATGTGTTTCTCTTTCTTCTTCCCTCTCTCTCTCTCTCTCGCTCGCCCCACCCCACTCGCCCCCGCCCCTCGCCCATCCCCCCTTCTCCCACCATCTATATCTATATCTCCCTCCATCTCTCCTTCTTTGACTCTCTATCCCACCCCCCTAAACACACACACTCTCTCTCTTCAATTTGTCTATATCTCCCTCCCTCCCTTTCTTTGTCTCTCTCTTCTTCCTTCTCTCCCCCTCCATCCATATCTCTATCTCCCTTTGTCTCTCCTTCTTTGTCTCTCTATCTCAACCCCCAAAACATACACACTCTCTCTTGATATCTATATATCTCTCTCTCCCTTCCACTTCTTCTCCCCCTCTCTCTCTTTCTCTCTTCACCTTCTCTCCCTCCCACTTCTTATCCCTCTCTCTCTCTCTTTCTCTCTTCACCTTCTCTCCCTCTCTCTCCTTCTTTCTATCTTCCCTCCAAGTCTCTTCTCTCTCTCTCTCTCTCCCCACCTTTCGCTCTCTATGTATTTCTTCTTCCTTCCCTCGAACTCTATCGCTCTCTCCCTCCCTCTCTCATTCTCCCACTTGATTCCTCGCTCTCTTCCTTATTTTCTCCCCTCGAACTTATATATTCCTTTTGTATTCTTATATAGACAAGTATTTTTTAAAATATTAAAGATTTTTTTCCTCATTTGGAAAAAAATTATGTTTTAAAAATAGTTTTTGGATGTGATTGTGATTGAATAACAAACTAATTTGTTCGACTACCTTCTTAGACTTATATATTCCTTGTATATATAAATATACACGAGTATTTTTTAAATTATAAGGGATGTTTTCTTTATTTTTGGGAACTTTTTATGAATATTTTTGAACTTATAATTGTTATTTTTTTCACAAGAAAAAGCCACAATTTTCATTTTTTTAAAGATGCAAAATTACATTTTGTATTTGCACCCCAAGTGCATTGTTATTTCATATTGAGGTTAATAACTTGTGACCATTATCCATCTAGAGATACTACATTTTTTGTTAGAACATACTGTTGTCATACACCAACATGTATATCTACAAGAAGTTAATAGACAACAAAATACTCACAGTTGGGTCAATCTTGAGATTACCCCTACACATAAATACATATATGTTCCCATATACAAATATACCTGTGTTCAAAAATTCACCAGTCATATGTATATAAAATTAGCAAACAAAAAACACAAAAATCTTGGGAAGATTCAGCTGCTAGGGGCCTGTTCAGTGAAAGGCTTGTGGTAGTATTCTTGAGTAGAGTCTTGGGTTTGTTCCAGGATGTGCTACTGGTATTTTTACATGTCTAGGCCCGCTTTGGATAGTTTGTTGGTCAGCTCATTCCTCTCCCTATAAATGTGAGAACAAACAAAGAACATGAATGACTCTTTGAGTCGTCGTAAATCTTCTAATATTGGTCTTAAGATGAGATTATTGCACTCTTGACCCTATTTAACCATTTTACTACTAACATGGAGTCCCAAAGATTTGTAACTATGTGCACCCTTTTTCTTTGGAAAAGATCAATATGTTTTTTCATGCTTGTACTTCAGCCTCATTGTTTGTGCTCGGCTCAAAGCCCATTTTGGAGTGAAAAGCATGAGAATTGGTCATGAACAGGACAAAGCCACCTCCACTTATATTTGTAGCATCCCTAGAGGCATCGTCAAAGTAAGCCCATGACATCGAAGGATCCAGGGATTCATTAATAATCATACTTGGATGGGTTGTTACTTTTTCTTGCAAATAATGTGCCAAGATTACCATTCATTCAGTAGTTATGCGTTGAGTCACAGATCCCTTATCCTGAAAAATGCTTTTGTTGTGTGCCAAATAAATACCCCAAAAGATGATAAGAGGTAGGGCTCTATAAGCGCAAGGTGCAGGATCAGAATGCCAACCCCTCCATATTGATTCCAGATCATCTCTAGCCCAACTGTGATTGAAACCTATCACAAATTTGCAAACTTCCCAAACATTAAGGAAAAAAGGGAAAAACATGAAAGATTATTAATGCTCTCCTTGGTTCCCTTGTAGAAAGAGCACCAGCTTGGTCCAATGGAGAAACATTTTGAAGAGTATCCTATGTGGGAACCTTTTGTTACGTAATGCATTAGGTGAGTAATTTGGCTTTGGAGGGGAATTTAAATTTCCATAGGGCGATGTATCTAAGCTTTGGAGTGTAGAAACCTACAGGGGATGTACTCCATACGAACTCATCCTCATGTTTAGTGATCCTGATATGGTTGTTGGGTAAAACAGATAGGTATTTAGTCCATACTTCCAAGTATTGCTCCTCAATTCCTAAATCTTTCGTTGATTTCCAGCCTTACCTCCAGATAGTGGAGTTTCTCGAGTTGGCTATGTGGGAAAGCCTTAAAATGCCCATTTCCCTTAATAAAATAGTTAGAGGATGAGGAAGTATGTGACCATTTCCACATCTAGGTCATGGATCCAACCCTATTCTAACTATCTTGCCATTCCTAAAATTATACAAGTTTTTCTTTTTTTAATCCTTTTTTTTCCAGATAAATTTTGAATGTGATTGAATAACAAATTTACTTGAAAAAAGGGAAGTATATTCACAACTCTAAATGAATGTACATTAATATGATATCCTTTAAGTAGGAGAAGGATCTCAATTCAAGAGTGACATGTGAATCCTTTATGTTACATTAAATTTGCATGAAATAATTAATTGTTAGGACTGCTTGCTTAAATATATTTAGATTCTTATTCTCGACTCTCAATACAATTGACACTTACGATTGCTTATTTAAATATATCTAGATTCCCTATCATAATTGTGTTAGAAATTCAACAATGTTGCATGGCCTACTAAAAAACTCTTATACCAATTTTTTTGTTTGTTAAGTTTGGTTGGTGAGACATGTCCAAGGGGATTAAACTTCCAATCACTTGAATACATGAGGGCTTGCCAACATTCTTTTTTCCAACTGTGTTACCACCCACATGCATCTTATACCAATTGTTAAATTGGACAAATCATATGTCTTTTGATTGTTTTCATATGAAAACACAAATATTAATGTGGGAAATTGATTGGAACAACAATTCAATAAAAAAATAATGGATTCTTTCATGATAATGGATACATTTGTCATCATAAAACACATAAATGTAGTCGTCTTAGAAATTATTCCATTACCTTATTTAAAGCAATTGTTTAATGAAAAGTAAAAATGCATCCCCACTACTTGCAAACTACACCCTCTTGTGGCTATTTATTGTATATACCACTATTTGCAACCAACCTACATATCCACCAACTAAGTTATATTGTCATAGTTGATAATAACTTGGATATGCTCAACTTAAATCTAAGAGAAACTTCCCCTTCAACATCCGTGAGTGTCTTTTTCCATTTATCTTTGTATTTTAATTTGTTGGCCTTCCATTGTTTTCTTACAATTAGGTTGTCGAAGTTATTTTTCTTTCAGATCTTCAAGCTTGCACTCCTCTTCTATACCATATGAATGAGAATAATTTGTGATATATCATACACATATTCCAACCTCTTTGGTCTCCCATGCAACCTACGTTTCATGATGTGATGATTTCCTATCGCCTTGTACCTATTATCCTTTCAAATTAGTTAATTTTTTATCTTCAAAACAACAACTAAATAGAAATTAATCAATTTATTTTGTTTCCTTATTAGTACTTCATGCAGTGGAAAAAAATCAAAGTTATGGCATTGACAAGTGTCATTCCAAGGCAAATCCTAAATTCTACAATTAGGGGTCAAAAGTGACAAAGGTCTAATACTAATTTGGGCCTTAAATGGCTTTTTTGAAGGGAAATCTTGAGGAAATGAGCATATTAGGTACCTTGTTGTCAAGCTCATCCAAATCTTGTCATTAATTTATATAAGAGTGAGAACAGAGTTTCTATATAAAAAAAATGTTCTTCTTACTGCTATGACCAACACAGTGCCAAATGGAAGCCATGTTAACTCTTGTTACTCACACATGTAAAACTAGTCATGTATGTATTTTCAAGAAGATTCTAGATTATCCATAACCTAAACCTAATGGGAAGGAGGATATCCAAAGGTCTAATACTAACATCTAAGAGTGGGAATTAAAACGTTAACCACAAGAGCATATTATAGTGTAAAATTTCTCCATTGAGAGTGATTTTTTCTTTATAATTTTATTTATGTTCTTGTAGACAATAGAGCAAGCCAAAATATGTTTTTTAAATATGAAGTTGTGTCTCTTTTTCTATTATAGTTGTTTGAATAGAGTTTTATTGCAATATTGAGCAATTATTTTTGTAAAAATTGTGTATTTGTCATTGAGTGGAGGTGTAGCATTGATTTAAAAGCCATTGTTTTTGGAAATTAAACAAATGCGATGAAGATAATGTGGAAGAGAAGAATAAGGGCTAAGGCAATCGACATGGAATAAATTATACAAGCGGAGCTTTTGTAAAAGTTACCAATGGAATTTACAAGAATTTGGTACTAGAGCCTTAGAATATGACATGACAAGCTCCTTAACATGAACATATATGCCACAAAGATAAATACATGTTATTTCTAAAAAAGTTGTCTAAGACGTATATCAACTATAATGATTATCCTCAATTCCAAGTTGCAAAGAAGCAAAATGGTTTTTCAATAAGATAATGAAAGTTATTTCTATTAAAACCTCGGAATAAATTATAGGTGACTCGACGGATTAATACTCTACATGAATACCAACATAAAAATATTTTAATATTTCTTGAAAAGTTGAAATAATAAACATGGAAATGAAAAACAACCTAAAATATTGTATGTTGTTTTCAAAAACCTTTAAAAAAAAACATAGACTAACTAAATTAACCATACTTCCATATAAACATAGAAAAACATAAACTTCATACATTTTATATATTAAATTGTAGACCCATGCCTCTTTATAAATTTAAGAAAACATGATAATTATAAATTTTGAATGTTACATATGATGATCCATACTTTCCTATCAATAATTAAAAATATATATATGATAAATGCTTGGAAATTACTAAGAGGGGGGAGGGGAGTGAATCGGTAATTATATCTTTTCAATTATTTAGCTCAACTTAATTTCCTTTTCAAATATCTTCTTATGCAACTAATGGCTTATGTATATATTCAGTTATTAATTATTTCTTTTGTAATTACCAGAAAGAGAGATATTTGCATATGTACATATTCAAAATTCAAAAGCATTCACACAAGTGAGACATTCAACAAGCAACACATGAAGACACCAAATATAAGTGGAAACCCATAAAGGGAGAAAACCACGAATTTTTAGCTGAAAGTGATGTGAAGGCAAGCTCCTACTCCCCTATTACATCAAATTTTATAGAGGCTCCAACCTATATGAGAATTCTACCTCAAGGAAGCTCCAACTCCCACAATTTTTCTGTAGGCTACAACCCACAAGAGGCTCCTACCTCAACAAAATACAACTTATTATTTATCAAGCTACAACTTGAAAGGAGACTACAATCCCCTAATCATATTACAAATCATATTTGTTGGTTACTTGGTATTTGTCTCTATTCTAAAATAAATTATTTCCCTCTTTTCTGTTGCTCATCCTCTCTGTTTCTCTTCTTTAAATATGCTTCTTTTATGCTACTCTTCCCCTTCTCTCCTTACGAGGATATTAAAAAACTATCTCATACAAGTTCTCGAGTCACAAAACTTCTTCTCTCAGTCAAAATGATATTTTTTTATATACAAAAAGTTGTTAATTGTTTTTATTCTATGAAGGAATTCGAAATGGAAAATTATAATTTGGTCTTTTAGAATTGTTCCCAATCTATCTCTTCATTTCCAAATCTGAAATTGAGTTCAAGAGATTTATAATATTAAGAAAATCTAAAATAATATAATCCAACAACAATTATTGCGCTATACGACTTTGAAATTTAAATTCAACATATAACATTTAGTGAAATATCAATTTTTTTCAGCTCTAAACATTGTACTTCAACTCTCATGCTTGTGTCTTCATTTTGTTTGAAGCTCTCATGTGCCTTTGCACATCACATTACTTAATCAGCCTTTTCTTACACTTCACTTTGATCAATCTTTGCACATCAAGCAATCAACACAATCAACCTTAATAAGCAACAATGATTTTCAATAACTTAGTCTTAATATCAACATGATATGTGTGAACTAACCAGCGTAACATTTGACATTACCATGCCACATGATATCAATACTTTGACATCGATGCCAACATTACTAGCATTCCCCCCCTCTTTGGAATTTATGGAAACAATATGTTCCTCCCCCTCATATTCATCCCTCTTATTTCTCCTGAAAATTACCCCTCTTTTCGGCTTCATTTCTCCTACCAACACCTCCCCCTTTGGCATCAATGACAAAGGATTTTGAAGGAAAATATGAACAATGTTTGTATTGAGGGTCAAGAGATATCCAATCATCATATATCTTTGCTTATGAATCTGATAAGGATAAGTTCCATGTGAAAGCAATCAACCTTTGCACCCTTGTTATTTAAATCAATGAAAAGAGTACCACTATATTTATGGTCTTCATTGCATAGGATCATTGTGTCTGCAAAAATGAGCATTTGAATTCATAACTGATAACTTGAATTGACAACATGTTCAATACCTTCAATGCTACTTTCCCTTGCTTGAATCGTTGGAGATAAATACATTATGTGGAATTTATGCATGAGAGGTGATATCAATAAATTAATTTCTCTTGGCTACTCCACTGAGGCAACTTGACCACGCAAAGAAATTTTAGGCGAAAATATCCCCGCGTGGATTGCAACCTCACACAATCAATCCATGTGCACTAAGGTCATAACAACCAGAACTTGTGTTCTTCATTGGATGATATTCTTCGTTCCATAAAACATTACATTAAAAAGCCTCACTCGCACTCTAAAATCTTGACTTCATCAATTCTTATGTACCATCTTGATTGGCATTTTATATGGATTCACAAAACGTGCCACCAATTGACACACAACAACTATATACCACTAGCGTTGACAATAATATTAACACCAATGCATTAAACTAATATATCAACCAAGCATTGTATATAGGAATGCATCAACACTAATGCATAATATATGTGTTGCTACATTATACATTAATGTTGCTGCCATTATCCTTTAACATTGTATACATACCACAGTCGTATAATCTTCTTGGCATTCATATCGATGGTCATAACACATGTTCTTTAACCAATTTCACTTCATTTCACATGTTCTTTCATTTCTGATTTTAAATTTGGATTAGGATTTCATTTCCCCATATCAATCGTGAATATTCTATACAATTCATAAGTTCCCTCCTGTGTCATTAATTTTCAAGAATAAGCCTCTTTGTGCTTGAATGCTGGTATGTTGTAGATTGCCTTAGACTTCTTGTTCACTGATGTAGAGATGTCACGCAGTGATTAGATCACGATGAATTGTGCTATACTCATATTCCTATGAGATTGTGGATCTTCGATCAACATAACATTGATAAATTTGATTATGTCCAACCATATTATTGAAAAGCTTCAAGGGCCTTCTTCATTTGATGACAAATATGCTTAAACACTTTACACATTCATCATTTGTATAAATGAGTATAGGTCATAAATATAGCATCAATAGATACAATATTCAATTATTTGTAATCATAATAATAGAGCTGAAGGATTTAGACAAATTCTAGTGATATGTGTGTGTGTAATCAAATGCTTGCTCTTTGTTGTTGATGATAGATAATATACATGCTTCCATAGATTTTGATTTCAATGTTACAATGTAGTTTGATTAAATGTTGACCTTTTGATTATGAAACCAATTTGATGGTTTTATTTGTGCTTTGGCTTTGTCTCTAACTTTGATTAATTTAATGATCAATATGTGTGGAAAAAAAATATTTACACCTGTACTATGATAGTTTAGATGTTGGACAAAGATTAGATGTCTTCATATGATTACAACTCCTACATATATATATGTCTCCATTTGGAACTTTATCATTGTTTTCTACAAATAATATGGTTTAAATGTCTATCACATGGCACTTCATGATGAAGGCTTCTAGAGACTAGACATAAGAATGTATAGAATTTGCTCCTCTAGGCTTGATGTGAGAACATTTGATTGTACTTTATATATTCGAAGAAATTTCTAGTTTTGCTTTCTTCATAGTCCAAAGGTTATCAATTGAGTACATGAGTAATACAATATATTTTGATGCATAGGTCATACATATCTAGAGAACAAATATTGAAGAACTTTGAAAAGTTCTAATGATGTATAAATATATTATGAGCTAGGCTCATATTCAAAATGTTTTGACTAGATATGCAAATATGACAATGTAAATTTTGAAAATTCTTATTTACTTGTCATACATATACATTTTTGCACAAAATTTGTATCAAAAAATAAATCTTTGAATGATGAACTTAGTTGAAGATGGACCAGTTCTGCAAATACAAGTTGTTCATTTTCATGCTGCTTCTTTGTCTGCCTCAAAGTATTGACACTTAAATATTGTTGTTATTCATATACTTTTGCTTCTGATCATATGCTTCTTATTGCTTTTCTTTACTCCTTGTTGCTTTTGTAGAGTCTCCCCCTTAGATAATGCATTCCTTTTCATATTCTATATTGTCTTTGAGACTCATATTTGAAGTCAAACTAGTGAGAAAAGGGAGTAGGGACTATTTCCAACTTGTTTCTTATATATTCAAATGGTTCTCTTGCTAGTGGTTTAGTAAATATGTTTATTATCTGCTCTTTTGTTGATATGTATTCCAAATTCATTTTTTTCTCAACAACTTGTTCTCTGAGAAAGTGATACTTTATAGGTATATGTTTAATCTTTGAATAAAGCACCGGATTCTTTGAGATGCTTATTTCACTAGTATTGTCACATTTAATAGATATTGGTTTGTTGAAAGTTACCTTCACATCTTGTAGAGTTTGTTTCATCCGCAACACTTGTGTGCAACAAGCAATAACTACTATGTATTTGGCTTTTGTTATAAATAGAGATACTGAGTATCTAGTTTTGTTTAACCATGTAAACAGTGATTATCCTAAGTAGAATGCACCATCACTCGTACTTTTCTTCCCATTTATACAACTATCCCAGTCTGCATTTGTGTATGATGTCAGTGTGAAGTCCATTCCTTTTGGGTACTATATTCCATAGTTTGTAGTTTCGTTCAAATATGTGAATATCATTTTTATTGCTAGTAGATGACTTTGTTTAGGTGTTCACTGATATTTTTCTACTAATTTGACTACGAACATTATATATAGTCTCAAAGTTGTTAGGTATAGTAAACTTCCTATCATAGAGCTATAAAGCTTCTGGTCAACATCAAGTGATTCATTATCTACACACAAATTGCATCCAACTATCATAGGGGTTGAGACTAGTTTAAAGTCTTCCATCTAGAACTTCTTAAGCATATCCTTTAGATATTTTTTTTTGAGAAATGAATATACCTTTTAACTTTTGTAAAATTTGAAGTCCCAGATAAAAAGTAATCTCCCCAATCATTGACATATCGAACTCAAACTTAATCTCATTAGAAAACCATTGCAGTAAATATATGATGGAGAAGAACAAATATAATAACCTCATCCAAGACTCTGTAATATTTTATCTTAATAAAATTGGTGTTTTCTTATGTATGTCATCAAAATATCTACTAGGTGTTTTTCTTCCTTAACCTATGTGTATGATTAATATTGATTTATCAGTATAGGAAAAATAAAAATACCACATTGAACCTTTCAAAACTTAGGAGCTCGAACCGATTTGGAATTTCGATCCTTTATAAGTTTAGAGTTAGACCCCTGGAAATTTGGAATTCAAAAAAAGACTCATCTCACTAGAAGTTGGGCTTAGATTTTAGCCACAAAGTTTTAAAGAAAATTTTGAGCTTCCAGTTTCGTGGTCCCTTTACCCTCTCATATCTAGCATACAATTTGGGGTTTCATTTTGAAAAAAGGCAATTACGCTCACTGTGTGCGAGGTACTAGAATCCAAGATATCAAAATTTTGGGCATTCAACCGCATAAGGTCACAAAGTTCGTGTCTCCATCGGGTTTCACCCATGCCGCAAGTAAAAAATATTGGTGTTACAAAGTTCATGATCCCCACAAGACTCTGCCATAGTATGTGATAATTGAGGTTCGTAGTTCTCTGATGGGGTTGGAACTCGTGATCTCCCATGAGATCTCAACTATACTGTGAAGAAAATTATAGTTCATGGCCCAAGTTACAATTTAGGGCTCATGGTCCACAGGATTCAACCACCTCCACTATGTCAAGTGGTATCAAAGCCTGGGGCTCAAAAGAATTGGAGAGAGCTAACATAAAAATGGTAGCAATCATGTCGCCCAAGTAATAAGATTGTAGAATTAATGAAGTACTTGACGAGTTATGGTTGGAGTTGAGGCACATCCAATCAAGGATGGAAGCCATGGAGGAAAATCAAAGGAGGTAACTTGACATAGGAGACATAAGTGAGAGTGAAGATACAAATTCAAAAGAGGATATAGAAGGATAACTAAGAGGAGGATCGATGGAGGAACAACTAATAAATCTAGTTACCAATGTAGGATCTAGGCCAAAGATGGAAGTTCCTCTGTACAATGGCAACTTAAATGTGGAGGAGTTGCTTGACTAGATTAGTACAATAGATAGATACTCGAATTATGAAGATGTAGAAGATGACCAAAAGGTCAAATATGTAGTGACCAGGTTAAAGGGACATGCAGTCTTATGGTGGGATGAACTATAGGTCGATAGAAGAAGGAAAGGAAAGGCATAAATTAAAAGTTTGGATAGAATGGTGGCCAAGTTTAAAATCAAGTTCATGCCTAAATATTACCATTTGAGTTTGTTCACACAATTGCAAAATCTAATGTAGAAATCCATGGCTAAAAAGGAGTACACAGAAGTATCTACAAACTAAACATCAGAACAAGTTACATAGAGGAAGATGTTGAGAAGGTGTCTTGAGATATAAATGGCCTAAATTATGATATCCAAGATGATATTGGCCTCTCTCCCCTGAAGACAATGGAAGATGCCTATCAGGTAGCCTTAAGAGAAGAGGAGAAATTGGCTAGAAAGCAAAACCAAAGAAGAAAATGAATGAGTATAGCAATGGGAAAAGGATCTTCCAATAGAGGAAGATTCCAGAATCCAAAATGAGAAGCAAAAATATCTAGTAGCCAATCACCTAAAGGAGGAGAAGCACAAGATAGTATACAATAACATGTTTATTTGGTTTTATATGGAATCCAAGATATTTGAAACCATATCCAGATGTGCCCTCAAAAAAGTCATGCGTATTAGCAACATCCATAATATACTTTTCTTCAATCTCTCGGGAAATAAATAAAGATTTCGATTTGTTTGTGTATAAATTGGATGCATACTGAAAGCCCAAAATTTTTGCAATGAATACCCCAAAATGTGGATGTTGTCTACGAAAATTAGGTGTGAGATAGTGATATTATTTGCAATCCAAAGACCTGATAAATATCCTTCATGATGAGCCACTGATATCATCCTACTAAGATTGTCAATCATCAATATAAATAACAACAGTGATAAGGAACAACCCTGTCAAAGTCCACGAGATGTTGAAAAGAATCTATTTGGCACTCCATTGATGAGAACAACGAAGTTTGCAATAGTAACACGGGGCATAATCCAATCTATAACTAATAAAGAGAGACCAATCTTGTGTAATATCAACCCTAGGAAGTGTCAGTTGATGCAATCATAATATTTGATCAAGTCAATTTTCATTACCATTGTAGAAATTATGGCGTATATTTGCAACTTCTCATGAAGTTTTAAACAAAATCATAAGACACAAACCTACTCTACTGCTCTACAGACATTAATTCACAATTTACAACAAAAAAATTAAACATGCAATAAGTAATCACACACATGAAAATGGAAATTTTCTTGGGGAAAGCAAACTGCCAAAAACCCCAATGCATGCTTGCATTAATATGATGAATAGAGAAGTATTTCAATTTCTTTGCTCAACTGAGCACAATCTGCAAGTGCATAACCTATCTCTATACTCACTGAGAAGCTCTGACCCAAAATTAGTCAATTTCTAACTTTGTTTTAGCTCCTATTTCCTTGCGATTTCCTTGAGAAATTATGCCCCTATTATTTAGTAATTTCTCCAAAATGGATTGTTTAATTCCTTAGGTTGATCATCTAATTGCATGCAACACCTATACACTCAATACTAGTCTACAACTGATGTTACACTGGCTTGGAATCATTGCCAAGTATGGGCAACTCTAATTCTCTGCATGCACCAACTATTTTGGGTTGATTGATCAGTTAACTGGATGATCACTAAATTTGAATGAAGTCCCACTGCACAACTGACCCTCCACTAGTTCCTTCAACAATTAGAACTAGTTTAATTGAAAACAACCTTAGATAACTCACCTTGATTGCTACAAATTAGAAATCACACATGCTTAATTGAAATCTAACTTCTCCAACTCAAATTTATTGAGTAAACTAGGTGACACAATCCATGTCACACAAGTTAATTGCATCCAAGTTGTCTGCTGATGTGGAAATCCGAATTTTCCTAAATCTAATCAAGGCAAAATCAAATTGAGAATTTCTTGATGCATTTTTCAACACTCCCTCTCAGCAAGAAAGGGATTAAGAAAATATTTTTGATAGTAATCACATAGGGAAAAAATAAATCTGACATATTTCGAACCATCCAGTGTGGTTCATCATCATCTTGTCATGACGATGAACCACAGTGGATGGTTCGAAACGTGTCGGAAAAACTTTTTCCTATGTGATTACTACCGATTTTTTTTCTTAATTATTCAATATGGATCACAGAAGCCTACATTCTGAAAGAAAGGGATTATGCACCACCTTTATCCTGCAATCGTGGAAATCGAACTTCCCTCTTGACAAGGCCTTGCTCAAAATTCTAACATCTTGTTCCTCTGTTTGAATGTATTGCAACAACATTATTCACCTTTACACACAGTCCTACAAATCGTGATATTGGACATCTATATGCTTGGATCAATAGTGAAAATCATGATTCTCAGATAGCTTGATGCAATCTAATTATCATAGTAGATCACAGTTGGATCCATCATCTGATCAAACAATCCAACCAATATCTTTCCCACCTAGATCGCCTCACATGTTGCTTGACTTGCAACCATGTATTTTTCTTTTGTCAAGTTGGGTGCCACAGATCTTTGATTCTTTTTGTACTAGGAAACAATTGCTAACCCAACACTGAAAATTCCACCTGATGTACTCTTTCGGTCTGATGGACTCCCCACCTAATCTGCATCTGTGAAGCCACACAAATTCACTCCCTTTGTTCGTTTGTACCATAGTCCAAACTGGGTAGTGCCTCTCAGGTATAGTGAAACATGCTTAGTTTCCTTCAAAAATAATTTGGTTGGCCTAACCATAGCTTGGCTCAACTGAGGTTGCATAACACATATATGGTCATGTTTTCACAAGTTACATCAGTGAACCTACTAGTTATTGATAAATGGTAGAATCCACTTCTTTACCTGAAGTGGCATCTTCATGTTGAAGGAAATGTAACTAGGTTTGGTATTCATAAATGTACTTTTGATATTTCTATTTATTCAAGAAAAGAAATATTATTTTTATTATCTTTGTCAAGGAGTTTTTTGCTCATTGAAATAGGTCTAGCACATGTTAAAGTGTTATAGGTGAGTTAAAGAGTTAAAAGAAATTATGGAAGACCTTAAGGGAATGTTACACTATGTATACTTATGTATTAGAGTCAAAGAATATACCTCCAAGCAAAGTAAAATCTCCTCCAAGCAATGCCACCATCAAAAGAAGCCATCTGAAGCAAAGAATTCAAGCCAACCTGCAGTCAAAAAGTCGCCCTTCAAGTCAGCCTAAAGGAGGGAAAAACCTCTCTATATAGAGGTTGTCCACTCCTCCAATGTCAAGCTCACTCAACTATGAAATCAACGAAGGTATAAGACCAAAAAGGAGAGAATAAAATGAAAGTTTAAGGATCCTCTAGTGCATCGAAGAAAGATAAGTCATCAGCGAGGGTTAAGGATTGTTTCTAGGGTAAAACACAGTCACACGTGCGAGAAAGGAAGGGTCTTCTTGCGGTCATAACAACAAAAACTCACAGTCAACATATCTCATCATTTGGACTACAAACATAAGCCTAAAAGGCCTCACACTCAAGCAAAGAAACAAGGAAGAAAAGCGAAGTTAATAGGACTGTCCTAAAGCCTATTATAGTCACACGTGTGAATAGAAGGAGGTTGTCTCTACTGTCATAACAACCCTCCCATTATAGTCATACAAGTTCGTTGGTTAGTGAAGAAAAAGGAAGATATCATCCCATGTGAAGGGGTCTCATAAAATATCAAGGATAAGTGTCTCTTTTAGAGAAAGTGCAACAAGATCTATCAATAGTTGAAAGAAGAACTGAGTGCTTGAAGAAGGAGGATGAAGTGTCGGGGAACAAAGTGTTGGAAGGAGAAAGACAAAGTGTCAGGGAATCAAAGTGCAGAAAGGAGGAAGGAATTGACTTGTGCTTGGAGGATACTCTGGTCAGGGGTCTAGGGTTTGGAATTAATTAATAAGAAGCTTCAATAAGAGAAATTTACCAAAGGGTTTTCCTCTCAAGAGAAGAGAGGTTTTGGCCTTGGCAAAGAGCCAACGCCTTGTGTTCTTGTTCGTATGTTTTTGGTAGCAGTTTGATGAAGTACACACACATGAATTAATAATATGAAGAAGAAGATTAAGCTAACAAGACAAATTGTAAAAGGCTTCACAAATTTTTATCAAGAGAAGAAGAACCACACTACACCTAATTGCCTTATATTCTTCAACATGGTATTAGAGCTAAGGTGACACATCAAGGAAAGGGCATCTCAAGAACACTCATAAGGTGACTCATCAAGGAAGAAAATCTCAAGGACATCTACAAGTTTTAAGCATCAAGCCAAGAAGTTTCAATCACTTCAAGGACGAGAAGGTCTATCATCTATCATTCGTAAAGGAAGACTACAAAGCAAGAAGAAGAGCCTTACGTAAAGGCATCTACAAGAAGAGAAAATCAAAGAAGGACCTACATCATCTACAAACCATCAAGCAAATCTCATCATCAAGCAAGTCCACTTGGAGAAAGCAACTTGAAGAACATCAAGATCTAAGGAAGGCAAGCCATCAATTCTTCAAGGAGAAAGCAATTCCACTACATCTCAAAATCTATCAAGTAATTATATGTCCCCTTCTAAATATACATCAATGTCTTTTTGCAAGGAAAGCAACAAATTGGTAGGTACCAATAACTTTCTTGCATGGAAGAAGATGACTGATTTACTTCTCAAGGAGAATGAACTTCTAGAACACATCAAAGGGAATGCCACTATCCCTGCTAAGGAACAAACTCAAGCCTTAGCCAAGTATAATAAGGATAAGACAAGAGCTCAAAGGAATCTAATAGAATACATCAAAGACTCTCTCATTCCTTATGTCTCCAAACTTGAAACATCAAAAGAAATATATGACAAACTAATAGAGCTATTTTCGGTCAGCACAACTGGAGAAGTGATATCTCTTCGAAATGATTTGTATAATATGAAGATATCAAAGGAAGGAATAGCCCAATACTTCATGAAGATCTCTGAAATGAGGGATAAACTTCAAGAGCTAGGAGAAGTCATGTCTGACAGAGAAATGAAAACCGTAGTACTCAATGCTCTACCTGAAGATTGGGGTAGCTTCACATCAAGCATATATGCAAATAAGGAATCTACCCCACTAAGTTAATTATGGTCTCTATGCAAGATATAGGAAACTAGACTCAAAGCAAAAGATGATGTGGGATCAAAGGAGCAAGCATTTGCAACCATGGCCATGAAAAGGGGAAATTTTGGCAAATTTGATCCACGAATAACAAACAATAGAGATATGTCCAAAATCAAATGCTTTGGATTCCAAGAATATGGACACTACAAAAGGAATTTTCCAAAACGTAATAAGGAAAACAACAAAAGAAAAAGGGAAGAAGCTGACATGACTCAAGAGGTGAAAGACGAAGAAAATAAGAAAAATAAGGAAGATCCTCTGGATCTCTACTATGACTAAGTCTACTTATTTACTTAAAGTCTTCTTTCAAAGTTTTGAGTAGTATAGGAGTATGTAGGAATAGAACAAAATTGCATGGTTAGAAACATCTTCTAGAATCTAGAAGCATGATGTACATAGAGTTCAAAATACTCATGTGGAAGGAGCATTTAGAAATAGAACAAAATGCATCGTTAGAAATATCTTCTAGAATATAGGATCATAGTGTACATATTTCTCAAGATATTCATTTAGAAGGAGCATACCTATTATAGGATCTCATCCAATGTGAAAGAAAAATTGATCATGAATAAGAATCTTAGAAGGCCTCCATCATAAAAAAGAAAGAAACATTTGTAGGGTAAGGGTCTTCAAGATCCTCTGATGGAATCTTCAAAAGAAGATTCATAAACCAAAACAAATGTCTCATTGGGAGTCCCATTCATGGGATTCAAGAAAAGGATGATATTCAAGCAAGCTAAGATGAAGCAAGAAGGGCCACATCAAGGAAAACCAAATGAAGCCAAGATGATAAAAGGAGAATCAAGATGAGGTATGTATGCATCAAAGTTAAGTCAAATATATTATTGAGTCATGGGAATAGTTCAGTGACATGATCAAGTATGAAAGAATATCTTTCATCAATGACATGCTCGAAGGCATGTACTACAATGAAATGAAGGTCAACAAAAGGAAATACTCACATAAAGAGTATAAGATTGTTGACTAAGAAGCAAGAAGAAATGCTGACTAGTCCAAGAAGTAGACAATGAAGAAGTGCTCACACAAGGAGTAGAAGGTGGTTGACCAATCTATCCAAGAAGAAGCAAATGAAGAAATATATCAAGCATGAGAAGAACACCATAGTCACAAAGAAACACTATCTGACAAAGATCCATTGAAGACATATCCCAAAAGAAGGCATGACAACTCTGACAAGGGAAGAAAAAACAATCAAAGGACCTGTTAGTGTCAGTCTTTGCAGCCTTCCTCCAGTGATCAAACATGCTCTTACAAAGTGATTTTAAGGTGTTAAGGTCAAATTTTGTCATTTCAATGAGTCTTCAAGCAAAATTTGGTCACTAGGTATTAGGTCTAGGGTTTACTTTTACTCCTGTCAAAGTTGTCCAAATGTCGGTCCATGTCACCATTCAGCTGAGTATACCATCATTCAGAGGGTTGTCATCATCATGTCAAGTTCCACTGGGTCATTTTACACCTTATTCATGCTTCAATTGTGCCTAGGCAAGGTTCATTTCCCTCTCGTAGGGTTTTGAAGGTAATTTCTCTTGGATGGTCAAATCATCAGAAAAACTTGTATCCTGATGTTCATACACCTTCCCCTATCCTTAATGTACCTTATTAAACACTTCCCATCACTGATATCCCTCAAATTCCTCATTTTCGCACAAACACTAGTTTCTTGCTACAAATTGACAATTTTCTAGGATAGGCCTGTGTTTTGCCCTTTTGGACCCCTTCCCCTCACTCAATATTTGAAATTCCACTTTCCCCTGCTTCCTAACATCCCTCCCTACTTCCCAAAATTTTCTCAAGAATTTAGAAGCCCCTTATCCCCTTCATTTCGCTTCATTTCGACAAATCCCCTGTTCCACACATTGGGATAGGTTTTACTCCAATGATGTTTCTGAGAAATAAAAAATGAAATTTGGAAAATTGAGAGAGGTTTTTGTCAAAAAATTCCAAGGAAGAAAAACCTCCTTCACTTTTTACACATGTGTCATGGTTTTAGAGAAATGTCAAAAATACAGTTGCCTCAAGAGAATTGATGCAACTTTGAAGTGACCTTGGGAAAATCAAGTTTTCTCCTAGATTGGTTGGCCAAATGACTTGATTGATGCGTCAAAGAATAACTAGACACAAAGATATTTCCAATGAGCTATCATGAGCTCAATTTGGAGTTGAGGAAGACCTTCAAAAGTTGGCTGCAACAGCACTCTGCCTTTAGGCAGCCTCGTTTTTCACATTTTGACCAGTATTGGGAGATTTAATTTTTGATAGGGAAAATGAACTCAAAATTGAAAAATTATAGTTTATTTGAAAAGTAGATTCAAATATATTTCCAACAAGCTATCTTGCGCCCGATTTGGACACCGGGAAGGCCTCCAAAAGCCCCTTGCAAAAAGGCACTATGCATTGAAATGGCGCTACACATTGGGCAACCCTCTGCAATGTAAAAAATGAACTGGCGCGGAACATTGGGCTACAAAGCCTGAAATCCATTCAAATCTTCCTCCAAATTGCAAATTCTTCATTCCACAAGTAATTTAACACCTCCATATTTCCAATGTATGAGTTTCTATCAGTGTTTATGGTGTTTCAATAGGTTAAAAACAAAACCCTAGTTCCTTGCAAAATTGTGTTGAGAAAACCGGCTAGGGTTTGCAAAATTGCAGTTTTGTTGTTGTATCCCTATTTTCATTTTTCTCTCACTACAATTCACTCATATAACTCTCCCTCCCTTTTCATTCTTATTTACCCACTCCCTAATCCCCATATCCCTAAAACTACTAATCCTGAAACCCTAATTGCTATCCCAAACCCTAGTCAAATATCCCAAAACCCTAATTGCTATTCCCCAACTCTAAATATCATCCCCTAAAACCATTCTATTTCCCAAAAACCTGTTAGCAACATTAGTAAACCCCTCTTACCCTCTCCCTCCACAGTCCCTCATACATTCTTATCTTTGGCAGCAAAAACCTAAAGACACCATAAAATCTCTTCATACTCATTTAAGAAAAATACAAACATTGGCAAACATGGAGTCTGATCCCTCCTATGAACGAGATGAAGAGACATTCAATGATTCTTCTAGAGGCATGCATGCACCAAGGAGGCCTCGCAAAAGTGGAAAACATAACCGGGAGGAGCCCACTTCACTTGCCAAGTTGCAGCAGCAGCAAAACGAGTACTATCTCCACCCGGGGTGGAAGGGGTCTTTTTTTTGCCATCAGTAGAGTACGTACATGAGAAGGGTAAGAAGCCCATGCATGATGAGGGACCGTTAGGAGGTCAAGAGGCAGATTTCATCCTCATTCAGGATGATGACACAGATTTGGCTCACAAAGCTCAAAGCTCAAAGAAGTCATTCAGGAGCAGCAAAATGACATTCATCATTTGTCTCTCAATTTGGAAAAAACCAAGTGGATAATTAGCTATTTGGAGTAGTGAAACACAGAATTGTAGGATCAATATACAATCATGGAGTTGCAAAACATTCGTGAAGACCGGCAGGCTGCCCAAAGAAGCCTAAATGAGATGACACCCATTCAGCAGGAGATACAGGTTGATTGAGAGATTTGGCTTGAGAGGGTCAACATTCATCTTGAGAAGTTGTTGGAAAAGGCAAAAAAAGAAAAGGACATGCTCAGTCACATGAAAAACCATTATTGGGCATGAACTCATGTTTGCAAAACAAGGATCAAAATCTTGAAAGCAAGACTAAGGAGGGCACTAAAACGACGCAAAAGGCATGATAGGTTCAAAATCTTAGCCGAAGCTTCTTTGGCTGAGCATGATACTTGATGATGGACCTTCAGTCCAAATTTCAGCAAATTTGGAGAAAATTTTGTCAATTTTGAATTTTTTGGCTTCAAAACAGATTTTCCTACCCAATGCGTAGCACCACTTGGCGCGCACTTATAATTGGGAGATCCTCTGGAGGAAAACTTTTCATTTCTAGATTTGTTATGGAAATTTATGCATGCTCATAAATTACCTAAGGATTTCATCAAGTTCTGGGTTTCCTAAAGGGTCAAAAACACACAAAAAATGACCTTTCTGCCACCTTTTGCACCCATAGGAAGAAGTGTTGGGAGATTGGATTTTTGGAGGGTCAAATGGACACCAAATCCAGAAATTCCTCTTGGGTTGGAAAGTACACAGGCAGGTATTTCCAACGAGCTATCATGAGCTCAATTTGGACTTCGGGAAGGCCCTCAAAATTAGCCTCAAATTTGTGCTACGCATACAGGTTTCAGGCGCGGCGCATAGGGAAATTTGGCCTATTTTTCACTCAGCAGCTCAGAATTTTGCCCAGTTTTGACTAGTTTCACTTTTTCATGTAGCTCTTGATTTATCTTGATATAAATTCATGACTTTGATGTAATTTTGGCACATTGTTACTCATCCATGTAGATTCATTCACTAAAGAGTGAAAATATAGTGAATGAGTCAGTTTCCTTTTATATAGAGGCAAGTTGTTTCATTGCCTATTTTTCAGTTCCTTGTTTAGATATGGTTGAAAAAACTCCTAGAATGATGAGCTCGACCCCTAGAGGCATGGGAAGGAGTTAGGATTGTCTATATCATGTAATTTCTCAGTCATTTTCAGGGTTGGACACTTGGGATTGCTTGGCATTCCATTGTACATTTGATTTCTGCATTTTTGGTAAAGGAAAGACCAGGGTTTGCAGCACTTTTTGGGATCCCTGTGGCTCCATGTTTTGATGGTGTTCTTCTCTATGTAATTTGTAAGTTCACTGATATTTGTGTGTACCATTTCCTTTCTCTTTTGCTTCTGAAATTAAACAAATGAGTGACAAAGGTAGAATTCATTAGCTTGCTGTGCTCTGCCTTATAGTTTTGTTTAATTTTCAACGTTTTCTTCAGTTTGAAGAGGATTCTTGATACCCTCTTGCCCTATTCAGTTTATCACCGGTCTGAACCCTCCATCTTTACAAATCAAAGCATCAAAACGATTTCCTTTCTTGCCCCAATCAGAACTCTGCAAAACTGGCCTTCATCCCCGGACCCAAAATTGCCTTTCCCTTGATTCCAACAAAACCCTCAAAAAATCAAATAAAATCCTTGCACTTCATACCTAGCCTAAAAACAGAAGATATTTCAGTCATCTCAAGCCCCATTGATTATCTTTTGCTAAGATTGACCTGGAGAGAGCCCTCTCCTGTCATCGTAGGGTTAGCTACGAGGCTGAGCGTGGTTTGATGTTGGCCTTGGATCCTACCTTTTTAGCCTGAGGTAAATCTAGGCACTAACATAGTGGCGACCATACTGGGGAAGAAATTTTATTATCATTGTTTTGTTTTATAGACTACAGACAGAGTCTGAAGATTATCCAGGTAGCCTTCGAAACGCTTTTTCTTTGCATTAGCGCAAGTAGATAAAAGCTACTTCAGTCAATCTCCGGTCTAGTCTTATAAACGGAATATCTAACTTGCAATTTGCCCCAGTAACATGTATCAAGTTAGATCTGATTGTTGATGGTGAACAACGATCAGACACCGCAAGGCTGAAATCATTCACCTGGCGATTCCAAATTAGTTTTGAGATTAGATCCAAAGACTCCGCTGGAGATTGAACCCAACCAACGGAAACATGAAAGGACAATATGGACAGATCATGTATTCAAGTTGGCATTTCATCCAAGACATTTTGTTCTTTGTTCTAAATTATTTCTTCTCTTTTCCCGAGAATGTCAAGAAGGCTTTGCAAAGTATACTATGTTTGAGAAAAGATCCTCTGCCTGCATTTGATTCCTTCCCTTTGAAGATTGTGAATACCAAAGATTTGCATGCCTTTGAGCTTGATCAAGACCTGTCTTTTGATGACTGTCTTCAAACTAATGAACCTAATGAGACCAAGACTGATTCTACAACTTCTGTATATACTTCTACACTTCGTAAAATTCCAGATCGATACAAGCCCCTGATTTTACCTTCTATATCCCATGCTTTCCCTAAAAATCATGATCTACATCTACCAAGATTTGATGGTGAACGCGACAATATCTGCTGAGAGGCATGTACTGAATTTTGAGTCTTTCCTTGACCTTTTTGAAGTTGATGAAGAAGATGTCAGTATAAGGCTTTTTGCTCTTTCTTTGCAAGGCAAAGTCAAGAGTTGGTTCAAAACCCTGCCTGATGCGAACATCTCAAATTTCCAGCAGTTCGTCAAATTTTTCCTCGATAGGTGGGTGGTAAGACAGAACCCTTTCCTGATTATAGAAGAGTATAATCAGCTGAAAAGACTGCCAGGGGAGACAGTACAACAATTTTCTGCCAGATTTAACCAAGTTTATTTTTCGATGCTGGTTAATATAAGACCTCCTCTTGGATCTGCTCTCTTGCACTACCTGGGTGCCTTTGATCTGGAAATGGAGTTTCAGTTGAGAGAAAGGAACCTTGCAACACTTGAAGAGATGTAGAACAGTGCAGTAGATGTAGAGGCTCATTTGCTGATCCGAAGGGAAAAGTTGAAGGAAGAAGAGATGAAAAATGTAGATCCGGAGGAATCGACATCTCTAGAGGTAAAGCTTGACATTTTGGCAAGTGCAGTGGAAGAGATGATGCAAAGGATCATCACAAGGAATGAGTATAATGTTCAAGCCCGTGGCTCACTGATTGAAGAGGAACAAGTTGTTGATCCAAAACATCTTCTTTCTTATCCTAGTTGTCATAGATATGATAATGATTGTTTTGTAGATCATCTTGGAGGAGAGAGATCTGTTGATATGACATGTATGCTTGATGATGTCTTTTATACTAATGATTTGCCTTAGTTTGATCAGTATGATGATGATTATGTTCTCCAAACAGAAGCTAATCTTGCAGACAAATCAACAGCTAGTTTGTGGGAGGAATAAGTTCACTTTCAACAGCTCGAATACAATGTTCAGCTGATGCATATCAGCTATGACAGTGACGAGGAAAGTGCAACAAATTTTGAAGTAAGTGAAGGATCTTTTCCTTTTTGTTTTGTTTCATTTTAGTTCATCAGAGACAATATTCATGCAATCAGAAATCAACTATCGACAAGTCTTGATTTGGACCATCTTGAGAGCAATGAAAACCTTGTTCAAGACTTTTCATATCCAGCATTGCAGCCCCTGAATGCCATTGATTGTCAAGTTGCAGATGAAGACTTGGAAGCTGGCACATACGATCAAATGATGCAAGATGGTTCTGTACCGTTCTGTTTTGAATCATTTCAGTTTTTGAAGGAAAATTTGCATAGTACATTTTCAGTAAAGGATGAGCAGCCTATAGGAAATCATGTAATCTCATTGGAAACCATAGAAAATGGGTTGCAGCAGTCTTTTCATGTTTTTCATGATCCAATAGCTGATGTGTTGGATGATGTCTGCAGTCAAAGTCCATCTCCATTGACTACATGTGAGCTTGAAACGTGTGCTGATATAAACTTGATCTGCCAGCCTGTTTCTTTGTCATTTTCAGCAAGAGTCTCGTCACAAAGCTTAGATCAAAGTTTGCATTTATGGTATGAGGAGAAGAGAAGTACTTCATTGGATGAGCTAAGTCCCAGTGTGCATGAACTTCAAGATCCTTATGCAGTGTTTTTGGAGGCGGATAGAGAATCCATATCATTCAGCGGATCTGTTTCTAAGTTGTCATGGGAGTTGCCTTTCAGTAGTTCTCTCTTGTTGTTCATAAGCAAGCACTTGTGGAGAATTCAAACAGCAGCTGGAATACTTACTTGGTTGCATTGGTTGTTTCATTTCACTTGATCAGGTGATGAATGAAACTGTTAGAGTAGGTTTTGATGAATAAGCTTTATCTTGAGCATTATTTTCCAGTTTTTCGGTTGTGTTTAAGTATCGAGTCAGTTTTTAGTTGAGTGAGAGTCAGTTTGTGTCGTCAAGTCGTCAATTTTCAGTCATGCATTTCAGCTTGAATTTTTGACTCCATTGCCCAATGGATAAGGCATTGGTCTACTCTCCCAAAGATCTGCTGTTCTTGGCACCTCCAAGGAGCTACCATCCCCATTGGAGCCAATGTTAGTGTCAGTATTTGTAGCCTTCCTCCAGTGATCAAACATGCTCTTACAAAGTGATTTTAAGGTGTTAAGGTAAAATTTTGTCATTTCAATGAGTCTTCAAGCAAAGTTTGGTCACTAGGTATTAGATCTAGGGTTTGCTTTTACTCCTGTCAAAGTTGTCCAAATGTCAGTCCATGTCACCATTTAGCTGAGTATACCATCATTCAGAGGGTTGTCATCATCATGTGAAGTTCCACTGGGTCATTTTACACCTTGTTCATGTTTTAGTTGTGCCTAGGCAAGTTTCATTTCCCTCTCGTAGGGTTTTGAAGTTAATTTCTCTTGGATGGTCGAATCATCAACAAAACTTGTATCCTGATGTTCATACACCTTCCCCTATCCTTAATGTACCTTACTAAACACTTCCCATCACTGATATCCCTCAAATTCCTCATTTTCGCACAAACCCTAGTTTCTTGCTACAACTTGACAATTTTCTAGGCTAGGCCTGTGTTTTTCCCTTTTGGACCCCTTCCCCTCACTCAATATTTGAAATTCCACTTTCCCCTGCTTCCTAACATCCCTCCCTACTTCCCAAAATTTTCTCAAGAATTTAGAAGCCCCTTATCCCCTTCATTTCGCTTCATTTCGACAAATCCCCTGTTCCACACATCGGGATAGGTTTTACTCCAATGATGTTTCTGAGCAATAAAAAATGAATTTGGGAAAAATGAGAGAGATTTTTGTCAGAATTTTCCAAGGAAGAAAAACCTCCTTCAATTTTTACACAGGTGTCATGGTTTTAGAGAAATGTCAAAAATACAGTTGCCTCAGGAGAATTGATGCACCTTTGAAGTGACCTTGGGAAAATCAAGTTTTCTCCTAGCTTGGTTGGCCAAATGACTTGCTTGATGAGGCAAAGGATAACTAGACACAAAGATATTTCCAATGAGCTATCATGACCTCAATTTGGAGTTGAGGAAGACCTTCAAAAGTTGGCTGCAACAACACTCTGCCTTTAGGCAGCCTCATTTTGCACATTTTGACCAGTCTTTGGAGATTTGATTTTTGACAAGGCAAATGAACTCCAAATTGAAAAATTCTAGTTGGGTTGGAAATTAGACTCAAATACCTTTCCAATGAGCTATCTTGCACCCAATTGGGACACCGGGAATGCCTCCAAAAGTCTCCTGCAAAAAGGCACTACGCATTGAAATGGCGCTACGCATTGGGCAACCCTCTGCAGTGTAAAAAATGAATTGGCGCGGTGCATTGAGATGGCGCGGTGCATTGGGCTGAAAAGCCTGAAATCCATTCAAATATTCCTCCAAATTGAAAATTCTTCATTTCGAAACTAAGTTAACACCTCCATATTGCCAATGTATAAGTTTCCATCAGTATTTATGGTGTTTCAATAGGTTAAAAACAAAATCCTAGTTCCTTGCAAAATTGTGTTGAGAAAACCGGCTAGGGTTTGCAAAATTGTAGTTTTGTTGTTGTATCCCTATTTTAATTTTTCTCTCACTACACTTCACTCATATAACTCTCCCTCCCTTTTCATTCTTATTTACCCACTCCCTAATCCCCATATCCCTAAAACTACTAATCCTAAAACCCTAATTGCTATCCCAAACCCTAGTCAAATATCCCAAAACCCTAATTGCTATTCCCCAACTCTAAATATCATCCCCTAAAGCCCTTCTATTTCCCAAAAACCTGTCAGAAACATTCCTAAACCCCTCTTACCCTCTCCCTCCACAGTCCCTCATACATTCTTATCTTTGGCAGCAAAAACCTAAAGACACCATAAAATCTCTTCATACTCATCTAAGAAAACTCAAACATTGGCAAACATGGAGTCTGATCCCTCCTATGACCGAGATGAAGAGACAATCAGTGATTCTTCTAGAGGCATGCATGCACCAAGGAGGCCTCGTAAAAGTGGAAAACATAACTGGGAGGAGCCCACTTAACTTGCCGAGTTGCAACAGCAACAAAACGAGTACTATCTCCACCTGGGGTGGAAGGGGTCTTGTTTTTGCCATCAGTAGAGTAGGTACATGAGAAGGGTAAGAATCCATTGCATGATGAGGGACTGTTAGGAGGTCAAGAGGCAGATTTCATACTCATTCAGGATGATGACACAGATTTGGGCTCACAAAGCTCAAAGCTCAAAGAAGTCATTCAGGAGTAGCAAAATGACATTCATCATTTGTCTCTCAATTTGGAAAAAACCAAGTGGATAATTAACTATTTGGAGCAGTGAAACAAACAATTGGAGGATCAGCATACAATCATGGAGTTGCAAAACATCCGTGAAGACCAGCAGGCTGCCCAAAGAAGCCTAAATGAGATGACACCCATTCAACAGGAGATAGAGGCTGATCGAGAGATTTGGCTTGAGAGGGTCAAAATTCATCTTTAGAAGCTTCTGGTGAAGGAAAACAAAGAAAAGGACATGCTCAGGCACATGAAAAACCATTATTGGGCACGAACTCATGTTTGCAAAACGAGGATCAAAATCCTGAAAGCAAGACTAAGGAGGGCACTAAAACGATGCAAAAGGCATGATAGGCTCCAAATCTTGGCCGAAGCTTCTTTGGCTGAGCATGATACTTGATGATGGACCTTCAGTCCAAATTTCAGCAAATTTGGAGAAAATTTTGTCAATTTTGAATTTTTTGGCTTCAAAACAGATTTTCCTACCCAACGCGTAGTGCCACTTGGCGCGCGCTTATAATTGGGAGATCCTCTGGAGGAAAACTTTGCATTTCTAGATTTGTTATGGAAATTTATGCATGATCATGAATTACCTAAGGATTTCATCAAGTTCTGGGTTTCCTAAAGGGTCAAAAACACACAAAAAATGACCTTTCTGCCACCTTTTGCACCCACAAGAAGAAGTGTTGGGAGATTGGATTTTTGGAGGGGCAAATGGACACCAAATCCAGAAATTCCACTTGGGTTGGAAAGTAGATAGGCAGGGATTTCTAACGAGCTATCATGAGCTCAATTTGGACTTCGGGAAGGCCCTCAAAATTAGCCTCAAAGTTGTGCTACGCATACAGGTTTCAGGTGTGGCGCATAGGGAAATTTGGCCTATTTTTCACTCAACAGCTCAGAATTTTGCCTAGTTTTGACTAGTTTCACTTTTTCATGTAGCTCTTGATTTATATTTATATAAATTCATGACTTTGATGTAATTTTGGCACATTTTTACTCATCCATGTAGATTCATTCACTAAAGAGTGAAAATATAGTGAATGAATCAGTTTCCTTTTATATAGAGGCAAGTTGTTTCATTGCCTATTTTTCAGTTCCTTGTTTAGATATGGTTGAAACAGCTCCTAGAATGATGAGCTCAACCCCTAGAGGCATGGGAAGGAGTTAGGCTTGTCTATATCATGTAATTTCTCAGTCATTTTCAGGGTTGGACACTTGGGATTGCTTGGCATTCCATTGTACATTTGATTTCTGCATTTTTGGCAAAGGAAAGACGAGGGTTTGCAGCACTTTTTGGGATCCCTGTGGCTCTGTGTTTTGATGGTGTTCTTCTCTATGTAATTTGTAAGTTCACTGATATTTGTGTGTACCATTTCCTTTCTCTTTTGCTTCTGAAATTAAACAAATGAGTGACAAAGGTAGAATTCATTAGCTTGTTGTGCTCTACCTTATAGTTTTGTTTAATTTTCAATGTTTTCTTCAGTTTGAAGAGGATTCTTGATACCCTCTTGCCCTCTTCAGCTTCTCACCGGTCTAAACCCTCCATCTTTACAAATCAAAGCATCAAAACGATTGCCTTTCTTGCCCCAATCAGAACTCTGCAAAACTGACCTTCATCCCCAGACCCAAAATTGCCTTTCCCTTGATTCTAACAAAACCCTCAAAAAATCAAATCAAATCCTTGCACTTCATACCTAGCCTAAAAACAGAAGATATTTCAGTCATCTCAAGCCCCATCGATTATCTTTTGCTGAGATTGACCCGGAGAGAGCCCTCTCCTGTCATCGTAGGGCTAGCTACGAGGCTAAGCGTGGTTTGATGTTGGCCTTGGATCCTACCTTTTTAGCCTGAGGTAAATCTAGGCACTAACATAGTGGTGACCATACTGGGGAAGAAATTTTATTATCATTGTTTTGTTTTATAGACTACAGACGGAGTCTGAAGATTATCCAGGTAGCCTTCGAAATGCTTTTTCTTTGCATTAGCGCAAGTAGATAAAAGCTACTTCAGTCAATTTCTGGTCTAGTCTTATAAACGGAATATCTAACTTGCGAATTGCCCCAGTAACATGTATCAAGTTAGATCTGATTGTTGATGGTGAACAACGATTAGACACCGCAAGGCTGAAATCATTCACCTGGCGATTCCGAATTAGTTTTGAGATCAGATCCAAAGACTCCGCTGGAGGATGAACCTGACCAGCAGAAACATGAAAGGACAATATGGACAGATCAGGTATTCAAGTTGGAATTTCATCCAAGACATTTTGTTCTTTGTTCTAAATTATTTCTTCTCTTTTCCCGAGAATGTCAAGAAGGCTTTGCAAAGTATACTATGTTTGAGAAAAGATCCTCTGCCTGCATTTGATTCCTTCCCTTTGAAGATTGTGAATACCAAAGATTTGCATGCCTTTGAGCTTGATCAAGACCTGTCTTTTGATGACTGTCTTCAAACTGATGAGCCTAATGAGACCAAGACTGATTCTACAGCTTCTGTATATACTTCTACACTTCGTAAAATTCCAGATCGATACAAGCCCCTGATTTTACCTTCTATATCCCATGCTTTCCCTAAAAATCATGATCTACATCTACCAAGATTTGATGGTGAACGCGACAATATCACTGCTGAGAGGCATGTATTGAATTTTGAGTCTTTCCTTGACCTTTTTGAAGTTGATGAAGAAGATGTCAGTATAAGGCTTTTTGCTCTTTCTTTGCAAGGCAAAGTCAAGAGTTGGTTCAAAACCCTGCCTGATGCGAGCATCTCAAATTTCCAACAGTTCGTCAAAGTTTTCCTCGACAGGTGGGTGGTAAGACAGAACCCTTTCTTGATTATAGAAGAGTATAATCAGCTGAAAAGACTGCCAGGGGAAATAGTACAACAATTTTCTGCCAGATTTAACCAAGTTTATTTTTCGATGCCGGTTAATATAAGACTTCCTCTTGGATCCGCTATCTTGCACTACCCGGGTGCCTTTGATCTAGAAATGGAGCTTCAGCTCAGAGAAAGGAACTTTGCAACACTTGAAGAGATGCAGAACAATGCAGTAGATGTAGAGGCTCATTTGTTGATCCGAAGGGCAAAGTTGAAGGAAGAAGAGATGAAAAACACAGATCCGGAGGAATCGACATCTTTAGAGGTAAAGCTTGACATTTTGGCAAGTGCAGTGGAAGAAATGATGCAAAGGATCATCACAAGGAATGAGTATAATGTTCAAGCCCGTGGCTCACTGATTGAAGAGGAACAAGTTATTGATCCAAAACATCTTCTTTCTTATCCTAGTTGTCATAGATATGATAATGATTGTTTTGTAGATCATCTTGGAGGAGAGAGATCTATTGATATGACATGTATGCTTGATGATGTCTTTTATACTGATGATTTGCCTTAGTTTGATCAGTATGATGATGATTATGTTCTCCAAACAGAAGCTAATCTTGCAGACAAATCAACAACTAGTTTGTGGGAGGAAGAAGTTCACTTTCAATAGCTCGAATACAATGTTCAGCCGATGCATATCAGCTATGACAGTGATGAGGAAAGTGCAACAAATTTTGAAGTAAGTGAAGGATCTTTTCCTTTTTGTTTTTCTTCGTTTCAGTTCATCAGAGACAACATTCATGCAATCAGAAATCAACTATCGACAAGTCTTGATTTGGACCATCTTGAGAGCAATGAAAACCTTGTTCAAGACTTTTCATATCCAGCGTTGCAGCCCCCGAATGCCATTGATTGTCAAGTTGCAGATGAAGACTTGGAAGTTGGCACATACGATCAAATGATGCAAGATGGTTCTGTACCGTTTTGTTTTGAATCATTTCTGTTTTTGAAGGAAAATTTGCATAGTACATTTTCAGTAAAGGATGAGCAGCCTATAGGAAATCATGTAATCTCATTGGAAACCATAGAAAATGGGTTGCAGCAGCCTTTTCATGTTTAATGATCCAATAACTGATGTGTTGGATGATGTCTGCAGTCAAAGTCCATCTCCATTGACTACATGTGAGCTTGAAACGTGTGCTGATATAAACTTGATCCGCCAACCGGTTTCTTTGTCATTTTCAGTAAGAGTCTTGTCACAAAGCTCAGATCAAAGTTTGCATTTATGGTATGAGGAGAAGAGAAGTACTTCATTGGATGAGCTAAGTCCCAGTGTGCATGAACTTCAAGATCCTTATGCAGTGTTTTTGGAGGTGGATAGAGAATCCATATCATTCAACGGATCTGTTTCTAAGTTGTCATGGGAGTTGCCTTTCAGTAGTTATCTCTTGTTGTTCATAAGCAAGCACTTGCGGAGAATTCAAACAGCAGTCGAAATACTTACTTGGTTGCATTGGTTGTTTTATTTCACTTGATCAGGTGATGAATGAAACTGTTAGAGTAGGTTTTGATGAATAAGCTTTATCTTGAGCATTATTTTCCAGTTTTTCGGTTGTGTTTAAGTATCGAGTCAGTTTTTAGTTGAATGAGAGTTAGTTTTTGTCGTCAAGTCGTCAGTTTTCAATCATGCATTTCAGCTTGAATTTTTGACTCCATTGCCCAATGGATAAGGAATTGGTCTGATCTCCCAAAGATTTGCTGTTCTTGGCACCTCCAAGGAGCTACCGTCCCCGTTGGAGCCAATGTTAGTGTCAGTCTTTTCAGCCTTCCTGCAGTGATCAAACATGCTCTTACAAAGTGATTTTAAGGTGTTAAGGTCAAATTTTGTCATTTCAATGAGTCTTCAAGCAAAATTTGGTCACTAGGTATTAGGTCTACGGTTTGCTTTTACTCCTGTCAAAGTTGTCCAAATGTCGGTCCATGTCACCATTCAGCTGAGTATACCATCATTCAAAGGGTTGTCATCATCATGTTAAGTTCCAATGGGTCATTTTACACCTTGTTCATGCTTTAGTTGTGCCTAGGCAAGGTTCATTTCCCTCTCGTAGGGTTTTGAAGGTAATTTCTATTGGATGGTAAAATCTTCAGCAAAACTTGTATCCTGATGTTCATACACCTTCCCCTATCCTTGATGTACCTTATTAAACACTTTCCATCACTGATATCCCTCAAATTCCT
The DNA here is from genome assembly GCA_031772625.1 of Pinus tabuliformis. Lineage (NCBI taxonomy): Eukaryota > Viridiplantae > Streptophyta > Pinopsida > Pinales > Pinaceae > Pinus > Pinus tabuliformis. Next base: position 869,819,692 of record CM062806.1, on the reverse strand, counting down.
CATTTTCGCACAAACCCTAGTTTCTTGCTACAACTTGACAATTTTCTAGGCTAGGTCTGTGTTTTGCCCTTTTGGACCCCTTCCCCTCACTCAATATTTGAAATTCCACTTTCCCCTGCTTCCTAACATCCCTCCCTACTTCCCAAAATTTTCTCAAGAATTTAGAAGCCCCTTATCCCCTTCATTTCACTTCATTTTGACAAATCCCCTGTTCCACACATCGGGATAGGTTTTACTCCAATGATGTTTCTGAGCAATAAAAAATGAATTTGGGAAAACTGAGGGATTTCTTTTCAAAAATATCCCAAGGAAGAAAAACCTCCTTCAATTTTTACACAGGTGTCATGGTTTTAGAGAAATGTCAAAAATACAGTTGCCTCAGGAGAATTGATGCACCTTTGTAGTGACCTTGGGAAAATCAAGTTTTCTCCTAGCTTGGTTGGCCAAATGACTTGATTGATGAGTCAAAGGATAACTAGACACAAAGATATTTCCAATGAGCTATCATGAGCTCAATTTGGAGTTGAGGAAGACCTTCAAAAGTTGGCTGCAACAACACTCTGCCTTTAGGCAGCCTCATTTTGCACATTTTGACCAGTCTTGGGAGATTTGATTTTTGACAAGGAAAATGAACTCTAAATTGTAAAATTCTAGTTGGGTTGGAAAGTAGACTCAAATACCTTTCCAACGAGCTATCTTGTGCCCAATTGGGACACTAGGAAGGCCTCCAAAAGTCTCCTGCAAAAAGGAACTACGCATTGAAATGGCACTACGCATTGGGCAACCCTCTGCAGTGTAAAAAATGCGCTGGCGCGGCGCATTGAGATGGCGCGACGCATTGGGCTACAAAGATTGAAATCCATTCAAATATTCCTCCAAATTTCAAATTCTTCATTCCAAAAGTAAGTTAACACCTCCATATTGCCAATGTATGAGTTTCCATCAATGTTTATGGTGTTTCAATAGGTTAAAAACAAAACCCTAGTTCCTTGCAAAATTGTGTTGAGAAAATCGCCTAGGGTTTGCAAAATTGCAGTTTTGTTGTTGTATCCCTATTTTCATTTTTCTCTCACTACACTTCACTCATATAAATCTCCCTCCCTTTTCATTCTTATTTACCCACTCCCTAATCCCGATATCCCTAAAACTACTAATCCTAAAACCCTAATTGCGATCCGAAACCCTAGTCAAATATCCCAAAAACCTAATTGCTATTCCTCAACTCTAAATATCATCCCCTAAAACCCTTCTATTTCTCAAAAACCTGTCAGAAACATTCCTAAACCCCTCTTACCCTCTCCCTCCATAGTCCCTCATACATTCTTATCTTTGGCAGCAAAAACCTAAAGACACCATAAAATCTCTTCATACACATCTAAGAAAACTCAAACATTGGCAAACATGGAGTCTGATCCCTCCTATGACAGAGATGAAGAGACAGTCAGTGATTCTTCTAGAGGCATGCATGCACCAAGGAGGCCTCGCAAAAGTGGAAAACATAACCGGGAGGAGCCCACTTCACTTGTCGAGTTGCAGCAGCAGCAAAACGAGTACTATCTCCACCCAGGGTGGAAGGGGTCTTGTTTTTGCCATCAATAGAGTAGGTACATGAGAAGGTTAAGAAGCCCTTGCATGATGAGGGACCTTCAGGAGGTCAAGAGGCAGATTTCATCCTCATTCAGGATGATGACATAGATTTGGGCTCACAAAGCTCAAAGCTCAAAGAAGTCATTCAGGAGCAGCAAAATGACATTCATCATTTGTCTCTCAATTTGGAAAAAGCCAAGTGGATAATTATTGGAGTAGTGAAACAAACAATTGGAGGATCAACATATAGTCATGGAGTTGCAAAACATCCGTGAAGACCGGCAGGCTACCCAAAGAAGCCTAAATGAGATGACACCCATTCAGCAGGAGATAGAGGCTGATCGAGAGATTTGGCTTGAGAGGGTCAACATTCATCTTGAGAAGATGTTGGCGAAGGAAAACAAAGACAAGAACATGCTCAGGCACATGAAAAACCATTATTGGGCACGAACTCATGTTTGCAAAACGAGGATCAAAATCCTGAAAGCAAGACTAAGGAGGGCATTAAAACGACGCAAAAGGCATGATAGGCTCCAAATCTTTTCCAAAGCTTCTTTGGTTGAGTATGATACTTGATGATGGGCCTTCAGTCCAAATTTCAGCAAATTTGGAGAAAATTTTGTCAATTTTGAATTTTTTGGCTTCAAAATAAATTTTCCTGCCCAACGCGTAGCGCCACTTGGCGCGCGCTTAGAATTGGGAGATCCTCTGGAGGAAAACTTTGCATTTCTAGATTTTTTATGGAAAGTTATGTATGCTCATGAATTACCTAAGGATTTCATCAAGTTCTGGGTTGCGTAAAGGGTTAGAAACACACAAAAAATGACCTTTCTGCCACCTTTTGCACCCACAGGAAGCAGTGTTAGGATATTGGATTTTTAGAGGGGAAAATGGACACCAAATCAAAAAATTCCACTTGGGTTGGAAAGTAGATAGGTAGGGATTTCCAACGAGCCTTCATGAGCTCATTTTGGACTTCGAGAAGGCCCTCAAAATTAGCCTCAAATTTGTGCTATGCATACAGGATTCAGGCGCGGCGCATAGGGAAATTTGGCCTATTTTTCACTCAGCAGCTCAGAATTTCGCCCAGTTTTGACTAGTTTCACTTTTTCATGTAACTCTTGATTTACCTTGATGCAAATTCATGACTTTGATGTGATTTTGGCACATTGTTACTCATCCATGTAGATTCATTCACTAAAGAGTGAAAAGATAGTGAATGAATCAGTTTCCTTTTATATAGAGGCAAGTTGTTTCATTGCCTATTTTTCAGTTCTTTGTTTAGATATGGTTGAAACAGCTCCTAGAATGATGAGCTTGACCCCTATAGGCATGGGAAGGAGTTAGGCTTGCCTATATCTTGTAATTTCTTAGTCATTTTCAGGGTTGGACACTTGGGATTGCTTAGCATTCCATTGTACATTTGATTTATGCATTTTTGGCAAAGGAAAGACCAGGGTTTGCAACACTTTTTGGGATCCTTGTGGCTCTGTGTTTTGATGGTGTTCTTCTCTATGTAATTTGTAAGTTCATTGATATTTGTGTGTACCATTTCCTTTTTCTTTTGCTTCTGAAATTAAACAAATGAGTGACAAAGGTAGAATTCATTATCTTGCTGTGCTCTGCATTATAGTTTTGTTTAATTTTCAATGTTTTCTTCAGTTTGAAGAGGATTCTTGATACCCTTTTTCCCTCTTCAGCTTCTCACCGATCTGAACCCTCCATCTTTACAAATAAAAGCATCAAAACGATTGCCTTTCTTGCCCCAATCAGAACTCTGCAAAACTGGCCTTCATCCCCAAACCCAAAATTGCCTTTCCCTTGATTCCAACAAAACCCTCAAAAAATCAAATCAAATCCTTGCACTTCATACCTAGCCTAAAAACAGAAGATATTTCAGTCATCTCAAGCCCCATCGATTATCTTTTGCTGAGATTGACCCGGAGAGAGCCCTCTCCTGTCCTCGTAGGGCTAGCTACGAGGCTGAGCGTGGTTTGATGTTGGCCCTGGATCCTACCTTTTCAGTCTGAGGTAAATCTATGCACTAACAGGACCCTTGACACTTATGAAGGCCTTGGAGATATGAAAGGTGTAGATAATTGATTCTAGTCTACAAACATGTCATGATGAAGAAGCCATCCAACAAAAGAACCATTTAATGTTGAATCAATATCGAGATGAAGTCATGAAGGGCTACTGGATCAAAGCATGGGAATAAGCAAGCACAATCAAGCATCCATGTGAAGAGTAGTCTGGAGCATAGACAAGATGACAAAGGAGTAGCCAGATGACAAGAGAACCCAATATATATCAAGAAGGCCAATTTCCACGAAGGAAGCAATGATGTGACAAACCAGGAAGGAAAGTGATCGATGGATGGTGCCCTACCAAGAAGAAGTTCGAATAAAGACTTCATGAGGTCAAAGGAAAGAAGGATATCAAGCAGTTGGAGGACCCATGAAGAATAAGTTGTTGATGAATGGACAAGTCCCTAGATAAGAGGGAGTTATAACAAGTTCCCAATTACAAAGGAACTTTGATAAGTACCTTGTCAGAGGATACTTGGGCATGTCTTCCTCAATTGAGAGGAAGAGATAGACACAACATTCTTGTCTTCACTTGGAAGGAAAGAATGGGAGGATTGGGTAATCATCTGGCATTTAATACTCTTTGAGGATGTGTAGGGCATCCAAGACAAGAGTAATCAAGAGGAACAATATTTTTTTTAAGGTTGGGAATGCAAGTTAAGAATAGTCCTAGAAGGACATACTCAGTGAACACCTGGGTGGGTATGTACCTTGAGAGACAATGACTAAAGTGTCTATAAGTCATTGGTCTCACCAACATTGTGCTTTGATCTATTAAGAGATAGAGTTGTCAGTCAAAGCCTTGTTGTGGAAACAATGTTGGTTACTATGATTCTATAATAGATGTATTGCCAATCCGGTTTCTCTTATGTGAACTCTTCATGATTGAAAAAGAGCCAAACACCTTGTAATTTTGTATGAATACCTCCCTAGTTAAGAGGGAGTGTTGAAGGAAATGTAACTAGGTTTGGTCTTCATAAATGTACTTTTGATATTTGTATTTATTTAAGAAAAGATATATTATTTTTATTATATTTTTCAATGAGTTTCTTGCTCATTGAAATAGGTCTAGCACATGTTAAAGTGTTATAGGTGAGTCACAAAGTCAAAATAAATTATGGAAGACCTTAAGGGCATGTTACACTATGTATACTTATGTATTAGAGTCAAAGAATATACCTCCAAGCAAAGTCAAGTCTCCTCTAAGAAATGACACCATCAAAATAAGCCATCCAAAGCAAATAAGTCATGTCGGCCTACAACAAGTTAGCCTTCAAGTTGGCCTAAAGGAGGGACATACCTCTATATATAGAGGTTGTCCACTCCTACAACGTCAAGTTCACTCAACTCCGAAATAAGCGAAGGTAGAAGACCGAAAAGGAGAGAAGAAAACACAAGTTTAAGGAGCCTCTAGTGCAGTGAAGAAAGATAAGTCATTACTGAGGGTTAAGCACTATTTCTAGGGTAAAACGTAGCCACACGTGCGAGAAGGGAAGGGTCTTCTTGCAGTCATAACAACAACAACTCACAGTCAACATATCTCATCATTTCGACTAGAAACATAGGCCTAGAAGGCCTCACACTCAAGCAAAGAAACAAAGAAGAAAATCGAAGTTAATAGGACTATCCTAAAGCCTATTACAGTCACACGTGAAAATAGAAGGAGGTTGTCTCTTTTTTCATAACAACCCTCCCATTATAGTCATACAAGTTCATTGGTTATTGAAGAAAAAGGAAGACAGTGTCCCATGTGAAAGGGTCCCATAAAAGATCAAGCATAAGTGTCTCTTCTAGAGCAAGTGCAACAATATCTATTAACAGTTGAAAGAAGAACAAAGTGTCGGGGAACGAAGTGCCGGAAGGAGAAGGACAAAGTGTCGGGGAATCAAAGTGCAGAAAGGAGGAAGGACTTTAATTGTGCTTGGAGGATACTTTGGTCAGGGGTCTAGGTTTTGGCATTGATCAATAAGAGAAATTTACCAAAGGGTTTTCCTCTCAAGAGAAGAGAGGTTTTGGCCCTGGCAGAGAGCCAACTGCTTGTTTTCTTGTTATTATGTTTTTGATAGCGGTTTGATGAAGTACACACATGCATTAATAATAAGAAGAAGAATATTAAGCTAACAAGACAAATTGTAAAAAAGATTCACAAATTGTTATCAAGAGAAGAAGAATCACACTACACCTAATTTCCCTAGATTCTTCAACACCTCCTTCCTCTAGTTGGTCACTAGAGGTGTCTCCATGGGTTTGCAACTTTGTATGTAGAATCTATGCAATATCTCATTTGCATATTTTCCTTGAGAGACAAAAAATTCCCTATCGTCTTGCCGTACTTCCATGCCGAGGAAGTAGTGCATGAGATCCATGTCCTTCATTTTAAATTCTCTTGCAAGGTCCTCCCTGCAAGATCCAATTAGTTGTTCATCACCAGTTAAAATTAAGTCATCATCATATAAGACAATAATAAGAAATTTACCTTCTACCAAGATATGATAGAGGTTTGCATCCAATTCACTTTTAGTGAAGCCCAAACCAGCGAGATAACTATTGATCCTTGTGTACCAAGCACGGATCAACCTTGTAGCTCAGTCATTAGAGCCATGTAGCCACATTAGACACTGACTACATGGCTCTAATGACTCCCTCTAAAGTTGATTGTACCAACCCTGGTCGTGTTATACCTTCCGTCGTCCCCATCTCGATGTGCATCTGCAAACCTTTTTCTTCCAGGTTAATGAAAAAGTCTCTACACCTGTAACACCCCCTCCCAGGTCTACCCAAAGTAACCATGCCAATCGAGGTAAACATGAGGATAGATGCTACTATGATCATATTTGACTTCCTATGTCACCTTAAGGAAGTGGAATCGACGAAACATCACACATAATCATCTAACATCATCAACAAAATCCTCAGGAGACAAGTCAACCACTCAGAGAGCATTTCCCTAGGTCCCACTGCTATTCTATAGCTCTTTGGCCATAGTCGCTCTCATGCTATGGGCAAGGGAGCAACCAGAAACCCAAAGTCACTCTCACAGTCTTGCCTGCCAGCGACTAAGGACCAAAATTGCTAATTTTGTGCCAACGACCCTAAGATTTAAGCCACTTTTCTAGCCCATAATCCTGGCTTCTTCCTAGAAGTTGTTGTAACTTCTAGAATTCATTAAAAGCATTATAACAATGTTGATAAATAAAAAATCACCCTCAAAACTAGACCTGAGCAACTTGAACCGGGATTGACATTCTGTCAAACATTGGGAATCAATGCAACCTATAGGTCTAGGATACAAGATAGAGCATAAACGATTGAAATAACTTATGAAACATAACCAAAAGGATCACCTCCTTCTCCATTGGACTATTGCATCATCAATTAGATCTTGCATCCATCCATTTAATAGTTACAAGTAAATATATGAAATAACCATGACATAAACCAGTCATTCAACCATTCTTATAACCAACATAAAACCATATAAATATCAGAGATATGAAAACCATTAAGTCCACATATAAATTAGTGCAAAAGTAACATAACTTAGCTTTTATTAATCATAGGCAAATCCGACTAGGTTCGAGACTTCCATGTACCACCTGACCATAGACATGGCTGAACCAAATCTCTCTTTTAGGCAGTCACCCCAATGCCATATTCCAAGCATAAATGTGGGATCTCATAGAACAACCAATTTAAGAACAACCAAGGGAATCCAGAGGTTAAACCACCTCCATCCTCATCAAATTGCGCTCACACCAAACCGGTGCTCCGATCACAATCAAACTGAACTTGGAATGTCATCCGGAATCCATCACTATCCTTGAAGAATTTTCTATATCCTTGTCTCTCAGGATTTACCACAATCCAAACCCATATCACTAAGCCCTAAACCTCCATCAGGATTTATAGTGTATATTGCCAAAATCAGTCAAGGGATTCCTTAGCACTTGGGAATGAACCTTGAGACCACCTTTGCCCTAGATTCCAAAATCCATGTAGAAATTCCAAAGCTCAAAAGTTGAAATAACATCCCAACATACCATGGCATCTAGAAAAAGGCTAGGCTAGGCTGAAATCCACTGTCATAACTCGACAAAACCATGACACCAACAACAAGAGAACCATACACCGACATGCAAAGCCATGAATGTCCAAACCAGCTAGGAAATCACACATGCAAAAGGTTACTTGCAAGTGTTCCTGTTGAAGTTGCTTGAGCCCTGCTTTCCTTTCCTTGATCCTTGCTTTATTTTCCTTACCTTTCCTTGGTTTCCCTTTCCTTTGCTGCAAACTAGAGTGCCCCAAGAAAACTTTAAGTGACCGAGAGAGAGAGAGAGAGAGAGAGAGAGAGAGAGAGAGAGAATAATGAGATAGCTCCAAACATGAACTGACAAAAGTTTGAACTAAAAAAAGCCATGAACTGGTCCTCATAAGCCTTTTTATGAATGAGGCCTCTATTTTCTTCATTTTCCATTATTTTCCTTCAATTTCCTCACATGCAAACTGTGACCTTTCGCCTTACTTTTCTTCTATTTTTCGTTTATTTTCTTAAATAAATGTGCCAAAAATGTCTTTTTTCCTTTGAATGCCTTTGCCAATTTTCCTTAGCCAACACACACATTCATTGATGCCCACTAGGATATATTTTCCCAACATTTACGTTGGAATAAGCGTCCCTTAACCGTGGTCTTATTTTGCCTTTTTTAAATTTTATTACATGAACTTTTCACCAGGGATGTTACAGAACCCTCCCCCTTGGGGAACACCGTCCTTGGTGTTAAACCACACCAAGACCCCAACAAAACTGTTGAAAATAAAACATATGCCTATGGAGCTTTATAACTTAGCTTGTTGTAGTATTTACAATAAAGAACCTGCTCAAAAGCAAAACATCATGACAACATGAAAAGATAAGAGCCATACCGCTTGTTGGATATTTATAACTTAACTCATGGCTGTATTTACATCCACATACATATGCATATGCATATACAAATATCAAAACACCATCAAAACATATGCCAAACATAAACCAACATCAAACCAAAACTGCTTTGCCTCAACCAACAAACAATTAAGGATATAGGGCCTGCATATGATCCGCTATTTCCCATGTAGCTTCTTCAAGCCTAAAGTTCTTCCACTGCACTCTAACTTGCTCTATGGCTTTGTTCCTGAGCATGAGATGCTTCCACTGCAATATGCACCGAGGCTCTAGCTGGAACTCTCCTTCTTGCTTCACATGGAGTACAGAACAATCAATAACATGATCAACATCCTTTATGTACTTCTTAAGCAATGAAATATGGAAAACATCATGGAATTTCACTATTGGAGGTAGTGCAAGTCGATATGCCACTAGTCTAATCCTCTCAAGGATCTCGAAAGGCCCGCAATATTGTGGTGCCAACTTGGCACATGAACGAGTCCTCGAAGAACTTTTCTTGGGCTTGATGCAAAAATATGTTATGAAACCAACTAACAAAAAGATAGAAAAGATAGATCAACGCCTTAGAATTCAGCCTCTTTGAGGGGGAAACCTCCTTTACATTACACAAATGAATGATTCCTTGATGATTCAAATGACAAAACCTCCTTTCTATATATAGGAGTCTAAGGAGTCACAATATAACCCAGCTGACCTAACAATAATAATATAAAGGCACAAAAATAACAATAGAGGGATTCTATGGGGTACAATAATAACAATATGGGGACAATAGGGGCACAACAATATTAATAAGGGATACAACTACAATAGTAATGGGGTAATCACTAGTATTATAGGGACTTAACATGCCCCTCTCCTTCAAAAAAGTGTTGTCCTCAACGCTTGAGTAGTTCTGGATGCTTATGTATAAAATTCTCATCCTCCCATGTGGAATCTTCAACGGATAAGTTCTTCCACTTGATGAGATACTCCGAAATTGATCGATTTTGTAGCTGTTGAGTTCTTGTTTCTGTGACTGCATCCGGTTCCAATATAATTTTTCCTTGCTCGCTAAGATCTAGCAATATTGTTTGAACTGGGAGCTTGTCACCTATAACCTTCTTTAAACATGAAACATGGAAAACTGGGTGCACTCGAGAAGCTGCAGGAAGTTCCAATTTGTATGCCATAGTACTAATCTTTTGCAACACCTAGTACGGACCATAATACTTTGGTGATAATTTATTATTCTTCTTAGCTTGCTTGAGGGACATTTGTTTTTATGGTTGTAGCCGTAGGAATACCCAATCACCTACATCAAAACTTCTTTCACTGCGATGTTGATCTACCTGTTGTTTCATTCTATTCTACGCCAACACGAGGTTATCCTTTAAGAGTTGGAGGACTTGTTGTTGATGCTCGATGTGATGTTCCACTGCTTGAAACTCAGAATTTTCTTTTAAATATGATGTGATGGATGGTGGCTGATATCCATAAAGTGCCATAAATGGGGTCAGTTTTGTTGCTGTATGGAAGGAATTGCTATACCACCATTCAACCAGAGGCAACCATTTGACCCAATGTGTTTGTTTATCAGATACAAAGCAACAAAGATATCCTTCCAAACATTTGTTTACTATCTCAGTTTACCCATCAGATTGAGGATGATAAGATGATCTATGAGCTAACTGAGTACCAAGACAAGAAAATAATTATGTCCAAAAATTTCGAGTGAAAATGGGATCTCTGTCACTTACAATAATCTTTGGGTTTCCATGTAGCTTTTGAATTGTTTCCATAAATGTAGTAGGAACTGTACTGGCTTTAAATGGATGTGATAATGCACAAAAGTGTGCATACTTGGTAAGTCTATCAACTACCACCATGATGACACTCTTGCCCTCAGACTTGGGTAAACCTGTGATAAAATCCATTGAAACCTCCTCCCAACGTTGGCTTGGAATGGATAAAGGTTGTAATAGACCCGGGGTCTTAATTGTTTCAACTTTATTTTGTTGGCAAACCAAACATTCCACCACAAACTTTTGAATATCCAATTTAAGGCCATCCCAAAAAAATTCCTTCTTAACCTTGTTGTAAGTTTTAAAAAATCCTGAGTGCCCTCCTAAGGGAGAAGTGTGCAATTCCATAAGAATCTTTTACTTGAGTTGGGAATTCTTACAGAGGTATAAGCGATCTTTATACCATAACGAATCATTTTGCCAGCTAAATGTATCAGATGTACTGGAATCTTGTTGTAACTTTCGAATAAGTGCCCACACTTCTTCATCATTCTTCTATTCTTCCCTTGCTTCGTTTATCCAATCTGGTTGGATAATATAAATGGCACACAAAAATGCTTCCACATCCTCATCCTTTCTTGAGAGTGCATCTGCCACCACATTTTGCTTCCCTTTTTTGTAGATGATTTCAAAGTCATAACCCAACATCTTTGTGACCCACTTTTGTTGCTCTTCAGAGGATAATATTTGTTCTAAAAAGTATTTAAGGCTATCATGATCTGTTTTTACCTTGAAGTGTCTTCCCATTAGGTAGGGTCACCATTTCTTAAGTGCATGTAGTATTGCCAACATTTCCTTCTCATAAATAGCTTTGTGTAAAAACTTTCCCTTGATTGGACGACTTTCAAAATCAATGGGTATTTCATCTTGCATTAAAACAACACCAATTCCATTTTCTGAAGTATCACATTCCACAATAAAGGTTTTTGTGAATTCTGGTGTAGCTAAGACCGGCGCTTGGCACATTGCCTCTTTAAGATGTTCGAAGGCTTTTGTTGCTTCTGGAGTCCATGAAAATGCATCTTTCTTCAATAATGTTGTTAGAGGTGCTGCTATTCTCCCATAATTCTTAACAAACTTCCAATAATACCCTATCAACCCGAGAAATCCTCGCAAATGCTTTATGGATGTGGGGATTTTCTATTCCTTAATGGCTTTAATTTTGCTAGGGTCTACCTTAACTCCATGAGATACAATATGACCTAGATATTCCACCTCTTATACTCCAAAGAAACATTTGGATCTTTTTGCATATAATTGTTTCTCCTCCAATAGTTGTAGCACCCTATCAACATGTTCAACATGATCCTTCCAAGACTTGATGTAGATTAGTATATCATCAAAAAATACTAACACAAATTTTCTAAGGAAGGGTTTGAAAATGGAATTCATCAAACCTTGAAATGTAGAAGGTGCATTGGTAAGGCCAAAAGGCATGACCAAAAATTCATAATGACCCTCATGAGTTCTAAATGCTGTTTTCAGAATGTCTTCAGTCTTCATTCTGATTTGATGATATCCTGAACGAAGATCCAACTTGGTGAAGTAAATTGATCCATGCAATTCATCCAATAATTCATCAATGACAGGAATGGGAAACTTATCTTTAATAGTGAGCTTGTTGAGCTCCCTATAATCCGGACACATGTGCCATGATCCATCCTTCTTGTGCACCAATACTACTGGAGCAGAGAAAGAACTTTCACTAGGTTGAATTATACCAGCCTTTAGCATTTCTGTAACCATATGTTCAATTTCACTCCTTTGGGCATAGGGATATCTGTACGGCCTGATGTTTGGAGGAACACTTCTTGGAATCAGATGAATAGCATGATCATGATCACGAATAGGTGGGAGACCTTTGGGAGTCTCAAATACCTTGGAATGATTGTCCAAGGCTTTTTGGAGATCTCGAGAAATAGATGATTTCGATGTGGAAACATCTAGCGAACATAATTGTGCAATTACACCTCTTTGTTCCTTTTTTAGAAGCTTTGTCATACAGTTAGAGCTGATTATCTTTCCCGGTTTCCCTGCAATACCCCTTAATTCAACTTCCTTTCCTTTCGCAGAAAATTTCATGAAAAGTTCTTGAAAATTAAAAGCTATTGTACCCAAGGATTGTAGCCATTGGACTCCTAGTACAACATCAACACCTCCCATTGGAATGGAAAGCATTGGGCTAGTCAATACATAATCTCCCATGGATAGCTTGAAATTATGGCACTTTCCAGAGAAATTTTTTGTTCCTCCATTTGCAACTATCACTTGACACTCTGGTGCTGGATATAGGTAGCAATTCAATTCTTTTGCTACCTTACAATGAATAAAATTGTGGGTACTTCCTGAATCAATCAACACTATTACCTTTTTCTTCTTGATTTGTCCTTCTATCTTGATGGTTTGAGGAGTGGTAATTCCAGCCATTTCATTACAAGATATGGTTGGATTCATTTCTTCTTTATCTAGGCATTGTTCTTGGAGTATATCCTCTTCTTTTGACCTTTCTTGCTGCTTTTCTTCTTCCTCTTCACAATCTATATAGAATAATTTCTTCTTAGCACACTTATGACCTTTAGTGTATTTTCTATCACAACTGTAACAAAGCCCTTTTGCTCTTTTTTCTTCAAATTGTTGTGGTGTAAACCTTATAGGTTGTGGAAGACTAGGGGAAACAACACTTCCATCTTTATAGTTGTGAGTGGTATGCTTCCTGGTTGCCATAATTTTGCTTTCCATTTTTCTTGCTAACCTGAATGCCTTCTCTAATGAATCAGGTTCCCAAAGGCGAACATCTTGTTGGATATTATCCTTTAAAGTCCCTATGAACACATCAATCATATGATCTTCTGGAATATTTTTTTACCCTTATGTTCATTTTTTGGAACTCCTCAATGTGCTCCATTATTGAACCCTTTTGTTTGAGACTTATCGATTGGCTAAAAAAAGTGTTGCTTTTTGTATCCTCATAATGTGCTGTCAATTCTTCTGTAAAAATTGCCCAAGTGATAATTTGTTTATGAGAGAAAAGCCATTGATACCATACAAACTGATTTGGTTCCAAATATAAAGTTGCAATACGTACCATTTGTGTGTTCTGCACATTATTGAGATCGAAAAATTGCTCCATCTGTAATATCCATGTTGCGGGATCCTTATCAAACTTCCTCATATCGATTTTTTGAATGTGGTGGGTCTTCAATCCAACATTAGAGTCTATGAAATCATGATTAACATTTCTTTTGTTCACATCATGAGTTTCCTTTACTACCCTTTCACCATTAGTAAGTATTTCTTGTAGAAAATTTATCAAATATGTCTTCAAAGCTGCCATGCCTATATTCAAATTTGTGTTCAAATCTATCTTCAAATTTTCCATCTTAACTTCCATGCCATTCATCTTAGCTTCCACCCCATTTATCTTAGCTTATGTTAGCTTTTGTGAGAGTGACATTTGTTGCACTTGGTCTTGTAATTTTGATATATCATGTGGCATTTCTTCCTCTTCATCATGAGTCATGCTAGAGCTTTCAGGTTGCTTACTAGGTGTTTGCATTTTCTTTCCTCAGGGCATCAGTTACCGATAATAATGCTCTACTATGCCCTTTGAATTCCTTCAAAATAATTTTTCAAACCAAGCTTAAGCAAGAATTTAAAAAAATCTACACACCTTTTTTCACTTTGTAGGAGCTCGATATTGCCTCTGATGTATCTCTGTAATTTCAGATCATCCAGTTTTGAAATTGTTACCTACAGTAGCCCTCTGTGTCCTCTTTCCAATGCCACCATTCTGATCCAAATTGGATTCTCCAAGGAAGAGTTATGCGATATCTCCCACAGTGACCTGATTATAGACTAGTTCAGTAGAGCGAACTTGTACGACGTGCCAAGTGTCCCTGTTTCAACCTTTGGCTTTGTAAAATATATACAAGAAACTATAGTCTGTCCTCTTTCTTCACCTTCTTACAAAATTTCAATCCGATGCTTAGAGAGAAATTTATGACGATTTTCCCCAGGTCACCTGTTTGGAATGTAATTTAGGAGTCTGCAAAAAGACCAACTTCCTCAGATCATATCTCCGCAAATATAGCATGGTAAGCTTTGAAATTTGGACTCAAGGTTCAGTGTAATTTTGTCTCAAATGGTTTTTTTTTTGCTTTTGAAATGTCGCAGAAAAAAAGTTATAGCGAAAATGCCACGATGACCTATTTGGAGCAGCGAAACCCTAGAATCCAAAAGCTCTGATACCAATTGCTATGAAATCAGCTCACAAAAAGATAGAAAAGATAGATCAATACCTTAGAATTTATCCTTTTCGAGGGGGAAACCTCCTTTACATTACACAAATGAATGATTCCTTGATGATTCAAATGACAAAACCTCCTTTCTATATATAGGAGTCTAAGGAGTCACAATATAACCCATTCGACCTAACAATAATAATATAAAGGCACAAAAATAACAATAGAGGGATTCTATGGGGCACAGTAATAACAATACGTGGACAATAGGGGCACAACAATATTAATAAGGGATACAACTACAATAGTAATGGGGTGATCACTAGTATTATAGAGACCTAACAAAATAGACAAGCTCCCCAACATGAAACTCTTTAAACACCATGTGTTGATCTGCATAACTCTTATGTCTATCCAACATGTCCAGCCTAATAAGTACCATGTTGACTGGATCACTCGAGTTGATGGAGTGTTACAACTCTGTCCATACAATGCCTCAAAGGGACTCATCCTCAATGAATCCTGATAACCATTGTTGTACGCAAACTCAACAAATTGTAGAAACTCTTTCCATTTCCTCTATTGGTGCATCACATACATCCTCAGCATATCTTCCAAAATCCTGTTGACCCTCTCTGTCTGACCATCTGTTTGTGGATGATAAGTTGTATTGAAGGCCAACTCTGTACCCAAACCTGCAAGTATCTCCTTCCAAAACTTAGAAGTGAACTTTGCATCCCTGTCTGACACAATCTTCTTTGGAACACCATGTAGTCTCACTATCTCTTTGATGAACACCTGTGCTACCTCACTGGTTGAATATGGAGTCTTCATCGGAATGAAGTGAGCTACCTTTCTCAACCTGTCAACCACAACCACAACCATAATAAAATCATGTTGCCTCACTGTCCTCGGAATACCTATGATGAAATCCATGGAAATGACCTCCCATTTCCATTTTGGAATTGCAGTAGGATGTATTTGACCACCTAGATGCTTGCATTCTACCTGTACCTATTGATAGTATAAACATATAACCACGAACTCTAGCACTTCCTTCTTCATATTCGGCCAATAGTAAAAATTCTTCACCATCGTCAATGTCCTGTGATATCCTAGATTACCCAAATATAGTTCCACATGAAACTCTCTCAAGATAAGCTTCTTGAGCTCACTAAAATTCGGCACATAGATCATGTCTTGAAACCTCACCAAGCCATCTGTCGTGAGATGATAGTCTGCATCCTGATCCCCTGTACTTGTACCTGCACCTGTACCTTTTCCTGTCCTCTATTGTAACTTGTGCATGATCTCCATGTATTTGTCATGACGTTGTCCTGCCTGCAACATCAAATCTTGTAACTCTATCCCATAGAAGGTTATCGCTACTATATGATTTACTTGTACCTTCCTGCTAAGAGCATCTGCGACCTAGTTCTCCTTCCTTTTGATGTATTTGATCTCAAAGTCAAACTCACTAAGGGTAGCCAACCATCTAGCTTGCCAAGAATTTAGATTTGGTTGGTCAAACAAATACCTCAACCCACTATGATCGCTCATTAATGTAAACCTCTTGCCCAAAATATAATGTCTCCACATCTTCAATGCATGTTGCTAGCTCAAGATCATGCATTAGATAGTTCTTCTTGTGCTCATTCAGTTTCTGTGACTTATAGCTCACTACCTATCCTTCTTGCATTAGAACTCCACCAAGTCCCCTCTTGCAAGCATATGTACACACTACAAACTCCTTGTCTCGATCCACAATCTTTAGCACTGGTGCATGTGTTAATAGTTGCTTAAGCTCCTCAAAGCTATCTTCACATTGCGCTATCCATTCAAAATTATTAGCTTTTCACTGCAATGATGTCATAGGATATGCAATGCATGAGAAGTTCTTAATGAACCTCCTGTAGTATCCTGCCAATCCCATGAATGATCTCACCTTATCCACATTCTTAGGAGTTTCCCATTCCATGATGGCCCTTATCATTTTTGGATCTACCACAATGCCTTCCTTGGAGACAACATGTCCCAAGTAATGTATCTCAATCTGAAAGAAGTTGCACTTGCTAAGCTTAGTATACAATTTATTCTCTCTTTGCAATCTCAACATTGTTCCTAAATGTTCGGCATGTTCTTCCTCATTCTTAGAGTATACCAAACTTGTCCAGATAAGGACACAAAATATTATTCATCAAACACATAAATGTAGTTAGAGAATTATTCAAACCGAATGGAACAACAACAAACTCATAATGCCCATACCTGGTCCTTAACACAGTCTTGAATATATCCTCTTCCTTGATGCATACATGATGGCATCACTATCTCAGGTTGACCTTAGAGAACATTGTTTCTCCCTTTAGTTGATCAAACAAATCATCAATTCAGCTGCATGTAATCAATGCACAATCTGAGAGTACCATATTTATTCTTTACAAACAACATTGGTGCACCCCAAGGTGATACACTGGGTCTGATGTATCCTTTGTCCAACATTTCCTTTAGCTACAACTTCAACTCTAACACTCCAGGTGTGCTCATCCTGTAAGGTGCCTTCGACACTGGAGCTTCCCCTAGCACTAACTCAAAAGAAAAGTCTACCTCCCTGTGAGGTGGCAACTCTGTAATGTTCTCAGGGAATAAATCTTGAAACTACCGCAAAACTGGGCACCTTCTTAAAACATTTGCATCCTCAACCTCCTTAGCCTTGTCACTGGAAATGTGTATTGCAAACATCACACAACCTTTTCTACAACTATGGTCAACCTGCATAGCAGTAATCATCCTCACTGATGTAGGCTTCTTCTTTCCCTGCAAGGTCCTCTTTCCCCCACTATCATCCACGCACTCAATGGCCTTGTCGAAGCAATCCAATTTGGTTCTATGAAAGTATAACCAATCCATACCCAAAATCATGCTATATGATCCCAATGGCAATACATTTAAATGCATTGTTCTAAGCATACCATTTAACTCAAATGCACAAGCCCTTACCCAATGGTAAACTCGCTTCTTTGTACCTGTAGCCAACTGTACCAACCAAGATTCTACATGCACTTCTTTTCTCAAACCACACTTATCCACCAGGTTAGGATTAATATAACTATAGTTATATCTAGGATCAATCAAAATAGAAACAACTTAATCACAAAGCTTACCGTCCATCTCAATGATTGATGCCTGATGATTTGCCTGCATGTTGTTCACAACTTCATAGATTTGAGGAATGCTATGATGAACATCACTAACAGTATGTGCATCCTGACCACTATAAATCTGCAGTCTACCACCACTTTGATACTATAGACAATCCCTCTTCGATGATCATTACCACATATCCAACACTACAATGGTTCCCTACCACCACCTCTAGTCTGTTGCTTTCCATGTCCTTTCCCAGCTTTATTGAATCTCTTGTAAGGAAGTACATTATCTTTCTCACTTTCATCTTGAGGTCTTCCTCGCTTTGGTGGCCATTTTCCTTTAGCTTTGTCATTTCTTTTCAAGTCATGCTTCATCTCAACTTTGCGCTTCGACTGCTCATAACAATGCTTCAACTTTCGGATGTTTTCCTCCAACGATCCAGGCTCATCGAACTCAATCTTGTCTTTGTATGCAACTAGAAATCCACTGATGAATCTCTGAACCTTGGCCTTGTCCTCTCTGAGGTAAGGTACATATCTCAAAAACTCCAAAAGTTTGGTAGTATACTCCTCATTTGTGATAGAACCCATTCACAACTCATAAAAATCCTCAACTTTGTCATCATAATACCTCTCAGACAAGTAATTATTCTTGAAGATTCTTTCAAACACATGCCAAGTCAAATCAACCTCATGTATGTCCTTGACATTCTTCACGTCTTCCCACCAAATATTTGCTTTACCTTTGAGACTAAAAAGGGTTATCCTTGCTTTCATGTTTTATGAGTAATCATGCAATCTAAATAATGGCCTCATGCTAAGCAAACAAGCCTCCACATCTTATGATTTCTTCGTCTCTCCATCAAAGGTAGGTGGTTGTACCTTCTTGATATCATCTGACAAGTATCCCCTATCATTAGTCCTGTAAGGATGATAACAATGATGATCATGATGTCTATCAGAACCAGAACTAGAGTAATACTTGTGTCTGTCATCCCTCCTATCTAGAGTGTCCAACATCCTACCATCTCTGATAGTGTCAGATCTATCTGACCTATGTCTACTATGAGACTATTGTCATATGTCCCATTATTTTTTCATCATGTCCATGGCTAATCTGAAGAGGTCCCTATCGCTGCAAATCTGAAAAATTATGAAGTAATATCGCATTCACCTCTTCTTGTTTCTCTTGTGACTGCATGATTTTGTCATTGTCTTCTTTGCAACTCCTTATTTATTCCTTTAGACTTCTCAATGTGTCTGCCAAATCAGAAGAGTGCCCACACCATGTTTCCCATATGATTCATAAGGAGATTCTATGTAGTCTACCACCTTTCTAGCCATCTGATCTCTTTCCTGCAAGGCTCAGTTAATCCAAATAACAATAAACCAACGCACCTTATCATAATTCAGGGAGGATACCTTGTCTGTAAAATCATCAAATCAACGTGATACATGTATAACATAACCATAATAACATATAGACATATATCAATAAGTGCATCAATGCATAACCATCATTCTAACCAGGTCCAGTCATTAATGCAAGGCCATATCAACAATGCATGCTATGACCTCATGCATGACAACAACCATGAGTCCCATATACACATTTCCTCATGCAGCTATCAACCTGCATAAGAAATTCCTAGTCAACTACAAATACGCATAATCGCATGTAGTTGAGCATAAGCGATCAGTTCATGTAATCATCCTACAAGACTGATACATGTAATCAAATAACCAAGAATGAAACCCAACATACAAGAATGTAATCGAGCTGCATATAATTATATAACCAGTCATATACTCATGACGATGCATTCCATAAAACCAACATCAAGTTCCTAATGATAACCTTACTACTACCATGATCAATATGATGCAGTGCAAGAAGCACATGGAATGCAAGTTTAAGAGCCACACACGCAACTGACATGCATGCATGACCAACACATTCACCCATATTTGTAGCACTAGATATGACCCAAAGAGAGTGCAACCATGCTCTGACACCAATATGTAACACCCCCTCCTAGGTCTACCCAAAGTAACCATGCTAATCGGGGTAAGCATGAGGAGAGAGGCTACTATGATCAAATTCGACCTCCTATGTCATATTAAGGAAGTGGAATCGACGAAACATCACATGCAATCATCCAATATCATCAACAAAACCCTCAGGAGACAAGTCAGCCACTCATATAGCTTGTGCCTGGTTCCCACTGCTATTTTGTAGCTCTTAGGCCATAGTCACTCTTATGCTATGGGCAAGGGAGCGACAAAAAACCCAAAGTCACTCTCAAAGGCTTGCCTAATAGCGACTATGGACCAAAATTGCTATTTATGTGCTAGCAACCCCGAGATTTAAGCCACTTTTCTAGCCTAGAATCCTAGCCTCTGCCCAAAACTTGTTGTAACTTCCAGAATTCATTAAAAACATGATAACAATGTTGATCAATAAAAAATCACCCTCAGGAATAGGCCTGAGCATCCCCAACTGGGACAAACATTTTGTCAAACACTTGGCCTCAATGCAACCTATAGGTCCAGGATACAAACAAAGCATAAACTATTGAAACAACTTATGAAACATAACCATAAGGATCACCTCCTTCTCCATTGGACTACTAAATCATCAATTAGGTCTTGCATCCATCCATTTAACAATTACAAGTAAATATATGAAATAACCATGACATAAATTAGTCATTCAACCATGTTTATAATCAACATAAAACCATATAAATATAAAAAATATGATAGGCATTAAATCCACATATAAATCAGAGAAAAAGTAAGAGAACTTAGCTTTTATTAATCATAGGAAAATTCAACCAGGTTTGGGAGTTCCACTTACCACTTGACCATAAACATGGCTGAACCAAATCTCTCTTTCAGCCAATCGCCCTTGCGCCATATTCCAAGCATGAATGTGGGAACTCATAGAACAACTAATACAAGAACAACCAAGGGAATCCAGAGGTTAAACCACCTCCACCCTCATCAAACCATGATCATACGAAAACCAGTGCTCCAATCACAACCAAACCGAACTTGGATTGCCATCCAGAATCCATCACTATCCTTCAGGATTTTTTTTATCCTTTTCTCTCAGTCTTTATAGCAATCCAAACCTGGGTCACTAGAACCTAAATCGAGATTTCTCCCTTAGGCTTTACCATTTATCCTACCAAAATCGGTCAAGGGATTCCTAGGCATTTGGGAATGAACCGGTTAACGGTGCTGGACCCACCAACATTCAGGGGATCTCCAAGGTATGAAGTACCAACTAAACCTCACACCATTTGGTGTAGGAGTCCCATCCGGTATGATGGCTCGGTTGCCATTGTCTTAAAGGTTTACCTTAGCTCTTTCTTGTTAGTGTTAGAAAATTATATATTACGGAGCAATGGAACACATAAAATATTGCAGAAATATAAACACAGAAAATGTATAAAACAAGAGAGACATAGATATACGTGGTTCACCCAGTTTGGGCTATATCCACCCTGAACAGCCAGTCCTTCCTTTCTATTATCTAGCAAAATGAAGAGACACAACCTACAGCAGATCTGCTGTAATATCCTCTGTTTTCTCTCACAGTCTAACCTCTCTGCTTCTCGCTCGGAGAATACACATCTATTACACAACCTCAAATACAATGCCCTCATACAAAGAGAGGGGTTTCCTTCTAGGGCAAAAAACTCTAAACTGAACATAAGTTCTACCGTCAGATCATTCGCATAATGAACGACCCAGATTGACTAGAAATTACTATACTTTTACAAGGCAATTTTACATTTGTTTTTAGCTTCAATGGTGCTGCCCCCGAACCCCCGTCGGGGGACCGCTAGCCCCCGGACCCCCCAGCTAGGGGGGATCGGCCCCCCCCGGACCCCCCAGCCGGGGGGGGATCAGCCCCCCCGAATCCCCGCAGGGGGGACAAGCCCCCCCCGCGTGGAGGGTGTACAAACTTCCTAGGGCATACATCCGGTTGAAACAAAGACCTCTAGACAATCATGCTCCATACTCAACAGTCAGCACATGAGAGAAGTTTGCTTTGTCTTCGAACAATGAGGTTCACGTGCCTGGTGAGTGCTTAGTGTTACTTGTGTCAAAGTTCTTTCACCGCAGAGGGATAGGGTGGAAGTGAGTCTCCAGTCGAAAGGGAAGAGTCCCAACTCTATCAGATATGTTAGCGTTCGAATTTTCCTCAGGCTGAGGAAGGAAAAACTCGAGGCCACATCAAACCACGCTTAGCCTCGTAGCTAGCCCTACGAGGACAGGAGAGGGCTCTCTCCGGTCAATCTCGGCAAAAGGTAATCAAAGAGGCTCGAGATGACTGAATTGATGACTAATTTTAGGCTAGGTATGAAATACAAGGATTATGGAATTTTTTTTTTTGAATTTTTGTTGAATTCAAGGGAAAGGCAATTTTAGGTGCGAGGATGAGGCACAGCTTTTGCAGAGGTCCACTTGGGGCAAGATAGGCAATTGTTTTGATGCCTTTAAAGTGATTGAATGAATAGACCTGACCGGTGAGGAGCTAAGGAGAGCAAGGAAGTCTCAAGGATTCTCCTTAAACTGAAGAAAACATGGAAAATTAAACAAACTTAAAGGCAGAGCATAGCAAATTTATGGATTCTACCTTAACACTTCATTTGTTTAATTGCAGAAGATTAAATAAGGAAAGTGATACACATACACAACTTACAAGTACTGAGAGAAACACACCATCAACACATAAGGCCACATGAATCCCAAATAGTGCTGCAAAACCCTGGTCTATCCTTTGCCAAAAAATGCAGATAAAATATGTACAATAGTGTATCAAGCTATTCCCAAGAGTCCAACCCTGAAAATGACTAAGAAAATACATAATATAGGCAAGCTAACACATTCCCTTGCCTCTAGGGGTCGAGCTCATCATCCTAGGAGCTGTTTCAACCAATTCTAAACAAAGCACTACAATCTAGGTAGTCAAAACAACTTGCCTCTATAAGCTAGGAAACCAATTCATTCATTAAATTTTTGCTATTTTATGAATGAATCATCTAGAATAGGTAAATAAGTGTCAAGTCAACATAAAGTTACATTAATTACATCAAGGAGGGTGAAAAATCCCATCACAAGTCAAAACTGGTCAAACTGGCTTCGTTTCCTGAGCTGAAGATGAAAATTTTGCAAAAAATCCTGATGCGTAGCGCGCCTTTCCACCTGCTTTTGGGGCACTTCCCGGCATCCAAATTGAGCTCAGGTTGGCTTGTTGGAAAGCCCTAGATGTCTACTTTCCAACCCAAGTGGAATTTTCCAATTTGATGTCCATTTTCCCCTCCAAAAGTTCATTCTCCCAAGGCTGCTACCTATGTGTCCAAAAAGGGGCAGTGAGGTCATTTTTTGCATGTTTTTTGACCTTTTGGGGACCCAAACCTTGATGAAATGCCTTGGCAATAGCTGAGCAGGTGTATTTCATCATGAAAAATCCAAAAATGCAAACCTTTCATGATTTGGACCTCCCAATCTTATGGGTAGTGCGCAGCGCGCTACGTGTTGAGCCAAAAAACCTGTTTTGCAAGCCAAAAATTTCAAAATAACAAAATTTTCTCCAAATTCTTTGAAATTTGGGCTGAAGGTCCCCAATCAAGTAACATGCTCAACCAAAGAGGCTTCGGCCAAGATTCAGAGTCTATCCTTCCTTTTTCGATGTTTTAGTGTCCTTCTGGTGCATGCAGTTTGAGTTGTAAAGTCACTGTCTATCCGCCTTCATGGTGTTTCAAAGTCTGTTTGGCTTTCAATGAGATGAAGAATGAGAGTTTGGAGCAATTTCTAAATATTTCACATGTGTATCAAAGTATCATAGGAAAGCCACAATGAGAATAGTTTTGTCAAATGAGTTTGCATGAAAAAACAGTCATTGCTTTGATTATGAAGGAATTTGACAAGTGTGTAGAAAAGAGGTGGAAATGACAATGGCCATAACAATGACAGCAGGGATGTAATGGAAAAAAGAGAGTGTGAGGCTAAGGTTAAAAATGAGCATGGACACCACTAAAAATAGATGAAATAGTCATATATTAACCCACACAGTCCCTAATATTTGTTTCAAACCCTAAGAAGTGAATTTGGAAATAAACATAGGGTTTTACATTTCACACTTGTTTCTCCACTTCAAAACACCATAATCATGTCTAAAATTCACTGAGAAAACATAAAGAACCTACTTGCAAGAAGTTGGAGGCAATTTGGCATGAATCTGGATGAAGGAGCAAAAAATTTTACCCAATGCGTAGCGCACACCTGAGTGCATAGCACCTGTGTATTTTTACACTGGCCAGTGAGACCCAGTGCGTAGCGCCCATCTCAGTGCGTAGCGCATTTTGCAGGAGGATTTTGGAGGCCTTCCTGGTGTCAAAATCAGGTTCAAGATAGCTTGTTGGAAAGGTCTCTGAGTCTACTTTCCAAACCAAGTGGAATTTTTCAATTTGGAGTTCATTTACCATGTCAAAAATCAAATCTCCCAAGACTGGTCAAAATGTTCCAAATGAGGCTGCCTCAAGGCAGAGTGCTGTTGCAGTCAACTTTTGAATGCCTTCCACAACTCCAAATTGAGCTCATGATAGCTCATTGGAAATATCTTTGTGTCAAGTTATCATTTGACTCATCAAGAAAGTCATTTGGCCAACCAAGCTACAAGAAAACTTGATTTTCCCAAGGTCACTTCATAGGTGCATTCGATTCTCCTTAGGCAACGATATTTTTGACATTTCTCTAAAACCATGACACCTGTGTAAAAAATGAAGGAGTTTTTTCTTCCTTGGACGGTTTTTAACAAAAACCTCTCTCAGTTTTCCAAAATTCATCTTTGATTGCTCTGAAACATCTTTTGAGTGAAACTTATCCCGATGTGTGAAACAAGGAATTTTGTGGAAATGAAGCGAAATGAAGGGGATGAGGGACTTCTAAATTCTTGGGGAAATTTTTGGAAGTAGGGAGGGATGTTAGGAAGTAGGGGAAAGTGAAATATTAGAGATCGAGTGAGGGGAAGGGGTCTAAAAGGGCAAAGCACAGGCCCAACATAGAAAATTGCCAGGTTGTAGCAAGAAACTAGGGTTTGTGGAAAAATGAGGAATTTGGGGAATCTCAGTGATGGGAAATGTTTAATAAGGTACATTAATGATAGGGGAAGGTGTATGAACATCAGGATACAAATTTTTCTGATGATTTGACCCTCCAAGAGAATTTACCTCCAAAACCCTAGGAGAGAGAAATGAACCTTGCCTAGGCGCAACTGAAGCATGAACAAGGTGTAAAATGACCCAATGGAACCTGACATGATGAGGACAACCCTATGAATGATGATAGACTCAGCTGAATGATGACATGGACCGACATTTGGACAACTTTAGAAGGAGTGAAAGCAAACCCTAGACCTAAAGCCTAGTGACCAAATTTTGCTTGAAGACTCTTTGAAATGACAAAATTTGACCTTGACACTCTGAGACCACTTTGTAAGAGCATATTTGATCACTGGAGGAGGGCTAGAAAGACTGACACTAACATTGGCTCCAATGGGGATGGTAGCTCCTTGGAGGTGCCAAGAACGACAGATCTTTGGGAGAGCAGACTAGCGCCTTACCCATTGGGCAATGGAGTCAAAAACTCAAACTAAAATGCATGACTGAAAACTGATGACTTGGATGACACAAATTGACTCTCACTCAACTAAAAACTGACTCAATACTTAAACACAACCGAAAAACTGGAAATGATGCTCAAAGTGGAGCTTATTCATCAAAACCTACTCTAACAGTTTCATTCATCACCTAATCAAGTGAAATGAAACAACCAATGCAACCAAGTAAGTATCCCGTTTGCTGTTCGAATTCTCCGCAAGTGCTCACTTATGAACAACAAGAGAGAACTACTGAAAGGAAACTCCCATGACAACTTGGAAACAGATCCGTAGAATGATATGAATTCTCTATCCACCTCCAAAAACACTGCATAAGGATCTTGAAATTCAAGCACACTGGAACTTAGCTCATCTAATGGATTACTTCTCGTTTCCTCATACCATGAATGCAAACTTTGATCTGAGCCTTGTGACAAGACCTCTGCTGAAAATGAGAAAGAAACCGGCTGCCGGATCAAATTCATATTAGCACATGTTTCAAGCTCACATGTAGTCAATGGAGAAAGACTTTGACTACAAACCTCATCCAAAACATCAGCGATTGGATCATGAAAAACTTGAAAAGACTACTGTAATGTATCCATTGAAAATGTATGACATCCTTCTAGCTGTTCATATTTTTCTTGAGAGATTTTATGAAGATTCTGCCTTATAAACTGAAATGCTTCGAAACAAAAGGGTATAGAATCTTCCTGCATCATCAAATCATGTATTTCGTCTTCCATAGCTTCATCGGTAATCTGCCCTTCAATTTCATTTGGTGGCTGCAAATCTGATGCTACAGGCTGCTCAAGAATTTTGTTATCTGTCTCATCCTCAACATTAACACTGAGAGATTGCTGATTTGTTATAGGCTGTTCATTTGAAGATTTACTATGCAATCTACCCTTCAAAAACTGAAATGATTCGAAACAGAATGGTACGGAGTCACCTTGAATCATTAAATCATGTGTGTCCACTTCCAAGTCTTCAGCTGCAACTTGACAATCAATGGCTTTCGGGGGTTGCAAATCTGAATATGAGAAGTCTTGAACAAAATTTTCATTGCTCTCAAGATGATTCAAATCAAGACTTGTTGACATTTGATTTCTGATTGCATGGAAGTTGTCTCTGATGAACTGACATGAATCAAAGCAAAAAGGCAAAGATCCTTCACTTACTTCAAACTTTGCTGCACTTTCCTCGTCAATGTCATAGCTGATATGCATCATTTGATCATTGTACTCGAGCTGCTGTAAGTGAACCTCTTCCTCCCACAAACTAGCTGCTGATTTGTCTGCAAGATTAGCTTCTGTTTGGAGAACATAATCATCATCATACTGATCAAACTGAGGCAAATCATCAGTATAAAAGACATCATCAAGCATACATGTCATATCAATAGATCTCTCTTCTCCAAGATGATCTACAAAACAATCATTATCAGATCTATGACAACTAGGATAAGAAACAAAATGTTTTGGATCAGCAACTTGTTCTTCTTCAATCAGCGAGCCATGAGCTTGAACATCATAAGCATTTCTTGCGGTGACCTTCTCCATCATCTTTTCCACTGCACTTACCAAAATGTCAAGCTTTACCTCTAGAGATTTCGATTCCTCCGGAGCTATGTTTTTCATCTCTTCTTCTTTCAACCTTGCCCTTCGGATCAACATATGAGCCTCTACATTTACTGCACTGTTTTGCATCTCGTGAAGTGTTGCAATATCCCTTTCTCTCAGCTGAAACTCCATTTCCAGATCAAAGGCACCCGGATAGTGCAAGAGAGCAGATCTAGGAGAAGGCCTTATCTCAACTGGCATCGAATAATAAACTTGGTTAAATCTGGCAGAAAATTGTTGTACTGTCTCCCCTGGCAATCTTTTCAGCTGGTTATACTCTTCTACAATCAAGAAAAGGTTCTGCCCGATCATCCACCTGTCGAGAAAAACTTTGACAAACTGCTGGAAATCTGAAATGCTTGCATCAGGCAGGGCTTTGAACCAACTCTTCACTTTGGCTTGCAAAGAAAGAGCAAAAAGCCTAATACTAACATCTTCTTCATCAACTTCAAAAAGATCAAGAAAGGCCTCAAAATTCTGCACATGTTGCTCAGCGTTGACATTCTTACTTTCACCAGCAAACCTCGGCAAGTATAGATCATAGTTTTTGGGGAAAGCATGGAGAACAGAAGGTAAAACAAGAGGTTTATACCGATCTGGAATTTTACAAGGTGTATGGGTATGTACAGCAGGTATATAATCGGTCTTGGTCTTTTGAGGTTCATCAATCTGAAGATGGTCATCACAAAATTTAGAAGAAAGGTCTTGATCAAGCTCAAAGGTATGCAAATCTTTGGTATTCACAATCTTCAAAGGGAAAGAATCAACTGCAGACCGAGGATATTTTCTCAAGCATAGTATACTTTGCAAAGCCTTCTTGACATTCTTGGGAAAAGAGAAGAAATAATTTATGACAAAGAACAAAATGTCTTGGATGAAATTCCAACTTGAATACCTGATTTGTCCATGTTGTCCTTTCATGTTTTTGCTGGTCAGGATCATCCTCCAGTGGAGTCTTTGGATTTGATCTCGAAAATGATTTAGAGTCGCCAGGTGAATGATTTCAGCCTTGCCAGTGTCTGATCATTGTCCACCATCAACAATCAGATCTGAACTTGATACATGTACTGGGGTAATTAACAAGTTAAATGTCACGTTTACAATCTAGACCAAAGATTGACTGAAGCAGCGTTTATCTACTTGCGCTGATGCAAAGCAAAAGCATTTTGAACGCTACCTGGCATAACTTTAGGCTCCTTCTGTAGCTTATAAAACAAATGACATCAACAAGCAAACCATTTTCTTCCCCAGTATGGTCGCCACTATGTTAGCGTTCGAATTTGCCTCAGGCTGAGGAAGGCAAAACTCGAGGCAACATCAAACCACGCTCAGCCTCGTAGCTAGCCCTACGAGGACAGGAGAGGGCTCTCTCGAGTCAATCTCAGCAAAAGGTAATCAAAGAGGCTCGAGATGACTGAATTGATGACTAATTTTAGGCTAGGTATGAAATACAAGGATTATGGAATTTATTTTTTGAATTTTTGTTGAATTCAAGGGAAAGGCAATTTTAGGTGTAGCGATGAGGCACAGCTTTTGCAGAGGTCCACTTGGGGCAAGATAGGCGATTGTTTTGATGCCTTTAAAGTGATTGAATGAATAGACCTGACCGGTGAGGAGCTAAGGAGAGCAAGGAAGTCTCAAGGATTCTCCTTAAACTGAAGAAAACATGGAAAATTAAACAAACTTAAAGGCAGAGCATAGCAAATTTATGGATTCTACCTTAACACTTCATTTGTTTAATTGCAGAAGATTAAATAAGGAAAGTGATACACATACAAAACTTACAAGTACTGAGAGAAACACACTATCAACACATAAGGCCACATGAATCCCAAATAGTGCTGCAAAACCCTGGTCTATCCTTTGCCAAAAAATGCAGATAAAATATGTACAATAGTGTATCAAGCTATTCCCAAGAGTCCAACCCTGAAAATGACTAAGAAAATACATAATATAGGCAAGCTAACACATTCCCTTGTCTCTAGGGGTCGAGCTCATCATCCTAGGAGCTGTTTCAACCAATTCTAAACAAAGCACTACAATCTAGGCAGTCAAAACAACTTGCCTCTATAAGCTAGGAAACCAATTCATTCATTAAATTTTTCCTATTTTATGAATGAATCATCTAGAATAGGTAAATAAGTGTCAAGTCAACATAAAGTTTCATTAATTACATCAAGGAGGGTGAAAAATCCCATCATAAGTCAAAACTGGTCAAACTGGCTTCGTTTCCTGAGCTGAAGATGAAAATTTTGAAAAAAATCCTGATGCGTAGCGCGCTTGAGCCCTATGCATAGCGCGCCTTTCCACTTGCTTTTGGGGCACTTCCCGGCATCCAAATTGAGCTCAGGTTCACTGGTTGGAAAGCCCTAGATGTCTACTTTCCAACCCAAGTGAAAATTTCCAATTTGATGTCCATTTGCCCCTCCAGAATGCATTCTCCCAAGGCTGCTACCTGTGTGTCCAAAAAGGGGCAGTGAGGTCGTTTTTTGCATGTTTTTTGACCTTTTGGGGACCAAAACCTTGATGAAATTCCTTGGAAATAGCTGAGCAGGTGTATTTCATCATGAAAAATCCAAAAATGCAAACCTTTCATGATTTGGACCTCCCAATCTTATGGGTAGCGCGCGGCGCGCTACGCGTTGAGCCAAAAAACCTGTTTTGCAAGCCAAAAATTTCAAAATAACAAAATTTTCTCCAAATTCTTTGAAATTTGGGCTGAAGGTCCCCAATCAAGTAACATGCTCAGCCAAAGAGGCTTCGGCCAAGATTTGGAGTCTATCCTTCCTTTTTCGACGTTTTAGTGTCCTTCTGGTGCATGCAGTTTCAGTTGTAAAGTCATTGTCTATCCGCCTTCATGGTGTTTCAAAGTCTGTTTGGCTTTCAATGAGATGAAGAATGAGAGTTTGGCGCAATTTCTAAATATGTCACATGTGTATCAAAGTATCATAGGAAAGCCACAATGAGAATAGTTTTGTCAAATGAGTTTGCATGAAAAAACAGTCATTGCTTTGATTATGAAGGAATTTGACAAGTGTGTAGAAAAGAGGTGGAAATGACAATGGCCATAACAATGACAGCAGGGATGTAATGGAAAAAAGAGAGTGTGAGGCTAAGGTTAATAATGAGCATGGACACCACTGAAAATAGATGACATAGGCATATATTAACCCACACAGTCCCTAATATTTGTTTCAAACCCTAAGAAGTGAATTTGGAAATAAACATAGGGTTTTACATTTCACACTTGTTTCTCCACATCAAAACACCATAATCATGTCTAAAATTCACTGAGAAAACATAAAGAACCTACTTGCAAGCAGTTTGAGGCAATTTGACATGAATCTGGATGAAGGAGCAAAATTTTTTACCCAATGCGTAGCGCACACCTGAGTGCGTAGCGCCTGTGTATTTTTACACTGGCCAGTGAGGCCCAGTGCGTAGCTCCTTTGGCCGGAGGCTTTTGGAGGCCTTCCTGGTGTCCAAATCAGGTGCAGGATATCTCGTTAGAAAAATATCTGAGCCTACTTTCCAATCCAAGTGGAATTTTTCAATTTGGAGTTCATTTACCCTATCAAAAATCAAATCTCCCAAGAATGGTCAAAATGTGCCAAATGAGGCTGCCTCAAGGCAGAGTGCTGTTGCAGTCAACTTTTGAATGCCTTCCTCAACTCCAAATTGAGCTCATGATATCTCATTGGAAATATCTTTGTGTCTAGTTATCATTTGACTCATCAAGAAAGTCATTTGGCCAACCAAGCTATGAGAAAACTTGATTTTCCCAAGGTCACTTTAGAGGTGCGTTCGATTCTCCTGAGGGAACGGTATTTTTGACATTTCTCTAAAACCATGACACCTGTGTAAAAAGTGAAGGAGGTTTTTCTTCCTTGGAATGTTTTGAACAAAAACCTCTCTCAATTTTCCAAATTTCATCTTTTATTGCTCTGAAACATCTTTTGAGTGAAACTTATCCAGATGTGTGAAACAAGGAATTTTGTGGAAATGAAGCGAAATGAAGGGGATGAGGGGCTTCTAAATTCTTGGGGAAATTTTTGGAAGTAGGGAGGGATGTTAGGAAGCAGGGGAAAGTGAAATCTTAGAGATCGAGTGAGGGGAAGGGGTCTAAAAGGGAAAAACACAGGCCCAACCTAGAAAATTGCCAAGTTGTAGCAAGAAACTAGGGTTTGTGGAAAAATGAGGAATTTGGGGAATCTCAGTGATGGGAAGTGTTTAATAAGGTACATTAATGATAGGGGAAGGTGTATGAACATCAGGATACAAATTTTTCTGATGATTTGACCCTCCAAGAGAATTTACCTCCAAAACCCTAGGAGAGAGAAATGAACCTTGCTTAGGCGCAACTGAAGCATGAACAAGGTGTAAAATGACCCAATGGAACCTGACATGATGAGGACAACCCTATGAATGATGATAGACTCAGCTGAATGATGACATGGGCCGACATTTGGACAACTTTAGAAGGAGTGAAAGCAAACCCTAGACCTAAAGCCTAGTGACCAAATTTTGCTTGAAGACTCTTTGAAATGACAAAATTTGACCTTGACACTCTGAGACCACTTTGTAAGAGCATATTTGATCACTGGAGGAAGGCTGGAAAGACTGACACTAATAAGATATACACAACATAGCAGGGCATGTGCAACTTTTGGAAGAGTAGTCCACACAGATGCGGTAGTCACAAACACACGATGAATGGATAGCATGTACAACACCCAACAGATTAGTCCGCATGACTGCGATGGTCGTTATGGCAAATTTATGGGGAATGGTTATGTCTAGTGTCTGGCGAGGTAGCCCACACGGGAAAGACAACATTAACAACTTAAACAACACATTTTCGTAAGCATATGTATTAGAACAACCGAAATAGTTCAACTGTCTTAACATAGGTTAAAACAACATGCATTACAAGTGTTTAAAGAATAGTCTTACAAAAAATTACAATACATTTGTGAAAACGTGTTGGCATGTTATCAGGCTTATGAATTAATCGAATATTCCAAGACACATCGATACACCACACATCACTAACCTCGTAAGCGGGGCGTTGGAGCCATTGCTCGCTCCTCAAAGAAAATACTACAAAATCTCAAGGCTATGTGGGAGGAGCCAAGGTGAAAATTCCTTTGCATGTACAAATGAGTGGTATTTATAGCCAAGGGTAAAACTGGGCCTTGTGACTGTTCGACTTCCCTCATGGCTGTTTGACTTTCATGACTTTTTAGATTTACATGACTCTTCAGATTTACTTGTGGGTCTTTTGGACTTCCACGTTACATTACATTGATTACAATAGTATGGCCCACAATAGTGATGTGGACAAGATGACTCATGAAATGACTCGACAAGACAATGATGGTATGATCATGTTGTTGGTGGTGTCCATGTCGATTTGAAGTGTTGCTGAGTGATGGATGTGCTCTTAGTGTATCATATCTTCACCTTTGCATGGCAAGGCGTGCAGAGTCTTTGATGGTCTTGGTGTTCACTTGATGTTTGCAAGTGCATGTCTCTCCTTCGATTTTACTTGGCATGCTCCATGTGTTCTTTCGTTTGTGAACAAATCTCCTCGCATGCATTCCTTGTCTGTCCATTCGCAAAAAAATCTCCTCACATGCACTCCTTGTTTATCCCATCCATCGCTGCATCATGTCTCATCCATGTACCTATATCTTCAATCATGCATGACGAGACGACATCATATCCAGAAATCTCCTAGTCTACCATGATGCATTATCTTTCACTTTCAGATGTAGGTGACTGGGGGAGAGGACAAGGCTTCAAAACTAAGCAGAGCACATTTCGAGCCGGGATGCGGGCTTCGAGCACTATCGATGAAAATTGCATAGAGGTCACTAGGAGACTGAGATGGGAAATTCGGATCAACAGTGACTATCTTCGTGATTTAGCTCGACTAGAGGGAAAATCTACACAATTTTTTCAGGGAGGGAGTGCAGACAGCAGAGGGAGACTGGAAGAAAAAATTGCACAATTTCTTCCTGGATATGGCAGCGAGTTGTGGGAGGTTTCTTGCAAAAATAGTGCAATTTTGTAGGGAGATGGTAGCGGGTTGCAGGAGGCTGTTGGAAAAAATTACGCAAAGCTAGGAGGCTAGCCTACTGGACATCCATGCATAGTTTCTAGTCTAAGCGGGATGTTGAGCAGGTTGGATACTTCTCGTGAAAACTGCATACTTTTTAGGATGAGTAGCATGCCAACTATCAAG
Source organism: Pinus tabuliformis (assembly GCA_031772625.1). Classification (NCBI taxonomy): domain Eukaryota; kingdom Viridiplantae; phylum Streptophyta; class Pinopsida; order Pinales; family Pinaceae; genus Pinus; species Pinus tabuliformis. The sequence continues at coordinate 869,786,352 of CM062806.1, read as the reverse complement.
GTAATTTGTTGAGAAAACTGTGTAATCTTTTATGGTAGTGCAGTGACATACAATGGGTGCTTGTCAGGCATGTCTGCACAATTTCTTCAATCATTGGAAACGGGCATGCGTGACAGTTTCTGTGCAATTTTTTGGGGGAGTGAGGCCTGGGGTCACTTCCTGGTCAAACTCTTTGGTTAACCAACTAGAGGCTTGGTTGATTTGCTTGCGCGTAGAACAGATTGAGATGGCTTGTTGAGAAACTTTTGCTTTGTTATGGGTGATATTCAGTTTGGTCAATTCCAAGATTATGCAGTGTAGGCTGACTAGGAGACAGCCTCAAGCTCCACGCAGTTCTGGGCAGCAATAAATGATCACTGAGGGCTGAAACTATGCAATGTAGCTCAGCGAAGGTCTAGCTGTTGGAGGGTGATCTAGTCGTCAAAACTTTAGTGAAATGGCTGTGTGTGAGCAAATGAAATTGTGCTTACACAACCTTGCGAACACACACTCAACATGACTCGATGACAAGACACCTCAAACCATCAAGACAGAATAACTCAGCGTGACTGACTAATAGTACGAGTGACAAGCATGACACTTGTGATAGATCGTTGAATGACCGCAACAACACTTGCGTGATAGTGCATACAACTTTGTGTGTGAGTGCGATAGATGCTTACATAGCAGATACAACTTGTACACACGAAGTGGAACTTTGTACAAAGCTAGAACATGGTTGCAAGCATGGCATTGTGACCAACATGCTAAAAGATGTTTGGTGAATGGTCAAGCTAGGAGGGTGAAAAGACTCAACACAAGCTCACGGGATGAGCCCAAGTGCTTGCAAACATCAAGGAGAAACCCAAGGAAGGCTCTGAAATTGGATGCAAGCCAAAATTTTGGAGGGTTTTGCAGCCACTACAACACTTGGCGACACACTGGTTGAATTCTAGCTTCTTTGTTTTGGTCCATTGCACACGCCCTCGGTCTTTCAGGGAGTGTTGATCATTGTGCGAGTTACTTTAGCTTCCCCACTTTCCCCATGGACAAACATGGTTCACATTTTGCCAAATTGATCAAACACAACAACAACTTTAAGCTTGATCATAGTGTTTCAAAATTGGGAAGGGTAGTTTGTCTCGTAAGTTAAAAAATTCCAGAGTATAAGTTTTCATCTCTGGTGTTGCTTCGCTGCCAGCAGTCCTAGATAGTACCTCGATGGAGTCACGCAGGAACACACGCATTGCTCCACTGCGAGCGTACCTTGGTGGAGTTGAATGCTTCACCTCTTTGTGCAAAAAGCCTTTCTCTTCTTTTGCCTTTGCATTTTTTAAGAGGATTGTGCATATGTACTTATTTATTTTTGGGGTAGAAGAGGGATCCTGGCTTATTGAGAGTAGAAGAGTTTGTTCCTTTAGAGAAGCATGTAAGACCTCTAACATAGGTTTTCTCATTTAGATTTCCCCTTCTCTGTTTCTACTAGTTGGATGAGCTAGAACACACAGAGCAGAAGGCTGAGTATAGGCATGAGGTTTCCCATTGTGGACACAGGTTCATGGTTGGACCTAAGGTTCCCTTGCAAAAAACTCGTGTTTTTCGTCAAGATTTAATTGACGAAGGTTATAACTAAGGACAGAGAAGATGGACATATGAATGGCCAAGTGCTACAATGTCACAAAACTCTTTGGATATCAACCACATACTCATTCACAAGCCAAAACTCAATAGAGGGCAACACTTATTTACAAAACTAAAAATAACATTATACCAAGAAAACAAACAAACGAAGCAAAAATAGTAAGCAAAGAAAACAAAACAATCAAGAAGGAAACAAACTATGTACATGGCACAGGGAGCAACCTCAACTTACTGAAAATAATGCTTGAAATCTTGGTCGGTGACAAGAAAGTTATCAATCCTTCCGTCAAGTGATTGTAGACGGTAAGTATGAGGGCAAGCTTATCATGGACAGTGTATGGAACAATCCATAGGGACTGGAACTTCGTATGTTTGCGTTTGTCTTCATGGGGTTTATCCCATCTCAAGACCAAGTCACCAACACCGAAGTTAGCATTCCCTGCAGACTTCTTGCTAAACCATCATTTGATACGATTCTTGTGGAGTGTAAATTTTTCCTTTCCTTTCATCCTTTCTTCCTACAGCTTGCGAAGTGTATCCATCCTACACTGGACTAGCAGACAAGGCTTGTCTTGGGATTCTTGGGACAATTGGAGTGCAAGCAAGTAGATATTTGGCGGTACGATAACTTCTTTTCCATAAACCAAGAAGTATGGTGAAGTGTTTAGAGAGGCTTTGGGTGTTCCGTGGTCAACCCATAAGGCATTCGTCAAGGCAGAGTGTTAATTACGCTGCTCAGAGTAAATGGTCTTCTTGATTATGCGGATAACGTTTTTATTCCTGGATTCAGTGAGAGCATTTCCCCGCGGGTAGTAGTTAGATGAGTGTTTCAGCACAATACCATATTTCAATGAAAAAGCATAAAGTTTCAAAGATGAAAAAAAGTTGCATTGTCAAACACTAGTGATACCAGAACACCAAAGCATGTGATGAAGTTCTGTTGGAGGAAGTTGATGACTTCCTGGTCATTCACTTGCTTGAGCAGAACTACTTCTGTCCACCACGTGAAGTAATCAGTCATTGTCAAGATGTAGCAGTGTTGTTCTGGCGAATGTGGGAAAATTTACCCAATGATGTCCAGGCCCCATTGTTGGAATGGTTCAATCACTACAACAGGGTGTAGCGGGGCTGCTAACCTTTGGGTTATGTCGGCCCATTGCTGACAGACTGGGCACTTGCGAGCGCAAGCGTGTGCATCCTTGAAGAATATGGGTTAGTAGAAACTGGCTCGCATAACTTTGTGTGTAGTGGTATTCCCTGTGAAGTGACCCCCAGCTGGTTCATCATGCAAATCTTGCAAGACCTTCTCTGAATCATGTGCCTCCAGGCACCTTAGCAAAATCTCGTTACTGTGCTTTCTGCAAAGCACTTCGTGCACCAACTGATAGGATAAATCTTTGAGGCGTAATTCCCTCTTTTATCTCATGAAGAGGTGAGAGGGTATGGTGTCATGCTCAAGGTACTGGTGCACATCTGCGTACCAAGAGTTTCCGCATGCAGTGGGTGGTGCTCACACTATATCATACATTTTTATTTTATGCTCCCAATGGTGAGCTCTTCTTCTTCCTCCTGTGCGTGGACTACCTCAGCTACAAGTATACAGAGACCATTACCCTTAACAGTGTGAAATGACTTGATTTCAAGATCATATTCTTGCAAGCCTATCATCCAGTTCGCACATCATCCACCAAACTCTTGTTGTACAAGAAGTGAAGAAATTGTTGGGTGAGGCACATAGACTATGCAATGGTTCTTCAACAAATAGGGTATGAAGTGTTTCACCGTATTGTATACTGCATATGTTTGTTTGTTAATGACGGGGTAGGTGAGTTTGGGTTCCTGCATACTTGCGCTCATCAAGGAGATGGGACATTCATCGTTTAGTTCATCCTTCTGAGTGAGTACTGCAACAAGCGAGTTGTTAAAGGCAAAGGTGTATAGCAAGAAATATTTGTTGAAATTTGGGTTGTAAAGTGCAGGCACTTCTACTACAGCCCACTTAATATGGGTGAATGCATACTTTTCCCTCTTTCCCTAGCTGTAGACTACATCCTTCTTGATCATGTCTTGCATTGGTTTTACTATCTGCACATAGTCCGAGATGAACTTTCGGAGGAAGTTTATCTTTCCCAAGAAGGACTACATTACTTTCTTGTTGGCAGGGTGAGGGACCTGTGTAATGGTCCGGACCCAGTTTGGAGGTTCCCCTCAGACACTACAAATATGCTCTTTTTGGGATTCAAGGAAATATCATATTTTTAGCATTGCTCAAATATTTTCTTCAGATGGTGTATGTGGTCTGACCTTTTTCTTGAGAACACAGTCACATCTTAAGGTACACCACTACACTCTGTCTGATGAGTCCATGGAAGGCGATGTCCATGGTGTGTTAAAAGATTGCGCTCGCATTCATGAGCCCAAATGGCATTCATTTGTATGTGAATGTACCCCACTTGGTACAGAAGGTAGTTTTGATTCAATTAGGTTCCACTACCAGGACTTTATTATATCCTGAAAACTTGTCAAGCAAGGAAAACATTTCTTCCCTAGATGCTATCTGTAAAATATGCTCCATAAACGGCATGAGGTAATTGTCTTTGTCCGAGGCGCGGTTCAAGTTCTGTAAATCAATGCACAAGCGGATTTCCCCAGAATTCTTTCGTACAGGAACAAGGTTAGAAACCCATGTTGAATGACGAACTTTGTATATGATTCATGCATCTAACAACTTGGTGAGCTCTTTCTGTATGAGGGTTTCATGTGACGGATGTACTTTCCTCAACTTCTGCTAAAATGGCTTGACCCCTTCTTTGATTGGAATGACACATTGCATTATTCGTGTGTCGTAAGTTTTCATATCATCATATGTCCACACGAACACATCCCCATACTATTTGAATAAGTGGATAAAGGCTTGTTGCTTCTGCTGCGTGAAACACGTACCGAGATTGATGAACTTCGAATCTTGTTCTGTTCCCAAGTTTATTAGTTTGTGCATCATGGTGGAGTTGTGGGTTTTACTGTTCCTTGACCCCTAAAAGTGGTTCTGCAAGTCATAGAGCTTTTCCAAAGATATCACACCCTTGGGGATGAGGTTTCCTTTCTTGTCTTCATCCCCAGCCTACAGAGGCTGCTACTGCTCATCTTCGTCAATTGCTGCATCTTTGAAGATATTAGCTTTGGCCATGAAATGCAGTATTTGTTGATCATCGTCAAACACGCGTAAATTAGTTATGTTATCCGGGATAGAAGGCCTATACAAAATTTCAGCAGTAAATATATCCCTAAGCGGTGACATTTTGGAAGCTGTGTTTGCTAAAGCATTGGCAGCTACATTATGCATCCTTGGCACAACAGTGATATTGAATGCTTGGAAGTTAGAGATCAATTTCCATAACTCCCGTTGGTAAATTTTTAGATGAGGCGATGAACAATGTATGGTGTTACATACATGTCGTACCATTACTTCCGAACCACCTACCACTTTGATAACAACCACGTTGAGGCTAATGGCTTTTTGCAAGCCCAACACAAGTGCTTCATATTCAACAATGTTGTTTGTGCACTCGAAATCCAAGTTGCTCGAGATCAAATGTTTCCTATGATTTGGGTCGATCAAGACACACTCGACTCCAGAGAAATCCTGTGTCTTTGATCCGTCGAAGTACATGTTCCACAAATAGTCTGTACACGGACCATTCGACATGCTTGTACTACTGTTACTACTGCTACTCCTGCTGCTACTAATGTTACAATGTGTTGTACATGTTTCATTTCCATCAGTTGGGCAAGCAACGAGACCCAACTACGTGTCTGGTGGGGTCAGAGCTATATGTGCGAGATAACACCCCAACGTTGTTGCAAAGAGGTAGTTGCCGAACATGAGCTCTACGAAGGCCAATAGTTCATTTTCGCCATTAATGGGAGTGACATTGTGCCTCATGTATCTCTTGGATAACACCCAGATTTGATTTCTTTTTCCCTAATACAAAAGTCACAAGTGTGATCAGTCTGTAGCAAAATACCCACTCAACTTGCTAGACCAGTCTCTGATGAGCAGTAATCCATATGCTTCCGGTATGTCCACAAGAACAATGTTTATGCATTGGTGAACTCGGCTATTATGAGCTAGTCAGATGATCACATCTTGAAGTTCACCAATGGCTAGTATGCATGTTCGATCGAGTTGAATGATATACGCAGATGTCTTGCTCCATTGCGCATTGATCTTATTAGCATTGACAAGTGGCATAATGTTGGCTGAGGTGCTAGAATCAACCAAACAGTTGTGAACAATGGAATTAAAATTTTTGAATGAAAGCAAGAATGGAGGGCAAATAGAGTTTGCTTCTTCCATCCAGAGTGTGTTGAGCACAATTGTGAGTGAACCAGGAGATGTGCTTGCTCCCTTGCTGGTAGAGGTTGTGTTGTCTGTAGATGTCTGCCCCAGTGTTCGTAGTAGAATATCTTGCTGACTCTAAATCTTAGCCAAATCAAACAAACTGATGTTTGCACGAGTTTTCTTCATGTCTTCTACAATGTTGTAATCAAGGGCGGGTAGACTCACTGAGATGTTCGAGGTTAGACTAGTGTTTGCACTATCTGGCGGAGTGTTATGTAGTTTGCTTCTCATGGACGTACTCTTGTCTATCACTATCTTCCCAAGCTTACTTTGTGTTTTCTACTTTTGGATGACTGGTGTATCAACCTTCCTCATCAATTCAAGCCTTTCTCACATTTCCCCAACTATAGGGGGAGAACCTTGACTTCTGATATTGTATCGAACATTTTGCTTTTGGGGCCTTCTCGGTGTTTGTCTTTTGCGCTGCTTACGAGCATTGATACATGTTGATCACTTGTCCAGTGCTTGATGTCTCATCAAGTACAACATCTTCGTCATCGTTTATGTCTCCTGGCTGGCCCTGCGTACTGCTCATTGCATTTGGCATATGGTTGCATACTGAGTCTACAACTTGTTTCCAATTCGAACAAGACCCTTTCGGGTGTTTATCTTCATGAAATGAGCAAAATTCGTTGTTCATGCACTGTTCTAACTGGAACACTAAGCTGGAGCTCTACGTAGTTTTAGCCAGGAAGCGATTGCTGCCTAATGAGATGCTTCCTTTCTCTTGTCTGGGCGGCCGACTACTCGCAGATGTGTCGACCATTCATTGTTTGCACTCAAACACTTTTGTTGTCAAGTTCTTGACAAGACGAGTAAGGGTTTAAATATCACTTGTTTCCTTGTCTTTACCCTTGCTTGCCGTAGCTTGGGGTCTCCTGCTTGTATCTCTAGATTCTTTCGTTGGTTCATCATCCTTGATGACTCCAATCGCACATGGGTCCTTCTCTACAATGATTACCTCTCCGCAATTTTCTAATAGTGTTGGTTTCGTAGCTCGATTGACGAACTGCGCAATGTTGGTTGGCAGTGCGGACGTGTAGTAATCGACTGTGATGGAGTCATGAGGTTTCGTGTCCGCTGCAAACTTGTTCAAAATGCGTAGAAACCTCTGATTGAAATCTTTTACCTTTTCTTTCAACAATGTAAATTTTGAAACGGGAACTAATACTATTACCCGTTTTGTAGAGATAGCAAAAAGGTGACCCGATTTTGAAAAGGGGTGATGCAGAACACAATGGTTTTTTTTAGAGCATAGTTTTTGGCATTTTAATTTTTTTATGTACATTGCATTTTAGAATGGTAGTGATTTTCATGCCAATTTAAAAAGTGGTTATTCTGCATCAGACCCTTTTTTTAAAAGACCTATTTCTTGACTTTAAATTTTCTAATGTATGAAATGTAAATAATTATTTTGTAAATTTAATAATTTTGGAAGTGGTCTTCTTCTTCATATTTTCTTGTTTTTATTTTTATTTTTATTTTTTTTGTAGTGAGGTTTTTATTGATTTGCATATTTAAAGAAGGTCGATATTTTGCATTTTTGATATTTTACATATTTACATCGTTAATTAAATTTTCAATCCACATGAAATAATTGTCTCTAAAAAACAAATATAAAAATATATAAAAAAAGACAAAAATAAAAAATAAAAAATAAAAAATGTTAAAAAAATTATCTCATAAACCATAAAGGAATTTGGAGAAAAAAACAAAATTATATATATATATATATATATATATATATATATATATATATATATATAAAATTAAGTAAGTGAAAATTGAGAAATTAAAAAAAAAACATTAGCAAAAACTTGGAAATTTTTTTTTAAAAACAAATTAGTTTAAAAAAAATAGAAAATTAACGAAAAAAAATTAAAGAACTAGCAAAATTAATATTAAAAAAAAAAAAATTATCTCACAAACCATAATAAAATTTAGAAAAAACTATATATATATATATATATATATATATATATACATATATATACATATACATATATATATATATATATATATATAATTAATGAAGTAAGTAAAAATAGAGAAATTAAAAAAAAAACATTAGCAAAAACTGGGAAAAGAATAACGAAAAAAATTAAAAAACTGGTAAAATTAATATTAAAAAAACAAAAATAAATTTAAATTATTAAAAAAACAAAAAAAAATCATTTTTTTATTAAAAAATAAAATAAAAATGTAATTAAGTTTTATGAAACACACATATTTTATTTAAAAAAAAAAATAAAAAATAATTTTTTTTTTTAACAATTTTTTTATTAAAAAAAAATTATAATTTTTTTTAAACTATTATTATTATTTAAAAATACAAATTATTAAACCTACATTTTATATTAAAAAAAAAAAATTAAATCTAGATTTTATATTTAGAAAAAAAAAATTAAAATTTACACTTTTTTTTTAAACAATCTTTTTTTTATTAAAAAAATAATTATAATTTTTTTTAAAACATCTTTTTATTTTTATTCTTTTTTTAATTTATTTAAAAATACCAATCATAAAAACTATTTTAATTTTTTTTAAACAAATTTAATTTTTTAATTTAAAATTTAAAAAATTATTTTAAAAAATAAAAAATACCAATGATACAAAATATTTTAATTTTTTAAAAACTAATTTAATTTTTTAATTTAAAATTTAAAAATTTATTAAAAAAAAAATTTAAAAGCTAATGTTGGTTATTTTTTTTTTGAGAAAATAAAAATAAAAAAAAAATTTGGTGGCCCTCTGCCCCCCGGCCACCCATGGTGGCACGGCCGTGGGCGGAGGGCCTGCACACAGGCCCCTTCACCCACGTCCGCGCCACCACGGGCGGCTGGGGGGCGGGAAGGGGATTCCCGGGATCGCCTGCCGCCCCCTGGCCGCCGGTGGTGGTGCGGCCGTGGGCGGAGGGCTTGCCTGCATGCCCCTCCACCCATGGCCGCGCCACCACGGGTGGCCGGGCCCGCCGCCCCCTGGCCGCCCATGGGTGGAGGGCCTGCCTGCAGGCCCCTCCACCCACGGCCTCGCCACAATGGGCAGCTAGGGGGCGGAGGGCCACCAATTTTTTTTTTTTTCTTTTTCTTTTTTGTTTTTACCAAAAAAAACCAACATTAACTTTTAATTTTTTTTTTTTTTTTTTTTTTTCTTTATCTAATAATTTTTAAAATTTAAAATTAAAAAATAAAATTTGTTTTAGAAAAATAAAAATATTTTTTATGATTAGTATTTTTAAATAAATAAAAAAAAACTGTTTAAAAAAATTATAATTTTTTTTAATAAAAAAAAAAAAGGATTGTTTAAAAAAAAATGTAATTTTTTTTTTTAATATAAAATGCAGGTTTAATAATTTGTATTTTTAAATAAAAAAAAATAATAAAAATTGTTTTAAAAAATTATAATTTTTTTTTAATAAAAGAAAATATTGTTTAAAAAAAAATAAAAAATTATTTATTTATTTTAATAAAATATGTATGTTTAATAAAAATAATTACATTTTTTTTAAAATAAAAAATATGCAATTTTTTGGTTTTTTTTTTTTTTTAATATTAATTTTACTTTTAAATTTTTCGTTATTTTTTTTTTTTTTTAAACTAGTTTGCTTGTTTTTTTTTCTCAGTTTTTGCTAATGTTTTTTGTTCTCTCTCTCTCTCTCTCTATATATATATATATATTCCAAATTCTTTTATTTTTAACATTTTTTATTTTTTTTATTTTTGTCTTTTATATATATTTTTATATTTGTTTTTTAAATAATCAACATTTTAATTTTAATTTTAGTAGTTTTTAATTTTTTTTTTTGGTTAATTTTCTATTTTTTAAAGATCTAGTTTGTTTTTAATTTTAATTTTTACTTCTTTTTTTTTTCTTAATTTTTCTATTTTTACCTACTTAATTTTTAGTTTATTTTAAATGTTTTTTTTTTTCTTTTCCTTTTTTTTTTTGCCAAATTTTTTTATGGTTTACGAGATAACTTTTTTTCCCCATATTTTTTTTACTATTTATTTGTTTATAATTCTTTTTATTTAATTCTTATCATTAATTTTGTTTTTTTTTTTTTACATTTTTATGATTGATTTTTTTTTTATGTTTTGTTTATAGTATATATATTATTATTATTATTATTTTTATTTTTTTGTTTTATGTTTTTTCATTGTTTTAATTTATTTTTATTTTTATTTTATTGTATGTTTTCATTAATTTTTTCAATTTAATGTTTTTTGGGGTCATGATAAAATATTTTACGCCATTATTTCGAAATGTTGAAATTTTACTTTTGAAAAAAAAAGGTGTTCTCCCAGCATTAACACTTTTCGTTTTGAGGGTGTTTTTTGGATAATTTTTGCGCAAAAAATTGGTTTTCACCGCCATTTTTAAAACATGTTGAAAATTTACCCAATAAAAAAAAGGTGTTATTCTAGTATCAACACTTTTCGTTTTTAGCACTGTTTTTTACGTTTTTTCAGGGTTTTTTGGCCGAAGTTCCCATTTTGAGTTTATAGTTCTCGTTTCGAAGTTTACATTGTTTTCCCTCTCCATCTTTAGGCTTCCCAACTCTTTGAGCAACATGGTTGGGGTCTTGTCATCAGTAAACTTTTCCAGAAACATGCAATTGAACATACCCCAGTTATGGATGGAGTTGATAGGAAAGCTGTGATACCATACTACTGCGTGGCCATCCAAGGTACACGGAAACAATCTGCATGCAACGTCGTCGTATTGTACCTCGAGTGTCTACAACTGTAGGTAGAAGTTGTCCAAGTGATCTTCTACCTTCACTACTTTGTCAAGGTCATACTTTGTGAGCATTCTCTCCGAATGCTTTGGCATCCTATGCAAAGCACCCAGGAGAGCCAATGGTCCTTGAGTCATCCATTCCAAGTTTTGGTCAACCATGTCTTCTTCTTCTTCATCCTCCTCCTCTTCTTCAGAATCTAATGGTTCTGGCTCTAAGTCTGTTAGTTTGTCTCCACCTCCGACTCCTCCCCTGCCTTCCCATCTACCTCTTGTATCGGAATCTAAGCCCAAGACTACGACGATGTCTCGTTCTCCCTGCTGGAAGACTAGAGGTTCCTCTCCATTCTCAACAACTTCTGTCAGACCTTCGAGTGTGGCAAGAGCTACTTCTTCCATCGATGATACAACAAGACTTTTGTGGTTGGTATTTGGCTTCCTTAATGCGTATGGAAGATCTTGTATGCCTAGGATCAATCCGAATCCTTTTTTAACTGACGGGTGATGGGACAGACAAAGTGGAGGTGCTAATATGAAATTTCATGTTAACTTCTGGGAGGTGAGGAGTAACCAACTTCATACTTGAACGTAGGTGAGAGCGAGTGTGAGTTACTACCTTGACCAGGTGATTGATGAGTGGGGATGAGAGGAAATTCAACCATAAACAACTGGCGGCCCTCCTTCTAGCACCAGAAATGTTGATGGTGCTGGACCCGCCAACATTTAGGGGATCTCCCTGGTATGAAGTCCCAAATAGATGTCACATCATTTAGTGTAGGAGTCCCATCCCATATGATGGCTCGGTTGCCATTGTCTTAAAGGTTTTCCCTGGCTCTTTCTTGTCAGCACATGAGAGTGGTCTTCTTTGTCTTTGAACAACGAGGTTCGTGTGCTTGGTGAGTGCTTAGTGTTACTTGTGTCAAGGTTCTTCCACCGCAGAGGGAGAGGGTGGAAGTGAGTCTCTAGTCGAAAGGGAAGAGTCCCAACTCTGTCAAAGACACATAACACAACAGAACATGCACAACTTTCGGTGGAGTAGTTCACACGGATGCGGTAGTCACAAACACGTGATGAATGGATAACACGTAGAACACCCAACAGATTAGTCCGTGCAAGTGCGACGACCGTTATAATAAGTTTATGGGGAATGGTTTTGTCTAGTTTCCGACGAGTTAGCCCACATGGACAAGACATCGTTAACAACTTAAATAACACATTTTCATAAGCATATGTATTAGAAAAACTGAAATAGTTCAACTGTCTTAACACAGGTTAAAACAACATGCATTACAAGTGTTTAAAGAATAGTCTTACAAACAAATACAATACATGTGTGAAAATGTGTTGGCATGTTATCAGGCTTCTGAATTAAGCGAATGTTCCAAGACACATTGGTACACCACACATCACTAACCCCATAAGCGGGGCGTTGGAGCCATTTCTCACTCCTCAAAGAAAATACTACAAACTCTGAAGGCTATGTGGGAGGAGCCAAGATGAAAAGTCCTTTGTATGTACAAATGAGGGGTATTTATAGCCAAGGGTAAAACTGGCCCTTGTGACTGTTCAACTTCCCTCATGATTGTTTGACTTTCATGACTTTTAGAGTTACATGTGGGTCTCTTGGACTTCCACGTTACATTACATTGATTACAATAGTATGGCCCACAATAGTGATGTGGCCGAGATGACTCATGACATGACTCGATAAGACAGTGTTGGTATGTTCAATGCTACTAGTGGTGTCCATGTCGAGTTGCAGTGTTGCTGAGTGATGTATGTGCTCTAGGCATATCATAGCTTCACCTCTGCATGGCAAGGTGTGCGGAGTGTTCGATGGTCTTGGTGTTTGCTTGATGTTTTCACGTGCATGTCTCTCCTTCGCTTGTACTTGGCATGCTCCATGTGTTCATTTGTTCATAAAAAAATCCCCTTGCATCCATTCCTTATTCGTCCGTTCGCGAAACAATTTCCTCGCATGCTCTCCTTATTCATCTCGTCCGTTGTCGCATCACGTCTCATCCATGTACCTGTATCTGCAATCAATCATGATGTGACGACATCAAATCCAGAAATATCCTAGTATACCATGATGCATTATCTTTCGCTTTCGAATGCAGGTGATCAGGATAGAGGACAAGGTTCTGAAACTGCACATAGCACATTTCGAGTCGGGATGCGGGCTTGGGGCACTGTTGGTGAAAATTGCACAGAGGTCATTGGGAGACTGAGATGGGCAATATGGATCAACAATGGCTGTCTGCGGGATCTGGCTCAGCTAGAGGGAATTTCTATGCAATTTTTTCAAGGAGGAAATGCAGGCAACAAAGGGAGATTGGTAGCAAAAACTACGCAATTTATCTAGGGATTTGGTAGTGGGTTGCAGGAGGTTGCTGGAAAAATTTGCGCAATTTTTCTGGGGAGATGGCAGCTTGCCATGGGATGTTGCTGGCAAAAACTGCGCAGAGTTGGGAGGCTGGCCTACTAGACATCCCTGAGCAGTTTCCAAGCTGAGCGGGATGCTGGGAAATTGGGAGATTGCTCATGAAAGCTTCGCATTTTTCAGGTTGAGAAGCAGGTCGACTGTCGAGGTGAATGGCTGAGAAAAATACACAAATTTTTAGGTCAATGCAACAACATGCAGTGGGTGCCTGTCGAGCATGTCTCCGCAATTTCTTTAGTCAGCAAAAATGGGCATGCTTGGCAGCTTCTGCGTAATTTTTTTAGGGAGTGAAGCCCGGGGTCACTACCGGGTCAAACTCTCTGGTTGACCAACTAGAGGCTTGGTTGATTTGCTTACAGGAATCACAAATTGAGATGGCTTGCTGAGAAACTTTTGCGCGGTTTTGGGTGGCTGACAGTCCGATCAATTCCAAGATTCCGTAGTGCAAGTTGACTGGGAGACAACCTGAGGCTCTGCGCAGTTCTTGGAAGTAGTACATGATCACTGAGGGTTGAAACTACACAATGCATAGATGACCTTGAGAACACACACTAAACATGACTCGATGACAAGACACCTCAAACCATCAAGAAAACCTAACTTAGTGTGACTGACTGACGATGCGAGCAACAAGCGTGACACTTGTGATAGATCATTGAACGACCACGATGACACTTGCGCGGTAGTGCATACAACTATGTGTGTGAGTGTGACAAATGCTTACATAGCGAATACAAATTGTACACATGAAGGGGAACTTTGTTCATAACAAGAACATGGCTTCAAGCATGACATTGTGACCAGCATGCTAAAAGATGTTCAGTGAACGTTTAAGCAAGGAGGGTGCAAAGACTCAACACGAGCTCACGGGATGAGCCCAAGTGCTTGCAAACATTAAGGAGAAACCTAAGGAAAGCTCTAAAACTGGATGCAAGCCAAAATTTTGGAGGGTGTTGCAGCCACTACAATAGAACCTCGAGACCACCTCTGCCCCTGATTTGGAAATACATCTGGCAATCTGTTGGGCAATTTATTGGACTTAAATTGCTGCATAAATTATCGACCAGGGAAACTCGTAAGCTTGTGATGATGCCAGCACAATATATGCAGGAGTAGGCAACTAACCTATGTCTAACTAAATTATTTACGATTCAATATAATATGCAAGGGAAGAGGCTCCTAACTAAGGAGGTCCTGGTTGTCCTTCCCTACAGTATCATAGAGAAATCATTCATAAAACCAGAAACTTGAAATAAAGACAAGAGAATGAACTTAATTGTTGTTTAGATTCAAGTAGAGAGAGAGACTAACTTAGTCTCTTGATTGTCCTCTCATGTACTAGTCCAAACTAAACTAAGATTCATTCACAAGCATAAGAAATGAAATAACTTGAAACATAAACACAAAAGAATGAATTTCAATTACCATATAAATCAATGGAGAGAGAGCCTAACTTAGACTCTTGGTATCTCCTCATATGATACTTGAAACATAGAAGCAAAAGAATGAATTTCAATTATCATGCAAATCAAATAGAGAGAGAGTCTAACTTAGACCCTTAGTTGTCCTCTCATATGCTGATAAGATTCTAATTTAAAACTCATTCATCAATCTCAAACAAATCCTCAAACATCAAACATCTAAGCAATTAAATGAAATAAGATCTAATATGAAATAAAATGTTTCTCTCATCCTTTTAGAGTGAGCTCAATTCTCTTAAGAACAAGACAAATTATTCCATATACTACATTAAGGAAAATTAAATCTAAAACTACATAATGGAAATATATGTAAAACTTATATCTAAAACTACATAATGAACATATATGTAAAATGAAGCTTTATTCTATTCCATCATCAATTGGATACAATGCTCTAAGAGTCCTCCCTTTTGGAATGGAGGAGGTACTCCTATTTATACAAAAACTATGATAACAACCTCATAAATGTAGACCCACTATTCTCTCCTTTGACCCACATATTTCTCAACCAATGATGACACATAACCCTATCCTCCATGATCTCCTCCATGAGGTCCATGATCTTCTCCATGAGGTTTATCTTCTCAAATTCGAATTTGATCCTTCAAGGCCACATAAAGGTGTCTTGGAAGCTTCCTTGGAACCTACACATGTCACCAAAACAACCCACTTTCCATATATAAAGTAAAATATATTATTTTCTAATATTTAATCAAGAATTTCTCTCAAAAATGCTTAAAAATAAACAATATTTGGAAAATATAAATGAGACCCATTAATGGTGAATAGTAGGGAAAATGGAGTGACAAGGTGATGAATAGTGAGCGAAATAATGGAAGCATAGGTGAAAAATGTATGGTAATGAGTGCCATTTTTGGAGCCCAACACAATCCCAAAGCTCAAAAACTGAAATAGCATCCCAACATACCATGGAATCTAGAAAAAGGCTAGGCTAGGATGAAATCCACTGTCATAACCCAGAAAAACCATGCCACCGACAATTAGAGAACCATGCACCAACATGCAAAAGGTTACCTTCAAGTATTCGTACTGAAGTAGCTTCAGTCCTGCTTTCCTTTACTTGATCCTTGCTTGTTTTTCCTTTCCTCTCCTTGCTTTCCCTTTCCTTTGCTCCAAACTAGAGTACTCCAAGAAAACTTTAAGTGACGAAGAGTGAGAGAGAGAGAGTAATGAGAGAGCTCCAAACTTCAACTGAAAAAAGGTTGAACTTACAAAAGCCATGAACTAGCCCTCATAAGCCTTTTTATGAATGAGTTCTCTATTTTCTTAATTTTCCATTATTTTCCTTCAATTTCCTCCTCACATGCAACTTGTGACATTTCACCTTACTTTTCTCCTAATTTCCTTTATTTTCATAAATAAATGTGCCAAAAATGCATGTTTTCCTTTTAATGCCTTTGCCAATTTCCTTAGCCAAAACACACATCCAACGATGCCCACTAGGATATCTTCGTCCAATATTCAACATGAAATAAGTGTCTCTTAACTATGGTCTTATTTTTCCTTTATTAATTTTTATTACATGAACTTTTCACCAGGGCTGCTACAGAACGCTCCCCCTTGGAGAACACCGTCCTCGGTGTTAAACCACACTAAGACCTCAACAAAACTGCTGAAAAGAAAACATACTGCCTATGGATCTTTATAACCTAACTCATTGCAATGTTTACAATGAAGAACCTGCTCAAAAGCAAAACATCATGTCAACATGACAAGATAATATGACAAGATACTAACCATACCGCTTATTGGAGCTTTATAACTTAGTTCATGGCATTATTTACATCCATATACATATACAAATATCAAAACATATGGCAAATATAAACCAACATCAAACCAAAATTGCTTTGCCTCAACCAAAAAAAAAAAATGAAGGATATATGGCCCATATTTGATTCGTTATCTCACATGTAGCTTCTTCAAGCCCAAAGTGCTTCCACTGCACTTTAGATTGCTTTATGGATCTGTTCTTGAGCATGAGATGCTTCCACTACAATATGCACTGAGGCTCTGACTGGAACTATCGTTCTTGCTCCACCTGTAATACAGATCAATCAATAAGATGATCAACATCCTTCATGTACTTCTTAAGCATTGAGATATGGAAAAAATCATGGAATTTCACTATTGGAGGCAATGCAAGTCGATATGCCACTGGTCCAATCCTCCGAGGGATCTCGAAAGGCATGCAATACCGTGGTGCCAACTTGGCACATGGACTAATCCTCAAAGGGATTTTCTTGGGTTTGATCTGCAAATATGCCTTCTCCACGACCTGAAACTCTTTAAACACCATGTGTTGATGTGCATAACTCTTCTGACTATCTTGTGCTACCTTTAGATTCTTCTTTATATCCTACATTTCCTATTCCATGTCTGCAACATGTCCAACCTAATAAGCACCCTGTTCATTGGGTCACTCCCCCTTATGGGAGTGTTACAACTTTGTCCATACAATGCCTCATAGGGACTCATCGTCAATGACTCCTGATAATTATTGTTTTATGCAAACTCAACCAATGGTAGATACTCTTCCCATTTCCTTTGTTGGTGCATCACATACACCCTCAACATATCTTCCAGAATCCCATTGACCCTCTTGGTCTGACCATCTGTTTGCAGATGATAAGTTGTATTTAAGGCCAAATCTATACACAAACCTACAAATAACTCCTTCCAAAAATTGGAAGTGAACTTTACATCCTTGTCTGACACAATCTTCTTTGGAACACCATTTAGTCTCACTATCTCTCTGATGAAAACCTATGTTACCTCGTTGGCTGAATATTTAGTCTTCACCAAAATGAAGTGAGATACCTTGCTCAACCTGTAAACCATGACCATAATAGAATCATGTTGCCTCACTTTCCTTGAAAGACCTGTGATGAAATCCATTGAAATATCCTCCCATTTCCATTCTGGAATCATAGTAGGCTATAATAGACCACCTAGTTGCTTGCATTCCACCAGTACCTGTTGACAGCCTAAACATCTAGCCACGAACTCTGCCACTTCCTTCTTCAAATTCATCCAATAGTAAAGCTTCTTCACTGTCGTCAATGTATTATGATATTGGATGACCCAAATACGGTTTCACATTAAACTCCCTCAAAATAAGCTTCTTGAGCTCATTGCAATTTGACACATAGAACCTGTCTTGAAACCTTACCACACCATCTGTTGTGAGATGATAGTTTGCATCCTGATCCCTTGTACTTGTACCTACACTTGTACCTTCACCTAAAAATGCATTTGTGCCTATACTCTGTTGTAACCTATGCATGATCTCCATGTATTTGTCATCCTGCCGTCCTGCCTATAAGATCCTATCCTATAACTCTATCCATAGGAGCTTATAGCTACTATATGATTTGCTTGTACCTTCCTGCTACGAGCATCTGCAACTCAGTTCTCCTTCCCTTTGATGTATCTGATCTCGAAGTCAAACTCACTAACGATAGCCAACCATATAGCTTGCCTAGCATTTAGATTCGGTTGGTCAAACAAATACCTCAACCCACTACAATTGCTCATCAATGTAAACCTCCCGCCCATAAGATAATGTCTCCACATCTTCAATGCATGTATAATCACTACTAGCTCAAGATAATGCATTGGATAGTTCTGCTTGTGCTCATTCAGTTTCCTATCCTTCTTGCACTAGAACCCCACCAAGTCCCTTCTTGCAAGCATCTGTACACACTATAAACTCCTTGTCTAGATCCGCAATTATTAGCACTGGTGCGTGTGTCAACAATTGCTTAAGCTGCTCAAAACTATCTTCACATTCCGTTGTCCATTCAAACTTATTACCTTTTCACTGCAATGATGTGATTGGATATGTAATGCGTGAGAAGTTCCTGATGAGCCTCCTGTAATAACCTGCCAATCCCATGAATGATCTCACCTCATCCACATTCTTAGGAGCTACCAATTCCATTATGGCCCTTATCTTTTCTAGATCTACATCAATGCCTTCCTTGGAGACAACATGTCCCAAGTAATGTACCTCAGTCTAAAAGAAGCTACACTTGCTAAGCTTAGCATACAACTGATACTCTCTTAGCAATCTCAACATTGTTGCTAAATTTTTGACATGTTCTTCCTCATTCTTAGAAAATTTTAGTATGTCATCAATGAATACAATAAAACACTTGTCCAGATAAGGATGCAACACACTATTCATCAAACACATAAATGTAGTTGGAGCATTAGTCAAACCGAATGGAACAACAAAAAACTCATAATGCTCATAACTGGTCCTGAACGCAACCTTGAAGATATCCTCTTCCTTGATGCATACCTCATGGTATTTTGATCTCAAGTCAATCTTAGAGAGCATTGCCGCTCCCTTTAGCTGATCAAACAAATCATCAATCCTTAGAAAATGGTACATGTTCTTGATAGTTACCTTATTCAACTACCTATAATCAATACACAATCTAAGAGTACTATCTTTCTTCTTTACAAACAACAGTGGTGTGCCCCAAGGTAATAGACTAGGTCTGATGTATCCTTTGTCCAACATTTCCTTTAGCTGAAACTTCAACTCTATGAACTCAGGTGTGCTCATCCTATAAGGTGCTTTCAATGTTGGAGCTTCCCCTTGCAATAACTCAATAGAAAAGTCTACCTCCCTACAAGGTGTAAACTTTGTAATGTCTTGAGGAAATACATCCTAAAACTACTGCAAAACTGGGTACCTGCTTAACACCTCTGCATCCTCAGCCTCCTTACCCTTGTCACTGGAAACATGTACTGCAAACATCACACAACCTTTTCTGCAACTATGCTTAGCCTGCATAGCGGTAACCATCCTCACTAATGTACGCTTCTTCTTTCCCTGCAAGGTCCTCTTTCTCCCATTATCATCCACACACTCAATGGCCTTGTTGAAGCAATCCACTTTGGTTCTATGAAGCTATAACAAATCCATACCCAAAAGCATACTATACAATCCCAATGGAAATACATTCAAATGCGTCGTTGTAGGCATACCATTTAACTCAGATTCACAAGCTCTTACCCAATGGTGAACTCGCTTCTTTGTACATCTAGCCAATTGTACCAATCAAGATTCTGCATGCACTTCTTTTCTCAAACCACACTTATCCACCAAGTCATGATTAATATAACTATAGTTAGATCTAGGATCAATCAAAATAGAAATAACTTGATCACAAAGCTTACCATCCATCTCAATGATCGATGCCTAATGATCCTCCTGCCTGTTGTCGACAACTGCATATATCCGAGGAATGTTATGACCAACATAACAAACGGTATGCGCCTCATGAGCATTGTAGATGTGGGGTCCACCACCACTCTAATACTATAGAAAATCCCTCTTCCGATGATCCTTACCACATATCCAACACTACAATGGTTCCCTACCATCGCCTCTATTTTTATGCTCTCCATGTCCTTTTTGAACTGTATTGAATCTCTTGTAAGGAACTACATTATCTTTGTCACTTGAATCACTAAAACAGATATATAGATATGTACAAACATACATATATACAAACAAGTAAGTGCTCGGCTGAAGCCTAAGAAAAGTACTTCTTAAGGTAGAGCCCATTTATGGGCTCCGCCAACTTGTTTCCTTCAAAGTCAATTAATTCATATGCTCCCTTTTTCAAAACTCACTTGATTATAAAGGGACCGTACCACATAGACTTAAACTTGCCTACCCCTAGGGCATCTTTGTCTTGATCATAGACCAGGACAAGGTCACCTTCAGAAAATTTTTGAGGACGGATAGCTTTATCGTAATGAGTTTTTACCCTCTTTTTATGGGCTTCATTTATTATGGCAGCATCTCGATGCTTCTCATCAATATGCTCCAAATGAACAAGGCGTTCCCCGAGACTAGAAGTCTCTAGAAGAAGTTCAACAACTAGCTTAAGAGAAGGAATTTCATATTCAACAGGAATGATAGATTCCAACCTGTAAACTAGTTGAAAAAGAGTAAAGCCAGTGGCAGTCTTAATTGACATTCAGTATGCCCAAAGTGTCGGATACAACATGACGTGCCAATTGGATCGAGCTTTGTTAATCGTCCTTTGCAGGATGATTTTAAGGGATTTGTTCATGGCTTCAACCTATCCATTGGCCTGAGGATAATACGGAGATGAATTCTCCTACTGGAAACCCAACTTGAGAGCCAATTTGGACATCAGTTAATTTTGGAAATGACTGCCATGGTCAGTGACAATCTCTTTAGGGATACCAAATCGTGAAATAACCTTATTGAAGAGAAACAAGGCCATTTTTTCATTGTTGTTTTTAAAAGTAGGCATGGTCTCAACCCACTTCGTAAATGATCTAGGTCCAGGTGTGAAGAAAGACCCTTCCAAGACCTTTTACTTTTGTGATGTGTTAAAATTTCTTTTAAAAGAACATTAATGAATACATCTGCATGCAGAAAATAAGAGGGACATAATAATCATCAACACATGAGAACAAAGCCATTGATAACGAAGTTCGTCCAGGAGGGACTATGTCTCCGGGGCCCGGTGTCAAGATGGTGTAGGCCGCTACATTAAGTGCTGTCAATAATGGTGATGTACACAGAGATGATGTATTGATCATACAAGGAAAAATTCCCTCATGCAGGAGTGGCTCTAAGAGATATCCCACAACTTGGAACTCTCAAACAAAAGACTCCTATCAGTATGATACAAAAACATGCATGGCGAGCATCCCACCAACATGGCACAAAAGGGATGTCAAAACAAAACACATGCATGACGACATGTAATAAACAAGAGTATCCTAGCAACATAAAATACGGGATATCAAAGCATAACATGAAGAGTTATGACAACAAGTACATCATATAGAATATTCCTCATCAAATCAGCAAGGAGTCATGACAACATATAATAAATAAGATCCTACATCAATATCAATCAAGGATCCATGTAGCATAATTTAAAAGAAGAAGTACATGGAAAATAACTATATAACTCACAACACGAGCCATCTGAAGAAGTGGATATCTCACTGTTGGAGCTACTCAGACCATTGATGTCAAGGCATCGATGAAAGAAGATGGTTGCTTGCACAAAAATGTGGACATATGAAACAGACTGTTGAAGTGTTGAAGCTTGCTTAAACATTGATTTCACAGCATTGATTGCAAGAAGAAGAACCAATCAAAGAAGAATCAATCAAAGAAGAATAATCGATCATAGAGAATAGTTGATCAAAAGAAGCAGAATCGATTGTGAAGAGAAAAATCGATCATTAAAGAGAAGAATTGATCTGAACTCTTGGATTTGTAGCTCGCTGGCTATCGGCTTTGTAGCACTCTAGCTTATGTCACTGCAGCTCTACGATCTCACTCGATCAAGCGCTCTGGCTTATGGCTCTCTGTAGCTCTGCGGCTTTGCGGATTTCAAGCGTTGTTCTGCAGATTATGATTCTCTATGTACTCAGGCTCTCCAGCCTCTCTCCACGCAGTCTCTCCATGCAGCCTCTCGGGCTCTCTGCCACACTGCTCTCACCCTTTGTCATGCAGCCTTTTGCCTCCTACCTCTCATCTCTCTACATCCATCATGTTTTATAACGTGTTTGGGACAGGGCCACTTAAAAATCGAAGGTATGTTTTGATTATAATGGAAGCTGTTTGCATAGAAGCATTGGCCGTCACAACAAAACCACCAAAATGGCCTTTTTTCTATTGAAATAGAAATACTGAAAAATTTGACCAAAAACCGTTTACCTGGATTCCAAATTTATTACATCGGGCATATATCCTTATCGGGTCCGTGCCCAAAATCGCAATCGGCATATCGGGAGTGTAATAGTCTTGTAATCGGGGATCCAACTGCCGATCACTGATATCGATGTCAGCCAATTACATCGACATCTGGCCCGGGGTTTTGGTTTGCTGATTGCTGATGCCGATCTGATCGCTGATGTCGATGATCGTTAATCGCAATCACAATCAGCCCAAGGTCTTGGTCTTCACCCTTTGGGTTTCGCTAGCCCAATCCGCTGATGCCGACATTCCAACGTCGATTTACAAGTGCCAATATCACCGATTGCTTCCTGAATAGCACTGATATTGGCCATCGCTTGCCTCCGATTGTGATTTGCCTTATAAAGGCTTAAAACCCATTTTTATGAGAAAATCCTCCTTTGCCAAAGGAATTAAGGCAAACACTTTTCGCAATAACTTTGTCATCCAAACTCGAATTGACGAACCGTTGGCACCTCCACGATCAGGACGACGAGATATATGCTCTGGTCCTGCATCGACATCATTCCAAAAACTTTGATTTTTGAGCCCTCTTTGTCCTGTGTGTCTCTGGAGCCGCCTGGATCAATCCTCTCCACTGAGGAGCTTTTGGTCCTCTAAAAGCATGGAAAATAATCTGCATCTTTCTCTGTACCCTATCTGCATCACAAATGTCCTGAAAAGGTCTCGCTTCCATCTCCTTCACCTTTGTTCTTCAGAGTCTTAAGCGATGAGCCGACACTTGCTACTTCTACAACCTGTAGTACATTGTTTGCAAATTACATGCTTTGAATGACATGACAAACTAAATACCCAAACGTCCCATACTTGCCACGAGTTTATAACACATACTCAGTGGTCAAGTTTACAACAAGATGGATGCAATACTCCAACTATGACAATAAGGCCAACTTATCATTGTTGCTTCAAAAAGTGATGGAAAACACATCATAACTGCAACACATGATTTACACACATAAGGCCAAACACTATTGTGTGGACAAGTGATGGAAACATAACATCACTTTCAGAGTTTTAACATGCAACTCAAAATACGACTCAAAACATGACGAGACATCATTGTTGTTGACTACGTGACGAAAACACATCATCATGTTTATATTTTAAAATGCAACAAATGATTTACAAAAGAATGACCATGAAACGAAAACATGTCTAGAAACCATTTCTCACTTATCTTTGTGAATGGGTCACCTCCTTGAGGTGGTTTTGCTTGTCGAACAACTGCTCTTCCTGGTTCACACACTGACGCTTTGTCTTTAAGGCCCTGCTCTGGATGGAGCTTCCAGCAAGTGGCCTTTTGATGACCATTTCTGTCACAATGAATGCAGTAGAATTTATTCCTCCATATCTGCTTAACATGTTTCTTTTCATGCTGTTGATAGGGTCTTTCACGCCTCATGAGTGCTGCCATTCTTTTCCAACACTTGGAAAAGGTATGGTTAGGTAAACCACAAAAAGTACATGTTTTTCAATGCCTTGATCTTCGTTCATTATTAACAACATGATCATAATCAAAATTAACATTCGAAGATCGAAAGTGGTTATACCTTCCTTTGTTGTCTCTGATGTCAGTATGGAAATGAGAGCTTTCCTCCGCTCTCTCCCTGCATTGGAAACTTCCATGGGATGATGGGGATGTTTTCCCATCATTCTCTTTCCTCGACAATGTGTCGGATGAATCTAAAACCTTTGAGCACTCTCCTTTAGTGTATCTCGAGCCTGCAAATGGATGTTCGTGCACAACCTCAAAAGGTGGAGTGATGCGTTGGTTATTAACACCAAGTTCTTCCTCCTCGTGCCTCGTCTTTGTAAGGAGCCTCATGTTTGTCCCTGTAATTGGGATCTACAAATTTCCAATAGACATCATACTATGAGAAGATGAAATTGACAGGAAATCAACATCTTTTAGCTTCTCTTTCGATTTGGAAAGAACTGATGAGGGCTGCTCATCATTCGTCGTTGGTGGTTCGCTAACTGTCTCATCGCATTCCCCAACTTCTTTCCATACATACCCAAGTCCTGCCTGACGAGGTAATTCCTCTACTTTGATGGGATTGACAATGCCTTGGCCATTAACACCCAAGCCTTTTCCTTCATACCCCATTCTCTTTAGTAGTTTGGAGCCAATTCCTGTGGTGTGATTTTCAAACACAGCGAAATCATCATCAGGAAACATACATGAAGATGGAGAACTACTATTTACCTCACATGAGTTTCACTGCAGCTTTTCCAAGGCCTCATCCTTTGCTTGTAGTTGTCGTAGCAAAATTTGTTTCTCCTCCTTCTCTTCATGTAGACGCATCTTCAGTTCATCATTCTCTGTTTGAAGATTATGCTTGTTTTTCTTTAGTTCTTCCATGGCATCCTCTGTGCTTTCAACTGAAGCTGTAATCGCTCCTTTTCCTCTGTTTCTGTAGAGTTTCATACACAATTTCCACTTTCTTGGAAATGTCGAGCATGGTCTTGTACATTTCTCTTTCATCCTCTGTCATTGCACGTTCCATTGTTCACGTTGCAATTCAGATACACGTAAAGATTGCTCTGATACCACTTGATCCAGGTCTAGGTGTGAAGAAGGACCCTTCCAAGACCTTTTACTTTCGTGATGTGTTAAAATTTATTTTAAACGAACATTAATAAATCTTCATGCGGAAAAGAATATGAACATAACAATCATTAGCACATGAGAATAAAGTCGTTGATAACGAAGTTCGTCCAGGAGGGACTATGTCTCCGGGCCCCGGTGTCAAGATGGTGTAGGCTACTGCATTAAGTGCTGTCAATAATGTTGATGTACACAGAGATGATGTATCGATCATACAAGGAAAAATGCCCTCATGCAGGAGTGGCTCTAAGAGATATCCCACAACTTGGAACTCTCAATCAAAAGACTCCTATCAGTATGATACAAAAGCATGCATGGTGTGCATCCCACCAACATGGCATAAAAGGGATGTCAAAACAAAACACATGCATGACGACATGTAATAAACAAGAGTATCCTAGCAACATACAATAAGGGATATCAAAGCATAACATGAAGAGTTATGACAACAAGTACATCATATAGAAGATTCCTCATCAAATCAGCAAGGAATCATGACAACATATAATAAATAAGATCCTGCATCAATATCAATCAAGGATCCATGCAACATAATGTAAAAGAAGAAGTACATGGACAATAACCATATACCTCACACCACGGGCCATCTGAAGAAGTGGATGTCTCACTACTGGAGCTGCTCAGACCATCGATCTCAAGGCATCGATGAAAGAAGATGGCTGCTTGCACAAAAATGTGGACATCTGAAATAGACTATCAAAGTGTTGAAGCTTGCTTAAACATTGATTTCACAGCATTGATTGAAAGAAGAAGAACCGATTAAAGAATAATCGATCAAATAAGAAGAATAGATCACAGAGAATAACTGATCAAAAGAAGCGAAATCGATCATGAAAAGAAGAATCGATCCTAAAAGAGAAGAACTGCTTTGGACTCTCGGATCTGTAGCTCGCTGGCTATTGGCTCTGTAGCGCTCTGGCTTATGTCACTGCAGCTGTACGATCTCACTCGATCAAGTGCTCTGGCTTATGCCTCTCTGTAGCTCTACGGCTCTGCGGATTTCAAGCGCTGTTCTATAGATTATGCTTCTCTGCGTACTTAGGCTCTTAGGCCTCTCTCCACAGAGCCTCTCAATCTCTCTGCCACACTACTCTCGCCCTCTGTCACGCAGCCTTTTGCCTCCTGCCTCTCGTTTCTTTGCATCCATCATGTTTTGTAACGTGTTTGGGACAGGGCCGCTTAAGAATCAGAGGTCTGTTTTGTTTATAATGGAAGTTGTTTGCATAGAAGCATCGGTCGTTGCAACAAAACCACTAAAATGGCCTTTTTTCTATTGAAACAGAAATACATAGAAATACTGAAAAATCTAACAGAAAACTATTTACCCGGATTCCAAATTTATTAAATCGGGCCTATATCCTTATTGGGTCCGTGCCCAAAATCGCAATCGACATAACGGGAGTGCAACAGTCCTATAATCGGGGATCCGACTGCTGATCGACAATCGCCGATATCGGTGTCGGCCAATCGCATTGGCATATAGCCCAGGGTTCTGGTCTGCCGATCGCTGATGCTGATCCAATCGCTGATGTCAATGATCACTAATCGTAATTGCAATCGGCCCAAGGTCCTGGTCCTCGCCCTTTTGGTTTCGCCAACCCGATCCACCGATGCTGACATTCCATCACCGATTTACAAGCGCCGATATCGCTGATCGCTGCCTGAATAGCACCGATATCAGCCATTGCTTGCCTCCGATTGCGATTTGCCTTATAAAGGCTTAAAACCCATTTTTATGAGAAAATCCTCCTTTTCCAAAGGAACTAAGGCAAACACTTTTCGCAATAACTTCGTCATTCAGACTTGGATTGACGAACCATTCTTACCTCCACGATCAAGACGACGAGATCTATGCTATGGTCCTATGTCAACATCATTCCAAACACTTTGATTTTTGAGCCCTCTTTGTCCTGTGTGTCTCTAGAGCCACCTGGATCAGTAAAGTAGTCTATGGCCACTATGATATACTTGTGATTTCTTGCCGAAGGTGGATTACAAGTAGTAAAATCAATGCCCAACTTCATGAAAGGACTGATGGTGATAATAGGGAAAAGTGGAGCTGGATGTGTGCGCATTTTCCGAGTATATACTTGACAAGGATGACATCTTTTGACTGCTTCAATACAATCTTTGAAGATCGAAGGCAAAAAGTAGCCTGCTTGCAATTTTTTTTGGGCTGTTGCAAGCCTAGATAGATGACCAGCACAAGCTCCACTATGGTAATCATTAAGAACTGACTTGTCTTCTTCCAAGGTTAAACAACGTCTAAGGATTGAATCAATCCCATGACAATATAATGTGTCACCTATAATAACATAATTCTTAGCGAGGTGACACAAATTTCTACGCTCATCTTTGGAAAAAGTGGGCGGGAACTTCGAAGTCTGGAGATATATAATGATATCCCCATACCAAGGATCTTGTGAAGAAATAAGAAATAAGTGTTCATTAAGAAAACTTTCCTCGTGAATAATTTCTTCCTCACAATGCAGCTTTGATATCAACTCTGCAAATACTAAAGATTTCTTAGATTTAGTCGACATGAATTCAATAAAGAATTCTTGCAAAATGACAATCCATCTATTATATTTTCCCCCAATCACTCGCCTACTGAGAACAAACTAAAATGGATCGACAGCTGCTAAGATGAACATTTTTCGAAGCAGAATGTAATGTCAAAGCCGCTACTGCCAAAGCTAATTTCTCGATGGGAGAATAGCGCAGTTCAGGACCTACCAATCCTCAACTTAGATAGTAAATTACATGCTCACATAAGGCATCATCTTCCTGAACCAGAGCAATACCAATGGTTGATTCTGCTGCAGCGAGATATAAGAGGAAATCTTTGTTATAATTAGGTGGACTCAACAATGGAGCAGAGGTTAATGCTTTTTTAAAAGCATCAAAATATCGTTGCGCAAAATCATCCCATAAAAATGGGACCACTTTCTTAAGCAAACACATAAATCCTTTTGTGATCTCGACGTAATTGGCTATAAATCTCCTCAAGAAATTTGCTTTTCCTTGGAGACTTTGAAGTTGACGTATGGAAGACGGAGGAGGCAACTGAAGTATTACCTCAACCTTGAATGGATCAACACGAATCCCCTCTGTTGACACGATGAATCTTAACAACCGACCGGATGTGATGGCGAAAACACACTTATTCCGAACCAGATCTTATAAAAATGACACCGCTCAAAGATCAACTGAAGGTGCTTAGGATGATCAATTCTCTTTTGAGAACGAGTAGCTAGATCATCCATATATGCTTTGATAATGTGCTTGATGTTGTAAAAAGCATAATACATGGCCCGCTGAAAAGTGGCTCCAACATTTTTGAGGCCAAAAGGCATCTTTTTGTACACAAACATACCCCAAGGACAAATAAAGGTTGTATTGTGCTAATCTTTTGGACGGATGGTAATTTGATTGCAATGAGAGAATCCATCCATGAACGAAAAAATTTCATTACCCGCACATTCATCAATAATTTGATCAATAAAGGGTGTGGGGTAATTGTATTTCGGGCAAGCCTTATTTAGGTCCCTAAAGTCAATACATACTCAAATCGTTCCTTGCTTTTTGTCTATGGGGACTAGATTAGAGACCCACTAAGTTAGAGGAATGGGGTATAGAAAACCCGCCTTTAGCAGCTTTTCAACTTCAACTTTAATAGCTACTACTTTTCTAGGATTGACCAGACAAATTTTTTGACAAATAGGTTTAGAATTTCCGTATGTATTGATCACATGCTGGACTATAGATGGATCTATTCTAGGCACTTCCTCATAAGACCAAGCAAACACATCATGAAACTCTTTGAAGAGATTGGTATATATTTGAATTTCTTCAAGTGAACAGTCAACTCTGATGAAGATATTTTTGATTATGTTAGGATTCCTAGAGATGTTCACGGGTACAGTTTGTGAGATCATAGACATGTTATCTTCAGCTGGAAACTATGTTGGGGCCAAAGGGTTTAAAACTGTATGAACATCACTAGTAGAAGGACTGGACAAACTTGACTCAATTTCTCGCAAATGAGGGAGGAAATATGAACGATGATGTAAATCATCCCATGGTCTATCAACACCCATCATTGCTTCTAGAATTGCTTCCTTAGATGGTAAGACTGTATCTAAGAAATCCTGAGCTGAAGTTGAATCAAGGGTCCAGGCCGGAGCCACATCTCCATCTAACTCCTCTGGTGAGAAAGGAGTAGGATGGGAGTCTACAGAGTTAACAATAGATTGATAAGCAATTTCTGTTGCAGACATAGGACATGCCATTCCACCTACCTTCCCTCCATCTAATGTGGTGTTAGACGAAGGTAAAGGCCAAGGGTTCGAAAAATAATGAGTTCGAAAGAACTCTCTTCGAGAAGGCCCCTTGGAGGATGAAATAACATTGATTCTAGCTATAGGAGAAGGAAGATAAAAAATACCCATTAAAGAAGAGTACATCCCAACTCCTAAATTCTATATAGGTTGTCTGGGATTGTTCACTCATGAAACAGTAGAATCAGAAGAAGCGTGGGAGTCACCTGAAGAATAGTCCATCTTATCAACTTTCACAATCCTCCCCTCATGAGGAAAACAAAAGATGTGAAATAATGATGAAACTATGGCATCCATCTCGTAAATCCAATTCTTTCCTAAGAGGAGTTTGTATTCCAGATTTGCAATGACTATTTCTACCTCAATATTTAGCACCTTTCTCCCAACATAGATGGGAAAGGCTAGAATAATCTTGTGCAGCCTATGAGAATGTCCATCAAATGTCGTCAATAGAGTCGGTGAAAGAACAACTTGAGGTGATCCAATGGCTTTCCAACATGACATGGACATCACACATGTGGAAGCTACCTCATCAATAACGGTTCGAAAGATGTTGGTCTTTTGATATGTAGACTTTATCTGAAAATCCATTTGATGGAGAAGTCTATTTTTGACGTTTGACATATCAAAAGTGAGCACAAGAGAATTTTTTGGATCTACTGCTCTAATTGCCGAGAGTATGCACTCCTCTAAGTGGGGCATGACTGGAGTACCTCTAACACTGACATAACACAAGGACTTTGAGCCAGATCTTCTACAATCGAGTAGTTCTAGGCTACCCTAGTATTAGGGTTAATGGTCGAGCGCTTTGCGGAGCCTTTCGACATCCGAGGTATAGACTCAATAGAGGGCCTATCAATATGGAGCGACTTTGAGGAATTAACATCATACATAGGCTTAGATGATTCTAATTCCCCGTAATCACGTGATTGTATAGCAACGTCAATATGCGAGCTCATCATGAAGACATTTAACAAATTATCCCCTTCCTGGTTGCCCCCTGTGGGGGTACCAACATTTGAGTTTGTGCTAGCAAGTAATTGCTGCCCTTGGGGAAAAAGGTTAGTGAGGACATCCTGGGAGCTAGAGGACCCTTGCTACACTAACAAGCGCTGAGCGTCTTGGATCTTAAGGCATAGATGAGTCAAATGATCCCCATTGCATAGCTTTCATGGAAATTTTATTTATTTCTTAGACTATTTTCTACCCCCTCCGGCATCATTTTCGAGTTTGTTTGCATTGCACTTCCCATCCTGATCCTTTTTCTTACCTCATCCTTTCTTCTTCCCATAGGATTGCTGGTTTCCTTTGTGGTTAGAAGTTTGGATGACATTTATAGATGTCTATTAGGAAGGTGTAGATACAGATGACGATGCATGCATAGAAGAAGCAGTTTGTAAAGACAACTGCTGTAATTGATTCAGCAGGTTAGTCGTGTTGGCATCACTTGATCTGACTAGCATGTCGGCATGGGGACCTGGCTTTGGTTTGGCTATATCTACCTTGGATCTAGGAGCGTCAGGTATAATTTTTTGAAGAACCCCAGATTGAGAATATATAATTTCCAACTGCTGGGCTCTGAAAATGGCCTGCTCTTCGATGAAAACACCAGAGAGGGACACGTCCTTTGAGATCTCAGGCTATAATGATTTAAGAAATGATTCAAGAAGGAATCATTGTGGAATATCAGCTTTGATGAGCCTCTTCCTTCTCGATTCCTAGATATGATCTCAAATGTGAGTTGCCTGATCTTGTTGGAAATTAGCTAGAAGCTCAGTTCCAACATCATATCAG
Source organism: Pinus tabuliformis (assembly GCA_031772625.1). Classification (NCBI taxonomy): domain Eukaryota; kingdom Viridiplantae; phylum Streptophyta; class Pinopsida; order Pinales; family Pinaceae; genus Pinus; species Pinus tabuliformis. The sequence goes on along the minus strand of CM062806.1, from coordinate 869,755,114 downwards.
ACATGCAATTGAAAATGGTTCAAAAAGATAGTAGCCAAATCACCAAAAGAAGTGAAGGTGCCCCCTAGAAATTCTATGTACCATTTAGCTGCATTTCTAGTTAGGGTATGTTAAAATAATCTCAACTCGATTTAATCATCTATCAAGGAGTTCGACGAACACCATAAGTGGAAAGTGGTTACATGGTCACCTGGATCTTCACCAGTCTTCCCCTTAAATTTTGGTATATCTAAGGGAAGCTTGGTTGGGACCGGAGGCCAAACCGGGTTATACCTAATCAGATCATTAGTCAATTTAGAGAGATCTAGCAAGTTTAATGTTGCCAGAAAAGGGAGTCATGGCAGACCTTGAGGATTCCACCCGGTGTGGGTAGAACTCCCAACATTCTGAAAAGAATGGCTTGGATTTGTGAAGGCAACAAGTTGCCTGAAGTAACTCGTAGACCCAACTGAACCATAAGGATCCCCTTGTGGTATAGAAAAAACCAGAGCTTGACCAACTCCTACCGAAAAGCCTCCGTAACTGGTAAAGTTTCCCCCTAAAGAAGTGTTAAAAGGAGTAGAGAGCCCCTGATAAGGGTTCCATGCATTAGCATTGATCTGGAATTTATCCAGGACAAAGAATTAAAGGTATTATAGACTTATGTGCATGGATGTTCCTATGTTACTTAATGCAATGGATCGATATGATTACGAAATACATAGACACAGAGGCAGTTAGAGAAAACATAACAGGCAAACATGTAAACACAACAAGTTTAATAAGGAGTTCACCTAATGCTCTTGGGCTACGTCTCCTAGTCCAACCTTCAGTGGTGGCCTCTCTATTATGTTTTCAAAGCAGAGTTTTTACAATAGTGAGCTCAATTTGAGTCTCACACAACAGAGATAAATCAATAGGATTGGACTTGGATCCCCCAAGTCTCTGGAGTACACAGACTCTCCTTACTGTAACTCGACCTCTATTGGTCACAGTAGTATGAGCCCAATCTGAGACTCATACATGATAGGCCTATGCCGAGGAGTTCACTTGAACCTCTCAAGCCTTCTTTGGCGTACACAGACTCTCTGACTCTCTCTTGCTCTGTCTGGCTCAATGTTGCCTTCAGGTTAGCTCAACTTCTTCTCTCTATTCTCTGCTCTTGGCTTTTTGTGTCTAATTAACTGTCTCTGCTTCTGTCAGTTCATGGCTTTAAAGACAGTCTACTTTCTGACTGTTTGTTTCCGCTTCCTAGCTTTATGGTTTTCTTGCCTTGGTCCATTTGAATTCCTCTGTTCTGCATCATCATCATCATTGTGTAACTCCTCACAGGGAGGTGGCCTCCTGTTTCGTAATGAACTGAGTGTCAGTTCTCTCGGACGTCTGTGAAATAACCGTTTTTACCGTTAGCTCCAAGAATGGCCGTGAACATGATCCCTTTGCCAACTCATTGTTCATGCTGGACTTCAAACTTTATACAACTCGGCTTGTTTACCCTGTTGAATCTGATCATCTGTCGGATCGCATTTCCTCCATCGATCTAGAGCTTCTAGATCCTATAGTCTCCGTCCATATCGGGCGGGTAAGTAGCACGACGTTTACCCATTCGATGTGAGCATTTTTCTCTCTCTTCTGCCAGATGCGTGTCACCCAGTGTGTGGCATTGGGCGTGACTTGGTTGAAACCACTTACTGCTCGAAGCCCTTCCGATATCCTGCTGGTTTTGGTGTGGGGCCTGCCTATGACGGAATCGACGAATTCCGTACGGTTTTTGAATTTTCGGGTTCGGGTCACTCGAGGTTTTTTCTTCTCGAAGGGGTTTTCCCGGTGATATGCGATTAGCAACTTGTCTCTAATTGCATATCAGAAACCTCCCCTGTTTCTCAAAAAGGCATCCCCTTCGTTGTTTCATGACAGTGCGCATTACCATGGGCCAATGGTCTGTGAGCTTGACCGAGGGTCCTCGTTTCTCCACACTGCTCATAATTTACAACTATTCCAAGGGTATTCCTGATAAGCTCGACCTTTGTAAGTCTTTGAAACTTTGGCATGAATTTTACAGAGTTATGAAAACTTAGAGAGTGTTTTAGGATCCACTTTGGATCACGACCTTCCCACTGAAAAATCTTTGGACCACCAAAAGTTGGTTTTTAAGCATCAATCAAGTGAGGGTATAGATTCCTCGCTTGCCCAATTTCTATCCATTTTGCACTGTTTGGTTTTGAACCTTTGAGTCCAATCCTGAGGTACTCAACATCCCCTCTGCGCGTGGTTCCCACCTTCCTGTCCAGAACTGTGTCTTCCTGAAACTCATTGAGATATTCAGGCAACAGATCATCAATAGAAGGCAATTGCTCTTTGGGATCTTCAATTAATGAAGGTTCAAATAGTCTCAAGCTGTCTGCATTAACAACTGAGTAGATGTGCATGTAAGCTGGTAAATCAAGGAGAAAATCATTCTCACCAATTTTCTCAAGTATCTTGAAAGGTCCATACCTTATTGGCTTCAGCTTCTTACCTTCACCTTGCATTCTGTCTTTGTTGATATACAGCCAGACTTGATCACCAACTTGGAAACTATGCTCCATCTGATGCTTATCATGCCTTGCCTTGTACTTGGCTTGGCTCTTTTCCAGCTGTTCTTGTATTGCCTGGTGAATCTCTTGGATTTGTTTAGTGAACTTAGTTGCCTTTTCCACATCACTATGTCCATCAACTGCTATGTCTTTACCAAAGACAAAATCCAAGGGAGACCTTGGTGTGAAACCAAAATAGGTCTAAAAAGGAGATCTCTGTGTAGAAGAATGTTTAGCTTGGTTGTAAGCATGCTGCACATAACATAAATGTTCATCCCAAAGCTTGGGATTCTTGCTGAAACAACCTCTTAGCAACTGGATCACTATCCTGTTGACCACTTCTATTCGGCCGTCTGTTTGCGGATGAAAAGATGTGCTCTTTTTCAGTTTGGTGTCCATCAATTCCCACAAACTCAACCAAAATTTCCCAATAAATCGGGTATCTCGATAAGATATAATGGAAATGGGTAATCCAAAATGAACCTATACATGCTGAAAGAACAACTCTGTAGTTTGTTCAGCTATAATCTGTTTGTTACAAGGTATTAAAATACACATTTTGCTGAACCTATCCACAACAACATATAAATAGTCATGACCTTTTCTAAATCTAGGCAGTCCTCCAACAAAGTCCATGGAAACACTTTCCCAAGGATGCGAAGGAACTGGTAGTGGAGTGTACAAGCCTATTTTTCTATTTCCAGGCTTGCTTTTAGCACACATAGTACAACCTCTTAAATATCTAGAAACTATCTCATTCATTTTTGGCCAATAACAAAATCTTTGCAGCTGTGCAACTGTTTTACTTACACCAAAGTGACCTAATATTAGATAAGTGTGTGCTTCTTGAATTATCTTTACTCGTTCAGTTTGTGGAATGCATAACTTCCAAAAATGATACAAGATCTGGTCCTTAACATGATAATCCAATTCTTCTACTTGTTTTCCTTGACTTAAAGTTGCATATACATCTTTAAAATCTATATCTTGAGCATATTGTTCAATGTAGCTTTCATGCAATACTGAATTATGCTTAAGTATAGTAGATGCATTTATAATTGGTCTGGACAACATGTCTGCAACTTTATTGTGTATGCCCTTTTTATATCTGATGACTAGATGAAACTATTGTAGAAAACCCATCCACCTATAGTGTCTTGATTGCTGCAATTTAGTTTGTGAGTGCAAATATTGAAGTGGTTGATGATCAATATGTATAACTGTCTCTTTGCCCATTAGGTAATGTTTCCAATTTTTCACACTCTGTACTAATGCATACAATTCTTTATCATATGTGGGATAGTTAACTACTGCAGAATTAAACTTCTCAGAATGATAACATATGGGTTTACCGTGCTGCATCAACACTACTCCCATGGCATAGTCACTGGCATCCATTTCAATCTCAAATGGTCTTTGAATATCGAGCAGTGCTAGTACTGGTGCTTATCTAATCTTTTCTTTCAAGGTATTGAAGGCTTTTTGCTGTTTGCCTCCCCACTAAAACACCTTGTTCAATCTTGTTAAAGCATGTAAGGGAGCTACGCTGCTCCTAGGAAGCTTCTAACTTTTGTAGCAGATTTGGGTTTAGGCCAGTTTACAATGACTACAACCTTGGATGGATCTATCTTCAATTCACCACCTCCTACAATATGACCCAAATAATTCAAAGATGTTTTGCTAGATTCACATTTTGAGAGTTTAACATAAATAAAATATTTTCTCTTTTCAAAACATATAGAGTCTGCTTAACATGCTTTAAATGTTATTCCCATGTTTTACTAAATATAAGAATGTCATCTAAATATACAATGACAAAATCATCAATAAAAGGTCTGAGTACATCATTCATTACTCTCATGAAAGTAGCAGGAGCATTAGTTAAGCCAAAAGGCATAACCAACCACTCATACAATCCCTACTTTTTTTTTAAAGCAGTCTTCCATGCATCTTGCTCTGCAACTCTGACCTGATGATAGCCACTATGCAAGTCCAACTTGGAAAAATAAACAACTTCTTTCAACTGATCTAATAGATCATGTATGCGAGGAAGGGGATAACAATTTTTTATTGTTATGTTATTCAGTGCTCGGTAATCAATGCACATTCTCCATGAACCATATTTCTTTCTCACCAAGAAAATTGGAGACCCACATGGAAATGTGCTAGGCCTTATGAAACCTTTCTCGAGCAACTCTTGTACCTTATTCTTGATTTCTGCATTCTCTAAAGCAGACAACCTGTACATTCTGATGTTAGGCAATGGAGCATCTTGCTGTAAATTAATATCATGTACTATTTCCTTTTTGGGTGGCAGACCTTTAGGTTCTTGAAATAGTATATCATATTATGAAACAACTTTTTCTAAATCAGCTTGCTGTTTAGCATCACAACCCTCAAATACATTGGTTTTATCAGGCTTCTTTTCCTTTACAACCATCAATAAAAATTGTTTGCATGAATTTACAATTATTTTTGTCTGCCCTGAGTTTATGAGAGTATAATTATTCTTGTGTTTATGAGCTCTTACAATATATTCGATTCCATATTTAACGAGTTGATACTTGTTCTCAGCTCTATGGAAAATAGCTTTTCTATCATACAAGTAAGGACTTCCTAAAACAATTCCACATATATCCAAAGGAACTATATCTAACTCAACCTCATCTACAAATGCTGACCCAAAAGAAAACTTAAGTTTACATTGTCTAGTCACTTGTAGCTTTGCTTTATCACATAACCAACCTAATGGATATGGTTTCTTGTGAGGTGTAGTTAGTAATCCAAAATTCTTTACAATTGCTTCAGAAATTAAATTTAAATGTGAGCCGCTATCAAACAAAGTATCAATCTTTTGATGTTTGGAAATAACTTGAATATGAAAAAGCTTATGTCTTTTCCTCTCATTTTCTTCATTATCATTAGATTGTGCAGAATTACTAGTAGATGCTTCAAAATTTTTACCTTTTATTCCTGTGGCTGCGATTGTTGTTTTGTCTCCTGAGTCTGACCCCAAATCTTTTTGAATAGTTGCAACAATCTTCTTCTTTTTTCCCTCGTATTTCTTGGGTCTCAGCTCCAGATGCAGAATCCAACAGTGTTCATCATCATGCCCACCCTTCTTACAATGACTGCATGAAGATTTGGTCTTTTGTACAAGGTTTGTCTTCCTCTCTTTCCATTTTTGTTTTCTTTTCTCCTTGTTCTTGCTTGCAGTGGGTTTTGATGATCCCTGAACTTTTGGGTTCACATTCTTACCTCTAGCCTCTAGATGTGTAGCCTAAACAGATACCTCATCTATGCTAGTGGGATTAAACATGAGAATAGTGTGCTTTAAGTAGTTGTGTAGACCACCTATATACTTCAACAAAGTTTTAGGTGAGTCTAAAGAAATTCCTAGAATCAAAGCTCTTTTCCTAAATTCTTGGGTGTAGCCTTGTACACTTTTCCCTTTTAATTGGCAAAGAGTTTTCCAACTCATCATGGCTTGCTGCATATAGCCTAGTGGATAGAATTGATTTTTAATTGCAGAAACAAATTCACTCCAAACAGAAAGAATTTTACCATGTTTCTTTATGTCAGCTTGTGTCCTGCCTTCCCACCATACCAAGGCAATGCCTCCAAGGCGTAGGCTGGCCAACTGAATCTTACTCTTGTTTGAATCGATGCTCTGCACTCTGCAATAAACATCAATTTGTCTAATCCAATTATCCAGCTTCTCTGCATTCAACTATCCATCATATATCGACAAATAAAATTTAACATCTAATTTAATCAAAGATGTCTTCTTTTTATTTTCAGGGCTACTAGGAGGTGTGTGTAGTTTTTCTTCTTTCCCTTTGCCTTTAGAGTGGTCATGGAGGAGAGATTCTTCTACTCCTTTGTCTTGTTTGGAGTTTGATGAATCTTCATCTCTACCTTTCTTAAATTCCCTATACATTTCCTCCACCATGGCTTTCATGGTCAGGGAACCATCCATGAATTGGGAGTCTAATTCCAAGGGGTTTTCTTCTAACATTTTCCTCTTAGCGTAGACTCTTCCAATTTCCGGCTTAGCTCCAACCAACTCTCCTTTTCCTAATTTAAGCTTTGATCTAGTTAGCATTCAACAAAAAAATCTAGCACAAGCTTGTCTAACCTTAGTAACTTAGAGCTTTGATATCACTTGATCTGGAATTTATCCAGGACAAAAAATTAAAGGTATTACAAACTCATGTGCATGGATGTGCCTATGTTACTTTATGCAATGGATCGATAAGATTGCGAAATACATAGACACTGAGGCAGTTAGATAAAACATAACAGGAAAATATGTAAACACAACAAGTTTAATAAGGAGTTCACCCAATGCTTCTGGGCTACGTCTCCTGGTACAGCCTTCTGTGGTGGCCTCTCTATTATGTTTTCAAAGCAAATTTTTTACAACAATGAGCTCAATTTGAGTCTCACACAACAGAGATAAATCAGTAGGATTGGACTTGGATCCCCCAAGTCTCTGGAGTACAAAGACTGTCCTTACTGAAACTCGACCTCTATTGGTCACAGTAGTATGAGCCCAATCTGAGACTCATACATGACAGGCCTATGCTGAGGAGTTCGCTTGAACCTCTCAAGCCTTCTTTGCAGTACACAAACTCTCTGACTCTTTCTGGCTCTGTCTTGCTCGATGCTGCCTTTAGGTTAGCTCAACTTCTTCTCTCTATTCTCTACTCTTGGCTTTCTGTGTCTAACTAACTCTCTCTGCTTCTGTCAGTTCATGGCTTTAAAGCCAATCTGCTTTCTGACTGTTCATTTCTGCTTCCTAGCTTTCTGGTTTCTCTGCCTCGGTCCATTCGAATTCCTCTGTTCTGCGTCGTCATCATCACTGTGTAACGCCTCATAGGGAGGTGGCCACCTGTTTCATAACGAACTGAGTGTCAGTTCTCTTAGACGTCTGTGAAATGACCGTTTTTACCGTTAGCTCCAAGAATGGCCGCGAACATGATCCCTTTGCCAACTCATCGTTCATGCCAGACTTCAAACTTTATACAACTTGACTTGTTTACCCCGTTGAATCCGGTCATCCATCGGATCGCATTTCTACCATCAATCTGGAGCTTCTAGATCCTATGGTATCCGTCCATATTGGGCGGGTAAGTAGCACGACGTTTACCCATCCAATGTGAATGGTTTTCTCTCTCTTCCGCCGGGCGCGTGTCACCTAGTGTGTGGCATCAGGCGGGACTCGGTTGAAACCACTTACCGCTCGAAGCCCTTCTGATATCCTGATGGTTTTGGTGTGGGACCCACCTCTGACAGAATCGGTGAATTCCATACGGTTTTTGACTTTTCAGGTCCGAGTCACTCAGGGCTTTTTCTTCTTGAAGGGGTTTCGCTAATCGCATATCAGAAACCTCCCCCGTTTCTCAAAAATACATCCTGTTTCGTTGTTTCGTGACAGCGCGTGTTACCATGGGCCAACGGTCTACGTGCTTGATCGAGGGTCCTCGTTGCTATGTGCTGCTCACAATTTACAACTGTTCCGAGTGTATTCCTAATAAGATCGACCTTTGTAAGTCTTTGAAACTTTGGCATGAATTTTACAGAGTTATGAAAACTTAGAGAGTGTTTTAGGATCCAATTCGGTTCAAGCATAGGGAGAAAACTTTTGGAAAGAAATGACAGAAGAATACGACATATTCCCTTGTTGACTGAAATAAAATTGATTCTCGACTCCTAACCCACTAACTGCAATTTTTGTCCAACTTTGAAATGGATTATAACTTTGACCCATAGAGGAAAAAGGAATCGATCCCAAAGTTGGATTAGAATGTGGTATATGACCACCCCTAAATGCGAAACCTTGAAAAGAAGTTGATACACTTGCCATGAATGTGGAGGTAGCTGATGGAATACTTAAAGGAACTGAAGGAATCGTGCTAGTCAGCATTCCAAAAGGGAAAAAGGAAATGCCAGAGGCAACAACTTTAAAACTTCCACTCGAAGATTGAATGGAAGTAGAACCAAATATAGAAGTGGTAGGAGTAACGAAAGGTATAGAAGTAGTTCATCCTCCTTATACGGATCCAGGAGTTTACATACTCGTAGCACTTGTTGTAGATGCCATGCTTCCAGTAGTGGTCATCGATGGAAAAGATCGATATAGACCCAGGCTTGAAGGCCTATTGGTTGGAGTCACAATGTATAATAAAACATCTGGATAATCAAGAGAAAAAGGATAATTAGGAGCCACAATAGACTCAGAAATCTCTTCAACCTCAATATTGTCTTACGACTAGAAGAGGACTCGAGAAAGAACTGGAGTGTTCCTCTCTAACTCTCTACTTGTACCAAGTCTATCTTGTGAATCAATAACTCCAACAGGAGGATGAATCTCTGATGCACCTACCACCAACGGTTAGAAACCATTGGCAGTATTGCTCCTACGCCTTCAAGGAGAAGGCTCAAGATTCATAGGTGATAGCCCATGAAGTCTCCTGGACCGATGAGCTAGTCGATCAGCCACTTTGAATTATTTTAAAGAGATTTACTTAAAGACTCAAAAAAATTGTAAAACTAGGTCAACTAGGAGCAAAGATCACTCTCTAAAAAGTCCCTAAAGATACAAGCAATCATACAACTTTCAAGTATTTCCACTTCGAGTGATTAGGATAGGACACCAAAATACAAGGAAGTCAAAATAAAGGGCCTTCCAAAATAGTCTGGGGTAATTACGCCCCAGGCCTACTAGCGAAGGTATCAAAAGCAGTTACGCTGACCTCCAGACAACAACCTTTTCCGATGAAAGCACCCAAGCTTCACAAGGATACCCTCTAGAAGTACTGCTGAACGTGATGCAACGTCAGCCTCAGGTGCCATTGGATTCCCTTTCGTAGCCACCTATGCAATCCCTAGGAAAGGCAATTATGAATACCAACTCGTATCAAAAGCCGGGCAGAAAATTCATGAGGCGGGATCCAACAAGTAGGAGAGGGGGTATCTCTCTTCCTTGTCTTCACTCTCCCTCGTGCTTAACTCCCAATCACAGAGCTTTCCTGGTCTTTCTAACGATATTGGATTTTGCTCTTTATTCAACTTCTACGTTTTGTAATTTGAGCGGCCTTTGAGAGTTAACTCTCCTCTCACCTAATCCAAGGCCCTAATGAACCTAAACTTGTTGGTGTTTATTAATAACAACAATAAAATTTCTAGTTCATTTTATTAATCACTTGATTCCATATATTTTTTCTTTAAGTTAGGGGGAATTGCGAGAGAGAAACTGATGATTTTTTTATGACGCCACAGAAACCAATAGAAAAATAACTATATGAATGTAGTTATTTTCTTTGATGAAGAGTGATTTCTACTTGGGTTCTACGAAAACCTATATATAAGAAAACATAGTTTTCTTTTCTTTTCTGAAACAATTCACACACACCAAAAAACTAAAAAGGACTAAGAATGCCTTAAGATGCAAACTACCCTAATGCAAGTTACAATGATGATGCAAGATCCTAAACAACACTCATAAGCAAATGCAACTCTTTATAGAGACAATAAGCCAACTTAAAAATGAAGAGGGCAAAAATTTGAACACAAATCTCTCTTCAAAGCAAGCAGGAAAAATCACAAAAGATCACAATTTGCTTCTCAACAATAAAACAAAAGAAACTGTAAACCAAAAACTTGGAAAAAGAAAAACAAAAGCAATGTTTTTGAGCTTTTTCTTTTAAGGAAACAAAAGAAACTTTTTGAGGTCACCAAAGTACTATTAAAACTCAAAATATTAATAAATAAGCGCAAGGAGTCTTTCAATCTCGCAAGTTATAAACTCGAAAATGAATGAAACCTGAACAAGAAAGACTACAAACTTGCACAAATTGATCCAAATAGCAACAAATGATTTCGACAAACTAACAAAAATGTCAAGAAAGAAATAATTTCAAGCTTGTCAAAAAGACTCTAAAAAAAGCAAGAAAAGCAACAAGGCCACCAAACAAGGGAAAGCAAAGCAAGGGAAGTTGAAATTCGGGCTGAAAACGAAATTGAACAATTTCTTGTTCTGGAAGACCACAACAACCAAGAATTTCAAAACAAAGCCTTGAACCCAAGATACAAACTACAAACTTGCTTAAGAAGAAATCCTAGGCCAAATCTTTTCAGTGAGAAGGAGATTTTGAAAAAGAAATCTTGCAGGAAAACTGAGTTCTCCAGATAGCAGATGACCATACAACAACATAAATCACCAGGCAGTAGACCTAACTGGGCAAAAATATTTGAAAAAACAATCCAAAAAATTGCATACGTGAATGTGTAAATACATAGGAGCATGCACAAGCGTTTCTAATATAGGAAACTTGAGTATACACGAGTTTTCTTTAAAGAAACCTGTAAGTATACGCTAATGTAATCAAAGACAATAGTGTATACAAAGCTTAATTAGGAAAAAACAAAAATCAAGGTCTGATCAAGAAGATTAGACTTGATGCCTGGGACACTAATGGACCAAAGAATACTGTAAAAGCAAGCAATCAAGAAATTGAACCTTGATTGAGAAAAAACAACCCAAACCAGGAATTACAATATTGTTATCCACAGTGGAGTCGCCAATTCTGTTGCGGGTGAGACCACCCTAGGGCTTTGGGTTGAGAACCTCAACAGAGCAGAGGGAAAATCACAACAATAAATGCTCAGGCAATCAACCTACATGCTTATTCTATTGAATTGTGCAGGAGTGTCCTTACCCGGATGTCCTATGTTTGGGTAGATCCCATAGGGTGCAAACCCTCAGCTTCTCCTGATGTTCTTGAAACCTGAAAATTATTCAAATGGAACATATACAACAGTAGAAACATAAAGCATGTTCATGATATTAACCTTAAATCATATAAATGAATGACCAATTATACATCAATACAAGATTCATAAATGAATTACAACATAACTTGATGCATAAACACATTTAATATTGGAAATAGAACAACATTCCTTTTATTGAAGTTAACTACAAGTAAAGTGGAGAAATATGACTTGAGACCTTCTTCAGCTCCAAGTGGAACCATCCTCTAGATCCGTCCTTTCCCGGCATTCAACAATCTTCCTCCATCACCAATACAAGGATATCTCAAGCAAGATGAAGGATATCTACAACAAGGAAACAAGGGTTTCTTGAAGCTTTGGGGAGTGCAGGAGGCACAAGGATTCGTCAGACTCAATCAGGGATAATCTCACTATAGTATCAATATCTCATCCTTTCTCCCTTAAGGCCTTCCCATGGAGGTTTATTTATATTTCTCCAAATTAGTTTTTTCAGTTGGGAAACAGTTGGGCCATGGGCCATAGGAGGTGAATAAGAGTTAAAACCCGTGAAATCTACCCGAAATTAAGGAAATTTAATTTTTTTAAGTGTTTTAACATATGTACGTGGGTTGGGTATCTGCTAACCCACGTGTATATGCTTTTCTCACAGGGAAAAGTAGTGTATAGGGAATAAAAAATTGTTTTTTAAATTTTAGACCAAGTTTGGAAGGAGGGGTTGTCCTAGGCCATAACCAGAGCATCAGATCTACCAAGAGTGGTAAATGGTGCTATAACAGTGGCCATTTTCCTTTAGCTTTGTTGTTTCTTTTCAATTCATGCTTCGGCTCAACTTTGCGCTTCGACTACTCATAACAATGCTTCAACTTTCAGATGGCCTCCTCCAACAATCTAGGCTCAATGAACTCAATCTAGTCTTTATATGGAACTAAAAATCCACTAATGAATATCTAAACCTTGGCCTTATCCTCTGTGAGGTAAGGCACATATCTCAACAACTCCAAAAATCTGCCAGTATACTCCTCATCTGTCATAGAACCCATTCACAACCCATAAAACTCCTTATCTATGTGATCGTAATACCTCTCAGACAAGTACTTCTTCTTGAAGAGCCTTTCAAACACATGCCAAGTCAATCAACCTCATGTATGTCCTTGACATTCTTCACATCTTCCCACCAAATTTCGCTTTATATTTGAGACTGAAAAAGGTTATCCTTGCTTTCATGTTTTCTGAGTAATCATGCAATCTAAAGAATTTCCTCATGCCAAGAAACCAAGCCTCCGCATCTTGTGATTTCTTCATATCCCCATCAAAGCTAGGTGGATTTGCCTTCTTGAACTCATTCGACAAGTATCCCCTATCATTCCTTCTATAAGGATGATAACGATGAAAATCATGATGTCTATCAGAACCAGAACTAGAGTAATACTTATGTTTATCACCCCTTTTATTCGGAATGTACAACATCCTGCCATCTATGATAGTGTCAGATCTATCTGACCTATGTATACTATGAGACCTGTTTTCATATGTCCCATTAGTTTTGTCCTCATGTCCATGGTTGATCTGAAGAGATCCCTGTTTCTCCTATGCCTGCATGATTTTGTCATTGTTTGCTTTGTAAATCCTTATTTATTCCTTCAGGCTTCTCAATGTGTATACCAAGTCAGAAGAGTTCCCCACACCACGCTGCCCATCTAATTCATAAGGAGATTCTATGCAGTCTACCACCTTGCTAGCCATCTGATCTCTTTCCTGCAAGACATATTATGTCATCTAAACCAATCACAATAAACCAACGTACCTTAGCATAATTCGGGGAGGATACATTGTCTGAAAAATCATCAAATCAACGTGATACATGTATAACATAACCATAATAACATATACACATATATCAATAAGTTCATCAACACATAACTATCATTCTAGCTAGGTCCAATCATTAATGCAAGGCCATGTCAACAATGCATGTTATGACCTCATGCATGACAACAACAATTACTCTAGTATATGCATTGCCTCATGCAACTATCAACCTACATAAGCAATGCCTAATCAACTACACATACGCATAACTGCATGTAGTCAAGCATAAGGGATTAGTTCTTGTAATCAATGTACAAGACTGATGCATGTAATCAAATAACCAATAATGAAACCCAACATACAAGAATGTAATCGAGCTGCATATAATTGTATAACCAGTCATATACTCTTGGCGATGCATTCGATAAAACTGACATCAAGTTCCTCATGATAACCTTACTACTACAATGGTCAATATGATGTAGTACAAAAAGCACATGGAACACAAGTGTAAGAGCCACACACGCAACTAACATGCATGAGTGACCAACACATTCACCCATATTTGTAGCACCATATATCACCCAAAGAGGTCGAAACCATGCTCTGATACCAATCTGTAACACCCCCTCCCAGGTCTACCCAAAGTAACCATGCCAATAGGGGTAAACATGAGGAGAGATGCTACTGTGATTAGATTTGACCTCCTATGTCACCTTAAGGAAGTGTAATTGACGAAAAATCACATACAGTCATCCAACATCATCAACAGAACCCTCAGGAGACAAGTCAACCACTCAGACAACCTGTCCCTCGAGCCCACTACTATTCTGCAGCTCTTAGGTCATATTCGCTCTCATGTTATGGGAAAGGGACTGACCAGAAACCTAAAGCCGCTCTCACAGGCATGCCTGCCAGTGATTGTGGACCAAAATTTCTAGTTCTGTGCCGACAACCCTGGAACTTAAGCCACTTTTCTAGCCCATAATCCTGTCCTCTGCCTAGAACTTGTTGTAACTTCCAGAATTCACTAAAAACATGATAATAATGTTGATTAATAAAAAATCACCCTCAGGACTAGGCCTGAGCATCCCCAACCGAGATTGACATTTTGTCAAACACTTGGCATCAATGCAACCTATAGGTCTAGGATACAAGACAGAGTATAAATGACTGAAACAACTTATGAAACATAACCAGAAGGATCACCTTCTTCTCCATTGGACTATTACATCATCAATTAGGTCTTGCATCCATCCATTTAACAGTTACAAGTAAATATATGAAATAACCATGACATAAACTAGTCATTCAACCATGCTTATAGCCAGCACAAAACCATATAAATATAAGACATATGACAACCATTAAATCCACATATAAATAAGTGCAAAAGTAAGAGAACTCAACTTTTTTTTAATCATAGGCAAATCCAACAAGGTTCAAGACTTCCACGTACCACTCGACCATAGACATGGATTAACCAAATCTCTCTTTCAGGCAGTCATCCCCGTGCCATATTCCAAGCGTGAATGTGGGATATCATAGAACAACCAATCCAAGAACAACCAAGGGAATCCAGAGGTTAAACCACCTCCACCCTCATCAAATCGTGATCACACAAAAACCGGTACTCCGGTCACAACCAAACCGAACTTGGAATGCCATCCAGAATCCATCACTATCCTTGAGGAATTTTTCACCTCCTTCTCTCCCAGGATTTACTGCAATCCAAACCTGGATCACTAGGCCCTAAATTAGGATTTCTCCCTCAGGATTTACTGTGTATCCCGCCAAAACCGGTCAAGGGACTCCTAGGCCTTTGGGTATGAACCTTGAGACCACCTCCGTCTTGGATTCTGAAATCCATCTAGAAATTCCAAAGTTTAAAAACTAAAATAACATCTCAACATACCATGGCATCCATAAAAAGTCTAGGCTGCGCTGAAATCCACTGTCATAACCCGACAAAACCATGCCACTGACAACAAGAGAACCTACACCAACACGCAAAGTCATGCATGTCCAAACCAGCTAGGAAATCTCACATGCAAAGCCATGCATGTCCAAACCAGCTAGGAAATCTCACATGCAAAGCCATGCATGTCCAAACCAGCTAGGAAATCTCACATGCAAAAGGTTACCTACAAGTATTCATTCTGAAGTTTTTTTTGCCCCTTGGAAAAATCTTAATTTTATTCATAAGACAAAATTACATTTTGTAGATGCAGAAAGGCATATGCATATGGCCTATATCTGTTTTCATAGGATACAAGACAAAAAAAATAGTAAAAGGAATAAAAAATTAACTATTGTTCTTTTCTCCCTTCCTTTTTTTCCACCTTTCGCCAACCTCCAGTGTTGGGAGTGGTCGTGACAATGGAAAACTGCTTTTCAGTGGGAGTGTCCTTGTCATATTCGGATCCTATCCATGAGTTCTGCTGATGCAAGTTATTTCCATTCCTGTTAGTTGAGGTGCTTGATGTTGCATTGGGTTGTTGGGGTCTTCCTCCTCCTTTAGTGTGCTGTTTTGGTCCTTTTGATCCTCTGTTTCTGCTTTGAATGCTGTTGTTTCTGCTTTTTCTATTTCTTCCTCCAAGGGGGCAGAGTATTGCCATCCTTTTGGTTTTTTCTGTTGCTTCTTGTTCCATTTGGGAGTTTGTTTGTCTTTAGGACATGCACTGTGGAGGTATCCTGTTTGTAGACATCCACGGCATCGGAAGGCTGTGTTTTCATAGTCTAGTGGTTGTGTCCACTGTGTTTTATTGAAGTTCAAGTTTATTCTTTCTGGTAGTCCCTCACTGTGGTCTACCTCAATGCATATCCTAGCAAATGTGAATATCCCCCTTGTGGTTTTGTCCTCATCAATCTTTAGGAATTTTCCCAATACGTTCCCTATAGCGATTAATACATTGTGATGCCAGAAATGTAACGGGAGGTTGTGTAACCTGACCCACACTGGTATCTTTGATACCACCATTGTGTTGGCGTCAAATTCTGGAAACCAAGCGGTCATAAATAGTCCTGCATTGCCCCAGAACCATGGCCCCTTATTGAGGATATATTCCCTTTCTTGTACTGTTCTGAATCTGACTATGAAAAAACCTTTGGGGCATAAGTATATCTCACAGTCTAGAGACTAGGCTCATAAATCCATTGGTGCAATATGTCAGATTTAGGCCAAAACACACTAAATATGCATATAACTGATTTGGAATAGAGATATGTGTACAGGTCTTTTACCTCAGGCAATGCGATGGTAAGTGCAGGGTTCTCAGATTTTTGTTCTACAATGTAGGGTCTTGGGAGCTCGAGTGGTGTTGTGGTTTTGGCTTGTGCTTTTTCCTTGCCTTTGACTGCTTCCTTGAAGGATCCTGTGCCTTTTGAGCTAGTTCCAACACTTCCACCCCTTAAACACAAGCTAATTATGATGGTCGAGTCTGTGGTGATGCCATAATCCTCGGTGTGAGATTTTCCTGTAGAATGTGGCCTGAGTAGATTAGATTTTGTCGGTATGTTGGTATACTAAGGTGGTTTTGGATTTTTTTTTTCTAGCTCTTGTATCTTCCTTCCTTTCCAAATCCTCCAGCAATGAGTCTTGTCTTCCAGTGTTTTTATGAAAATTTGTTCCAGATCCTTCTCTTTTGAGTGTGTGTCTGTCTGAGATGTTGCTGGATCTATTACCCTTGTGCCCGTATATGTCAGATCTAAGCATCTCGTTGCTTCCACGCAGGGTTTCATCATGATCCTACCGGCAAGATCACCACCGATCTGCTTGCCTGAGAGGGTCTCTTGGTAGCTGCATTCAATGTTTGCCAATTCTGGAGCATATTCCCATATTGCTAAGAAGATATGCCAATCCACCTCCGCAGAGTCTAGTAAACCCTGGAGTAAAACCATATCCATCCTCATAAAGATCTTGAGGTCAACGAGATGGTATTGGGTAAAGCTGGTTCGAGGAGATATTTCTAGATCTCACCAGTTCGAAGGTAGATCTACCCTCTGGTTCATCCGATCTGTTAGGATGTATCTCAACCCTTGGCTAAAATTCCATTATGGATCAAGAACTATCGGTCCTTGCTAATGAATAGAGCTGGTAACCTCTAAGTGGTGGTTATTCTAAATCATCATTTGTATGATATCTTCTGTGTGGCCGCCTTTGATTCTGTTAAATGGAGAGCATATTCCCTATCCAGGGTTGCCATAGCTTCCCCGACTTCCAAGTGTAGCAGCTACATCAGCGCAAGAAGCCATCCCCGCCTTTAGATCTCCCTCTCCTGGGCTAATGGCCGTCGAAAACTTAGGTCGCAACGATGGTGTCCGATCTTTCCCTGTTAATGGGGATGGGCTTTTCCTTAACGGCATAGGTCTAGACCTTTTGGGGCTGTCTCTACGGGGAGCGTAAGATGATCTGAAGGGTCTCAAGTGAAAACAAGGGGACGAGCGTATACTTGACGCTGCAGGAGATCTGGGATGTGACCTTGAGAGCTTTGCCCACCTTTGCCTGCCATATCTCGCCATTCCTTTACCGCATATCACGATTTTAAACCCTTCATTCCCCTCTATTCCGCCTGTGGTTCAACTCCCTTCCGCTCGTTCCACTGTGTCTTGAATATTGATCGCGTATTCATGCTGAAGTTGCTTGAGTCCTACTTTCCTTTCCTTTGCTCCAAGCTAGAGTGCTCCAAGAAAACTTAAGTGACCAAGAGAGAGAGAGAGAGAGAGAATAATGAGAGAGCTCTAAACTTGAACTTACAATAGCCATGAACTAGTCCTCAGAAGCCTTTTTATGAATGAGACCTCTATTTTTTTCATTTTCCATTATTTTCCTTAAATTTACTCCTCAAATGCAACCTGTGACCTTTCACCTTACTTTCCTCATAATTTCCTTTATTTTCATAAATAAATGTGCCAAAAATGCCTTTTTGACTTTTAATTCCTTTGCCTTAGCCTTTGCCAATTTTCCTTAGCCAAAACACACATCCAGTGATGCCCACTAGGATATCTTTGCCCAACATTCAGATTGGAATAAGTGTCCCTTAATCGTGGTCTTATTTTGCCTTTATTAACTTTTATTACATGAAATTTTCACTAGGGTTGTTACAACACCATGCCAAGTGGAACGATGCACCTGAGGCCAAGTACCACATGCTCCTCATCACTATGCTAGCCATGCATGTGATAAGGGTAAAGTCAAGCTCGAACTATAAAGCCAGGGCTTCACCTGTTGCTCCTCCTGAGGTCTTCTTGCTTGCATTTTTGTGTGGACACTACATGGCATAGTGCCTGAATTCATGACAATGGAAGCATTTAATTTTTGACAAATATTTATTCTTGCCCCTTGATTGGATTCTGGTTTAAATTGATATTTCTTCCCTTTTCCCTTCTTTTCCTTTCCATCCAATGCAAATTTCTCTTCATCTTCACCCTTGGATGAAGTCCCATATCTGGTATTCTGCCTTATTTCCTCCTGTACCAAATCAGACCATAAGCGCTCCCAATTCGGTAGTTTCTCCCTTCCGTTCACCGAATTTTGATAGCTTTTCCTGCTCTTGGGAAGGCCCAGAAAGGCTAGGCTCACCAAGTCTTCTTTAGGGACATTTAAACCAATGTTGCCAAGTTCATCACGACATTGTGTGAACTTTCTTAGATACTACAGAATAGTGTCTTTCTTTTGCATCTTTATACTTTGAAGTTTATCCTTGAGTGCCAGTGTCCTATGATCATTATTATTCTTGGACAATTTTGTCAGTTCTTTCTACAAATGCAAACAAATTTTCTTTTCCATGGATATTTGAGACAATGTGATCTCATACTCCCTCCAAGATTATTCTCCTTGCATTGGCTACATCTTTATTCCACTAAGCAAGGTTATGGGAATCAGATTATGGTGGTTTTACAACATATGTCTTGATGTATTCTAGCAACCCATTGTCATCCAATATCACCTCCATGTGATCCTTCCATGAAAAAAAATTAGAGGTGCCTTCCAAGGCATACTCTAGACTTAGTCCATTGAAGGCCATCTTCTCAGCTTTGAAGAAATCCTATTATATTGAACTCCAAATTCGAATCTCCTGAGAAAAAACTTCGAAATTCCTACTCTATTGTGAATCCTGATCTAATACCATGTAGAAATTATGGTGTGGATTTTGCAACTACTCGTGAAGTTTTAATGAAAATCACAAGACATGAACCTACTCTACTACTTTATGGACATTAATTCACAATTTACAACAAAAATTTTAGACACACAAATCAATTTTTTCCTGGGGAAAGAAAACTGCTAAAAACCCAAATGCTTGCTTGCATTAATATGATGAATAGAGATGTATTACAATTGCTTTCCTCAACTCAGCACAACCTGCAAGTGCATAACCTATCTCTCTTCTCACTGTGAAGCTCCGACCCACACTTAGTCAATTTATGTCTCTGCTTGAGCTCTTATTTCCTTGCACTTTTCCTTGAGACATTAGGTCCCTATTATTTAGGAATTTCTCCAAAATGGATTACACAATTTGTTAGCTTGATCATCTGACTGCATGCAACAATTGTACACTTAAGACTAGTCTATAATGATGTTACACTAGCTTGGAATCTCCACCAAGCCTTGGGAACTCGAATTTTGTACATGCACTAGCTATTTTGGGATGATTGATTAGTTAATTGGATGATCACTGTGTTTAACTGAAGTCCCACAACACAACTGACCCTCCACTAGTTCATTCAACAATTAGAACTAGTTTAACTGAAAACAAAATTAGATAATTGACCTTGATTACTACAAATTAGCGATCACACATGCTTAACTGAACTCTAACTCCTCCAACTTGAATTTACTAAGTAAATTGGGTGACATAAGCCATGTCACACAAGTTAACTACATCCAAGTTGTTTGCTGATGTGGAAATTTGAATTTTCTCAATTTAATCAAGGCAAAATCAAATTGAGAATTTATTGTTGCATTTTTCAACAACCATTGCATCCCTTCGTTTTGTCTTTATAGTATGAATGCCTTCTTATGAAATAGCCACAAGGTCATGTATCTAACAGTGTTTTAGGAAATCAAACTACTCTGGAGAGATATATTTAGATAGATTCCCTTTTATGTGATTTTCAATACTCTTAGTGATTAATTTGTACATAATATTACATAGAGATATTGGCCGAAAAATGAGAGAAAGTAATTGGCCTGGGGACTTTAGGCATTAGAGTGATTAAAGTATAATTGATGGCACCCAAAATCTTACCAAAAGTTTGAGCCTCCTCATCCATATGTAGTACATCTACTCCCATCTCTTTCATGAAGTGTATGAATAGCTCCACAGTCCACTTGTTCGCACCAGGACTCTTGTCTTTGGAAAATGACTTTAATGCATAATTCATTTCATCCAAAATAATGTGTCTACACATAGATTCATTTTCAACTTCAAAAAACATTTTGGGATATACCTATAAGACCTTCAATTGGTTCTCAATGTCAACATCCACCCTAGCATAGTATAATTTTATGAAATAGTGTATTGCCTCCTCTTGTAAATCATTTTGTGTATGAATTACTCTCCATCCCCATCCTGTAGTTCCCAAATGGTGTGTGTGCACCTCCTATGGGTGGCGTGATTATGAAAAAAAATGTGTTTTGATCCCCTTCCTGAATCCGTATCACATGACTTTCCAGCCTCCACTCGACCTCTTGATCATTTAATATCTCCTACTTACAACCCTCTAACTTTAGTAACTCCATTTTCTTTGCAGTAGAGAAAATATCAATGTCCATAAGACTAGGTAAGCTATATATGTTAATATCAATCCCACGAAGTTCATTTAAATTCTTTGCTTTCTTCCTACGAACCCACGCTTGGACCTCCTTTTTTAACATAGATAAATTCTTACTAATCCCATCCATATATGAATTCCCATTTTGTTTATCCACTAGAGCCCATGTGATCCAACCCAAGTCCTCAAAATTATTGTCCTTTAGCCACAATTGATTAAATTTGAATGGAATACTGTGATGTAGGAAAGTGTTCCCTCTGCGGATAGAGGCAACCCCTCTAGCCCTAGAGCGGGTCTAGTCACAACAAGGACAGATCAACAATAGATTTCCTTAAACAATCATAGTTGGAGGCCTACCTCAAACGGTGGTCAATGGAGTTCTGTTGCACTGCTCCAACTTTCACTTCCTTCTCCTTAGTGAGTGATCAACCTGAAACAATGCACAGGAAATACAACAAAGCACATAACCAGAAAACAACAATGATCTATTTACTAACAAAGTCAAGAAGTCATGAGCTATCAAGTAAGTTGCATACAAGACATAGGAAAACATCATTGATTGTATTAATAATGAAATAAGAGCAAGCTTACAACCAAAGTCTTGACGTCGCAAGCCTTCTCAGAGGAATCCAGCCAGCATGTTCTTCAAGCATTCACTCTTTGAAGATGGATCTCCCAACATACAAAGTCTCTCTCTCACTCATAAGTTTTAACACAAAGTTAAGGGCACTTCACAACCTTCCACAAGCTATCAACAATCCCACACTTGTCACACCCACACCAGCTATCTATCAAACTCAAAAGCACTAACAACACTGCTCAATCCAAGAATTTACCAACTAGCTGATCATAGCAAAGGTGAGTGTTTAAATAGGAGGAGTCTCCATGAAAGGTGGAAGAGAGAGCTTATCCCCAAGGAAGGTAGCACAATTGATGGAACTACCATACCAGAGAAGGAAGGGCGACACAAACTATGCCAACAACCAGGTCTGGAGTCATCCAGAAGGCTGACTGTTGGAACGAATTCACCCAATCTGGATCATCGCGAGTGTATAACTGAGCTTTAGCGCTGACATCGCTAGTAGGTAATGTAGCCAGTCAGACCGTCGCTAAAGATAGCAAATAGCCTCGCGCTGGAGCATGAAATCAAACCGTCGCGGGAAATAGATGTACTTACGCACTAGAAGTGCCGGTGGACTATTTATGACCACTGATCATAGCATATATTAAGTCCATTCTCGCGACGAGGAAGATAACTTAGGAAAAGTGGGTCAATTGGCAGCATAAGAGAGCATTTGTTCAGTATGAGCATGTTTTACTTGGACACATGACACAGTAGAAGGACTGGGAGTGAAGGCAGTGACAAATTACTGTGTAACAGATGCACCCTAAATTATGAAGCCAGAGAGAGTGGGAGGGGTGAAATGATTTACGAAACTGACTGAGCTGGAACACCATCTGGAAGAACCTGCAGGCGCAAGTACAATTGATATCTATGATAGTGAAATACATGTAGTCTAGGCATGGGCACATCCATCCAAAAGACATACGAACTAGGTCTATGGTATGGACGCAGCCATCCAGCTAATAAGACCATGATGATGATAAAGGTATGGTCGTAGCCATCCATGAAGACTCAAGTATGGTCGCAGCCATCCATCAATGAGTCATGCAATCATGAACCAATCCACGCAGCCCGAACATGTGTAATCTGAGTTCGGGATCTTGAACCCAACCGATCATAGTACAAATTCTAACATGCGAATAGAGGTGTTGAAGTCGAGCATGATAGAAAGTCGCTTGATTATTGGTCGATGATGTAAATCGTTAACAAGCGCGAGAGAAACCACCAATAATGCCAATGGTTCTCAAGGTACTATCCAGTACAATCTACGAAGTGTCAAAAATGAGCTAAAGTCGAACACTCGTGGAATCACCCAATCGACGACCAATGATGAAAGCCGACCATCAGGTGCGAAGAACTTGCCATTGAGGCATGGAAGCTCTAAGTTACCAAAAGGGATCTCTAGATCATTCTCCTGGATAATGAGATGATTTTGACAGGAGATGATCCGTCGCAGGAGGGCCATAATGTTTCCCCCATCAACAACATGAGATAAGGAACAAGTGGTAGATGGTGAAACAAAGTATCAAGGGAGGAGGCAAGGATGTAAACTACAGAAGGATTATACTCTTGAACATGTCGGCGACACGACTCTGGAGGGTGGCAGCATTCAGATACCAAGGGATCAGAGGCTTGATGGAGATGGCATGGATCAGATGGAATGAGGCTTAAATAACAACCCAAACCCATGGAAGGCCAAATGATGATGTATGGATATCCCAACCCGACAAGAAGCAAAAGTGTCGATGTTCAAGAGTGACTAGCTGCCATAGATGATCAATGATGATTTCCAAATTTTCCCCCACCATTACTGGTGAGTACCCCAATTATTTTTGAAAACAAGCTTGAAGGGGATAACATGTGCTTGTAATATAAGTTCGACCTTCGGTCGAATCCAACCTAGTAATAGTTTAACGAGCCCTAGGGAGGAGAAGCTCGAGTCTCGTCATGGCGACGAGTCCGATGTCGTCAGGGTTTAACGAGTCCGACATAGGTAAAACTCAGAGTCTTTTTCATGTTTAGAGAGTTTGAAAAAGACACGGAAAAGAAAAATCCAGGGGGGTCCTTTTTCGTAGATTTGTGTCTCTCGAGCCTGAAAAAGTATAAAATGATACTCGAAAGAACCGCTTGACCATTACGATCAAGGAGTACTTTTTGTGATTAGTGATCTCGACCCAAAAAAGTAGAAAAGCGATCGAAAGCACATCGTTTCGTAACCAATAACGAGCCTGAAACGACAAAATCTTGGCAATATTTTCGCATTTACATAGTCAGAAAAGAGCTTAAAGCAGCCTGCCTCTTATTTCATTTAACGAGTCAAAAAGGGAAAAATACTTGACAATCTTTTCATATTTTACGAGTCAGAAAAGAGCTTAAAGGAGACTCATCCTGGAGGAACGAGTCTTATAAAGGGTAGCAACTGGTTTTGGCAATGGAGGAACTGCTCAAAACATGTAATGGTCAAGAGGCTGGCTAATAAAACCACTCATCACTGCAGTTCCTCAGGAAAGGAAAAGCAACCAAGTGAAAGCATATGATCGGCCAAAGAGATGGTGGCAATGGAATGAAACAACTAAGGCTCATCTAGCAGAATTTTGTGGGTAAAATGGCAATCACGAGATGTAAATCGAGTATGGGTTCATTTTTACACAAGCTTGAACCATGGAGAACTCTGCTTGGATTCGGTTTCATGTTTACACAAGCGTGAAACAAAAAACTATGCTTGTTATGAGTTTGCATGCCCCCAGGCATAATGACACAAATCGAGGTACATGCCCCCCAAGCTTCATTGCATTCAACGAGGTGGATGGAATGAAGGTTCACTTTCGAGATCTTGGAAAGACTCGACTTGGATTTTACAAGATCTTAATCAAAGACTCGATTTGGAAAGGGAGTTGTTTCATTTTTTAATGAGGTTGACATAAGGTCAAGAACTTTCCTCAAGACTCCTTGTTTCATTTATTAATGAGCTTGAAACAAGGTCAAGAACTATGCTCATCACCCTTGTTTTCAATTCTTAATGAGGTTGAGACAGGAAAAAACTATCCTCATTACTCGGTTCATTTTTTAATGAGGTTGACACAGGAACAAACTATCCTTGGTCATCTGTTCATGGGCCAGATGAGAACATGGCTCCCAAGAGGTCTTCACTAGATGGAAGAAATGCACTCTGGGAGGGACACATGTCATGAGGCACAAATGACAAATCAGGTTCCAATGCCCCTAGCACATGATGTACAAGACCATCTGCATGATCCTTAGCAGAGGCGGAGACGGAACGGGTAGCCACATAATTGACCTGTGGCAAGGAAGGTACATCTTGCGGATAAGAACCTATGGGAGATGATGGTTGCGCAGGAGGCACTGGGGGACTAAAGAATGATAATTGATCTATGGTTGCCATTCTTCCATCGTGTGGAAAACAGACCACACGAAAAAGTGAAGAAACGAGAGCTCCCATGGCATAAACATAGTCACGGCCAAGGAGAAGACTGAAATCTAAAGCACCTTGGACAACCATGACATCTATATAGACAGTTTTGCCCCCCAAAGTAACAGGAAACTTTGGGAGGATCCCTAAAGGTTGATAGGTTCCTCCGTCAAATTCCAACAGATTCTGTGTGATTGGCACAAGCTGTGGGGAGCCCAAAGCTTGCCAAGTAGTGGAAGGCATAAGATTGATAGATGCACCCTCATCCAAAACAGTGCCAGGTACTGCCTTATCATAGGCATGTACTGTAATCTGGAAAGGCACATAGGATGGAAGGCGAAATGCAGTCAAATGACTCTAGTCGAAGGAAACGACCGAACTACTTGGTGGGGGAATCGTATGATTGTTCCCCTGCTCTATCGGAACCGAAGAAGGACCCTCTTAATCAGCGGGGATAAGAGGTTCGTTTTCGGACTCAAGAGAATTTGACGAGACGAGAAGAACATGAACATGATGCTCTTCCGAAACAGAGTGATCAACAGGTGGTGAACCCAAGTTGACACTCTCTCTGACCAATGGTTGGTCTGGAATAAGCTTAGCACAGCTAGGTTCGGAAAGAGGAGGATGGACAAGAGAAGAATTTGAGTCATCTCTTTGCCAATGGGGAGAGGGTCTGAAGAGAGCCTCTGATAACCAACGGGAAGTTGGGGTGAAGAAGCTGTAAGACTTTCCAAAATGGCGGAAGATTTATCCATGAGCGGACAAAGGTAAAGAGGATGGTTGCCTTCACATAGCCTATAGGGGAATCGAATCTTCCCTTTCTTCTTATCACTGCCATTTGATAGGGTAGCATTGTCATGAGCTTCAGAGGATGATGAGGGATGAGCCAGATTGTGGGACCATACTTCTAAGATCCTAGTAATGCCAGGACAATCACGAAGAAGATGGTCACCTTACCCAATTTACAAGGAAACATAACCTTCTGCGGAGGAGCAGAAGGTGGTCTGACCTAAGATGTACTCGGAGCAATAGCTGCACAGGTGGCCTAGCGTTTATCAGACTTCTTCTTCTTCTTCTTCTTCATCTTCTTCTTCTTCTTAGCCTCCTGGTTTCTAGATGTGAAACTTTCACCAGGCGAAGGAGGAGAGGAGGAGGAAGAAATAGGGGAAGAAGGCGTAGGCTCAACCTTGGAATCATCGTGCCATGGTTCAGACGAAGAAGATGGTGGAACAGGAGTCATGACGCTCGGGACCACCGAGGTTGAAAACAACCACACGGGCAAACTGATGGTTAACCTAGGCAAAGACAATGTTGCCATATACGGAGCACCGACATTTCCAAATGAATGAAATGGACCAAGATTTCCATATGGGGGAAAAGCTTGGAAGGTAGACTCGGGGAATGTTGCCATCGGGAAAGAGCCTGAGAAACACTCTTATCACAACTAAGAACTTGAACTGTTACCAGGAATATTTTGTGGGCAGTAAATTCTATGACGCAGGAACAAAACTTGACCTTTTCATGTTTCAAGAGTTGAGAAAAGGACAAAAAGGTGACTCTATCTCTTTCGAGGTTTAATGAGCCTGAAAGGACAAGTGCTCAGATGGACCTTTTCTTTGAGGGAGTTCGAAATGGAACGAAAGTGACTACTCTAGAGAAATAGGCAAAAGGTTTACCAAACAACCCGTAAAACTGCATATACACCTTGGCAGTCATATGAAAACTCAAGACTTTCCATACAACAGTCAATCTTCCCGAATGCTGTGTTCGGTGCGTTATGGTTTGCAAGGCACCAAACACGACTTCGTAAGGATATAGGATGATAACCTAGTGGGGTCTCCCAACATATACTTGATGGTACATGGGAGCACAATTCTGTACTAGACTGCTATTGAGTCACAGAAGGAGGAATCACCCAACCTTGAGTGAGAACAATAGTGACTAGGTTTAACGACGCCGGAGCACGTCTCTAGCCTAGGCTTCTAAGTAATGAGTGTTTGAATGCGTTGTTAGGTTTATTCAGTTCATTTTAAAGTTGATCTTGAATTATGTTTCAGTTTCTAGACCTTACCATATGTATACAACAAAACCTAGGATGCAACTAGAATGAATGAAATATCCTTTTACTTCAATGAACACCTACCTACGGGAGGGTAGAGAGATCATTCTCAAACCAAGAAAACCAAGATAAGCAAATGCAATCACACAATGCATACACAATTCTTCAATACACTAATCTCACGATGCATCGGTACTACTAATGAGAGATTTAAAATTCACTTTCCAATTTCTTAAACATGAAAATTCGTAATGCAAATGTACTTTCACTTTCATATGCTAAATGAATGAAAACTTTTGATTTTCTTTTTTAAATTAAAAAGAAACAAACAAGCAAGTGTGGAAAAACCGACTGATCCAAACAATCGTGATCTATGTTTGGTAGTGAAAAGAAATCGAATCAATACCAAAAATTGGTTCAATAATTGTCATTAAAAATCAACCAGAAACTAGCAATGAGGAAGGCTCAATCAAACCAACAAGAAAGCTGCAAACGAACCTTGAGAAAACCAGCAACCAAGCCAATTGATTCAGAAAACTTGAAAGAACGAACTAGGTCACACAGGCAAAAAATGCAAGATTCATTCAACAAAGCCAAAGAAGGGGTGCCTTAACCATAAACAGTGAAAAACAAGCTACTGAGCAAGAGAAAAAAGCAAGGGATCAACAGAACTGATGAATTCAGGAGGTAGAATTGAAAAAATCAATTCTATAGGAATCGTCGCGAGGACAACACAAGCAACTAGCGTTGATCAGCAGTTAGCTGTAGCAACAGAGCAACGTCGTTGCAGAAGTACATGTCTTTCCCGCGATGTATCAATTTCAAGAGTCCTCGTGACTCTGCGACGTTATTCAGTGATGCACAAGACTTTACAAAAGAGTGAGCGCGATGTCAGCGCGATTGTTAAACTATGTTCCACGATGATGTTAAAAACAATGGCAAACGAACAAAAAACTCCCAAACAAAAGCCAGTCAATCCAACAGACAATAGATGGATTCCCCAGATCGATCTAGGTGACCCAAAAGACTGATAGTTAATCCCCAAAATTCAAGAGAGACCAAATCAACCTCAAAACAAGAGCAAAGAGAAAAACATAGCACAGACTCCCCAGTGGAGTCGCCAACTTGTGATGCAGGAAAGTGTTCCCTCTATGGATAGAGGCAACCCCTTTAGCCCTAGAGTGGGTCTAGTCACAACAAGGACAGATCAACAATATATTTCCTTAAACAGTCATAGTTGGAGGCCTACCTCAACCGGTGGTCGATGGAGTTCCATTGCACTGCTCCAGCTTTCACTTCCTTCTCCTCAATGAGTGATCAACCTGAAACAATGCACAACAAATACAACAAAGCATGTAACCGGAAAACAACAATGATCTATTTACTCACAAAGTCAAGAAGTCATGAGCTATCAAGTAAGTTACATACAAGACATAGGAAAATATCATTGATTGTATTAATAATGAAATAAGAGCAAGCTTACAACCAAAGTCTTGACGTTGCAAGCCTTTTCAGAGGAATCCAGCCAGCATGTTCTTCAAGCATTCACTCTTTGAAGATGGATCTCCAAACATACAAAGTCTCTCTCTCACTCATAAGTTTTAACACAAACTTAAGGGCACTTCACAACCTTCCACAAGCTATCAACAATCCCACACTTGTCACACCCACACCAGCTATCTATCAAACTCAAAAGCACTAACAGCACTGCTCAATCCAAGAATTTACCAACTAGCTGATCATAGTAGAGATGAGTGTTTAAATAGGAGAAGGAGTCTCCATGAAAGGTGGAAGAGAGAGCTTATCCCCAAGGAAGGTAGTACAATTGATGGTACCATACCAGGGAAGGAAGGGCGACACAAACTATGCCAACAACCAGGTCTGGAGTCATCTAGAAGGCCGACTGTTGGAACGAATTCGCCCAATCTGGATCATCGCGAGTGTATAACTGAGATTTAGCACTGACATCGCTAGTAGGTAATGTAGCCAGTCAGACCGTCGCTAAAGATAGCAAATAGCCTTGCGCCAGAGCATGAAATCAAATCGTCGTGGGAAACAGATGTACTTCTGCACTAGAAGCGCAGGTGGACTATTTATGACCACTGATCATCGCATATATTAAGTCCATTCTCGCGACGAGGAAGATAACTTAGTCAATTGGCAGCATAAGAGAGCATTTGTTCAGTATGAGCATGTTTTACTTGGACACATGACACAGTAGAAGGACTGGGAGTGAAGGCAGTGACAAATTACTGTGTAACAAATACCTTTCCAGACCATGTCATCACACCATTATATAAATATAGGCTCATGATCAAATATCCTCACTAAAACAACCCATGTTCTAATTAGCCTAAGTCATTCCGCGAGGTTCTCCTACAATAAAAATCTATCAAGTCTTTTAGCTATCCCATCCTCCAAAATCTTGCCATTCTTCCATGTAGGGATAAGAGGATCGGGAATGATATCCACAAGGTGATTTTACTAAAAGAGATCCTTAAAATAATTGCTGAGATTTGTAGCTTGGGAGGTACTCCAAACTCTAGGGTACAAGATTGTGGAGGAATTGGCACCAAAAAAGGGATTTGTGGGCTAGGTACCCAAGGTCGGGGTTTTGCACCCAAAGGAGTGGGCCCAAAACTAAGGAGAGCTTTGATCACTTTGAACTTGGAGATTATAGAGAACCCTTAGAGGAGAAAGGGGTTGCTTCAAGCACCAAAAGAGCCCTTTCCATTGTGGAGATATTAATTTTTATGTGTTTCATGTGGGTTTGTGGCACAAAATAAAAAATGGCCTAGACTCAGAAGGTGCCCTAAGGGATAGATGTTTCACACCCTAGAGAGACATATAAAAATAGAAGAGGAAGAGCCTCATTCTCACATCTTGAGAGCATTGAATCATTGGAGATACATAAGAAGTCTGAGGAATCCGCATTAAATGAGACCTAGCTAAAGTTGGGAAAGAGGATTGGTTTGTTCTTTCTTCTAACAAGTTGAAGAGTCAAGTAGGATGAGAAGGTTGTCGAGTTGTTTTAGGGAAACTATGGACTAATTTATACATGCGTGAGGCTATTTTTCCTTTATGGATGAGGGCAAAGATACACAAAAAACTTGCATGTAGGCCAAGCCCTATTTGGGTTCTGAATTATGGCTTAGAATAACTAGAAGGGAGATGAATGAGCCTAGAGTGACAACACATGTGATACAAGTCTTGTAGAAGGAGGAGCAAATGTTTTTGAGGTTTAGTTGTGGGTTGAATTGGTACCCTAACCAAGCTGAAAACTTCAGGTTTGTAGTTGCACAGGGTTGAGCTTGGAGGCAGAAGAAAGAGTCCTTAAGTTTAGAGGCATGTATTCTCCATAAATCTATTTTGTTACTAGTGGATGAGGTCCTATTTAGGACAATTTGTTTGGGAATCTGAAGGTTTGTTTAGAGGGAAATAGCAAGGTATCCTTGATGCCCTATATTTTCTTGTTAAGAAGGACTCCGATAGTTGTAAGAAGGGCAAAGAAAGTGAAGCCTAAGGGTTTGGATCTTAGAGGAATAAGGGTAGCCAAGTAGGTTTATGAATAGGCCCTAAGTTGACTGTTGGAGGACTTTTGACAATCGTAGAGGGAAACATCCATGTCCTAAGTTTGTATTCATTAGAGCAACATTTGGCAGCATAAGAGTTGTGAACAACTCATAGAAGACCCTATGTGATGATTCATTGATGGACTAATGATCAGATAGAGGGAAAATTATTGAGTTGTGTTCAGTGACCTAAAGGAGCAAAATTCATTGACAAAGGCAAGTTGGTGTTGTTGTGGATTGGGAGCAGAAGGACCATCTTGTGTTCAAGATACATGGACTGAAAGGGTTGTGGGACGCCACATTAACAAGTAGGTCAAGTGGTTTCTTGTTTAGGGTAGATTGAATGTCGAAGGACTGACACCAAATACTAGTTTGTACCATTATATCAATGATTGTATGAGGGCCATGGTCCTTGGTATAAGAGCCCTGTATAGTTGTATTATAGATTGATAATATACTGAAGTTGGGTTTGAAAAAGTTAAAAGTTGTCTATTTGTGCACTAGTTGATTTACTGCTGTGTTTATTCCACTGTGCAAAGTAGTTTATTGTGGCATTTGAGTTGGTTGTGCCAGAGATTCTAAGAACCTAACCTATATTCTCTAGTGTCATGGAAAAACAACAATAATCACTTAATGGATCAATTATACAGTGTGACCCCCACATCTCATCTGCAAACATCGTCATATTTAGGTCTCTTGCCATAATAAGTGACCCTATCTGTAGTAAACCAGAATCACCCATGCGGTTCCAAAAATCCTGTCTAGCTTCATATGGAGCATATACATTTAATATGTGAAAACGATTTCAATATCCATAAGTGAAACCATAAATAAGTACACTTGCAGCACATTTGAAGGCCACAAATTTCACAACCCTAGGATCTCATATTGTCAGTGAATCATCAGAAAGACCCTATGAATCTGTCGAGCATATAAACTAGCCTAGACACATTTTTTGTAAAAAAGGATCTTGCCTTTGTCCCCAGAGACACATACTATTGTAAAAGGATAATAGTAGACATATGTTCCTTAATCAAGTATCGAAGGGAATTTCATTTAGGGCCATTACCCAAACCCCTAATGTTTAAGGACAATATCATCATGGAACACTCTCCAATCCGAGTAAAATATCTCTAAGAATCTATGGTTTAGAGTCCCCATTAGGAGTGACATGCCTCTAGACCAAACCCTCTAGATAGTGAAATGTTTTACTAGAAGAATCAAGAGGCATAAGAGAACTTGGTTTGTGGCGACCTCGCCTTTTCTTTCTGATGGTGACGTTTTGGTGAAATTTAGGACTAACAATGGGATTGTCAACATGAGATATAATGGAATGTATGGGTAAAGGCTCCATCTCTAGCACTGAGATGTGCTACAGGAACTCTAGATCACTGACAATAGAGTTTGTAGGAGAGAGGTCCTCTGAATGTGGAGCAAAATGAGACCCCATAGATCCAAGAGCCATATTAAAAGGATCATGCATAACTGGAGCAGGAAGGCTAGAGTCATCCCCAGGTGTAGAAGCCCCTAAACCTGGTGGAAATGTCAAGCCATCTCCAAACCTAAGAATTGGAATCGACTTAAAAACAATCGAGACCCCAACATTTTTTGACTGAATAACTCGATTGCAGATAGGCGAAGTATACCCAAAATTCACATCAGAATACATTTCCACAAGAGTTGTAATATGAAAATCAAAATCATATTTTCCCATTATTGACTCTAGTTAATAACGATTACCACTTAGAAGATGGTTCCAAATAGAAGAACTATTTCATACAAATATATTGATCACATTGTGAATCTTTAGGCGTAAAGTGCTATAGTTGTAGGTAAAAATACAAGATCATATTGGTTACCATTTTAGTTCTATTTTTACACTTCGAGTTCTATATACAGCAAAGTGATTCTATGAAACTTTAATGTAGAAGGTCATCTAGGGCCCTAGGAATCCAATACGAGAGGGATTGTGATGTACAAATTCCTTGATGTGTCTTTTACTTCTTCTTTTTTAACAAAAACATTTAATAGTCCGTAGTAAACCCAACCTATCTTTTAAATCTACACAAAGCATGTTGAAGGCTACAAATACTCATAGCACATTAAAGACTATGGATTTGTATAATATAAAAGCCATATTTTCCTAAATGAAAAGAATACGAATGGGGTGAATGAGGATTGGAAAATGGAAAACTTAGAGAAATGACGATAAACCTAAATTGAGTCAAATTAGGTCAAGTTTTTCTCTCTATAGAGTAAAAATCAATTGTATGCCATAGTATTTATTATTATACCTCAATTACAACCCAAGTAGAATAAAATGAAACTTTGAAGGAAAAAGGTAAAAAAATTCCTAAAAATTCAAGAACCAATATTTCAAATGAAAACTTGAAAAAACTAAAAATTCTACGACAAATATTGAACCTTAAAAATTGGCGTTATCTAACCATGCTACGTTTTGGACTTTTTGGTCGAAATCTGATGTTTTTTTGGCCAAATATTATTTTTTGTTGTTTAAAATGGGTTTTGATTGCAATATATGAATTCAACACCTTGAAAAACCCCTAGGTCCCTCAAATTGTGGAGAGTTTACAACTCAAAATTGTGCTTCCAAGGAATCCCTGCTAGATTTTGGGCAAATTAGACTGAAATATATGTTGGAAAACCTCCAAAACGTAGAGCAAATAGGTTATGGCCTACAAATTCAACAACAATTATTTGAATATTTTCTTACCCATAAGGCATATACCAACAAAAAAAAACCAACAAAAAATTGAAAAATGATTTTAGTCCCAAAATAATTTGTTTTTTATCAACAAACCTTGAAACCCAACAAATATTTTAGAAAACATTTTTTAAAATTTATTATCTTGATAATTTTAAGCAGTGAGTAATGTCATTAAAACATCCACTTCCAAGTACCTTCAATTGAAAAAGACAAGAAATCCATCTTAAATATATCTCAAAACAAGAAACTTTTCTTTGTGTATCTCATAGCTTGGCCATGAACTTATCATTGAGAAGAATTTTCTTAAGTTTCACATTGAAATATACCATGTGTTTGCAACAATTTTTGTGCGAGGTTGCCATCTCATTAGCAATGCCAACCATTGTGTTCCAACTTAAATGTCTCATAAAATTTGTGAAGAAGAGTTATTGTTTGCCATAAGACCCATCTCTCTCAACTGATTAATAATCTTCTTGGCTCACCTAATATATGCTCCTTATAGAGATTGAAATATAGGTTACAACATTTGGGCACCAACCTTTATTCAGCATTTAGATGGTGCTCCCTTTTTATCTTTGAACAAACCGTGAATTAATACACCATTGCTAAAAGCATTGGTGATGATGCCATTGTCCAACAAAAACCTTTCGCAATGACCACATAAAGTTAACAGGGAGTTTGGACATGCTTCCTTTCTCTAACATTTCACCAAAATAACTTTATGGGCACCCGCATCCATGCATCCTTGTCAAACAATTGAAGAGAAAAATGTTGTTGGAAGAAGACATATCATTTGTTTATGGCAAAGAAGAATATTTTGAGTATCTTTGGTGTGTGAGGATGGAATGAATGTATTACAAGATGTTTTAATGTATTTCATTTTAGAATGTGAGGCTTTTAAAGACAACAAGAAAAATTATGCAAATATGCTAGCAGCTAGCTCTTGGAATAATCTATTTAGTGAGGGGTTTGTCGAGAAGTTGGGAACATTTATTTTGAAGTTTCACAGAAAAAGGGTCGAATACATCAAGCAAATGAAGAAACAATCTATCCCATAGGCTATCTTTAGTCTCATAGACGTTAAAAATAATTTTTTCCTGTCTTTCTTTCTTTCTTATACATGTTTAAAAAAACTCATACTTTAGAAAAATGGTAATCCCACTATAAATATATGTTGTACGATATTTTGTAAAATGGTGTATATATATAAATAAATAACTGCTTTCATTTAAAAAACACGTAACCTAAATAAAATTTATTTAATTTTCATGAATAAAAAATATCATGTGATATCTAAAAATCACTCATAATGATTGATTTGTTATAAGTTAAGTATGCTCGTTACTCAACCTTACCATTTTCCTTCACGTTGTAAGAGTAATATTTTCTTTGATTAATAGTGTTCAAGAAGAATACTTTTTTTCACATACATTTCTAAAAAAATGTCAAATGAATAAATGATATGGGTTCAATATATCTAACTTGGAATTGTTAAAAGTTACCGTATCACATTGTTTAAGAGAATTGGCACCCCATAACATTTAACCTTCAATATATGATGATTCTTGTAGTAATGGATGTAGTTAAAAAGAAATAATGCTTTTTACTAACAAATGATTATTAACAAATGCTTCTACTAATGTGAGTATGCTGGCAATATATCTTTGAGTATGCTCGCAATATATCTTTCTTTTTTGGTTTTGTTTGTTTGTTTCATTTATATTTAAAAAAATTAATGTTTTGAATGGTTTATATTGTAATTTTAATGATTTTTGTGTTAGAGTAGTTCAAGTAAATTTGATTTGGTCATAGAGTTAATTCGCTATTGGTAGTTTTTAAGTTCCAATTTTTGATAGTCCATTGGTTTTCCCATGGTAGTCTTATGTAATGTAGCTTATTTAAAGGCATGAAGACACCATTATAATTCATCTTTGGGCAAAGAATAGTAGATTTAGTATTCAACTAGTTTTCCTACAAGAGTTTCCAAGTTAAAATATGGTGCCCATGTGTTGTTAATTGTTTATGTGTTATTATTGTTTTTTCTTGTATTCTTATTTTATTAACACTGGTATCGAAACCATAAGTCAAAGATTAACAAGCAAGCTAGAGATGTGGTGAAAGTTTCAAAGGATATCTAGAAAGTTGTTTCGAAAACGTATGCAGTAGATCTAGATCAAGGCAATGAAATAATTTTTGTTGGATAGAGTGTTGGCTAGAGTGGAGGAGAGCATTACTTATGTAAGGGTTTGTGAAGGTTCAATTGTTGTGGCAAAGGATAAAGATTCCCATGAAAGACTATGTGTATTTAGCGAGTGTAAATGGTGTTGGAAGGTCAGGTTAAGGTATGGATTGACACAAGTTGGAGATTTAGTGCAAGATAGGTTACATAGTTGCATGGATGAGAAAAGGAGATGTAGACAATAGTGTTAAGGTTTGGTGAAGGCGCCCATAGGTTATGGATAGTTGTAGTAGTGTGTGAACACCCTAACGATTTTTTGACCCAAGTTGTAAAGCCTACTTTTGGGCGGGTTGTATTCCCCAATGTTTTTATAAGACCAATTGTTCAAGCATACATGTATCAAATTAGTACATGATGTCTCAAGTTTGGGAACAAACCACTTGCATAGGTACAAAGGTATAATATATGCACTTAAGGTTAGTTTGTTGTAAGACCTACTATTTAGGGATACACGTTGGAGTGCAGTGGCACATGGAATTATATATAATCAAGTTGTGGAATGGACCACTTGAATAGGTATGAGAGTGGAAAGTATATTGATATGCTAGCTTGGGGGAGGGGGGGAATGTTAGATCTCAATATGTGAGATTATTGATGAACCATGCATGAGAAAAAAATATCCTAGAAAATTGGTGGATACAGTGGTTGGTTGCCCATGTATTCCAATGGATTGTAACTTTTTTATATGGACTTCAACAAAGTGATCAAGTCTAGGTTAATCTATGTGAGACAAGCTTAAGAGGGAGAATTATCAGGGTAGTTTGGTGTAAACTTGACTTGGTCATAGAGTCAATTTATTGTTGGTAGTTTTTGGGCTCCAGGTTTTGATAATATATGGTATTCTTATGCCATGTAGCCTATTTAAAAGCATGAAGGCTCCATTGTTACTGCCTTTTGGGCCAATTATAGTAGATCTATGTTTTCTTGCAACAATTTTCATAATAAAAATATCATGTCCATGCTTTATTGTTACTATGTGTATTCTCTCTAATTTTACTAAAATTTTGTGGATTTTATAACATCATGTACACTATTACCATGACATAAGTTTACAGATATTGAGATTGTAAATTTGTATATCATATTTTTACATAAAAAAGAAATTAATTTAACTAACAATCCTATTAGAAAACCTATCCAAATGAATGATGTTATAATGATCATTTATGCCAATCTCATGACCATTTATCACATTGCCTCCTACGTGGAGATAACCTAGAAAAAAAGATTTAAACCTATTGAAATTTAATATAGATATTTGTGTATACAACATGTACTATAGTGTATCATAATGGTCTCATTCTTGAAATATTTAATCAACATGCCACTACACATTTGACGTCTTTCAACTCCAACTATTTATCTTGTAGTCGAGTCCATCCACCCCAATGGGTGATTTCATGCTTCCTACATCATATGACATATGCCTCCATAAGTTCCATAATTAAGGAAATGTAATAATTTTAAATCATACCTAATTAGCAGTTCGTTCATGAAGTGAACTTGGAATTCTCCTTTAATTCCTATTACAACATAATTAGGTTAGATCATAACCCAAACATCATAAATCAAATCATTGAATTTAGATTCAGAAAACAAAATCTCAAAGTCATGAAATATTGATATGTATCTTGGTTTTCTTCTTTGTTGTTTTCTTTACATACACTTAATCGATAAAAAACTGGGTAAGCACCTCATGGCTTCTCTTCACTTTGACCACATACACACACCAGATTAGTTTCCTATAGGCATGAATCCAGTTCCTTCTCTTCACTTTGACCACGTACATACACTGGATTGGTTTCCCATCGGAAAGCATCATGTGGCTTCTCTTCACTTTGACCACATACACACACCAGATTGGTTTCTTGTCAACAAGCATCCAATGTATTCTCTTCTCTTCTCTTTGATTTAAAATTTATTAAGTGACTCATCGGCCTCAAGATGAGAAATTAATCCCAATTTCAATCCAGCGATTATGGGCACTACCAACCAGGTAGTATTTTGTCTACGAGAATATAGGTGTTTTTCACAGTTGTGTAGGCCCGTGCAGTACCATACTTTCCTATGTGTTTCACTACACGTTATAAGGCCCCAGACAATCCCAAACATGTCTAAACACTTTTGTACATGCACAATAAACAGGCCCAGACAGTCTCATACATGCTTCTCCTAAATGCACAAAAACAACACACAGGTCCAAACAGTGTCATACCTTCCTAACATGAACACATAAACACAACACATAGTTCCAAATAGTCCCATACTTTCCTAACCTGAACACATTTCACATCACACACTTATACACATGGTATGACATAGTGCATGTAACACAACTCTACCACACTCCCATGCAAAACACATGCACATGTACAAAAAAATCACATATACACATAACATATCACATTACACAATATCACAATAATCTAGAGACCACCTTGTCTCTCATGACATATCACCATGTCACAATTAATCCAAAGACCACCTTGTCTCCATGCATGTGAACCAGGCCATATTGCCTCATTTGTTTTTCCCATGTTCTTAAACTTGACATGGGCATGATGTAAGAGATATGTTCACATGATTATAATTTAGCATAATTCTCCTTTCTACCCAATAAATTCCTCATCACAATGGGAATTATTTTAGTGTCATCCATATCCTTGAATTTATTTTTTTTAAGCAGTCATCCTTTCATTTGAATGACCTCTGACAACCCTGTTAAAAACAATGGCATTTTCATAAATATGAACATATACATCAATCGACATGAGCATGTATGGCACGTACCACCATCCACCATCATAATCATGGTCTCATCATACCAATATCCATCAACATAATCACATATGCAATATACAAGCATCCCTCTACATAATCAGGCATGCAAGATATTAGTAGCCATCAACATAATCATGTATGCAACATATAAGCACATGTAA
This sequence comes from Pinus tabuliformis, assembly GCA_031772625.1. Taxonomy (NCBI): domain Eukaryota; kingdom Viridiplantae; phylum Streptophyta; class Pinopsida; order Pinales; family Pinaceae; genus Pinus; species Pinus tabuliformis. Next base: position 869,716,580 of record CM062806.1, on the reverse strand, counting down.
AAATATAATCAAGGGTTACGAGGACTCCCTTCTTTGTAGTTTCATGGCTACATATGTTTTGTTCCATTATTCTCATGGACCCAACTAACCCATTAAGCTATTACATTACTTAATCATTGTTATAGCACAATTTACCACTCTTGGTAGATATGATGCTCTGGTTATGGCATAGGGCAACCCTTCCTTCCAGACTTGGTCCAAAATCTAAAAACAATGTTTCACACCCTATACGCTACTTTGTGTTGGGCGCAGGATACCCCAAGGGAAGTTTTGGGGCTTAAAGGCCAGATTTTGACTAAATCCGATGTAAAGACTCCACGTTTTGTGGGCGCGGAGCGAGAGCTTGTAAATGAGTCATAGGGTTGTCCTCCCTCATTTTTGTAATGTAATGTCAGCTTTAGAGATCTACATATGGTTTGCGGACCATGGGATTGTATAAAAATAGCAAGGCTCTAAGTTGTAAAGAGAAGAGAATGATGATGGAATAGAGGGATAGCGGAAGATCTAAGTGTAGAGTCAAGTCTTCGGGCCGTAGAGTAGGAGAAGGCTCTGTAGCTGAGTGTGCAGAGGTCTAGTAGTCCACAACTAAGTGCGCGGACCTCTGCAGCTGAGTGCCCAGGGTAGGTTGAGTCTGTAACCGATTGAAGCATTAATAAAGATAAGTTTTATACCATTCCTATGTATTTAATTACTGTTTTTTGTATTGAATGTATTGGGTATAAATTATGTTTCTTCTATTTATATGATGCGCAAACATATATGATTGTGTTGATTAAGTGAACATAAGATAAAGTATTTGTTTACGCGAAGTTAACTAACATTTATAAGGATATAAGTAAGATATGTGGTGTAACTTGGGGAAATAGCACATATCGATGCCTTAGCAATGCGAAAGCACCTCAGCCCTTGGTTAGGGCTGCGCGAAGGCGATTATAACAGATTGTGAAGGCCTCATAGGTCAGGGCATTGTATAAAGTAACCTGCATGAAGGTATTCATAGTTGGACTAAATTGACCCCTCAGACATCTCAAGGGTGAGGAAACTTAGTTCCAGCATCCCCCCATACTGCTTCGGGTGAGACCTCAATCCACGCTCCGCGGGATGTTGCCAAAAAGGCCAATAGTGTAGGGATTTGTTTCGCTAATTAACTCTAAACCTGGGCCAGGCCCCCTCAAGCTAACAAATGGTTCCGTTTCTGGGACTGGAATCTACATAGAGATGTCTAATGTCATATCGTTGGAATCCAACTAAGAAGGAAATTGAAGGTTGGTTGGATAGGAGAATTCATGAGTTCGCAGCGCAAGAGAACAGGAATCCGCAAATGACAAAAGAAGAGTAGTCAGACTACTACCTGTACACAGAGAGCCATGAAATCTTTTTCGCATCTTTCCCTACTGAGCTGTATGAGTGGATCGCAAAGCTAGGAGATAGCCAAGGAAGGTGGAAACTCAACAATCCTATTGTCTGGACCCCAAAGTTGGTGTGCAGATTGGAAGCATTAGAGGATAAGATTGCGCATGTTGTTGTTCACTGGCTTGATCAGATTATAGGAGGATTCATTACTGAGTTCGCGGTAGATACTTCAATCAGCTATAGAGAGGTAGAGTGATGCTTTATCAAAGGACCGCGAGGTAAGCATGTAAAGTCTATGAATACTTGGATTAAAATTTTATTGTGTGAAAAGAGGGTTATGCAATTACCTTGATGTTCAGAGCTACAGGAAGTGGAAAAAACTACAAAAATGAAGGAAGTAAGGGACTAGAGAATAGCCCTTTGATTTCACCTCCACGAGGGGATGAGGAAGAACTCGCGAAGGTCTCTCTGCAAAGTGAAATCCATTTGATAAGGCAGAGGATTCCACACATACCACCCCCACCCACACTGCCACCAACTTCATCGCCTTCACCTCCATCTTCACACATACCACCTCTGCCACCACCGCGAGTCAATATAGAAAGCACGATAAAGTTTCCTATGTTCAAGGGAGTATGAAATGAGGATCCGGACCAGTTTTAGTTTGTGATAAGAGCCATATGGCAAGCACAAGGAGTTACAAATGACAATATAAAGAAAACGACACTAGTTAGTGTCCTGCAGGACCGCACTCTGTCCTGGTATATTAAGCATTCTAATGACAATCTGAATGTGGGAATCGCGGATATCTAAATTGAGCTAAACAGGGAATTTAGCAGGCTAAAGTTAGGGGGGCAGTCGATCATTGGATTCAAAGATATCACAATGTTACCAGGCGAGACTCATTGGGAGCTGGATCAGAGTCTGAACTACACGATTCACAAAGCTAATATGAATCTGACAGATGTACAACAACGCGAATGGTTTGTAGCATCGCTAACGCCACATCTGAGGAGAATGTTATCGCAGTAGAAGTTAACGACTCAGGTAGAGGCCTTATAGATCACGATGAGACTTCATGAGACCTCGATGCAGGATCCTAACTTAAGAGTTCAACAGATCCATGTGCAGTTGACAAACTTATGCCTTGAGATGTAGAGTCTGAAACAGGACAAGGCAACTCGACTAGAAGTGCACAAAGAAGTGTGGTGTGTAAAATGCAAGGGTTAGGTTCATGATAAGAACCACTGCCCGGTGTTCACGAATTACCTCACGAGAGGAGGACTGATGTCGTTAAGACCAGAGGTACAAGCAGGACTTAGCGTAGTGCCTATTTTTGTGGTGCGCAATTTGTCAAATAGGAGGGAAACACGCTACAAACAACTGCCATTTGTTATCGAAGTATACAAAAAATTCACAACAATTGTTCTGTAACTTTTGTAGATCAGTGGGACACGATGAGAGCACTTGTAGAAGCTATGGGTTAATGATGGATAGAACTCCCACCTACAGGGTTCAGGCTGGAACGCGACCCCTAGACCCAAATACAGGAGTGGCGCAAACAAGATTTCAGGGGCACAGACAAGGCCGAGGTGGAGGAGGACCTGGAAAAGGTTGTAGACAGCTGATATGCTACAATTTTGGAGGGCCAAGATACTATGCCCATGATTGTATTAAACCAACACGTTCATCATGTCTGTATTGTACCTTGTTTGATCATGAGACAAAAGATTGTCCTACGCTGATAGCTAGGATATGTGACAAGGGAGCGCTATTGCCTCCCCTGACTTAGAACTTGCAGATGATGAGATCTGAGCTACGCGAGGAAGATCCAAATGTAAAAATTGTGCTCCGAAGTGGAATTGCGACGAGAGATGATAAAGGCAAACAGCCTGAAGATAGTACTTGGGTTCATAAGGCTCTGACAAAAGAAGTAGAGTTTGATTTGGAGCACGCTAAGGAAACCTTCATGGAAGCTACGAAGAGCTTCGCTGATGCCTCCACTTTAGGAAGAAAAGATAGACTGAAGCCAGAAATGGACTCATCTATGCTTAAGATGTTCTTGGAAACATGCATGAAGCTACTGCATGATAGTAAGGTTGTAAAGGGACTACAGGAACTCATTAATAGATGCGCTGGGACCACGCTAGAAGAACCGCGCATAGTCCAGAAGATTGGAAATCATACGACAAGGATGGGAAGATAAATGAGGTTAACTACTTAGATTGGAGAATATGAGATGGACCAAGTAATTCTGGATTTAGGATCGGATGCGAACGTTCTACCGAAACATGGGAGCACATGGGGAGGCCTACGCTGTAATGGTCTCTTATTCAGCTGTGAATGGTGAACCAGCAGAAGATAATACCTATGGGGAGATTGTAGGGAATCACTGTGGATATTGAGGGAGTGAGCGCGCTAGTAGACTTTGAAGTAATATAGATTATTGATGACAACAATCCCTACCTTGCGCTCTTAGGAATTGATCGGGTCACTGACATGAACGGGGTGATTAATATGAAGAAGCACAAGATGATTTTTGAGAAGAAGTCTCTGCGCATAGTTATACCCTTGGACCCTACTGAAGGATCACACTATACAGAGCCGATGCACAACTATGAAAGTGACGATGATTTGGACTGCATCTACAAAATAACTGTGTGAGAGCAAGATTGGGTAAATCCCACCGCGGATGGACGGATCTCATGGGAGTGTGAAAGCTCCTGTACGTCGGATTCTGATGAGGAGATAAAGCTATGGCAGAACTGGTTACACGAGGTAACCACGCTGAACTGTAATATGATGACAAGATCATTGCATTGTGTATCGACGGAAGTAAGGGATCTGCCTACTTATGATGGGTTAAATGAGGTAGATACTTTCCTAGATAAGTTTGAAAGGGAGGTGCCAGAAAAGCAATGTTTCCAGACCATGAATTGGGTACTGCGTACTACGCCTGCAAGGTGGTGGAGTATGAAAAATGGAGCTTTAAGGACTAGTACGAATGTAGAAGAATGATGTGCACACGGATTGGGAAGCCTAGAGTGCGATTGATAGATAAATGCAATGGGAAGGATAAACCGCACACATATCTAGCCAGGTGGATGTTGACATATGGAAAACAGCCTACACAGATACACATGAACTCTGCACTGAAAGGTATGGTCAATAAACTTGTGTTGGGGGGGCAGATGTGTAGTTGGCTCTTAAGGTTGGACAAACAGTATGTGGTAAGAACAATCCCGCAGAATGTTATCCACGTGGAAGAATTTGACAAGGTATGAAACATGTAGCGAAGTGGTTGGGACCTGCGCGTACTTGGACAGACACCTTTTCAGTTTCTCGATAGAATAGTGGCTGTAATTCCTATGAAGTCTATCAAGTCTAGTCTGCGCATAGTGGTGCTTGTAGAGGTAACGAACCAAGGAGCCCTAGAAGAAAGGCTCGTGCCGTTAGAAGAGCACAAAGATGTTAGGAAATTATATATTACAAACCAATGGAACACATAAAATATTGTAGAAATATAAACACAGAAAACACATAAAATAAGAGAGACACAGATATACGTGGTTCACCCAGTTTGGGCTACATCCACGAGGAAACAACCAATCCTTCCTTTTATATTATCCAACAAATTGAAGAGATACAACCTACAACAGATTTACTGTAACTCCCTCTTCGCTCTCAATCTCCTCTCTCTTTCTCACTCAGAATACAGATATACATAGACGCAATACAATTCCCTCATATATAGTGAGGGGTTGATTTCTAGTGAAAAAAACCCTAAATTAAACATAACTTCTACCATCAAATATCCGCCTAATGAACGACCCAGATTGACTATGAAATTACAACATTTTACAAGGCAATTTTACATCTATTCTTAGCTTCGGGGGCGCTGCCCCTGATCCCCCCACCAGGGGGGGATCCCAAAGGTCGCAGCCGCCCCCCCTGGACCCCCCCCTGCAGTGAATATTTTATGGGCGACATTGCTGCCCCATTTCGAACTGGGGTCTAATGTAGCAATACCTTTGAATATAGAAGATAATCAGGCTCCACACCCAACAATCTCCCACTTGGAGATTGATTATAGCAACTCCACCGCTACTTCATTTGTTGGAAAATGACTCCACTTTGGACCTGGTTGTTTCTCATCTTCTTCATCATACTTGAAGACCAATTGAAACTGGGAAGATTCTCAGTTTCTCCCTGGTTACAACTTTTGTTAATATATTTGTAGGATTCTGGCTAATGTGTATCTTTTCCAGCTTCAACTGTCCATCTTCCAACGCTGACCGTATGAAATGGTACTTGAGTTGTATATGTTTATTCTTGGAATGGAATGTAGAGTTCTTTGCAAGATGTATGGCACTCTAGTTGTCACTGTATAACTTGCCCAACTCCTGCTTCTTACCCAATTCATCGATGAACCTTTGTAACCAAATCATTTCTTTACTAGCCTCTGTAGCAACAACATACTCTGCTTCTGTTGTTGAGAGTGCAATAACACTTTGTAGTTTTGAAACCCAGATGATAGTTGTTCCACCTACAGTAAACACATACCCCGTTGTGCTCCTCCTATTATCTCTATCACCCACCATATCTGCATCAACATATCCCTATAGATCAATGTTTGAACCACCAAAGCATAATTCTTGATTTTTGGTACCTCTCAAATACCTGAGAATCCACTTCACCACCATCCAATGTTCTTTTCCTGGATTTTTCATGTACCTTCTTACAACTCCCACTACATGTGCAATATCAAGCCTTGTGCAGACCATTGCATACATTAAGTTTCCAACTACTGATGCATATGGAACTTTAGACATATGAGCCATTTCTTCCTGAGTCTTGGGACACTCCTCCTTACTTAATTTGAAATGGCTAGCCAAAGGTATACTAACTGGTTTTTCATTCTCCATTTTAAACCTTTTCAACACATTTTCTATGTACTCACTTTGAGACAATGTTGATTTGCGATTCTTCCTGTCTCTAGTTATTCTCATACCAAGGATTTGTTTTGCAGCATCCAAATCCTTCATTGCAAATGAATTTGCCAATTTTCTTTTGAGCACATTTATTTCCTGCATGTTAGAACCTACAACAAGCATGTCATCTACATACAATAAAAATATAATATAGCTGCCATCATGTTGCCTTTTGAGATAAACACAATGATCAGAGTGACATTTAGTATAACCTTGTTCAGACAATAACTTGTCAAATTTTAGATACCACTGCCTTGGAGTCTGTTTTAAGCCATACAAGCTCTTCTTCAACATGCACACTAGTTTCTCCTTCCCTTTTACCTCATATCCTTGTGGCCGCTGCATATATATCTCTTCCTCCAAATCCCCATGGAGAAAGGTTGTCTTTACATCTAACTGCTCAAGATGAAAATATTCAGCTGCTACTAGACTTAAAATAGTTTTGATTGAAGTCATTTTAACAACAGGAGAAAATATCTCATCAAAGTCTATACCCTTTTTCTGTGCAAACCCTTTCACCACAAGTCTAGCTTTATACCTTTTTCTACCTCCATCTTCCTCCTTCAACTTGTAAACCCATTTATTCTGCAATGTTGTTTTACTTGCAGGCAACTTGACTAAGTCCCAAGTCCGGTTATGTGCTGAGGAGTCCATCTCTTCTTTCATGGCTTGCTCTCACTTCTTCTTGGTTTCTACCTGTACTGCTTCTTCATAACGTTCTTGTTCACTAGAATCAATCAACAATACATAATATAATGAAGGAGAGTATCATTTAGGGGGTCTACTTGATAGATCTTCTAACACCACTTTCAGGTGTTTGAGGTGCTTTTTGATGTTGTGGTTGTTGTTCTGGTTGTTGATCATTATGATTTTCAAGCACCATCACTTTTTCTGTGATCTCATCAAGCACTGTGTATTCTTTGTTTTCTTTTTCCTGTTTCTTTTCTTGCATCTGACCCTTATGCAAAACCTTTTCATTGAATATGAAATCTCTGCTCCTAATGATTTTGTATTTCTCATAATCATAAAAGCGATAACCAAAATCATTAACACCATATCCAATAAAGGTACATTTCTTTGATTTTTCCTCAAGCTTTGTTCTATTTTCTTTATTAATTTGGACAAAGACTTCACAACCAAAAGTCTTTAAAAAGGAGTAGTTTACCTTTTTACCTGTCGATGCCTCCTCTGGAATACCACCATCCAAGGAACTTGAAGGCCCTCTGTTTATTACATAAACAATAGTATCTATAGCATCCACCCAAAATTGTAAAGGCAATCCTGCATGCAATCTCATGCACCTTGCACACTCCATGATTGTCTTGTTCATCCTTTCTGACACACCATTTTATTGTGGTGTTCCTGGAACTGTCTTCTCTCTACGAATTCCATTCTCTGAACAGTACCTATCAAAATCTTTGCTGTAATATTCACCTCCATTGTCTGATATGAGACACTTCAACCTTTTTCCTGTCTCATTTTCAACCAAAGTTTTCCATTTCTTGAAAGTATCAAATACATCAGATTTATTTCGAATATAATAAATCCAGGTTTTTCTGGTTGCATCATTGTCTAATCAATTTAGTGTCCTAAATTGCTCTACATAAATTATCAATCCGGGTATCGTAAACTGATGAAGTGTAGTGCACTATATGTGCTTAGTTGACCTTTTTCTTACTTTGTTGTTTTATAGTTTATGTTTTTTTTGGGGGTTTTGTTTCTTATGCTTGAGGAAATTAATCTAAGAAAGAAAAGTTATGCTTCTAGATGAAAATCTCTAAATGTTAATGGTCAACTAAATCTAATGACTTTTAATGTTAAAATCTAATTTCTAAAGAAGGGAGAAAAGGAAATGAACATTAGATAAAAAAAAATCAAAACTTTGAATAGTTAGATTAATCTAAGCCGGAAAATTGTCTATGAAATGAAAGCAAAAATGATAACAACTAAATGAAGTGTTTTATCACTCCACTATACAATTTTGGGAGAACTACCTCCTTGTGATAGCATTTGGAGGGATCCAATACTTCATTGTTCTAAAACTAAAAATGAAATTGCAACAAACTTCAATGAAAGACTAAAACTAAAAGTGAAATTGCAAGAAACTTAAATGAAAGACTAAAACTGAAAGTGAAATTGCAACTAATCTACTATAACAGCTAAATGAAGTGTTTTATCACTCCACTATACAATTTTGGGAGAACTACCTCCTTGTAATAGCATTTGGAGGGATTCAATACTTCATTGTTCTAAAATTGAAAATGAAATTGCAACAAAATTAAATACAAAACATGTAAAGGAAAACTAATCTACTGTGTGCTCTAATGCTCCAAGCACCAATTTGAAAATACTTTCTTTGACTATTTTGCTAAGCATAGATTACACAGTTAGATAAATCTACAATCAACCGGTTGAACACACTTGCATGAATTAAACTTGCATTAATGGAAAATCTAAACTATTAAGCTTGAAAACAATAAAATGACATACTTGAATGAAATCAAACCAAAACTACAAAACAAAATCAATTCTACCTTACATTCTAATATGCTCCATGACATCTACTTCACATCTCCTTCCATATTGGGAACTTCAAAGCTTTATTCAAATTCTTCAAAATTACAAAGTACAACAAGTTGAGCTAACAAAGTTTACAAAGCTCTCCAAAGCTACTAAATGAAGGAGAGAGATCTCTTACTTATACAAAAAGATGAGAAGTCATCTCATTAATGAGAGACCATGAATCTCTCCCTATACCTTTAGAGTTATAATCAAAATAGGAAATGATAAGACGCATGTCTTCTTAGAGTTTCAATACAAATAGGAAATGTGACACATATCCTCATGATCCCATGATCCCATGATCCTCCCCACTGAAATTCGAATTTGGCCTTAGGATGCCAAATAAAGGTCTTCTAGAAGCTTCGTTTTGACCTACACATGTCAACAATTTCATCCCACTTGTTAGGTATAAGCATATGCACATTATTTTCTAATTTTTAACCACAAATTCACTTAAAAATGTTAAGAATTAATAAATTTTGGAAAAACATAAATGTGACCCAATGATAATGAAAGTGAGATGAATGTAGTGACATGGTAGTGAAATGAAGGTGAAATAATGGACATGATAGTGAAAGTGTAATGGAAGTGAATGACAATTTCAAGACCCAACAATCATCAATAAAAGTAAAATAATAACGAGAGCCACCAAGAGATGATACTTGAGCAGGTCCCCATATATCTGTATGCACAAGCTCTAATTTTTCACTCTTCTTTTCTTTCCCAACTCTAAGAAATCTGACTCTCTTTTGTTTTCCATAAACACAATTCTCATAGAATTTTAAATCAACATGCTTCAAACCTGGCAACAAATTTCTTGAGTGAAGAATCTGCTTCCCATTCTCACTCATGTCCCCGAGCCTATGATGCCACAATTCCATATCTTTTCCTGTAGAAGTTAAAGCATTAACAGAATTAGAAATACCATTGCATAAATACAATGTACCAACCTTTCCTCCTTTGCTAGTACCAAGGATCCTTTAGTGACCTTCTAGGTTTTATCTATGAAAGTAGTTACGCAACCTTCACCTCCCAACTACCATGTTGAAATCATATTTTTCTTTAGATCTAGAACATGCCTTACCTCCTTTAATAGCCACTGATTTCCATTTTGTTGTTTTATGAAAATTGTACCAATTCCAAAGATTTTACAGGGTTTATCATCACCCAATCGAACCTGCCCAAAATCTCCTTGAACATAATCATAAAAATGTTTCCTATCAGGTGTGGCATGGAATGAGGCCCCTGAATCTACCACCCACGCATCAATAATATTTTATAATGAAAGAATCAAAGCATCTTGCAACACATCATCTGTTACATTCACTTCATGATTAGTTTCTTGTTGCGTGTCTCCTTCTTTTCCATTTCAAGACTTGTAATCTTTCTTTAGGTGTCCTTTCTTCCCACATTTCCAGCACACTATCCCCGATCTGGACTTGGATCTACCTTTTCTTGACTTACTGCGATATCCAGGGCTCTTTCCTCTTTCCATTTTTCTTCCCCTAATATCTGTAGTCAAAGCATTACCTAACGTCTTATCGGAGCTTTTCCATCACATTTCCTCACTAAGGATTGCATCGACAACATCATCAAACTTTAAAGTACTAGATCCAGAGACAAAGTTACTAATGGCCATAACTAAACCATTCCAACTTTCTGGCAATGAGCACAGAAATAACAGAGCCCTAACTTCATCATAAAAATTTACCTCTACAAAACTTAACTGACTGGTAACTGTATTAAATTCATTTAAATGATCAACAACAGATCCACCTTCTGACATCTTCATATTAAATAAACGCTTCATAAGAAATACCTTATTTGAGGCTAAGGTTTTTTCATATAGTTTGGCCAATGTCGACATCAAACCCTCTGTTTTCGTTTCCTTTGAATTATTAAACGCTACTGATGCCGCTAGGCACAACCGTATTGTTCCAAGTGGTTTTCTGTCGAGAATATCCCATTCTGTGTCTATCATACTCGTCGGCTTCTTTGTCTTTCCACTCAATGGTTGGTACAGATCTCTCTGATACAGATAATCTTCCATCTGCATCTTCCACAGCTGGTAGTTTTGCCTGTTGAATTTTTCGACCCTAAACCTACCATCTTCCGCCATTGCTCCCACTCGAGCCAGGAACCCTTCTCTCCTGCGAGTTTATTAACCAACTAGACCTTCGGCTTTGATACCAGTTGTTAGGAAATTATATATTATGGAGCAATGGAGCACATAAAATATTGCAGAAATATAAACTCAGAAAATGCATAAAACAAGAGAGACACAGATATACGTGGTTCACCCAGTTTGGGTTATGTCCAAGGAGAAACAGCCAATCCTTCCTTTTATATTATCTAACAAATTGAAGAGATACAACCTACAACAGATCCGTTGTAACTCCCTCTTTGCTCTCAATCTCCTCTCTCTTCGTCACTTAGAATACATATATACATAGATGCAATAAAATTCCCTCATATATAGCGAGCGGTTGCCTTCTAGGGAAAAAAACCCTAAATTAAACATAACTTCTACTGTCAAATCTCCACCAAATGAATGACTCAGATTGACTACGAAATTACAACATTTTACAAGGAAATTTTACTTCTATTATTAGCTTCAGGGGTGTTGCCCCGAGCCCCCCGCCAGGGGGGGCTCCCAAAGGTTGCAGCCACCCCCCCGAACCCCCCTGCAGCGAATATTTTATGGGTGGCATTGCCGCCCCATTACGAACTGGGGTCCAATGTGGCGATACTTTTGAATATAGAAGATAATCAGACTCCACACCCAACAAAAGACGAACAGTTGGGACTCGATGAGGAGATCCAACAGGGTGATCTTAGGCTCCAAGAACTCATGAATGAAAGAGTTCGGTTGAGGGAGAAAAGCACCATGGAAGAAGTGGAAGTAAAGAAGCTTGAGGAAGGAATAAAGAAGGACTTTCTTGATAGAAATACTGTAGTGATAAAGCTAGATGAGCTCGATTACATTGACAGACTTGAGGACCACCACCGAAAGTTTCTTAGTTTGATGCATGGGATGGGACCATATGCTATTAAGGAAATCACAGAGGGTGGCGCGGTACAGTTGGAAAAGTTAATTATCGAACTCTTCCCAGGAAAGGTAAACGGTAGTTGGTTGAGCCGTATAAAAGTGGTTTGGCCACCTGACTAGCCGCGGGAAGCACAATCTTAGTGCTCCAGGTAGTTGAAAGGAGGCGTGGGACTATAAACTACTCTGCCCAGGAGCTGCGTGATGTCAGGAATACGTGAGGGAGCGAAGTGTCACAAGGTCCGCAACAGCACAAGAGTAACTGCGCTGCCACATGGGTCAGCGAGGAAGTGACCATTGCAGTCATTATTCATGATGTGATAATTGGGTTGAGACCAAATGGAGTGGGCGGCAGGCATTTAAGGCAAAATTTATGGGCTACATTTGAGAAAATCTGCTACCAAGGGAGCATTAATGGATCGGATTTGGGGGGAACGGTCGAATTTGAATTCAAAAGGCATTATAATTTGCAAAGGGATGCCCAAAAAAAAACACTTGTCCATTTGAGAATTGAGCTATTGCGCGTCCTGAGATTCCGTAACTCTGATCTATTCAATTCTTTGAACTCGAAGGCATTATTTGAGCACCTACCTAAACCATTGAGAGATTTGTGGAACAACAATATGACCATGCCAGAGGAAGCCATGGATATCAGCGAAATGACCGCTGAAGAGGCCCCGCAAGCCATGACAATAGAAGATTCCCTAGAAAGCACCGAGATAGTTGCAGAAATCCCTAAATCACCACGCATGCCAAGGCCCAAGAAAGACAAGCATCCCATGGTACCGGTGCACGTGTCCCCTCGAAACTCGCTAAGAACTAAACTGACCATGGAAGAAAAGGGAAAAGCGGTTAATGTGGAAACTGATGAGGAGGAGGAAGACCTTGAAGAAATCCTGGTCAAAGAGGAGGAGAATGAAGAAATGGAGGAAGAAACTCAGGGTGCAGACCCTCTGACCAGGTTTCCTGCATATGTTCCTCTGCGGAAAGGGAAAACAAGGGTGCCTAAGGACCTAGATGAGAGTAAAAGCTCTCTATAGACTCCGCTACTATCCAATGATATTGTTTTTGAAGGAGCGCACTTAGGACGGGTGCCAAGTCTAAAGTTTGAAGACTAGGATCTCGTGGACCATGAGAAATTACCACACTTGGCAACTACGCAACTCATGCGGCTGAAGAAAAACATCGTGGCGGAGTCATAGAGTTGGGGCCACACAAGTGGTTGTGTGGAGTAGAGAAAGCAGGGTTGTTAAACCTGCTCTAGGTGTCGCATTATCATCATGCCCCAGTAACCATCTTTGTCATCAGGCAGCTGCTCTGCCTGGTGCATGATGGGTGCTTGTGGCTGGAAGAGCCCATCTCCATCATGGACCACCTAATCCACAGAATTACATGACTCCTTTGTAAGGGGGAGGACCCAATAGATATTTCAGAGGGTAAGAGTAACGAACTGGCCACCACGAAGGCCATGAAGAAAAAATTCAAGCTAGAGAAGAAGAAGAGGGGGTACGTGATCTCTAGTATCAACAATAATGTATTCAAAGTTGCAACCCAAATACTGGCTGGCAAGGTTATGCGAAAGTGCCACACAGATGAGGTGCTCGTGCCGGTGGTAGCACTTATCGTGCAGTGCATAGAGAGGGTCTAGTTTAATGGGTCCAAGTACTTGTGCAAGGAGTTCCTGGCGAATTGTCGCTAGGCACAAGAACAGGGGAAGACTTTCCACTATGCATGGCTTCTCCTATCCATAGTGCTAGTGGCTTGGGAGTTGCCTGAGGACAGCCAGTTCCCCATGATTGCGAGGGATCTTTCGAAGGAAGCGAAGTATGTTTCACTGTGGACAACTAAAGACATGTAGAGGATTCGAGACAACAAGATATTATGGGTGTTCATGGAGATGAACATTAGAATGGGGATTAACCACAAACTGCGGTTATCACCCATTGTCTATAATAGTCTATAAAGCTTTGCGGAGTTCAAGGCAGACTTCCATCACGTATATATAAAGGCGCGCAAGGACCCCACGAAGAAATGGAATGAGCTCCCCTACCTGGCCACATAAGATGTCATATTCACCATGCTTGAGTTGTGGCCACCAGAGTGGCGTGCTCCATCCATCTCCGCGGTGGAATCAGAGAAGTCTACTACACAGAGGAAAAAGGAGGAGGCAAAGCTGTGGATGGTGCAGTTGGCCCAGAAGAGAAGGACTGAAGCAGCATCAACAAAGGCACAGGAGGCGTGGGATGCTGCAAAGGTATCAGCAGATGGCAGAAGAAGGCAGTAGAAAAGGAGTGCCGGGGCTAGAAGTCACCCTTGACTGAACAGGAGCTCGAAATATTGGAAGGTGGTGCGGACCCACAAACAACATCCACACAGCTAAAGCGGAAGCACCCAAGATAACAGGTGGGGTAGCAAAAGAAGTCAAGAGCCTCCAAGACTTATTTCAACCCGATCACCCTCACTCAGGGGGATCTGCATGAAATAGGTGAGACGATGTGTGACATCACCACGTAGGCCCTCCAGCAGTTCACAGAGGAAAATCAGATGGTATTGGGGTCCCTCCAGACACAGATATAGGAGCTGGAGGTCTGCACTCCTCAGACTAGTACTCTATCAACTAGCCTCACAGTAGGCACGATCGCAGCTAAGGAAATGTTGCGCGCCCACATGACCAACACTATAGTGCTGCTAGAGGTGGCACTGGTTACAAAAAATGAGGCCGACAAGCCTATGGTCAGTGTGCTGAAGGGAGTTGGGATAAACATTGTTGTGCTCCCATGGGAGACACTCTATGTTCTGCTGGATGGAGTGATTGCAAAACTGCAGGCCAGAGAGAATCACGCGCTCTAGGTGTTGAGTGAACAACGAATTAACATGAAACAACTGATCTTGCAGCACGACAAGGTAGTGGTGCAGAAACAACATATTTTGCAGGTGGTTAAAGAAGCCTTCCAGATGGTCCATGAGTTGGCCATCCCAATAGAGGGACCAATAGAGGCAAGCATTTGGAGGCTAGCAACAGGGGTGCGCGAGGCAAAGGAAGAAATATCTAAGGTTCACTTGGAGCTAAACCTTCAGATAGATGAGCTTCAGTTGAAGGCATAGCCTTCAACTCCACCAGAGGTGAGGGAGCAGTGCGCCAGCACCATTACAACGGGAATAGAGGAGATCAACAATGCAGTGAAGGACTGCACCAAATTATTTGAAGATACTTTTGAGGTCCTCACCACTGTACAGGAGGACCCAAACATACAACGCTTAGAAACAGAGTTGCGTGAGCTACAACAAAAGTGCGAGGATATAAAAGGGACTACGCAGACAGTGGCCCTTACACAGAGACTCGTGCAAATGCAACAATCAAAAGTACTCAAGGAGCAGGTAGACATGGTGCGACATAAAGAATCAGTTTTGAAGGCACGTGTACAACCTTAGATCGATGAGGTATTCATCATTATAGCCTCAATTGAAGCCAAGCTCGGATAGATGCAGGGAACACAAGAGCAGATGCAGGGAAGCAGTTTAGCTACAACAGTCTTTGAACAATGTGTCCAGGAGGTATAGCAGGCAGTCACTTAGTGCACTGTCGACCTTGCAACGGTCCAGGCAGAGTTGGGAGGTCTCTGCAGGAATATCTCCACACCTACAGAGTGACTTGAGGGCGAGTCGCAATGTTTGTCTTGGGGGCCTGTTGGGCGTAGGATCCCCCAAGGGAATTTTTCAGGCTTAAAGCCTAGATTTTGACTAAATCCGATGTAAAGACTCTGCATTTTGTGGGCACGGAGCGCGAGCTTGTAAATGAGTCATAGGGTTGTCCGCCCTCATTTTTGTAATGTAATGTTGGCTTTAGAGATCTACCCATGGTCCACAGACCATGGGATTGTATAAATAGAGCGAGGCTCTAAGTTGTAAAGAGAAGAGAAAGATGATGGAATAGAAGGATAGTGGAAGATCTAAATTTAGAGTCAAGTCTTCGGGTCGTAGAGTAGGAGAAGGCTCTACAGCTGAGTGCGCAGAGGCCTAGTAGTCCACAGCTGAGTGCGCGGACCCCTGCAGCTGAGTGCGCATGGTAGGTTGAGTTTGTAACTGATTGAAACATTAATAAAGAGAAATTTTATGCCATTCATGTGTATTTAATTACTATTTTCTGTATTGAATGTATTGGGTGTAAATTACACTTTTGCTATTTATATGATGCATGAACATATATGATTGTGTTCATTAAGTGAATATAAGATAAAGTATCTATTTATGCGAAGTTAACTAACAGTTATAAGGAGATAAGTAAGATCTGTGGTGTAACTTGGGGAAATAGTGCAGATCACTGCCTTAGTAGCGCAAAAGCACCTCAGCCCCTGGTTAGGGCTACGCGAAGGTGATTATAATAGATCGCGAAGGCCTCGCAGGTTAGGGCAGTGCGTGAAGTAACTTGCGCAAAGGTATTCACTGTTGGAATAAATCGACCCCTTAAACATCTCAAGGGTGTGGAAACTTGGTTCCATTATCCCCCCATACTACTTCGGATGAGACCTCAGTCCACGCTCTGTGGGCTGTTGCCGAAAGGGCCAGTAGTGTAGGGATTTGTTTGGCTAATTAACTTCGAACCTAGGTTAGGCCCCCTCAACCCAACGCTTTTCCTTGTGATAAAAGCATGTACACGCAGGTTAGAATATATCCAACCCGCGTACATATGTTAAAACACTTCAAAAAAATAAAATTCCTCAATTTCAAGTGGAGTTCACGGGTTTTACCTGTTACTCACCTCCTATTTCCCATGGCCCAATTGTTTCCCAACTAAAAAAACTAATTTGGAGAAGTATAAATAAACCTCCATGGGAAGGCCTTAAGGGAGAAGAGATGAGATATTGATACTATAGTGAGATTATCCTTGATCAAGTTTGACGAAATCCCTGTGCCTCCTGCACTCCCCAAAGCTTCAAGAAACCCTTGTTTCCTTGTTGGAGATATCCTTCATCTTTCTTGAAGATATCCTTGTATTGGTGATGGAGGAAGATTACTGAGGCCGGGAAAGGACGAATCCGGAGGACGGTTCCGCTTGGAGCCAGAGAAGGACTGAGGTTGTATTTCTCCACTTTACTTGTAGCTAATTTCAATAAAGGAATGTTGTTCTGTTTTCAATATTAAATGTGTTTATGCATCTATTTGTATTGTAATTTGTTTATGAATCTTACATTGATGTATAATTGTTCATTCGTTTATATGATTTAAAGTTAATATCACGAACTTGATTTATGTTTCTATTTTTGTATATGTTTCATTTGAATAATTTTCAGGTTTTGATGATATCAAGAGAAGCTGAGGGTTTGCACCCTGAGGGATCTACTCAAATGTAGGACTTCTAGGTAAGGACATTCTTACACAATTCACTAGACTAAGAATTTAGGTTGATTGCTTGAGCATTTCTTGTTGTGGTTTTCCCTCCACTCTGTTGTGGTTCTCAACACAAGACCCTAGGGTGGTCTCACCTGCAACAATCATGGCCACAACAACCATTAGCTTGTGCCCAAATAGATCCAGGGTTTAGATGACTCTTTATTGAGGACAAGCATGTTTTATACAATCTCTTCACACTATTGTTGGCATTACATATAATGTGTTTTCCTTGATGGAAACCTACCTAATCCATGTGGATATTGGTGACCACCCGCCTATTGCATGTAGACCCCCACCATTGTTTCTTTCATTTTTTCAATTTCCTTAATTGTAGCACAATTTACTATTTTCGGTAGTTTTTCGGGTCCTGAACTTCCACAACCATTTTGAGGCCCTAAACAACATTTTTTTGGAAAACCTACCATTTGAATTTGCTATGCTACTTTATTCCCTATACGCTACTTTTGCCTATGATAAAAGTGTGTACATGTAGGTCAGCATATATCCAACTCGCGTACATATGTTAAAAAACTTAAAAAAATTAAATTTCCTTAATTTCGGGTTGAGTTCACAGGTTTTACTTGTTACTCACCTCCTATTTCCTGTGGCCCAACTGTTTCCCAACTGAAAAAAATAATTTGGAGAAGTATAAATAAACATCCATGGGAATTCCTTAAGGGAGAAGAGATGAGATATTGATACTATAGTGAGATTATCCCTGATCAAGTCTGACAAAATCCCTGTGCCTCCTACACTTCCCAAAGCTTCAAGAAACCCTTGTTCCTTGTTAGAGATATCCTTCATATTTATTGAATATATCCTTGTATTGGTGATGGAGGAAGATTGTTGAGGCTGAGAAAGGATGAATCCGGAGGACGGTTCCACTTGGAGCTGGAGAAGGACTCAGGTCATATTTCTCCACTTTACTTGTAGCTATTTTCAATAAAGGAATGTTCTTATGTTTATGATATTAAAAGTGTTTATGCATCTATTTATATTGTAATTCGCTTATGAATCTTACATTGATGAATAATTTTTCATTCATTTATATTATTTAAAGTTAATATCATGAACATGCTTTACATTTCTACTGTTGTATATGTTTCATTTGAATAATTTTCAAGTTTCGAAGATATCAAGAGAAGCTGAGGGTTTGCACCCTGTGGGATCTACTCAAACGTAGGACTCCCGGGTAAGGACACTCTTACACAGTTCAGTAGAATAAGCATTTAGGTTGATTTCTTGAGAATTTCTTGTTGTGGTTTTCCCTCCGCTTTGTTGGGCTTTTCAACCCAAGACCCTAGGGTGGTCTCACCCACAACAGAATTGGTGACTCCACTAGGGATAACATTCTTGTTATTCCTGGTTTGGTTTGTTTGTTCTCAATCAAGGTTCAATTTCTTGATTGCTTGCTTTTATAGTGTTGTTTGATCCATTAGTGTCCCAGGCATCAAGTCTGATCTTCTTGATCAGACTTTGATTTTTGTTTTTCCTAATTAAGTTTTCTATATGTTGTTTTCTTAAGTTACAATCACATCTACATGAAGGTTTCTTCAATCAAACTCACATATACACGAGTTTCTTGTTTTAGAAATGTGTGTGCATGCTTTTGTGTCTTTACACAATCGCATATGTAGTTTTTTAAATTGGTTTTTCAAATATTTTTGCCCAATTAGGCCTTCTTCCAGGTGTTTTATGTTGTTGTATGGTCTTCTACTATATGGAGAACTCATTTTTCTTGCAAGCTTTCTTTTTCAAAATCTCCTTCTCACTGAAAAGTCATGTTTGGCCCGGGATTGCTTCTTAAGCAAGTTTGTAGTTTGTGTGTTGGGTTCAAGGCTTCGTTTTGAAGTTATTGGATGTTTTTGTTTTCCAGAACGAGAAATTGATTTTGATTTCATTTTCAGCCAAGATTTCAGGTTCTCTTGCTTTGCTTTTCCTTGTTTTATGGCCTTGTTTCTTTTCGTGCCTTTTTGAGAATATTTTTGGTAAGTTTGAAAGTATTTCTTTCTTGATATTTTGTTGGTTTTCCGAAATCTTTTGCTGCTATTTGGATCAGTTTGTGCAAGTTTGTAGTCTTTCTTCATTTATTCATGAGTTTTATAACTTGCGAGATTGGAAGACTCCTTGTACTTGTTTTTTGATCTTTCGAATTTTAGTAGTACTTTTGTTACCTCAAAATTTGCTTTTGTTTCCTTAAAAGAAAAAACACAAAACATTGCTTTTTGTTTTTCTTTTTCCAAGTTTTTGGTTTACGGTATCTTTTATTTTGTTGTTGAGAAGCAAATTGTGATATTTTGCAATTTGTTCTGCTTGCTTTGGAGAGAGATTTGTTTTTAATTTTTTGTTGTCTTCATTTTCAAGTTGGCTTATTGTCTCTATAAAAAACCACATTTTCTTGTGAGTGTTATTTAGGATCTTGAATCATCATTTTGACTTGCATTAGGTTAGTTTGCATTTTTAAGCATTCTTAGAATTTTTAGATTTTGGGTGTGTGTGGATTGTTTCAGAAAAGAAAAGAAAAGTATTGTGCTTATATATAGGTTTTCATAGAACCCAAGTAGAAACCACTCTTCATCGAAGAAAATGACTGCATCCATATAGTTAGTTTTCTATTGATTTCTTTTGCATCATCAAACATCATCGATTTCACTCTCGTAATTCCCCCTGTCTTAAAGAACAACTAAATAAAATCAAGTGATCTAAGAAAATGAACTAGAACTTTAATTGTTGTCATTAATAAACACCAACAAGTTTAGGTTCATTTGGGCCTTAGAAGAGGTGAGTGGATAGTTAACTCTCCAAGGACGCTCAAATTAAAAAACTTATAAGTTGAATAAAGAGCAAAACCCAATATCGTTAGAAAGACCAAGAAATCTCCATGACTGGGAGTTAAGCACGAGGGAGAGTGAAGACAAGGAAGAGAGATACCCCTCTCCTACTTGTTGGATCCTACCTCATGAATGTTCCGCCCAGCTTTTGATATGAGTTGGTATCCATAGTTTCCATTCCTAGGGTTCGCATAGGTGGTTGCGAAGGGGAATCTCGTGGCACCTGAGGCTGACGTTGCATCATGTTCAACAATACTTCTCAAGGGTACCCTTGTGAAGCTTGAGTGCTTGCACCGGCAAAGGTTGTTGTCTGGAGGTCAGGGGGTTGGCTTGAGGGGGCCTGACCCAGGTTCGGAGTTAACTAGCCAAAGAAATCCCTACACTACTAGCCCTTTCAGCATCAGCCCACAGTGTGTGGACTGAAATCTCACCCGAAGTAGTATGGGCGGATGCTGGAACCAAGTTTCCGCACCCTAGAGATGTCTAAGGGGTCAATTTAGTCCAAATGTTCCTACCTTTGCACAGGTCACTTTGTGCACTGTCCTGACCTGCGAGACCTTCACGATCTATTAGGATCACCTTTTTCACAGCCCTAACCAGGGCTGAGATGATTTTGTGCAGTTAGGGCAGCGATCTAAGATATTTCCCCATGTTACACCGCATATCTTACTTATCTTCTTACAATTGTTAGTTAACTTCATGTAAACAAATACCTTATCTCACCTTTACTTAATCAACATAGTTATGTATGTTTGTGCACCATATAGACAACATAAATGCAATTTCTACCTAATATATTCGATACATGAAACAAGAAATAAATACATCAAATTGCTGTAAAACTTCTCTTTATTAATGATTCAACAGTTACAGACTCGACTCGCCCTACGCACTCAGCTGCAGGGACCCGTGCACTCAGTTGCATACTACTAGGCCTTTGCACACTCAGCTGCAGAGCCTTCTCCTACTCTACGACCCAAAGACTCAACTCTACACTTAGATATTTCACTATCTTCTATTCCATGATCACTTCTATTATATTCTATTGTTTTCTCTTCTCTTAACTACTTAGAGCCTCGCTCTATTTATATAATCCCATGGTCCACAGACCATGGGTAGATCTCTAAAGCTGACATTACATTAAAAGATTGAGGGCGTACAACCCTATGACTCATTTACAAATTCACGCTCCTCGCCCACAAAATGTAGTATTTATATCATATTTACACTTTTTAGCCAAAATCTGGGCTTTAAGCCCCAAAAATCTCCTTGGGTGATCCCGCGCCCAATAGGCCCCCAACACAAACATCGTGACTCACCCTTGAGTCACTCTGTCGGTGCAGAGATCTTCACGCAAAGACCTCCCAAATCTGCTAGGACTGCTGCAAGATTAGTAGCACACTGAGTAGCTGTCTGCTGCACTCCCTAGATGCGTTATTCAAAGACCGTTGTAGCTAAACTACTTCCCTAAACCTGTTTATAGTCCCGCACCTCCTTTCAGTTGCCTGGAGCACTAAGATTGTGCTTCTATCAGCTAGTCAGATAGTTGGACCACCAGTGTATGGCTTCAACCTAATGCCATTCACTTTTCTTGGGAAAGGTTCTCCATTTAACTTTAGCAACTGCACCATTCCTCCGTCTGTGACCTCCTTAATAACATACGGTCCTAGCCAATACATTTTGAGCTTTTTTAGGAATTTATCAAACTTACTGTCATACAGTAACACCAAATCATTCACCTTGAAGGTGTGCAACTTAATATGTCGATCATGTCAAGCCTTTTCGTGTTGCTTTTGTGCCTATTGGTGAAAGCCAACCAAAAATCGTTCTTCCTCGAGTTGATCCAACTATGCGAGCCTCTCCTCTAGGGCTCCACGGTCCGTCATACCTGTGAGCACTGCTATGCGTAGACTAGGCACGATGTATTCCATTGGAATTACAACTTCCACACCATAGACAAGCCTAAAAGGCGTTTGTCTTGTCAGCTTCTTGCATGTCGTCCGATAAGCCCATAATACTACAGGTACGTGCAGGTCCCAATCACTTTGTTATGTGTTGCATACTTTGGTCACCGCAGTCTTCAGTACTTTATAAAATGCTTCTACTGTTCCGTTAGCATGTGGGTCATACAGTGTGCTTTTCTGATGATGCACCTGAAATTCTTCTGTCAATGCATTGATCGTCTCGTTCAGGAAATGCGAACCATGATCGCTCATCAAGATCTTCAGACATCCGAATCTCGTCAAGATGTGTTCAAATAGAAACTTTGCGGCCGTCGTTGCCATGCAATCTTTTACTAGTTGTGCTTCTACCCAACGAGTCAAGTACTCTGTTACAGTGGTAATATATCTCGCACCCGTCTTTCCTTGAGGTTTGATTGGTCCTACAAAGTCAATCGCCCACTTTTCAAAGGGTTACAACGTGATTTGTAGATTCAAAGGCATCTCATCCCTCCGCGATGGTTTACCTGTTCTTTGACATACATCACAGGCCTTGCAATGTGCTTTTGAATCCTGATGAAGGGTCGACCACCACAACCCTCCGCGGAGAATATTCTATCCGGTCGCTGTCCCTGCATAATGTCCTCCCGCAACGCCCCCATGAGCTTTCGCGAGGAGGTTTCTTCGTTCAAAATCAAGTACATACCTTCACAGTATCTCATCATTCCCCATCTTATATAAGTGCCCCGCAATGACAGATAAATCTGTCACACGCACCACTATTTCCTTCTTCTGCTGGACAGAGTATCCTTTCAGCATAGTTTTAGTTGTGAGAAAGTGAATTATATCTTCAAAATAATCATCTGCTACATGCACAACAAAGAGATGCATGTCGGGTAATCCTTCCTCCAGACTCGTAGGTTCCTCACTTGTCTCAATGCGTGACAGATGATTTGGTCCCGCGTTCAATCGTCCAGGTTTCACAATAACTTCAAAGTCATATTCTTGGAACAATAAAAGCCATATGCATATGCACCCTCCAAACATAGGCTTATTGACTAAGTACTTCAGCGCAGAATGATATGTATACATATTAAAGTGACCTCCTAGCAAGTAGTGTCGATACTTCTGGAGTGCATACACCATATCTAGTCCCTCACGTTCAGTGGTGGAATAGTTCTTTTCTGCTTTAGACAATCTGCGACTCGCGAACATGATAGGGTGATCCAGGCCCTCTCCACCATCTTGTGTTAGTATCGCTCCCAACGCTATACACGATGCATCAACATGGACATGAAACTCTTTGTTCCAGTTTGGGAAGACAAGAATCAGTGCAATGACCATCTTTTCCTTCAATATATCCAGGTTTTTCTTGCAGTCATCATTGCAGCAAAATGTAACATCCTTCTTCAACAGTTTCTCTATCGGCGTGGTGATTTGGGCATAACTTTTGATAACCTTTCTATAGTACCCTGTATGTCCCAGAGTAGCGAGCAGCTGTTGCTCACTTCATGGTGCTTCCAAATTCAGAATCACCGTAATCTTCACAGGATCTCCCATTAGTCCATGTCTGCAAACCACATGTCGCAATGGGTTCCCAAAAGGAACAAGAAACACACACTTCTTGAGGTTAAGCGTGATTTGGTATCTTCGGCAGGTATCCAACATCAAGTGTAAGCTCGCTACATGGTGCTTAACCAGCCCAAATATAGTCCAATCATCAAAATAAACCTCCAAGAAATTATGAATATATTCCTTGAATGCTGCAACAATCACACGTGAAAAGATGGTCGACGCGTTCTTCAACACAAACAGCATGACAGTGTATTGAAAGAAACCCCACTCAATCGCGAAGGTTTTCTTGCTCCTATCCTCTGGCGCGATTTTGATTCGGTGGTACCCTGAGAACCCATCAGTGAAAGAATATGCTTCCTGCCCACCGACATTGTCCAACACCTCATCTATGAATGGAGTTGGGAATGGATCATGCACGCAAGCATCATTAAATTTTTTGAGATCCATGCATATTCTTATCTCGTCCTTCTACTTCTTTTCCTACACAACCATTGGACTTACCCAATCGAATTCTTCCACCAGCTCAATGATTCTTGCTACGAGCATTTTGTCTAGTTCTACACGGACCTTCTCCTTGTATTTTGGATTTAAGCGGTAAGGCCTCTGCTTAACTGGCTTCGCGTCGGGCTTTAACGTGATCTTCATCATTCCTAAATCCCTAATGATTCCCTTTAACTCTGTAAACTTCATCAGGAATAAGTCCTGGTACTCACAGAGTAACTCAGCGACCTTATCCACCATTGCGTCATCCCAGTAGTCCCTGAGATTTATAAACTTAGGTTTAGCCTCCGTACCAATGTTCACCTGCTTCGTTTTTACTGGCGCGGTTATGTCAGGGTTCGCAATCTGTGGTCCTTGAACCTCGTGATGGCCTTCTATTTTTGGAATGTTAATATTCCTCGGATCCTCATTCTCCTCTTTAGCAATTACATTATAACATCCTAGTGCGCAACTCAACTGAGTAGCCCATTCGAGTTGACTCAGGTCTAAAGGCTCCTGCGGTATCCTAAATATGGCTGCTCTTATCACTTTTAGTGCTTCATCAATATTGTCCCCCCATCCATCCTCAAAACTGAAGGTCATCATGAACCCTTCACGCAGGATATCCCATTCACCTGTCCCATGGCAGAGCTCTGTCTCTATATACCAACTCATGGGTATAACATCTAGGGTATGACAGAACAGGTGCACCCACTCAGGTTGTGGTTTTTCTCCATAAACCTTCGTCCACTTGGCTAGGTGTGCGCATGGATCATCCTGTCCATCATATTTTTTTTTAGTCACATCTTAAGCTTCCCAAACCATGTGCACATCATTCTCCTACATTTGCACCAGTCCTCAAAGCTCCCTTTATGCATACCCAACCATCTCGTGGGCGTAGTGCACAATACCTAGTCCAAGGACTGGAAGCATTGCTTTTCTTGCACTTCTCTTTCAAATATATCCAAGAAGGTATTTACCTCACTTAACCCAATGTAAGTAGGCAGGTCCCTTACTTCTATTGATACATAGCACAACGACCTTGTCATCATATTACAATTACGTGTAGTCACCTCATGTAACCGGTTCTGCCATTGCTCCATCTCCTCATCCAAATATGAAGTACAGGAGCTCTCGTGCTCCCATGTAAGCCATCCATCTCGTGGGATTAACTGTTATCTTATAGATGTAGTCCAAATCATCATGGCTTTCATAGTCACGCACTGGCTCTGTATAGTGCGATCCTTTAGCAGGGTCCAGAGGTATAACTACATGTAGTAACTTTTCTCAAAAATCATCTTGTGCTTCTTTAAATTAATCAACCCATTCATGTCAGTGGCCCAATCAATTCCTAAGAGCGTGGGATAGGGATTATTGTCATCAACAATCTCTATCACTTTAAAGTCTACTAACGAACTCGCTCCCTCAATATCCACAGTGAGTCCTTGCAATTGCACCATGGGTATTTTCTTTTGCTGGTTCACCATTCATAGTTGAATAGGAGACCATTGTAGCATAGGTCTCCCCATTCCCTCCCATGTATGCTTCGGAAAAGCATTCACATCCAACCCTAAATCTAGTATTACTTGGTCCATTTCATATTCTCCAATTTGCGTGGTCAACCTCATTTCTCTTCT
Source organism: Pinus tabuliformis (assembly GCA_031772625.1). Lineage (NCBI taxonomy): Eukaryota > Viridiplantae > Streptophyta > Pinopsida > Pinales > Pinaceae > Pinus > Pinus tabuliformis. The sequence goes on along the minus strand of CM062806.1, from coordinate 869,690,774 downwards.
CGTCCTTGTATTATGCTTTCCAATCTTCTAGACTACGCGTGGTTCTCCTGGTGCGGTCCCAGCGCATCTGTTAATGAGTTCATGTAATCCTTTTATAGCTTAACTGTCATGCAATAACTTCATGCATGTTTCTAGGAACGTCGTGATCATAGATGGGTCCATCTCCAGCTCTGGTTTATCCTTGCTTCCTGAAGTGGAGGCTTTAGCGAAGCTCTTCTTAGCTTCCATGAAGGTTTCCTGAGTGCACTCCAAATCAAACTTTGCTTCTTTCTTCGGAGCTTTGCAAAACCAAGTACTATCTTCTAGTTGTTTGCCTTTATCATCTCCCATCGCGATTCCACTTTGGAGCAAAACGTTCACATTTGGATCTTCCTCGCGCAAATCAAACCTCATCATTTACAGGTTCTGAGTAGGGGGAGGCAGTAGCACTCCTTTGTCACATATCCTAGATATTAGCATTGGACAATATTTCGTCTCATGATCAAACAAGGTGCAATATAAACATGACGGTCGCATCGAATTTGTACGATCGTGGGTATAATATCCTGGCCCTCCGCAATTGCAGAAAATCAACTGACCACGACCTCTTCTAGGTCCTCCTCCAGCTCACCCTCATTCGTGCCACTCCTGCATTCTGGTCTAGAAGCCACGATTCAGCCTAAAATCCGTAGTTGGGAGTTCTATCCATCATCAACTCATAGCTCTTACAAGTGCACTCATCATGTCCCACTGACCTACAAAAGTTACAAAACAATTGCTGCGAATTTTGTGTATACTTTTGTAACAAATGACAGTTGTCCGTAGCGTGTTTTCCACCTATTTGATAATCACGCACCACAAAGCAGGTGTTGCACTAAGTCCTGCTTGCACTTACGGTCTTAGCAGCATTGGTCCTCCTCTTGGAAGGTAATTTGTGAACACTGGGCAGTGGTCCTTATCATGACCCTGACCCTTGCATTTTACGCACCACACCTCTTTGCACACTTATGGTCGGTTGCGCTGCCTGTTCTGTTTCAGACTCTGCATCTCAAGGCATAAGTTTTTCAACTACGCTTGGATCTGCTGAACTCCCAAGTTAGGATCCTACATCGGGGTCTGATGTAGCCTCATCATGATCTCTAAGGCCTCTACCTGAGTTGTTAACTTCTGCTGCAATAGCGCGCTCCTTAAATGTGGCATTAGTGATGCTACAAACCATTTGCGATGTTTTCTATCCATCATATCCATATTACCTTCACGAATCATACACTTCAACCTCTGATCCAACTCCCAAGGAGTCTCACCTGCTAGCATCATGATTTCTTTGAATCCAATGATCAACTGTGCTTCAAACTTCAGCCTGTTAAATTCTCTGTTTAGGGCTACTTGGATATCCATGATTCCTGCATTTGGATTATCATTGGAGTGATTAATATACCAGGTCAGTGCGCTGTCTTGCAGGGTGCTGACCAGTGTTACTTTCTTTATATTTTCATCTGTAACTCCCTGCGCTTCCCATACGGCTCTTACCACGAACCATAATTGGTCTGGATCCTCATTTCCCAATCCCTTGAACACAGACAACTTTATCATTCTTGCTATATTGACGGGTGAAGATGGAGGTGAAGGCGGTGATGTTGGTGGTGGTGTAGGTGGGGGTGGTATTCACATAATTATTTGCCTTATCAGATGGATCACACTTCGTGGTGAGACCTTCGCGAGTTCTTCCTCATCCCCTCACGGAGATTAAATCAAGGGGCTAGTTTCTGGTCCCTTATTTCCTTCATTCCTATACGTTTTTCCACTTCGCGTAGCCTTGAACATCGGGTTAATTGCATAACCCTCTTTTCACACAATAACCTTTTAATCCAAATATTTAGGGACTTTACGTACTTACCTCGCGGTCCCTTGAGAAAGCGTCACTCTGCCTTGGTGTAGCTCACTGAAGTGTCAACCGTGAACTTAGTAATGAATCCTCCTATAATTCTATTGAGCGAGTGATCAATGCCGCACACGATATTATCCTCTAATTCTTCCAACTTTTGCATAAATCTGGGGTCCACACAATAGGATTGTCGAGATTCAACCTTCCTTGGCTATCTGCTAGCTTCACGATCCACTCGTACAACTCAGTAGGAAAAGACGCGAAGAAGATTTCATGGATCTTTATGTACAGGTAGCAGTCTAACCACTCTTCTTTTATCAGTCATGGGTTCCGTTTCTCTTGCGCCGCGAACTCGTAAATCCTCTTGTCCAACCAACCTTCAATTTCCTTCTTAGTTGGATTCCAATGATATGAAATTAGACATCTCTATGTAGATTCCAGTCTTGGAAATGGAACCATTTGTTGGCTTGAAGGGGCTTGACCCAGGTTTAGAGTTAATTAGCCAAACAAATCCCTACACTACTAGCCCTTTCGGCATCAGCTCGCAGTGTGCGGACTAAAGTCTCACCTGAAGCAGTATGGGGGGATGTTGGAATGAAGTTTCCACACCCTGGATTTGTCTGAGGGGTTGATTTAGTCTAACTGTGCCTGCCTTCATGCAGGTCACTTCGCACACTATCCTGACCTACGAGACCTTCGCGATCTATTAGGATCACCTTTTGCGTAGCCCTAACCAGGGGCTAAGATGATTTCGCACTGTTAGGGCAGTGATTTGTGCTATTTCCCCAAGTTACACCACGTATCTTAATTATATTCTTGCAATTGTTAGTTAACTTCATGTAAAGAGATACTTATCTCACCTTTACTTAATCAACACAATTATATATGTTCGTGCACCATATAGACAACAGAAATGCAATTTATACCCAATATATTCGATACAGGGAACAAGAAATAAATACATCGTATTGTTGTAAAACTTCTCTTTGTTAATGCTTCAACAGTTATAGACTCGACTCACCCTACGCACTCAGCTGCAGGGGTTTGTGCACTCAGCTGTGGACTACTAGGCCTCTATGCATTCAGTTGCAAAGCCTTCTCCTACTCTACAACCCAAAGACTCGACTCTACACTTACATCTTTCGCTATCTTCTATTCCATGATCACTTAAATTCTATTCTATTGTCTTCTCTTCTCTCAACTACTTATAGCCTCGCTCTATTTATACAATCCCATGGTTCGGAGACCATGGGTAGATCTCTAAAGCTGACATTACATTACAAAATTGAGGGTGGACAACCTTGTGACTCATTTACAACTTCGCACTCCGCACCCACAAAATGAGTCTTTATATCGGATTTACACTTTTTAGCCAAAATCTGGGTTTTAAGCCCCCAAAACTTTCCTTGGGGGATCCTGCGCCCAACACAAGGTAACTACTTATGATACCTTTGCTAGTAGGCCTGGGGCATAATTACCCTAGACTATTTTCAGAAGGCCCTTGATTTTTACTTCCTTGTATTTTGGTGTCTAGTCCTAATCACTTGGAGTGGAAATACTTGAAAGTTGTTTGATTGATTGTACCTTTAGGGACTTTTTAGAGAGTTCTCTTTGCTCCTAGTTGGCCTAGCTTTACAATTTTTTGAGTCCTTAATTATATCTCTTTAAAATAATTCAAAGTGGCTAATCTACAACTTGTTGGTCTAGGAGACTTCATGGGCTATCACCCACGAGTCTCGAGCCTTCTCCTTAAAGGCGTAGGAGAAATCCTACTAGTGGTTTTCAACTGGTGGCAATAGGCGCATCAGAGATTGATCCTTTGGTTGGAGTTATTGATTCGCAGGATAGACTTGGTACAAGTAGAGAGTTAGAGAGGAACACTCCAGTTCTTTCTCAAGTCCTCTTCCATTCGAAAGACAATATTGAGGTTGAAGAGCTTTCTGAGTCTATTGCGGCTCCTAATTCTCCTCTTCCTCTTGATTATCCAGACGTTTTATTATACGTCACGACTCCAACTAACAGGCCTTCAAGCCCAGGTCTATATCGATCTTTTCCTTCGATGGCCATTGTTGGAAGCATGGCATCCACAATAAGTGCTACGAGTATGAAAAATTTTATATTTGTACAAGGAGGAGGAGGTCTATATCGATCTTTTCCTTCGATGGCCACTGTTGGAAGCATGGCATCCACAATAAGTGCTACGAGTGTGAAAAATCTTATATCTTTACAAGGAGGAGGAACTATTTATATACCTTATATTACTCGTAGCACTACTATATTTGGTTCTACTTCCATTCCATCTTCGAGTGGAAGTTCTCAAGCTGTTGCCTCTGGCATTGGCTTTTTCCCTTTTGGAATAGTGACTAGCACAATTCCTTTGGTTTATTTAAGTATTCAATCAGTTGCCTCCACATCCATGGCAAGTGGACCAACTTCTTTTTAGGGTTTCCCATTTAGGGTGGTCATATACCATATTCCAATCTAACTTTGGGATTGATGCCTTTTTCCTCTACGAGTCAAAGTTATAATCCATTTCAAAGTTGGACAACCCCTTCGGTTTGTGCATTAGGAGCTGGGAATCAAATTTATTTTGGTCAACAAGGGAATATGCTGTATTCTTATGTCAGTTCTTTCTAAAACTTTTCTCTATATGCTAATGCATGGAACCCTTATCAAGGGCTCTCTACTCCTTTTAACACTTCTCTAGGGGCAAACTTTACCAGTTATGGAGGTTTTTCGACAAGATTTGGTCAAACTCCAGGTTTTTCTGGACCACAAGGGGCTCCTTATGGTTCAATTGGGTCTACAAGTTACTTCAGGTAACATGGTGCCTTCACAAATCTAGGCCATTCTTTTCAAAACGTTGGCAGTTTCGCCCACACCAGCTGGAATCTTCAGGGTCCACCATAAATCCCTTTTCTAGCAACATTCAACTTGTCAGATCTCTCTAAATTGAATAATGATTCAATTAGGTATAACCCAGTTTGGCCTCCGGTCCCAACCAGACTTCCCTCAGATATACCAAAATTCAAGGGGAAGACTGGTGAAGATCTGGGTGACCACGTAACCACTTTCCACTGATGGTGTTCGTCCAACTCCCTGATAGACGATTCAATCAGGTTGAGATTATTTAAACGTACCCTAACTAGAAATGCGGCTAAGTGGTACATAGAATTTCCACGGGGCACCTTCACTTGTTTTATAAATTTGGTCACTATCTTTTTGAACCATTTTCAATTGCCTATCCGATATGATGTTGGAACTGAGCTTTTGGCTAATTTCCAATAGGATCAGGCAATTCACATTTTGGAACATATCTAGGAATGGAGCAAAAGAAAGAGTCTCATTAAAGCCGATATTCCACAAGAATTCCTTCTTGAATGGTTTATTAAAACATTACAGCCTGATATCTCTAAGGACGTGTCCCTCTCCAGTGTTTTCACCGAAGAGCAAGCTATTTTCAGAGCCCAACAGTTGGAACTTATATATTATCAATCTAGGGTTCTTCAAAAAATTCTACCTAGCGCTCCTAGATCCAAGGTGGATATATCCAAACTGAAGCTGGGTCCCCATGCCGATGGACTATTCAGATCAATTGATGCCAACACGGCTAACCTACTGAGTCAATTGCAATAGTTGTCTTTACAAGTTGCTTCTTCTATGCATGCATCATCGTCTGTATCTACACCTTCCCAACTGAAATCTATAAACACCATCCAAACTTCTACTCCCAAAGGAAACCAACAATCTTATGGGAAGAAGAAAGGACGAGGTAGGAAAAAGGGCTAGGATGGGAAGGGTAATGCAAAAAAACCCGTAAATGATGTCGGAGGGGATAGGAAAGAGTCCAAGAAAATGGTAAAATTTCCATGAAAGTTATGCGATGGAGATCATTTGACTCATATCTTCCCTAGGATACAAGACGCTCAATGCTTGTTAGTTTAGTAGGGGTCCTCTAGCTCCCAGGTTGTCCTCACTAACCCTTTTCCCCAAGGGCAACAATTACTTGCTGACACAAACTCTAATGTTGTTACCCCCACAGGGGGCAACCAGGAAGGGGATAATTCGTCAAATGTCTCGTGATGAGCTCGCATATCGACGTCGCTACGCGATCACGTGATTACAGTGAATCAAAATCATCTAAGGCTAATTTTGTTGCCAATGACTCAGAGCTACTCCATATTGATAGGCCCTATGTTGAGTCTATACCTACGATGCCAAAAGGCTCCGCAAAGCGCTCGATCATTAACCCTAATGATAGGGCAACCCATAACTACTTGATTGTAGAAGATCTGGCTCAAAGTCCTTGTGGTATGTCAGTGTTAGAGGTACTCTAGTCATGCCTCGCTCAAAGGAGTGCATTACTCTCGGCAATCGGAGCAGTAGATCCAAAAAATTCTCTTATGCTCACTTTTGATATGTCAAATGTCAAAAAGAGACTCCCCCATCATATGGCTTTCCAAATAAAGTCTACATATCGAAAGACCAACATCTTTCGAACCGTTATCGATGAGGGACCTTCCACATGTGTGATGTCCATGTCATGTTGGAAGGCCATTGGATGGCCTCAAGTTGTTCCTTTGTTGACTCTATTGACGACATTTGATGGACATTCTCATAGGCCACACGGGATTATTCCAACCTTTCCCATCTGTGTTGGGGGAAAGGTGGTAAATATTGAGGTAGAAATAGTTGATGCAAATATGGATTACAACCTCCTCTTAGGCAGAAATTGGATTTACGAGATGGATGCTATAGTTTCATCATTATTTCGCATCCTTTATTTTCCTCACGAGGGGGGATTGTAAAAGTTGATCAGATGGACTATTCTCTGGGTGACTGCCACGCATCTTTTGATTCCACTGTTTCATTAGTGGACAATCCCAGGCAACTTTTTGAGAATTTAGGAGTTGGGATATAGTCTTATTTAATGGGTATTTTTTATCTTCCTTCTTCTCTAGCTAGAATCAATGCTATTTCATCCTCCAAGGGGCCTTCTCGAAGAGAGTTCTTTAGAACTCATTATTTTTAGGACCCTTGACCTTTACCTTCATCTAACACCACATTAGATGGAGGTCAAGTAGGTGGAATGGCATGTCCTATGTCTACAGAAGAGCTTATCAGTCTATTGTTAACTTTGTAGACTCCCATCCTACTCCTTTCTCGCCAGAGGAGTTAGATGGAGATGTGGCGTTGGTCTGGACCCTTTATTCAACTTTGGCTCAGGATTTCTTAGATACAATCTTACCATCTGTGATAGCAATCCTAGAAGCAATGATGGGTGTTGATAGATCATGGGATGATCTACATCATCATTCATATTTCCTCCCTCATTTGCGAGAAATTGAGTTAATTTTTTCCAGTCCTTCTACTAGTGATGTTCATACAATTTTAAACCCTTTGGCCCCAGCACAGTTTTCTGCCAAAGGTAACATGTCTGTTATCTCACAAACTGTATTGGTGAACATCATAATTGAAAATGTCTTCATCAGAGCTTACTATTCCTCTGAAGAAATTGAAATTTATACTGATCTCTTCAAAGAGTTTCGTGATGTGTTCACTTGGTCTTATGAGGAAATTCCTATAATAGATCCATCTATTGTACAACATGAGATCAAGACATATGAAAATGCTAAACTTATTCGTCAAAAACTTCGACCGGTTAACCCTAGAAAAGCAGTAGCTATCAAAGCTGAAGTCGAAAAGTTGCTAAAGGCAAGTTTCATATACATTGTTCCTCTAACTGAGTAGGTCTCTAATCCAGTCCCCGTAGACAAAAAGCGAGGAACGATTCGAGTATGTATTGACTTTAGGGACCTAAATAAGGCTTGTCCAAAAGACAATTACCCCATGCCTTTTATTTTCAAATTATTGATGAATGTGTGGGTAATAAAAATTTTTCGTTCATGGATGGATTCTCTGGTTACAATCAAATTATTATCCATCCAAAAGATCAGCACAAGACAACCTTTATTTGTCCTTGTGGTACGTTTACATAAAAAAATATGCCTTTTGGCCTAAAAAATGTTGGAGCCACTTTTCAGCGGGACATGTCTTATGCTTTTCACGACATCAAGAACGTTATCGAAGCATATTTGGATGATCTAGCTGCTCGTTCTCGAAAGAGAATTTATCATCCTAAGCACCTTCAGTTGATCTTTGAGCAATGTCATTTTTATAAAATCCGGTTGAATCCGAATAACTACATGTTCGAAGTCACAACCGGTCAGTTGTTAGGATTCATCGTGTCAACAAAGAGGATTCATGTTGATCCCTTCAAGGTTGAGGCAATACTTCATTTGCCTCCCTTTCCTCCATATGTCAACTTCAATGTCTCCAAGGAAAAGAAAATTTCTTGAGGAGATTTATAGGCAATTACATTGATATCACAAAAGGATTTATGCGTTTGCTTAAGAAAGGAGTCCCATTTTTATGGGGTGATTTCATGCAACAATATTTTGATGCTTTGAAAAAAGCATAAACCTCTGCACCATTGTTGAGTCCACCTGATTATAGAAAAGCTTTCCTCTTGTATCTCGTTGCAGTAGAATCAACCATTGGTATGGTTCTGGTTCAGGAATATGATGCCTTATGTGAGCATGTAATCTACTATCTAAGTTAAGGCTTGGTAGGTCTTGAACTACGCTATTCTCCCATCAAGAAATTAGCTTTTTCAGCTCTCCATACTGTCCAGTGGCTTCGACATTACATTCTACTTCGAAAAATGTTCATCTTAACAATCGTCAATCCATTTCAATTTTTTCTCAGTAGGTGAGTGATTGGGGGCAAATATAATAGATGGATTGTCATTTTGCAAGAATTTGATATCGAATTCATGTCAGCTAAATCTAAGAAATATTTAGTATTTGCAAAGTTGATATCAAAGTTGCCTTGTGAGGAAGAAATTATTCATGAGGAAAGTTTTCGTGATGAACACTTATTTCTTATTTCTTCACAAGATCCTTGGTATGGGGATATCATTATATATCTCCAAACTTCGAAGTTCCTGCCCGATTTTTCCAAAGATGAGCGTAGAAAGGTGCATCACCTCGCTAAGAATTATGTTATTATAGGTAACACATCGTATCATCATAGGATTGATTCAATCCTTAGATGTTGTTTAACCTTGGAAGAAGTCGAGTCAGTTCTTAATGATTTCCATAGTGGAGCTTGTGGTGGTCATCTATTTGGGTTTGCAACAACCCAAAAAATTTTGCGAGTAGGCTACTTTTGGATTTCGATCTTCAAAGATTTTATTGAAGCAGTCAAAAGATGCCAGCCTTGTCAAGTCTATACTCGGAAAATGCGCGCACATCTAGCTCCACTTTTCCTATATCACCGTTGGTCCTTTCATGAAGTGGGGCATTGATTATACTACTTATAATTCGCCTTCGGCAGGAAATCACAAGTATATCATAGTGTGTAGAGTTTTCTTCTGGGATTATCGCATCCATAATTATTTGTATCGATATTTTGAGCCATCTACCGTGGCTCATCATCAGAATAGATAAAAAAGTATATCAACTAGATCTCGACAGAATGGATAAATAGAGGTGTGAGATAGTGATGGAATAGGAATGATGTTAGCCAACATGTCTTAGGTCAGGTTAATTAATAGTTAATAAAACTTAATAATTATTACAGTTAGTAATTTTATAAGAATAATTGAATTTTAAATTAAGATTGAAATTATTTTAATTATAATTTTATTTAATTATAATATAGAATTTTATTAAAAAATTTATAATATTAATATTTAATCCAAAAATTTTGTTCCATCTTCTATTAATTTTACAATATAATTAAAATTCTTAGAAATATATAAAATTCTTAATTTTTTTTTAAAATATAATTCTAGTAGAATTAATTGAATTTAGGGTTGAAAAAAAAAATTATAATTATAATTGGTTTTATTCAATTATAATATTTTTATTAGGAATATTATTAATAATTTTGGCATTAATTTAATAATTAATAATTTTATTAGAATAATCAAATTTTTAATTTCAGATTGAAATGATTTTAATTTTAATTATAATTAATTTTAATTTTATTTAATTAAAATTAAGAGTTTTATTAAGAATATTATTAAAATTCCTACAATATTAGTATTTAATCCAATTTTTCGATGGAATTAATAGAATATATATATATATATATATATATATATATATATATATATATATATAGATATATATATAGATATATATATCTATATATATATATATATAATTAATTCTAATCAAATATAATTTAAATTTAATTTTATTAAATTATAATTTTATTAGGAATATTATTAAAAAAATTAATTTAATAATGCTAATGTTAATATTAATGTTACTTAAAATTATTAAATATATTTTGGATTTAAGATTAAAATAATTAAAATAATTATGATTAATTTTAATATAGAATTTTTATTAAGAATATCGTTATTTTTTTTTTTTTAATTCTTAAAAAAAATTAGAAATTTTTAAGAATATATAAATATCTTTATTTTTTTTAATTAAATTAAAAATTAAAGATTGAAATAATTAAAAATTAAAATTAGGGTTGTGATTAATTAAGTGTGAGGTGTAGAGAGAGGGGTAAGGTTAGAGATGAGGGTGAAAGGTACACTGAAAAGAGGCAAGGAATATATTAGGAGAGGGTGATTTAGGAGGTTAATGTAGGAATCCAATTGTCACTTATTTTCCATCCTTCATCATGATTGAGGTTGTTCAGGGGTTTGTTTATTTCTATGGCTTCTCTAAATTTTCTATGGTGATAATTATCAATTTTGGCCACCACGCTAGAGTTCTCAATATAGACATGATGATTGGTGTTACTTGAATGCTCAACCAAAGGTGAGGTTTTTGAGTGGTTGTGTTTTATGTCAGGGGCATGTTCTTGAATCCTAGTTAGGATAGACTAACCAGTTTCCCCCATGTAGGTTTTGCCGCATGAACAAGGAACTATGTAAAATCCTATGGCATTTGGGATCAGCAGGGTCTTTGACCGATTTAAGGTATCTGCTGATGGTATTCATGGGTTTAAAGGTGGTTCTAATATTTTTCTTTACGAAGTGGGTTGAGGCCATGCCTACTTTTAGGAATGATAATGAAATAGCGGCCTTGTTTCTATTCAATCAAGTTATTTCCCAGTTTGGTATCCCTAAAGATATTTTCAGATTGTCACTGATCATGGCAGTCATTTCCAAAATCAACTGATGTTTGAATTAGCTATCAAGTTGGGTTTCTGGAAGGAGCATTCATCTTTGTATTATCCTCAGGCCAATGGGAAAGTTGAAGCCATGAACAAATCCCTTAAAATCATCCTGCAAAGGATGATTAAAAAATCTAGATCAAATCGACACATCATGTTGTATCCGGCACTTTGGGCATACCAAACATCAGCTAAGACTGCCACTGGCTTTACTCCTTTTCAACTGGTTTATGGGTTGGAATCTATATTTCCTATTGAATGTGAAATTCCTTCCCTTAAACTAGTCGTTGAACTTCTGCCAAAGACTTCTAGTCGTGAGGAGCACCTCGTTTATTTGGAGCATCTTGATGAGCAGTGTCGCGATGTAGCCATAATAAACGAAGCCCATAAAAAGATAGTAAAAAATCAATACAATAAAGTTGTCCATCCTAGAAGTTTTTCTGAACGTGACCTTGTCCTAGTCTACGATCAAGACAAAGACGCCTTGGGGGTAGGCAAGCTTAAGTCTATGTGGTATGATCCCTTTATAGTCAAGCAAGTTTTGAAAAAGGGAGCTTATGAATTAATTGAATTTGAAGGAAACAAGTTGGTGAAGCCCAACAATGGGCTCTACCTTAAGAAGTACTTTGCTTAGGCTTTGGCCAAGAACTTATTTGTTTGTATATATTGTATTCTTGTACATATCGTTCTATCAGTTTTAGTGATGTCAATATTTTTTATCTCCTTTGGAAGGTATTGATGAATGATTCATTATATTTAGGATTCGTTGATGGTACGAGTAGGCATACCCAAAACCTTGCTTCTGCAGCTTGGGTGATTTGTTATCCATCTAGCCAGTTGATGGTTTAGAGAGGAGTATGTATCAGTCCTGCTTCAAATAATATTGTTGAATATACTGTCCTTATTAATTTGCTATCTGAAGCGATATCTCTTGATATTGATTCGTTAGTGGTTTATTTAGACTCACAACTGGTGGTATCTCAACTGAATAACATTTATCAGGTACAAGATCCTTATTTGTATCGCTAATTTCTGAGAGTACGATTGTTGCAATGGTCATTTATTTATATCACATATGTTCACATTCCACGGACAGAAAATTCCTTAGCTAATTCTATTGCTAATCGAGCATTGCGTTGGCATATAAATCATTCATCAAATTAAAAAACATAAAAAATAATCGAAGTATCATCTGTATATATGATCATCATAAAATCACATGTATATAGATAAATTGTTTGTGTCCAAAATAATATACAAAAATCGGGACAAAATGCCTTACAAAATTTGGGCTTATGCCCATCATCCTGTCTAATCATAAAAAGATTTGATCATCTATTTGGCTGGCTTAGGATGAGCAGCTAGAAAATAAACAACGGGATTGGCCACACACCGCAATAGTTGCACCCAGTCCCGTGGTACTCCTACCACGCGAAGTTGCTTCTCCTCGGGTAAATCCTCTATGGCTATTATGGGTACTTGGTGAGTCAACCTCACCAAGTTCCTCTGAACTGCATGGAGAACTCTCTCCGTCTCAGTTGCATCCCCTTCGGCATCTCTTCCGCAACGCCTATGTCGAGGAAATCCACCAAGTATCATTGGCCCCGCATCTGAAACATGATCATATATTTTGTAAGTGTCTTGTCTCATAAAAAAAGATTTTTTAAGTTCATTTATATTAAAAATCCAAAAAACCTTAATAAATTCAAAAAATAAAAAATTTGTTACCTATGGCACCCCATGTTGCACGTGGTGGTAATACTAAATTTGGATCTCCTCGGAAATCCATTCTGTCGTAGGGGTAGTCATCAAAATCTAAAAATTTAATATTTGATTTTTTTGATAAATTCTCAAATATAAAAAACAATTATTAACATATTAATAATAATTAAATATATAAATAATACTAAATATGACTTTTCCATAAATCTAAACTAATAATTCTTTAATTTTTAAATAAAAAATTCCAATAATTAAATGTAAATTGGTTTAAATCACATGAGCGAGTGTGGAAGCCAACAACTCAATCCAGTATGATATATATTATGGTAAGGTTTTATGTGGTGATGGAATGGATTTTTTTTTCATTAATTATTTTAAATTTTCGCTGTCATTTAAAAAAAGTGAGTTATTTAAATCAGGTTTAGTATATTGCTCAAAAATAAATAAAAAATGGACCGTGTATTATGATTGGATTTTAAATTTGTAAAAAACTTTGTATACTAATTCAAATTAGTATAAAAATTTTGTACGAAAACATATAATATTAAAAATAAAAGAATTAAGAATGAAAGAAAAATATATAAATTTCAAATAATTTAATCAAATTTTTACAAAATAAAGATAATTTATTGATTAAGTTATAGGAATATAATATTTTATTTTGGCTTTTACGTACTCTTCTATATTTTTGTATGTGTGTGGTCCTCCTCATGGAAACCATTACATACATTATGTTATATTAATGAACCATATGATAGGATGTAGATTTCATCTACTTTGAGTTGTCATGTTGGTTCCTCATTGAGGGTCTTTTTGGTACACACATCCCTTCCCTTATCAGACGATGGTGTCTCAAAGGAATTGAAGGAGTACTTATCCCTATCACCAGTGGCCTTACAGATTAATGTGTCTGAAAACATAAATGTATTCAAATTATTATCATCTACCACTTAAAGGACTGGTTGATATGACTTTTCAACCCACTGATTGTTTTTAGCTTTCTTGCCCATGTACAACATTCTTGCATAGCTAACAGAATGAATTGACTGTAACAAGGAGGAAAATTGGAGTTATGGTAGAATTTAGCAGTTTGGGACTTATTTAGAACTATGAAACGGGACAATTATTGAAACTAAGGCTGAAATTAAGGATATTAACTGTAAAAAAGAAGTGGTTGTATGTAGGACGATACTAACATGGATGATGGACAAACTTAATTTAAGTTGAAATGACCTATATTTACTTATGGAGACATTGTTATTAAACAAAATATTAAAGTTAAACATTTGATTAATCATTCGTTAAGATTAACCCTAATTCGCGTCATGAGAGTAAGGCTAGGTTTAGGTAATATGTTATAAGAAGGCCATGATGAGACAAAGAATTGTCTGTCGAGAATTTTAGCATATATGTACAAATAATATGGCTATTTGTCATATATTGACATGGCGTAATGTGACAGATGGTAGCATCTGATAAGAGCATCCATGTAGAAACAATGGCCATGTCATCCCACGAAGGATTTCTCAAGTGGAAGTTAGGTTTCAACATTTGTTAGAAAATTTTGTCATCCTACCATGAGGCATCACGTAAGGTAAAACACTTGACAAATAAATGGGCTAGAATTAGATTGACATAAAATTTTCTGAGAAAATATCAGTAATATTTTGGGAAATTTTGTGTCCCGCCATGGGATGATCAAGAAGTAAATGTGGAAGGGTCAGCTCGAGAAACAAGAGTCAAGATGGGAACAAATATTGTTAATTAAAAACAAGGTTTTGTCACACCTTGAGGTTTTGCCAAAAGTATTCCAATAAAAGAGAGTGTGTTTCGAGATATTCATGTCTTGGGAGACAAGAAGAATTGTTTATTGATGGCACTCTTAAGAACTTAGACATTTTTTTTTGAAAACTTTATAAGTGATTTGTCTATGAAATATGTACAAGGTGGAAGGTGATTGAATTATATATATAAGTAGGATATAAAAACTTAAAAAGGTCCCCATTTTTTATGGATTAAGTACAAAATGGGGAGTTGTTGTCTTACTACAACAAAACCCTAAACTATTTAAAGTATTAATCTCTTAATCTATCTATGTATTGTGCTTACGCAATGATGACCACCACTAGTATGCCAACATAATATTTATTTATATATATTACTACTGCATGAATGTTGGTATGTATACTACTACTATATACATAAACATAATATTTGAGTATATATATTGGTATATATATGATGCAGGAGCAATCAACTCAACAATATCATTGTATTTTAGTAAGGCATAGGGGGTCTTGTGTTTCCAAGGAGGTTGGTTTCCTAAGTGTGAATTAATGTAATTATTTAGGCTTTTGAGTTATTTTAATGAGAATAGGATTTAATTGAATATTGTGAGACATATTTGTAAATATTCTCGAATGTAGGAGAATATGAGAGATTTAGGATAGTTGAGAGATTGAGGGATTTGAGAATTAATTGTCAAACTCAGATTAGGAGTTAGTTCATGACTTTGAGGATTGGAAAGGATCCTTAGGTATGATGGAGAGATTTTATGATTTTGTTGAGGAGTTTATGGATCTAAACCAAGAATTGGTTTGAGAATCCCTTTGTATAAATGTAAGCCTAAAAGGCATAATCAGAGGTTAGAGAGGTTGGATAGGTTAGCTAGTTAGATAATAAAGCTACTTAGAGTGTGACTATAATCCTACAGGCAGATTGTAAAACAGAGGCCATTGACATTAGAAGATCAGGCCAAAGATAGAGAAATTGTATAACTGTGTGTTTATATATATACAAAGGATTAATTCAAAACTGTATAGATGTGTGATTTGAGTATGGCATTATGAATTATGAATGAATTGGAATTCAGTATAATATATGTATGCAGGCAGAGTTCAATAGAATACACAATGAAGAAGAATTAGACAAAGGATCGTAATGGAGCGTGAACCGATTACGGGATCAAATTAATATCCAAGAATGACAGTTATTAAATAATATGTAGAGTTAAGCTCAGGAGGGAGTTGCGCAGCGGGACAATGGAAGGATGAAGAACCATCGAAATAACCGAAACCACAGAGAAACGTTGGACAAATGGCATAAAACCCAATTGGAAATAAGAATGAAAGAATGAAGTGTTAATGCACAAGCACCATTGGATCTACTAGATCAACGGATGGGATCATTCGCATGGAAGGATCATTGTTAAAATCCCGCATCGCAACATTTAAATGGTAGGGAATTAATCTTGGCCCACAAGGATTTGTGACATGCGACATCATTGTGACCCGTTGGATCGTATTCCCTGATCAACAGTGGATGAGCTTTAATAAATATTGCATCACAATGTTTCATTGATTAGTGAATGAACCTCAGCCACAAGCGATTGCGATGTCCGATGCAATGGGATATTTGATCGCATCGCAAATATCTATGGGAGATAGACCTTAGCCCTTAACCAATAAGACATGCGATATGCGAAGTGCGATAGAGCAGACCCAATAAGGAATATACATAGTTGTATAGTATTTGAAGTCCGACTGTGGTATCGCATCTCGAACGCGATAAAGAGTCATGTGTTAGTATGAACCACGAAGAATTGCGATTACGATAAAGGGAAACATGGATAACTATGCAAAGGCTGTGGAAAGTGCGGAAAAGGTATGGTTATGTATGCTTTGTGAATATTTCTATTATAAAAGGATTATAATAGATATAGCACCGATAGAAGGTTGTGAGGTTTAAGTCCATGAATAACCAAAGAGTAAGAGTGACGATTGGATATATGTGTGGCATAAGAATTAATGGGAGTTCATGAGGGTGCATTAGATAATAATGAAGAGTTAATGAAAATGATGTGAATGAGTCCAATGAAAGGATGAATGAAGGGCAGACTGTGCTTAGTTAATAAATAGTTCTATAAAGATTGATAAAGGGGGCCTTAAACCATTAAGAATTAATGATTTGACTCGGAAGAGAGTTAAAATTTCTGGGGAAAAACAGATATATGCATTTTACATGCATACTGTGGGTATACGCGGGTTATCCTGCGTCAATATACAACCATAATATGTTGATATATAACAAACGCTATCTATATGATGTTATTTTGGTGTATATATACCAGTATATACATACTTTTACATATATTGGTATATATATGTTGGCATATATATGAACATAATATTGATATATCTATGTGTATATATACATACACATATCCCTAAATTTGGCTGTTGACCTAAGATTGCATGAGGACTTGCAAAGTCTCAAGCGTGAGGACGACACTGGACTTTCATTTTTGAGGCCTTTAATACTATCAAAAGTGAGAGTTTTTCCCTTTAGACTCCCTCTTGTAGCCAATGATCATTCCTATTTTTTCATAATTACTTGCATTATGGTCATGACATGCTAATGTGTGATGTTAAATTCAAAGCTCTTCCCTTATTTTTAATTGAGTTATTTGAGCTAGAGCTTGCCTTTTCTAATATGAGTATCATATCTTATAACCCTAGTAAAGATCAAGTAACCAAAATCATTAGTTGTCATATATATGCATCCCTAGGGTGAAAATTTCCACGTGGTTTTCATTTTTCGGTAGCTTGAGATGGATCAATGTTGGTTGGATTTATCCTAGTTTAAACAAGAAAGGCGTTGACTTACAATTAATGCTCTAGTCAAACGCATGGTGGAAATGCATACAACACAAGCACAATTGGATAATTAATCAATTTCAAGGTTTTGGAAAATGGCATGGATATTTTCATGCATGCCATGTCATGAAAATATCCTATGCCAAAATACAAGAAATTAACCACATTATTGAGAGCTATATTTGCCAATGGCAATACACCCTACTCTACTTTTGGGATGTAAACAATTAATAAGTATTTGTGTACTCTAGAGGTATTCATGGTTCAATACACCCTCCCTATGGTATATAACATCTATAATAAGTAAAGTTCAAAGGTTGATGTTTATAATATTATAGGATTGGTCGAGAAAGCAATCAAATTGTGTATTTAAAAATTGTTCAAATGGTCCAATATGAAGCCCATATTTTGGTGTATATTGTGGTTCGATGAAAAGGCATATGTGGATCTATGCTAAGTATATGCAGATTGCCTTTAAAATTTTAATGTGAACTTGTGTATTCCTCTTTTAATATAAATGATGTTATTATAAGTTTTATTTCATAGAATTACTTAGACTATTGATCCAGAGTGGATCTTGTTAAGTCAAGTCGAAGTTTTCTATATGTTTGAAGTCCAAGATGGACATACGTAGAAAAAATGTTCTTGACATGTGTAGAGTTTTAACATCCCAGCTGCTCACGGAATTAGTGCCAAGTCGAAGAGTTTGACGCGGTGATTCTGGTGGTATCTCTGGATTCACATTTAGCCTCCATATGAGGGGGGAAATGATTGTTGAAGTTTATGGTGAACAGGTGAAAAGGGGAATTGTTGACCATGCCTCATTCACGTAGTTCGACACGTGGCGATGGTCAATTCAACAGGTCAAGGTTCATCTCTGGTGCATATCTCAAGGTGAATGGTGAGATTTTGGGTTTTGGTTGGTTAAAGATTCATATTATAATTCATGGGTGCATTAATAAGTTTATGGTGGAGTTGAAAACCTATGGTTTCTAAACCATATGACATACCATATACGAGAATAAAGGTGTGCAATTTTTTTAATGTTAAAACATGCTTAAGGTTCAAACTATGTGTAAAAACCATGGTGGGTGCAAAGAATTATGTTATCAAACCATGGTGGTAGAATATGTAATGAACCTATGGTATGTATTGAACTTATGGAAAATACACAATATGGTAGAGTAAATAAAAACTTATGGAAAAAAGGTTATAAACTATGTGTAGAATTATAACAAGGTATAAATAGGTTCATACATGGCAGATCCCAGTCTAGTCACATGGCATGAAGGTCCAGTCACACAGTGGCAGAGTTAATGGCCATGACCACCAGAGAATGTGAAACTCGCCAAAAAAGTGTCGAAGATATGGTGTTAAACCATATTTCAAACATATATGTTAAATTCTGATGGAAAATATATACTAAAACAAAAACTATGGCTTTTATACAACACAAAGGTGACAATCATGTGGCTCGGTGATATAGCATGACAGGGATGAGAACACACATTATGTGGTCCAGTCAACACGTCAGAGTAGGTCGAGACCATGAGGGTTAGATGCCAGGGGTTTGTGGTTCTATAGATCGGTGGGTATGTGGTTACATCAAGAGTTATCCGGCGCGGAGATGTGTCACATGACATAGAGATGCAGGCACAATTAAAACAACACCGTCAATTTGTTGCCATGACCGTCAAAGGTTGTGAACATGGAGTACTGAGTCAACATTGCCATGGGATATGCCATCAAAACATCGGGAATAGGTAAGGAGTAGGTCAAATTCACATGAAAAACGATGTACGATTATGTGGCATGGGGTTACCGCTGAAAGCAGTTCACATGGTTGTGGGTTGCCATAACACTTGACCACCACACTGACCGGAGCTGAGTTATGATATGGTCTTTCACTGAGTTATATGATAAAAATTTGGATTATCAATGTAACAAAAGCCACCGGTCCAATCTATATGTGCCATGAATAAACCTTAGGAAAATACATTACATCAATGTGCGAAGGATATTGTATTCGGTCCACCCTTTGCAAACCATACGCATTGTACGGTTAGCCCATACTAAAATGAAATGCGCCAAAGCTAATAGTTGTTATAACTATAGTGCTAAGTGTAATTTTGTTATTGCACCGAGTATAGGTTTGTCCACCTAATTAAAAAAAATTTCCATGTATAGCCTAGTAGGTTTGAACCTAGAACTTGATGGAGGCATTATAAAAGGATTACCATTGCACCACTACAGAGGGGGAGTTGAACAATGAGCTCCATAATAGAGTCATATTGGTGCCTGTAATGTTCATTTGAGCATATGTTGGTCATCCTTGGGCCTTTTTGCAAATGGAGACAGGCATTGGAAAGCTAAGATAGAGGCCTCCTTTTTGACAGTCACCAACAATGCCTGCGTGCATAGTTCAGCTGGGTGAAACTCTATGTAAAGAAGCAGTTTGAAATCATTTCAGATGCAAGAATTTGTGAAGTTTGTTTTTGGATTTATTGAAGCATCCGAAAGCTGATTTGGAAACTTGAAGAGCCGAAACAGGGGTTTTGACAGGTTCTGGATTCAACGACAATACTTGTTTGTTAGTAGCAACAGTGAATTCCATAGAATTTTGTACCTGAATTTTGTCTCACTTAGACAAGTGGAGACAAGGTAAATAATTAATGTATTTATGACATTCGAATTCTCGATTTTAGTAGAGGTCAGAGTTATTATTAGAGACTCTATGTTTTTGCTGCAAATGACAAGTCCTTTGAAGAATGTCAAGTGAAATTGCGAGATTTCGCTAAAGGAGAGAATTTCCATACTGGGGAAATAGATGCAATTGTATCAACAATTTTGATGTACCTCTTCTTATTAATTGAAATAAGAGTGGCCTAGCCTTTTAGAGTAGGGCCTAGAGAGGTAGCCCAAGGGGGGTGAACTCTATCAACAATCTTGCTGTCTTTCTATTTGACATTGCATGCTTATGTGTGTCATGTCCTTTTTGGATAACTTGTTGAGATGTATTCAATCACTGTTTCAAAAGTCCCATTTAAAACTTACAAAGTGTCAGGTAGTGATCTAATTTCGCAATTTCATATCAACTATAGTTTTCTTTTGTGGTGCAAATAAGTAGGTAAGGCTCCTTCCCAGGTTTGCGTTGTGAATTCATTTATTTCTTAGTTAGGTTATCTAATTAGACAATTTGTATTTCTATTTATCTATAGATTAATATTTTAATTCTCTCTAATTTTAGCTCTTGAACTTTCATACGTTCCTTACTGAAAAAGTGTGGATTCCCTATAGAGGTTGGGCACTGAAGGTTGACGAACAAAAGTGCTTTTTAAGGAATTGTAAAACTGTTTGATGCTTATGCAAAACAAAGTATTGTGATCAGAGATCATAAAATTGTTTTGTAAATGTACCCTACTGATCACGCAATCCTGTAGCATTTTACTTTCTTCCTGATTCAATTCTATCTTTCAAGTGTAAAGTGTGGATCCCCCCTACAAAAGTTAGGCATTGAAGGTTGAAGAATGAAAGTGCTTCTTAATTAATCATAGAATCATTTTATGACAAAAATTGGAATATGATTGGAGTCCACAAAGTTGTCTTGAAAACATAATCTCATTAATCCAACAAATCTTTGTATCCCTTTAATTTTCAGTTTGATAGTCCATTTTATTGCCAATGCATGCCTTGGAGCATTAGATTGTAAAAGTTCTTTCATAGCTTGAGAATATTTTATGTACTATTTCCACACATACAATGTTATGTTTAAAAGTTTATGACCATAGATTGACAATTAAATATAATGGAATTTAAGTAGCTAAATTTGTTAACAATAACCTTCTCAAACTAAAGGAGGTTGTATACAATTAATTTTGAGCAACCTCCTCAAGTCAAAATAGGTTAGTATAATGTAAATTTCCTCAAATTTGATGTGGAATCTAGGAACCCTCTCCAAATTTAACAATTGGGGGTGACACCAAATCTATTTTAAATATCCTTCTCAAAAATCAATTTTGAACAACCTCCTTTACACAAAAAACCATAAACATTTACACAAGACGCAACCACAACACTGCACAGGACATTGATGCGTACAACACAGAACATAACATAACATTTATGGAGTGCTCCATAAGATAGCCAGACACAGTGCTTGAGAGAGAAAGAACACCCATGATTGATGATTAACCTGTAGATTGAACAGAGAAAATGATTTGTGAGGTTACATAAAAATAGCCTTTCCCTCCCTGGTTAACCAAACAGAGAGATAGACAAACAAATTAAAAGGAACAGAAAAATTACCAATAATCCATTCGAGCTCACCCTGCTGTTGTTTTCGCACTGTATTGCAAAAATTACCATCACTTCCTCTTCCTATGTGAATTTCCTCCTCTCATTCTCCATTCATCACAATCACCACCCATCCCTCTCATTCTTCATTCATTAGGCCGCGCTCATTCCTGAGTTTTATGCTTGGGTTTTTGGACCGTTGCCTTCAAATTTAACTTTAACCAATCTTTTAATTACTATTCATTAAACCAATCTTTTAACTCGGTAGTATTATTTAATTAAAAAAAATTAAGATATTTATATATTCTTAAAAATTTCTAATTTTTTTTAAGAATTAAAAAAATAAAATAACGATATTCTTAATAAAAATTCTATATTAAAATTAATCATAATTATTTTATTTATTTTAATCTTAATTCCAAAATATATTTAATAATTTTAAGTAACATTAATATTAGCATTAGCATTATTAAATTAATCTTTTTAATAATATTCCTAATAAAATTATAATTTAATAAAATTAAATTTAAATTATATTTGATTAGAATGAATTAAATTTATATATATATATATATATATATTTATTTATTTATATTTATTTATATTTTAATCTTAAATTCTATTAATTCCATCGAAAAATTGGATTAAATATAGGAATTTTAATAATATTCTTAATAAAACTCTTAATTATGATTAAATAAAATTAAAATTAAAATTAATTATAATTAAAATCATTTCAATCTGAAATTAAAAATTCGATTATTCTAATAAAATTGTTAATTATTAAACTAATGCCAAAATTATTAATAATATTCCTATAAAAAATGTTATAATTGAATAAAACCAATTATAATTATAATTAATTATTATTTTTTTTCAATCCTAAATTCAATTAATTCTATTACAATTATATTTAAAAAAAAATTAAGAATTTTATATATTTCTAAGAATTTTTTTTTTTTCTCCGTGAAAACTAGCTAAGTCATGTATTATATATACAAGTAAAAATTACAAACAGTAAGACATGTCTTCCAGGGCCTGTGGTAGCACCCTGGGAACCTTGACCATAGTTCTAAAAGCTCCCTTGCTGGGGTAGCTTCGCCAAAACCATTCAGACATTGCCATGACATCAAAAGCTCCCACACAGGGGCAGCACCGGATCGACTTTTTGAAACAGTTCCAGACAAGTTCAGACTCCCTGAGGAGCAGCAGAGTGTAGACCCAACACATTCTTGCCCACGCAGGGGCTTACTACCAAAATAGACTGACTCACAGACCAGACAGAAGTGAGCATGACAGAGGCGCTCATATCAGCTATCAACTTAGACCATTTAAAATTAAGACTAGACCAGAGACTAGTCAAAATTACACACGGCGGAGATGTAAGCATCATCTGCCAGCAAGCAAAACGAAATGACAAGAGAAAAATACCCGCGGCTGCGCTAATCCTGGAGACGAGCTGAAGGTGGAAGGAGGGCCGCGAGATGGGCATCTGCCTCTTCAGCAAGGCTTTTGTCTTCAACCACGTACGCCCAGCCATCACCCTCTGCTCGTCCCTCCCACATCTTCCTCCATATCTCTTCGTCGACGCCTGGAGGGGGTGGCCCCACTGGAGGAAAGGTGTCTTGCGAGCCTTTATCTTCCATGCTTCCAGCTTCAGACGCTAGAGGCACCATAGCTGAGCCCTGTTCCGCCGCCTCTTGTTCTCCTCTGTCAATTTCCTTGCCCTTGCCTTCCAGTTGCTTCTCCGGCAAGCTCTGAGGGGGGTCCTCCCCATTGCCTTCCGGAATTTTTGTAAACATGACTGATATGTGGGCACTAAGCCCTGGGTTGTCCTCAGAGCTTTGCAGCGTGAATACCACAGAGCCGAATGAGGGAAGCTCCGGTTTTCCTTCATTAGGACTCCCCACCTCCAAGAAATGTCTAATGGGGAGCGGGGTAGCCCTGGCTCTCCTATGACAATAACAGCAGCAGCAGTGGTGATGCTCATCTGCTGCAGGGGCTCTTGAGGAGGAACCTCTCGCTGGACCTCTCCTGCATGACTGTCGTTCTCGAATTTTGACCATGGTGAGTCCGATTCTTCTTCTGTATGCTTGCGGGTGAGTTTGGAATCGATGGCAGAACCAATTGCTCTCCAAATCTCTCTCCGGTACCCAATCTTCACTCTGAAATCCTCCCCTTGGTAGCAGATTAAACCATTTCCAGAACTGTCATTGCAATTGTGCCAATTGCCTACGTCTGCTAGACCAGCAACCAGAGTGGCAATAGCCACGGGTATCCAAGCCTCCGGGTGATAGAGACTGCCATCGCCGAGGCCCTCTGTGTTTCCGCCTCTTCCAGCTCTTCTCAGACAATAATTCCTTGCCCGATCCATCGTGCCTGTAAAACGCTGCCTCATTCCCTCGATGCAGGCGCACATTAACTTCCTTCTGCATTTCCATCTACCATGCTTCCTCGCCATTAAATGCATTAACGCAGCAGGGGCTTCATTTATCAGCTGACGGCCTTCTCCTGGTGGCCGTGGTGTTAACATGGGGCAGCCCATGCGTGGCATGTGGCTCGCCCGTCCTTCCGAGTCCGCCACCCGCATCCGGGGATATTTCTAAGAATTTTAATTATATTGTAAAATTAATAAAAAATGGAACAAAATTTTTGGATTAAATATTAATATTATAAATTTTTTAATAAAATTCTATATTATAATTAAATAAAAATAAAAATAAAATTAATTATAATTAAAATCATTTCAATCTTAATTGAAAATTCAATTATTCTTATAAAATTACTAACTGTAATAAATTTTAAGTTTTATTAATTATTAATTAACCTAACTTAAGACATGTTGGCTAACATCATTCCTATTCCATCACTATCTCACACCTCTATTTATCCATTACGTCGAGATCTAGTTGATATACTTTTTTATCTATTCTGATGACGAGCCACGGTGGATGGCTCAAAATGTCGATACAAATAATTATGGATGCGATAATCCGAGAAGAAAACTCTACACACTATGATATACTTGTGATTTCCTGCCGAAGGCGAATTATGAGTAGTACAATCAATGCCCCACTTCATGAAAGGATCGATGGTGATAACAGGGAAAAGTGGAGCTAGATGTGCGCGTATTTTCCGAGTATAGACTTGACAAGGATGGCATCTTTTGACCACTTCAATAAAATCTTTGAAGATCAAAGGCCAAAAGTAGCCTACTCGCAAAATTTTTTGGGTTGTTGCAAACCCAGATAAATGACCACCACAAGCTCCACTGTGGAAATCATTAAGAATTGACTCGACTTCTTCCAAGGTTAAACAACGTCTAAGGATTGAATCAATCCCGTGATGATACAATGTGTTATCTATAATAACATAATTCTTAGCGAGGTGACGCACCTTTCTACGCTCATCTTTGGAAAAAGCGGGCGGGAAATTCGAAGTCTGGAGATATATAATGATATCCCCATACCAAGGATCTTGTGAAGAAATAAGAAATAAGTGTTCATCACAAAAAATTTCCTTATGAATAATTTCTTCCTCACAAGGAAACTCTAATATCAACTTTGCAAATACTAAAGATTTCTTAGATTTAGCCGACATGAATTCAAGATCAAATTCTTGCAAAATGACAATCCATCTATTATATTTTCCCCCAATCACTCACCTACTGGGAAAAACTGAAATGGATTGATGATTGCTAAGACGAACATTTTTTGAAGTAGAATTTAGTGACGAAGCCGCTGGACAACATGAACAGCTGCAAAAGCTAATTTATTGATGGAAGAATAGCATAGTTCAAGACCTACCAAGCCTTAACTTAGATAGTAGATTACATGCTCACATAAGGCATCATATTCCTGAACCAGAACCATACCAATGGTTGATTCTACTGTAGCGAGATACAAGAGGAAATCTTTTCTATAATCAAGTGGACTCAAAAATGGAGCAGAGGTTTATGCTTTTTTCAAAGCATCAAAATATTGTTGCGTGAAATCACCCCATAAAAATGGGACTCCTTTCTTAAGCAAACGCATAAATCCTTTTATGATCTCAGCGTAATTGGCTATAAATATCCTCAAGAAATTTTCTTTTCCTTGGAGAGATTGAAGTTGACATATGGAGGAAAGGGAAGCAACTGAAGTATTGCCTCAACCTTGAAGGGATCAACACGAATTCCCTCTGTTGACACGATGAATCCTAACAATTGATCGGATGTGACTTTGAACATGTAGTTATTCGGATTCAACCATATTTTATAAAAATGACATTGCTTAAAGATCAACTGAAGGTGCTTAGGATGATAAATTCTCTTTCGAGAACAAGCAGCGAGATCATCCAGATATGCTTCGATAACGTGCTTGATGTCGTGAAAAGCATAAGACATGGTCCGCTGAAAAGTGGCTCCAACATTTTTTAGGCCAAAAGGCATATTTTTTTACACAAACCTACCCCAAGGATAAATAAAGGTTGTATTGTGCTGATCTTTTGGATGGATAGTAATTTGATTGTAACTAGAGAATCCATCCATGAACGAAAAAAATTTATTACCCGCACATTCATCAATAATTTGACAATAAAAGGCATGGGGTGATTGTCTTTTGGACAAGCCTTATTTAGGTCCCTAAAGTCAATACATACTAGAATCGTTCCTTGCTTTTTGTCTGCGGGGACTGGATTAGAGACCTACTCAGTTAGAGGAACGAGGTATATGAAACCTGCCTTTAGAAACTTTTCGACTTCGGCTTTGATAACTACTACTTTTCTAGGGTTAACCAGTCGAAGTTTTTGACGAATAGTTTTAGAATTTTCATATGTCTTGATCTCATGTTGTACAATAGATGGATCTATTATAGGCATTTCCTCATAAGACCAAGTGAACACATCACGAAACTCTTTGAAGAGATCGGTACAAATTTGAATTTCTTCAGGGGAATAGTAAGCTATGATGAAGACATTTTCAATTCTTTCAGGATTCCTAGAGATGTTCACCGATATAATTTGTGAGATAACAGACATGTTACCTTCGGCAAAAACTATGCTGGGGCCAAAGGGTTTAAAATTGTATGAACATCACTAGTAGAAGGACTGGAAAAAATTGACTCAATTTCTCGCAAATGAGGGTCCAGACCAGAGCCACATCTCCATCTAACTCCTCTGGCGAGAAAGGAGTAGGATGGGAGTCTACAAAGTTAACAATAGACTGATAAGATCTTCTGTAGACATAGGAAATGCCATTCCACCTACTTGACCTGCATCTAATGTGGTGTTAGATGAAGGTAAAGGCCAAGGGTCCTAAAAATAATGAGTTTGAAAGAACTCTCTTTGAGAAGGCCCCTTGGAGGATGAAATAGCATTGATTCTAGCTAGAGGAGAAGGAAGATAAAAAATACCCATTAAATAAGAGTACATCCCAACTCCTAAATTCTCAACAGGTTGCTTGGGATTGTCCACTAATGGAACAGTAGAATCAAAATATGCGTGGGAGTCACCCGGAGAATAGTCTATCTGATCAAATTTTACAATCCCCCCTCATGAAGAAAAACAAAGGATGCAAAATAATGATGAAACTATAGCATCCATATCATAAATCCAATTTCTTCCTAAGAGGATGTTGTAATCCATATTTGCATCGATTATTTCTACCTCAATATTTACCACCTTTCCCCCAACACAGATGGGAAAGGTTGGAATAATCTCGTGTGGCCTATGAGAATGTCCATCAAATGTCGTCAATAGAGTCGGCAAAGGAACAACTTGAGGCCATCCAATGGCCTTCCAACATGACATGGACATCACACATGTGGAAGGTACCTCATAAATAATGGTTCGAAAGATGTTGGTCTTTCGATATGTAGACTTTATTTGGAAAGCCATATGATGGGGGAGTCTCTTTTTGACATTTGACATATCAAAAGTGAGCATAAGAGAATTTTTTGGATCTACTGCTCCAATTGCTGAGAGTAATGCACTCCTCTGAGCGGGACATGACTAGAGTACCTCTAACACTGACATAACACAAGGACCTTGAGCCAGATCTTCTATAATCGAGTAGTTCTAGGCTGCCCTAGCATTAGGGTTAATGGTCGAGCGCTTTGCAGAGCCTTTTTTCATCGTAGGTATAGACTCAACAAAGAGCCTATCAATATGGAGTAGCTCTAAGGCATCGACAACAAAATTAGCCTTAGATGATTTTGATTCACTATAATCATGCGATCGCGTAGTGACATCAATATGCGAGCTCATCATGAGACAATTGACGAATTATCCCCTTCCTGGTTACCCCTTGTGGGGGTAACAACATTAGAGTTTGCATCAACAAGTAATTGCTGCCCTTGGGGAAAAGGGTTAGTGAGGACAACCTGGGAGCTAGAGGACCCCTACTGAACTAACAAGCATTGAGCGCCTTGGATCCTAGGGCAGATATGAGTCAAATGATCCCCATTGCATAACTTGCATGGAAATTTTACCATTTTCTTGGACTCTTTCCTACCCCCTCCGATATCATTTCCGGGTTTGTTTGCATTACACTTCCCATCCTAGCCCTTTTTCCTACCTCGTCCTTTCTTCTTCTCATCGGATTGTTGGTTTCTTTTGGGAGTAGAAGTTTGGATGGCGTTTATAGATTTCAGTTGGGAAGGCATAGATACAGACGATGATGCATGCATAGAAGAAGAAACTTCTAAAGACAACTACTGCAATTGACTCAGTAGGTTAGCCGTGTTGGCATCAATTGATCTGAATAGCCCGTCGGCATGAGGAACCAACTTCAGTTTGGATATATCCACCTTGGATCTAGGAGCACCAGGTAGAATTTTTTGAAGAATCCTAGATTGATAATATATAAGTTCCAATTGTTGGGCTCTGAAAATAGCTTGCTCTTCGGTGAAAACGCCGAAGAGGGACACATCCTTAGAGATCTCAGGCTGTAATGATTTAAGAAACCATTCAAGAAGGAATTCTTGTGGAATATCGACTTTAATGAGACTCTTCCTTCTGCTCCATTCCTAGATATGTTCCAAAATATGAATTGCCTGATCCTGTTGGAAATTAGCCAGAAGCTCAGTTCCAACATCATATTGGATAGGCAATTGAAAATGGTTCAAAAAGATAGTGACCAAATTGACAAAAGAAGTGAAGGTGCCCCTTGGAAATTCTATGTACCACTTAGCCGCATTTCCAGTTAGGGTACATTGAAATAATCTCAACCTGATTGAATTGTCTATCAAGGAGTTGGACGAACACGATAAGTGGAAAGTGGTTACGTGGTCACCCAGATCTTCACCAGTCTTCCCCTTGAATTTTGGTATATCCGAGGGAAGTCTGGTTGGGACTGGAGGCCAAACTAGTTTATACCTAATCAAATCATTAGTCAATTTAGAGAGATCTGACAAGTTGAACGTTGCCAGAAAAGGGAGTTATGGCGAACCCTGAAGATTCCAGTGGTGTGGGCGAAACTCCAAACGTTCTGAAAAAAATGGCCTAGATTTGTGAAGGCACCAGGTTACCTGAAGTAACTTGTAGACCCAACTGAACCATAAGGAGCCCCTTGTGGTCTAGAAAAACCTAGAGTTTGACCAAATCTTGTCAAAAAACCTCTGTAACTGTTAAAGTTTGCCCCTAGAGAAGTGTTAAAAGGAGTAGAGAGCCCTTGATAAGGGTTCCATGCATTAGCATATAGAGAAAAGTTCTAGAAAGAAATAACATAAGAATATGACATATTCCCTTGTTGACCAAAATAAAATTGATTCCCGGCTCCTAACCCACCAACCAGAGGGGTTGTCCAACTTTGAAATGGATTATAACTTTGACCCATAGAGGAAAAAGGCATTGATCCGAAAGTTTGATTGGAATGTGGTATATGACCACCCGTAAATGGGAAACCCTGAAAAGAAGTTGATCCACTTGCCATGGATGTGGAGGCAACTAATTGAATACTTAAAGGAACCAAAGGAATTGTGCTAGTCGCTATTCCAAAAGGGAAAAAGCCAATGCTAGATGCAAGAACTTGAGAACTTCCACTCGAAGATGGAATGGAAGTAGAACCAAATATAGTAATGCTACGAGTAATAGAAGGTATAGAAATAGTTCCTCCTCCTTGTACGGATATAAGAGTTTTCATACTCGTAGCACTTATTGTGGATGCCATGCTTCTAACAGTGGTCATCGAAGGAAAAGATCGATATAGACCTGGGCTTGAAGGCCTGATGGTTGGAGTCTTGACGTATAATAAAATGTCTGGATAATCAAGAGGAAGAGGAGAATTAGGAGCCTCAATAGACTCAGAGAGATCTTCAACCTAAATATTGTCTTTTGAATGGAAGAGGACTTGAGAAAGAACTGGAGTGTTCCTCTCTAACTCTCTACTTGTACCAAGCCTATCTTTCAGATCAATAACTCCAACCAGAGGATCAATCTCTGATGCTCCTGTTGCCACCAGTTGAAAACCACTAGTAGGATTTCTCCTACACCTTTAAGGAGAAGGCTCAGGACTCATGGGTGATATCTCATGAAGTCTCCTAGACTAACAAGTTGTTGGTTAGCCACTTTGAATTATTTTAAAGAGATATACTTAAAGACTCAAAAAATTGTAAAGCTAGGCCAACTAGGAGAAAAGAGCACCCTCTAAAAAGTCCCTAAAGGTACAAGCAATCAAATAACTTTCAAGTATTTCCGCTCCAAGTGATTAGGACCAGACACCAAAATACAAGGAAGTAAAAATCAAGGGCCTTCCGAAAATAGTCTAGGGTAATTATGCCCCAGGCCTACTAGCAAAGGTATCAGAAGTAGTTACCTTGTGTTGGGCACAGGATCCCCCAAGGAAAGTTTTGGGGCTCAAAGCCCAGATTTTGTCTAAAAAGTGTAAATCCGATATAAAGACTCTGCATTTTGTGGGCGCGGAGTGCAAAGTTGTAAATGAGTCATAGGGTTGTCCACCCTCAATTTTGTAATGTAATGTCGGCTTTAGAGATCTACCCATGGTCTGCAAACCATGGGATTGTATAAATAGAGAGAGGCTCTAAGTAGTGGAGAGAAGAGAAGACAATAGAATAGAATTTAAGTGATCATGGAATAGAAGATAGCGAAAGATATAAGTGTGGAGTCGAGTCTTTGGGTTGTAGAGTAGGAGAAGGCTTTGCAATTGAGTGCATAGAGGCCTAGTAGTCCACACCTGAGTGCGTGGACCCCTGCAGCTGAGTGCGCAGGGTGAGTCGAGTCTATAACTGTTGAAGCATTAATAAAGAGAAGTTTTACAACAATTCGGTGTATTTATTTTCCTGTTTCCTGTATTGAATATGTTGGGTATAAATTGCATTTCTGTTGTCTATATGGTGTGCGAACATATATAACTGTGTTGATTAAGTAAAGGTGAGATAAGGTATCTGTTTACGTGGAGTTAACTAACAATTGTAAGAATATAACTAAGATACGCATGTAACTTGGGGAAATAGCATAGATCACTCCCCTAACAGTGCGAAATCATCTTAGCCCCTGGTTAGGGCTATGCAAAAGGCGATCCTAACAGATCGCAAAGGTCTCATAGGTCAGGATAGTGCACGAAGTGACCTGCACGAAGGCAGGCATAGTTAGACTAAATCAACCCCTCAGACATCTCCAGAGTGTGGAAACTTGGTTCCAACATTCCCCCATACTGCTTCGGGTTAGACTTTAGTCCACGCACCGCGGGTTGATGTCGTATCATTTCCTACTGAGTTGTATGAGTGGATCGTGAAGCTAGCAAATAGCCAAGGAAGGTGGAAACTCGACAATCCTATTGTGTGGACCCCAGAGTTAGTTTGAAGGTTGGAAGCATCAAAGGATAAGATCGTGTGCGGCGTTGACCATCGATCAATCAAATTATAGGAGGATTCATTATTGAGTTCGCGGTTGACACTTCAATGAGCTACAACGAGGTAGAGTGACGCTTTCTCAAGGGACCGCGAGGTAAGTACGTAAAGTCCTTGAATACTTGGATTAAAATGTTATTCTGTGAAAATAGGGTTATGCAATTACCTTGATGTTCGAGGCTACGCGAAATGGAAAAATGTATAGGAATGAAAGAAATAAGGGAAAAAAAACTAGCCCCTTGATTTCACCTCCGTGAGGGAATGAGGAAGAACTCGCGAAGGTCTCACTGCGAAGTGCGATCCATATGATAAGGCAAATAATTATGTGAATACCACCCCCACCTACACCACCACCAACATCACCGCCTTCACCTCCATCTTCACCCATCAATATAGCAAGAACGATAAAGTTGTCTGTGTTCAAGGGATTGGGAAATGAGGATCCAGACCAATTTTGTGGTAAGAGCCGTATGGGAAGTGCAGGGAGTTACAAATGATAATATAAAGAAAGTGACACTGGTTAGCACCCTGCAGGACGATGCACTGACTTGGTATATTAAGCACTCCAATGATAATCCAAATGCAGAAATCGTGGATATCCAAGTAGCACTAAATAGAGAATTTAACAGGCTGAAGTTTGAAGCACAGTTGATCATTGGATTTGAAGAAATCATGATGCTATCGTGTGAGACTCCTTGGGAGTTGGATCAAAGGTTGAAGTGTATGATTCGTGAAGGTAATATGGATATGATGGATAGAAAACACCGCGAATGGTATGTAGCATCACTAATGCCACATTTAAGGAGCACCCTATCGCAGCAGAAGTTAACAACTCAGGCAGAGGCCTTAGAGATCGTGATGAGGCTGCATGAGACCCCGATGTAGGATCCTAACTTGGGAGTTCAGCAGATCCACGCGCAGTTGAAAAACTTATGCCTTGAGATGCAGAGTCTGAAACAGGACAGGATAGCTCGACCAAAAGTGTGCAAAGAAGTGTGGTGCGTAAAATGCAAGGGTCAGGGTCATGATAAGGACCACTGCCCAGTGTTCACAAATTACCTTCCAGGAGGAGGACCAATGCCGCTAAGCCCGTAAGTGCAAGCAGGACCTAGTGCAACACCTACTTTGTGGTGTGTGATTTTCAAATAGGTGGAAAACACGCTACGGACAACTGTCATTTGTTACAAAAGTATACACAGAATTCACAGCAATTGTAGTGTAACTTTTGTAGGTCAGTGGGACATGATGAGCGCACTTGTAGGAGCTATGAGTTGATGATGGATAGAACTCCCACCTATAGAGTTGAGGCCGAATCGCAACCCCTAGACCAGAATGCAGGAGTGGCGCGAACGAGGGCGAGGTGGAGGAGGAGTTGGAAGAGGTCGTGGTCAATTGATTTTCTACAATTGCGGAGGGCCAGGATATTATGCCCACGATTGTATGAATCCGACGCAACTGTTATGTTTATATTGCACCTTTTTTGATCATGAGATGGAATATTGTCCTATGCTGATAGCTAGGATATGTGACAAAGGAGCTCTACTGCCTCCCCCTACTAAGAACCTGCAAATGATGAGGTTTGAGTTGCACGAGGAAGATCCAAATGTGAACATTGTGCTCCGAAGTCGAATTGCGATGGGAGATGATAAAGGAAAACAACTAGAAGATAGTACTTGGGTTTACAAAACTCCGGTGAAAGAAGCGAAGTTTGATTTGGAGCGCACTCGAGAAACCTTCATGGAAGCTAAGAAGAGCTTCGCTAAAGCCTCCACTTCAGGAAGCAAGGATAAACCGGAGTCAGAGATGGACCCATATATGATCACGACGTTCTTGGAAACATGCATGAAGTTATTGCGCAACAATAAAGCTATAAAAGGATTACATGAACTCATTAACAGATGCGCTGGGACCGCGCCAGGAGAACCACGCATAGTCTGGAAGATTGGAAAGCATAAGACAAGGACGAGAAGAGAAATGAGGTTAACCACGCAAATTGGAGAATATGAAATGGACCAAGTAATACTAGATTTAGGGTTGGATGCGAATGTTTCGCCGAAGCAGATGTGGGAGCGAATGGGGAGACCTATGCTACAATGGTCTCCTATTCAGCTGTGAATGGCGAACCAGCAGAAGATAATACCCATGGGGAAATTGCAGGGACTCACTGTGGATATTGAGGGAGCGAGTTCGCTAGCAGACTTTAAAGTGATAGAGATTGTTGATGACAATAATCCCTATCCCACGCTCTTAGGAATTGATTGGGCCATTGACATGAATGGGGTGATTAATTTAAAGAAGTACAAGATGATTTTTGATAAGAATTCAATACATGTAGTTATACCTCTGGACCTTGCTAAAGGATCACACTATGCAGAGCCAGTGCGTGACTATGAAAGCCATGATGATTTGGACTACATCTATAAGATAACAGTGTGAAACTAGGACTGGGTGAATCCCACTGCAGATGGATGGCTTACATGGGAGCACGAGAGCTCCTGTACTTCATATTTGGATGAGGAGATGGAGTGATGGCAGAACCAGTTACATGAGGTGACTACACTTAATTGTAATATGATGACAAGGTCGCTGTGCTGTGTATTGACAAAAGTAGGGGACCTGCCTACTTACAATGGGTTAAGTGAGGTAAATACCTTCTTGGATATATTTGAAAGAGAAGTACAAGAAAAGCAACGCTTCGAGGCCTTGGACTAGGTACTGCACACTACGCCCGCGAGATGGTCGGGTATGCACAAAGGGAGCTTTGAGGACTGGCGCGAATGCAGGAGAATGATGCGCACATAGTTTGGGAAGCCTAAGATGCGACTAACTGAAAAGTATGATGGACAGGATGATCCGTGCGCACACCTAGCCAAGTGGACGAAGGTCTATGGAGAAAAACCACAACTTGAGTGGGTGCACCTGTTATGTCATACCCTAGATGTTATACCCATGAGTTGGTATATAGAGACGAAGCTCCACCACGAGACAGGTGAATAATATATCTTGCGCGAAGGGTTCATGACGACCTTCAATTTTGAGGATGGATGGGAGGACAATATTGATGAAGCATTAAAAGTGATAAGAGCAGCCATATTTAGGATACCCCAGGAGCCTTTAGACCTGAGTCAGCTTGAATGGGTTACTCAACTGAGTTGCGCACTAGGATGTTATAATGTAATTGCTAAAGAGGAGAATGAGGATCTGAGGAATATTAACATTCCAAAAACATAAGGCCATTGGAAGGTTGAAGGACCACAGATTGCGAACCCTGACATAACTGCGCCGGTAAAAACGAAGCAGGTGAACATTGGTACGGAGGCCGAACCTAAGTTTACAAATCTCGGCGACTACTGGGATGACGCGATGGTGGATAAGGTCGCTGAGTTACTATGTGAGTACTAGGACTTATTCCCGATGAAGTTTACAGAGTTAAAAGGAATCATCAGGGATTTAGGAATGATGAAGATCATGTTAAAGCCTGACGCGAAGCCAGTTAAGCAGAGGCCTTACTGCTTAAATCCAAAATACAAGGAGAAGGTCCACGTAGAACTAGACAAAATGCTCATAGCAAGAATCATTGAGCCGGTGGAAGAATCCGATTGGGTAAGTCCAATGGTGGTGTAGGAAAAGAAGTAGAAGGACGAGATAAGAATATGTGTGGATCTAAAAAAATTTAATGATGCTTGTGTGCATGATCCATTCCCAACTCCGTTCATAGATGAGGTGTTGGACAATGTCGGTGGGCAGGAAGCATATTCTTTCACTGATGGGTTCTCAGGGTACCACCGAATCAAAATCGCACTGGATGATAGGAGAAAGAAAACCTTTGTGATTGAGTGGGGTTGCTTTCAATACACTGTCATGCTGTTTGTGTTAAAGAACGCGCTGACCATCTTTTTGCATGTGATTGTTGCAACATTCAAGGAATATATTCATAATTTCTTGGAGGTTTATTTTGATGATTGGACTATATTTGGGCTGTTTAAGCTCCATGTAGCGAGCTTACGCTTGATGTTGGATACCTGCCGAAGATACCAAATCATGCTTAACCTCAAGAAGTGTGTGTTTCTTGTTCCTTTTGGGAACGTATTGGGACATGGGGTTTGCAGACAGGGACTAATGGTAGATCCCACGAAGATTACGGTGATTCTGATTTCGAAGTGCCATGAAGTGTGCAACAACTGCGCACTACTCTTGGACATACAGGGTACCACAGAAAGTTTATCAAAAGTTATGCCCAAATCACCACACCGATGGAGAAATTGTTGAAGAAGGATGTTACATTCTGTTGGAATGATGACTGCAAGAAAAACCTAGATATATTGAAGGAAAAGATGGCCATTTCACCGATTCTTGTCTTCCCAAATTGGAACAAAGAGTTTCCTTTCCATGTTGACGCATCGTGTATAGTGCTGGGAGAAATACTAACATAGGATGGTAGAGAGGGCCTGGATCACCCTATCGCGTTCGCGAGTCATAGATTGTCTAAAGCAGAAAATAACTATTCCACCACTGAACATGAGGGACTGGATATGGTGTATGCACTACAGAAGTATCGATACTACTTGCTAGGAGGTCACTTTAATATGTATACAGATCATTCTGCACTGAATTACTTGGTCAATAAGCCTATGTTGTGGGGGTGCATATGCATATGCATATGGCTTTTATTGTTCCAAGAATATGACTTTGAAGTTATTGTGAAACTTGGACGATTGAACGCAGGACCAGATCACCTGTCGCGCATTAAGACAAGCGAGGAACCTACGAGTCTGGAGGAAGGATTACCCGACATGTATCTCTTTTCTGTGCGCGTAGCAGATGAACATTTTGAAGATATAATTCACTTTCTCACGACTAGAACTATGCTGAAAGGATACTTTGTCCAGCAGAAGAAGGAAATAATGGTGCGTGCGACAGATTTATCTATCATTGCAGGGAACTTATATAAGATGGGGAATGATGAGATAGTGCAAAGGTATGTACCTGATTTTGAACGAAGAAACCTCCTCGCGGACGCTCATGGGGGTGCTGCAGGAGGACATTATGCAGGGAGAGCGACCACACAGAATATTCTCCACGCAGGGTTGTGGTGGCCAACCCTTCATCAGGATTCAAAAGCGCATTGCAAGGCCTGTGATGTATGTCAAAGAACAGGTAAACCATTGCGGAGGGACAAGATGCCTTTGAATCTGCAAATGACGTTGTAACCCTTTGAAAAGTGGGTGATTGAATTTGTAGGAGCAATCAAACCTCAAGGAAAGACGAGCGCGAGATATATTATCACTGTAACAGAGTACCTGACTCGTTGGGTAGAAGCACAACTGGTAAAGATTGCACGGCCGCAAAGTTTCTATTTGAACACATCTTGACGAGATTTGGATGTCTGAAGATCTTGATGAGAGATCATGGTTCACATTTCCTGAACGAGACTACCAATGCATTGACGAAAGACTTTCAGGTGCATCATCAGAAAAGCACACTGTATCACCCACATGCTAACGGGACAGTAGAAGCATTTAACAAAGTACTGGAGACTGCGGTGACCAAAGTATGCAATGCGCAACGAAGTGATTGGGACCTGCGCGTACCTGTGGTATTATGGGCTTATCGGGCGACATGCAAGAAGCTGACAAGACAAATGCCTTTTAGGCTTGTCTATGGTGTGGAAGCTGTAATGCCAATGGAATACATCATGCCTAGTCTACGCATAACAGCGCTCACAGGTATGATGGACCGTGGAGCCCTAGAGGAGAGGCTCATGTAGTTGGATCAACTCAAGGAAGAATGATTTTTGGCTGGCTTTCACCAACAGGTACAAAAGCAATGCAAAAAGGCTTGACATGATTGACATATTAAGTTGCACACCTTCAAGGTGAACGATTTGGTGTTACTGTATGATAGTAAGTTTGATAAATTCCTAGAAAATATCAAAATGCATTGGCTAGGACTGTATGTTATTAAGGAGGTCATAGAGAGAGGCACGATGCAGTTGGTAAAGTTAAATGGAGAACCTTTCCAAAGAAAAGTGAATGGCATTCGGTTGAAGCCATACACTGGTGGTCCGGCTATCTGACTAGCCGACAGAAGCACAATCTTAGTGCTCTAAGCAGCTGAAACCAGGCACGAGACTATAAACAAGTTTAGGGAAGTAGTTTAGCTACAACGGTCTTTGAATAACGCGTCTAGGGAGTGCAGCGGACAGCTACTTAGTGCTCTGCTAATCTTGCAGTAGTCCTGGTAGAGTTGGGAGGTCTTTGCGTGAAGATCTCTGCATCGACAGAGTGACTCGAGGGTGAGTCACGATGTTTGTGTTGGGGGCCTATTGGGCGCGGGATCACCCAAGGATATTTTTGGGGCTTAAAGCCTAGATTTTGGCTAAAAAGTGTAAATATGATATAAATACTGCATTTTGTGGGCGCAGAGCGCGGATTTGTAAATGAGTCATAGGGTTGTACGCCCTCAATCTTTTAATGTAATGTCAGCTTTAGAGATCTACCCATGGTCCGCGGACCATGGGATTATATAAATAGAGCAAGGCTCTAAGTAGTTAAGAGAAGAGAAAACAATAGAATAGAATAGAAGTGATCATGGAATAGAAGATAGCGAAATATCGAAAGATAGAAAAATAGAGAAAGATTGTTTCCTACTATGTAATAGCCCATTCATTCGGCTTTCTTCCTGTGTATTTTTTCTCACCTTCCGATCTACACTTGTTCTGATCTTGATCTTCAGCTCTGTTCTTCATTTCTTCATACCTTTACGCTTCCTTCGTAAATCCTTAGGTTTTAAGAAACCTTACAGCTCTACATTTGCTGTAACCATTAAGGATTTTCTCCTCTCTGCACTTCGTCTCTGGTTGCACACACCTGCAAACCCATGTTACACAGAATTACTAAAATCCACACACAATTCATTCAATTACTCCATTCACACCATACAAACTCAGAAATCGAGTTATCTGTATTAATAAACAAATAATTACAAAAATATTCCTTTTTGGTATGATCTTCACTATCAGTGGCCTTTTCCTTTGCTACCCGTAGGCTTACAATCACCCCTACTAACTAACTGACTCTCTAACTCCTAGACAGCTAACCCTCAAACTAACTCTGAGTAACTAACTCTCTCTATGCCTTTTAGGCTTACATTTATTCAAAAGGTTCTAGTTCACTTTTGACTCCTCTAAGTCCACTTTTGACTCAACTAATCCCTAAGAATCCTCTCTATTTCCACAAAATCATTAAACAAATACCTAATCTAGGATTTACAATATTTCAAAATCTCTCAATCTCTCAACTATCCTAATTCTTTCATGTTCTCTAACATTTGAGAACATTTACAAATATGCCTCACAATACTTAGTTAATCACTATTCTAAATATCTCTCATTAAAATCACTCAAAACCTTAATAATTACATTAATTTGATTGTTTTGGAAACCAACTCCCTTAAAACACAAGACCCCATAAGTTAACTAGAATACAATGAAAATTTTGAGCTGAATACTCCTCCATCAGAACTTCGACTTGACAAGACGTTGCAATACAATGCACATGTGCTTATATGAGACAAAATGGCTTGAGAAAGCCATGCAAGACATCACTGACACTCGGACCATTGTGGTGAGACCAACTCTTTGACATGCATGTAATGGTCGAAGGTGATGAGCTGATGCCAAGCTTGGTTGTTTGTGATGGTGTTCACGCGCTCAATGGTGACATATTGCTGAAGAAAACTCTTGCCTTCGTTTTGCCTCTGGGTTCACTAATATGGCTTCTCTATCCAAATCGTCTGATATCATGCGCATGGTCGTCCTAGTGTGACTAGACTAACAACATGTTTATGCATAGTGTCTACGCTACTCTCCAAGCATGTGCTGGTGGCCATGCACATCAACTTGTCGAGGTACATGTTCAACTCTAGTCAAACTTTCTTCTTGTCTTCACCTTGGTGAGTGTACCAAATGGGTGGGATTGCATGCGTGCACACAATGACATGCATGTTGCTGCATTCCCTTGCATGTGATCAATAAAACTGCTCACCTTGTCTGCTCTGTGCCAGCTTCTGAGATGGATCTATAACTTGTATGGGCATAGTTTCATCCGTGAGTGCATGTTGCACCCCCTGCTATACCTATTCCTGCTACAACTCATTCTCTCATCTATGCAACTCTTGTTCTTTCTTGAGTTGCTGCTTCAACACATGCAACTCCTTCTTTGTTCCGTTCTCTGCCTTCGCGCGATCTTCATGTCGCTTTGTCACCTCATAGCCCAAGTCTCCAAAATTCCTTTCATCACAAGAGGATCTGCTTGAGCTTGCAACTTTGTTCCGCCTCTGTGTTTTCAAAAACCTTCCTCTTGCGTTCGTTGCATCTGGATGTTGCCTTTAGCTACTGTTGATGGTGCTGCTTGTTGTGGTGTTTCTTGCATCATATCTTGATGTCCTTATCTATGAACAACTTGATGCCTTCGTGGGTAGGCAAGTTCATAGACATTTGATCGACTGCATCCCCAAGTGTGCTCTGAACGGTGTTTTCTACACTACTCTCCTAGAATCCATTGTACCTATGGTGTTAAGAGACAGATGAACACCTGCGATACCTGGAGACATGGAAACACTCATGGAAAGCAATCTGTCATTCGTAAACCAAAACGAACTTGAGAACTGACTTGCAACATACCTGTGTGATTGATCGTGAAGGTTGCACAATTTCCACCGGGAGGTCAAGAGACTGATTGCCAAAACTATGTAAGGCATAGTCCAGGTTGTTTGGAGGTTGATTGGCTTCTGGAACTACGTAATGCACATTTCAGCCTGGCCTACTAAGGACTGAAACTGTGCAATGCCAAATTTCAGTCAGCGGTAACATGCAACCAGCAAATTGCATTGTGCAGTTTCTGGGGCCAACAGGACATTGCCTCCAAGAATTGCGTAATGCAAGACTGGAGGTTAGTGCCTGGCTAGATTTGCGCAATTTCTAGAGGGAAGGTAGAGCCTTCACTTTCGGAAATGTGCAGTGCTACCTGGGCAATGCACGGTCTGGGCCAAGGCAGTCCAACTGATGGGCAACTGTAAATATGAGAAGTGTGAATGCATGAGGAGATGACTACAAACAAGAGTGAATGATCATTCATGCAAACAACAAGTACAAGATTCAATAAATGGGAAAGCATGCAAGTGTCTGAAGCGTGTCGCTGCAACGACAACCGTCCGTGCAAAACAGTTCCATGCATGCGATAACAGTGAGATGTAAACGAAAACTGAAATGGTGCTAGTACATGCTAATATGAATGTAAATGACAACAAGCACTCACTAAAATCAAGCATACAACACACACAAAGAGAAACACAAAAAGCGATAGAAACACAATACAAGTCATGAACATCGAGATTACCCCAAAACAACTAATCTGAATGTGTCGATGACTCCTAGATGCAACGTGGGATGCCAGAGCTACAAGGTTGATGTGAGGAACAAGCTCTGCAACATCCAGTTGATGAGTTTTTATAAGATCAGGGTTGTGATGCGCATGCCACAAATCTAGGATAAGCGACACTTAGCGGGAGGTTTTTGAGATCATACTTCCATGTAACATGCAGTTGCTAAAAATAGATACTTGAATCAAGGGATGCTTTTGCGTGTTTCCTTGGGAGGAGAATCCCATGCATGCAAATCAGTTTTGCTCAGTCCCGAAGGGAACCAGTCAACTCAACTGCATATGCAAGAGTCTCCTCAACTGCTGTGAGGAAATGCGCATTTCTGGGAGGGAGTTGCGCTGACTGCCTAGGATATTTGCCCAATTGTTGGCTAGAGAAGCTCACTGTTTCCCAGGATTGCACAATTCCTAGGCTGAGAAGCCCTGCTGGGAAGAATTGCACAATTTTCTCATTGAAGATTGATTGGTAGATTTGCGTAATTTTGGAGCCCAGTAGGCTGCCAGATAGAATTGTGCAATTTCTGGAGGGAAGGTTGGTTTCCCTCCAAAATTGCGCAATTTCTTGAGGGAACTACTTAGCTTGCAACTTGACCAAGTCTGGAAGAACAACCTATGAGGGGAATGCAACATGTTATGATGGATAGGCTATCATTCTACAAGAAAATTTCTGAAGCTTGTGTACTTGATGAAGCAAGACATGCTGTTGTGAAAGGTTGGTAGGGAGGCTCCAAAACAAAGTGAAGGCAAAATTTTGGAGGGTGGTTGTAGCCATTACAACAGACCTACTAGCAAGAGCATTCCGGAAGGAGGGGTGACCACCTCCTACCTTTAAATTCATGTTATAGATTTATATTTAACATGTTATTATAAATTTATTTAATTGAATATGTTATAGATTTATATTTATCAAATATTTAATTGAATAGGTTATAAATTTATCTTTATTATGTATCTAATTGAATGCTTTATAAATTTATATTTATTGTAAATAAATTAATACACAATATTGCATTAAATGAAAATATTATATATTACCATTTTTTGTTTTATTTTTAAACATTCAATTAAAAAAAAATCAATTACAAAAAATTAGAAATTATTTGAAAAAACTCGTTTTTAAATTATGTATAAAATAAATACCACATGTGAAAGGACCATGAGCCAATTATCCCTTTTTGTAATGAAATGAAATAGTTAATAACGTGGTAGCTTTCGTCACGACGACTTCTATAGTGCATGCCAAAAGTGGAAGTATAAATTCCTTTATTTGGAATTAAATATATCATCTTCTAACTAATATTTGGTTAGTGTGATATGGACCCTTACTAACCCAAATTAATGGAAAGACTTATTAAATATCATAAATATTTAATCAAAAACCAAACATGAAATTTAAGAGAAACTAGTAACTATATC
Source organism: Pinus tabuliformis (assembly GCA_031772625.1). Lineage (NCBI taxonomy): Eukaryota > Viridiplantae > Streptophyta > Pinopsida > Pinales > Pinaceae > Pinus > Pinus tabuliformis. Next base: position 869,648,335 of record CM062806.1, on the reverse strand, counting down.
ACCACCTCATATATCTGCAAATGCTTTAACATTTTAAAAAATCCTTAACACATTAATTTAAAATTATAAAATTTTGAATTTTGACAAAAAAAAAAAAAATCCTCTCTAAACAATTGACAGAGTATTTGGCAAAAAAAATCCTTAGACTTGTGTAATGGAAAAAATTTCAATTCACATAGCTCCAGACTTCGTACTTGGGATTTGAATGTGTGACTTGACATTCTCAATAATAATAAAATCATGGATTGTTTTTAGCGAAGAGGGTGTTTTAATTTATTGGAAGTCGGTAATCGATTTCCACATATTATGTTGAAGTGAAAACATTCACATATAAGGATTGGAAAATAAGAGGGCGAGCAATATTTACTGTAAGAGAAACTAGTAACTAGTAACAAAACAAGTAAGAGTAACTAGTAATGAATGTAAGAGAAACTAGTAATAAGATCGTGAGTAATTTAATGTAAGAGAAACCAATAATGATTTCTTTTCATTTTTAAGAAATATTTTTTTTTTGTAAACACATGAAAGGGTAGTTTTCAAAAATATAATTTAAAAACCTGAAAGCACATGAAAGCTCAGTTTAAATGGAAATTAAAAGATTAGTTTAAGAAATGGTGATTAAAAGATTCATTTAATAATTTGAACACACCGGTCCAAAAACAAGCTTAAAACCAAGGCCGACCTTCCTTTTCATGAATTCTTAAGTGATTATATAGTCACATTTGATGAATGAAGAATGATAGTAATTATGAATTTAGGAGGTTCTACACAGGAGGAGGAAATTCAAATGAGAGGGAAAGGCAACATGCGATCGAGGTGATTTTCTACTTCATTAATTTGTTTCTCTATTTAATTAATTCCACAGGGAATTTTGAGTAACCTGAGAAATTAGGTTTCTCTATTCATTCAACAGGTTAAGTATGGAATATGTTAGCTCTTTCTTTCTCTCTTAAGCACTCTGATATGAAGTTGTCTATCTTATCGAGTGCTCCATAAATGTAGTGTTGTATGCATGAATGTACTATGTAGTGTTTTTGTATACTTGCAATGTGTTGTGTTGTGGAAATGTGTCGTGTGTGTGAAAATGTTTGTGTTATGTGTCTGTGGATTTGTGTCAATTGAAAGAGAAATTCATGGCTAAGGAGAATATGCACTAGTGGTTGAAGGGACAACTTTATCAACAAATAGTTCTTTCAGAGTGAGTTTGTGTCTATGTCAATATTTTCTTCAATTATTTTTAAATTCATTCCAGTGCCCTTTTTTTGTTTGCTTTTCTGATGAGTTGGAATTTCATATACATGAGTTAGAGCATGGTTTCTAATGCTTTTGCATCAGAGAATGAGGAATTTCTAGTGCTTTTACAACCACCAGTTTCCAGAGTTTCAACAACAAAAGAAATATGGCTAAGAAGCAAGGTTAGTATTCTTTGTTGATTGTCATGTTCTTCTTATAGGCAAGGGTAAAGCTCTGTAGAGTTTTAGTCATTTGTTTTAGAAAGAGGAAACCATATATACTCTATAAATGGTCTGGCCTATTTATTTTATAGGGTTTAAACAAATCAAACCCTCGCTTATCTGTGACCTCACAAATATATATTCCTTTCCTTTATTCCACGGTGGGAATGATAGGCAATCCTTACCTTCCAACTAGGGATGGAGCACTTATCTATTCTTTCCTTAAATCAATAATCAGTTATGGAACGGTTCTGTGTTGTTTATGTAACAATGCTATAATAGGTTGGGAATAGGTTCCTTTACCATAATTTAGTAGGGAGATTGGATTTCTACTGGATATCCTTCCTCTACTATTTTCATGATATTCTACCGAAAAATACCTATGTAATATAGCGGTATATCCTTCCCTGGAGTAGTAGCAGGAGATCCTTCAATTGATTGGCCTTTCCATGAATAGAGAGGTAGGCTTAGGTTACTCAATTACAATTTTTGAATGTGACCTAGAGCAAGACCTAGAACTCAAGGTAACAACATAACTAGGATAGAATAGCTACAAATAGAGAAATATCTAGGTTACAAACAGAATAGTTGTAGACACCTATTTATTGAGATCCATGTTATGTGGCCTTCAGTTATCTATAAACCCCAAAAGAGTTAGACTCTTGAGAGCGAGATCTCGATACTTATGACATTATGAGTCTTTAGAGGGTTGAATTCTTTAGATGAAGATCGAGTAATTTCTCTGTATGAGAAATAACTTTTATTTTCCCTGAATTACAACTTAATCTAAAGAAACTACAACCCAATATAATACATGGAATGGAATCAAATTTAGCTGACATCCAACTTATGATGCTTAACGGGTTGGTACTCTAAAGGCCTTCACAACACAAAATCTTACAAATACCTTCAAAACAAAAAATCTTGAAAATAGAATGAAAATAACATGTATTGGAATGATAATAACATGCATTGGAAAAGAGGAACTTAGAAGAAGTTTCAACTATAATGCATCCTAAGAATAACCTCGTAATATTCAAACGACGTCGTAAAATCCCATCATAATATGAATATATGAGGTTAACCCATTGAAAGAAAAATTGATGACTTTGAAGTTCTGAGTGCTTAAGACAAAAATAATAAAATACTTTCAATAGAGCAGTAGGAAGAGAATATCATGAGTATTTGAATTAACTTTGAAGTCAGATTTATTTATAGTAGTATAGGATATTGTATAACCCAATGGGTTAGTGACATATTATATAAATCATATGAATGGGAAACTATTTTTTTTAACTTAGGTATTAAGTATTATGTATTATTATAATGAATTGTTTATTGTCTTGTTGATGCCTCGAAAATCGTTGCATCAACATAGGGGGATAACCACCCGGTCCGGACCTTAATACAGTTCCTTTTCTGTTTGGGATGGTGGCTCCGACTGGATATAATGGGACCAGTTTCCCAGTAATGAATAAAAAGTGGATGGATGAGTGATTGGTTTTCTAATGAATAATAATGAATGGATGACTTAATCTAAAAAGCGAAAATACAAATGACTATTCCATCCCGGGAAGCTTCTATTCTTAAGTGCAACGAATGATGATCTATGTTAATCAATAGGCATATAGATGATTCTATTCAATAAACATAGACATTCATTCACATAATAATTGCTTTGTTCAAATAGTTGAACAAAGTAATTAATAAAAAATTGTTACACTTATCTTTTTATATTACTGATACATGTATGATTAGAACAAAATCATGCTGTAAAAATCCAATAGTGGAAAGTATAAAGAATGCTGTTAAAACACATGCATATATTCAATAATAGCAATAGTGATCAAATAACAATTCACATAAAAAGAATGAATTCAGACATAGATAGTAGTACCATATGAGTTGTAAATCATTCCCAACATCAATCGCAATTCGAATTCCTTTTTCCGACTCAGAAATACTTTTAGATAAAGGGAGCAATGCACATCCACATAAAAGCTTCGTTATCAAAATTGGAATAATTGGCCCAGTCTTTATAAAAAATATATACCTGAAGTACAATAGTGTAACTTCAGGTTTAATTCATATACAAAAACTTACGACCCTTTCCAATGCATTGAAAGGGTCTATAAATACTTAATTAAACTAACTAACTACGAAATTAAAATGCTACTAAATTGGTACAACTTGATCTTGAATATCTTCCCCATAGCAATCTGGCAGTCGGCAGCATGATTCATCACTCTGGCTGTTTTCCTTTCGACCTGAGTTGGTATATCGCTAGCATTGGTTCCACTTCTTGAGGGCGGCTGAGACGAGAATTGAGTTGACCAGCATAGGTGGAATCCTGTATATCGGGAATGATACACCCGATTGCATCTGTTAGGCACTTGAGGGCGGCTCTCTGGTTGTATGGTTTTACTAGGAACAACCAATAGGTGTCCCAAGTTAAACTGTTAATACCTGCAATCAATCTCCCATTCTTTTCCAACTCTTGATAACATGATTACTCCAATGTTTTAGTCGATAGTAATTTACCCAAGGACTCATGCTTGTGTTTCGCTGGGTTTTGTCTCCAATCCCGTATAGGTGCTAATTCAATGTCATTTTCATATCTGAACTTCTCTAGAAATGATTTGTTATACTTCTTCTCCGGTGCGGGAAAATGGTGCATTTGTCTCAAATCATCGGGTTGAAACAAGCCGAACACTCTCCTATTGATAGTGCAAAATGTTCTGTTTGTAATTGGGATTTCCTCAATTTCCCATGTTACCACATCTGTGTATGGAAGAAATTGCTCTCGAGCCGCTATCTGGTGTAGGTAAGAGTCGGCCAAATCCTTTAGGGTTGCATCGGACTTCCGGGTCGGGTCTGCTGTGGCTTGTAGTGATGTTACCTGAGGCTCTTCATCCTCAACCATATTATAGATGCTCTGCCAAGTAGTTTTACCGAGACCAAGACATGTGGTGTTGGAGATTAATCCCTTTTTACTTGGTCCCAGATCGACAGTGTGTTTTCTTGTTACTGCGGAAGCTGAAGCTGTTCCAGATTTCTTAAACTTCTTCCCCATTTGGCCTAAATTCGCTGCTTCGGAGGAGCTCTGCACAGGAGATAAAATGAACGTAATGCGGAGAATAGGTGGCGCAAACCAAATATGAATGAGGTATATTAATCAATGAATAATGGAGGATTAACATAAGGTGGCCGCAGATACAATCTCTGAAGAGATTTTGGCATCACTGCTTCATTAATTGGCCGTTTAAACCTGTCAATCATTTAAATGCTCATCATATCGTTTATTGGTCGAGTAATTCATTTAAGGGTGGCTTTGATGTTTTGGCGGTTGGGCGTAAGTGAATCACTATCAGGAAGAGAAAGGCCTTTAATACGAATTAAACATAATATATCCTAGCCTTATCAATCCTTTTTGAAAGTTGCGCCTAGCTTTATTGCAATCGACGATCGGAGGAATGCTTAAGTTGTTATATTGGTGTCCTTTCGGAATCCCCGCTCGCCGATAGTGATATCACCAATTTGCATCGGGAGTTTTTAAAAGAGGGCTTTTAGATGCATGCATGCTACATTCCCCAATCGCCGATAGCGATATCACATCGGAGCAAAGAGAGGGGCCTTTTGTTATGATCACTTGCCCCCCCCCGATATCTGATAGTTATTCGTGCTTGTCACATCGGGGAATACTAATGGGTCTTTTGTTATGCATCCTTTGTTATTGCGATATGCGCTCTTGTGATCGCTTTATCGTAATAATAAAGGATTATTAATTTTTTTATTATAAAACCGATTATATGTTTTCCCAAAAAGGTTTATAATGTTTTATTTCTTTTCGGACCTTTTGAGGAATGATAAGTTGATACCAATTTAATCTAAAATGGACCCATTTCATATTATAGTTTTGCTAGTAAAATTTCTATGAAATGGGGGTTGTACAGCACAACAATTGGCGATTCGCTGGGAGAAACAGTTATCTCTGAGAAATATTGAAATACTTAGACTTTCTTTTTATAGGAATCTTATCAAAGAGAAAAATTCTAATATAACTAGGTATACATACATTCTGAATAAAATAAGAGCTATTTTGCTAATTTCTTCTCTCGTTAAAATTAGATACATTCTAAGTTTTAAATTGGCCTCTATTGGTTGATAATGATAAAACAAAAAACCTTTCCAACATAGCCTTTTTAATTGACTCTTTTGTCATAGGTAGAGCCTCTGCTGCCAACAAACGTTCATAGTTTCGACAAGGATACCTTTTAACCATTTGACTGTCCATTATCCCATCCATTTCAGAGTATGGTTAAAAGAATTAATTCAAAATATGATTTCATATTTTGTATTTCTTTATTTTTCCTTTTCTATTATTCTGTAAGATAAAAAGCCATTGTCCTGGTTTGGTGGCCAGCTGTTTGACAATGCCATTCACTGGTAGTAATCTAACCGAACAAGCTGGCTCGTGATGAGACCCCTTGTCTTATGATTATAAGCCATTACCCTGTTTTGGTATGCAGTGTTGGTAATGTCGGTTAAACTATTTGCCAATGATCATGGTAAGCAGGCTTGTAATAAGACCCCTTATCTTTTATATCAAATATTTTAGAATTACACTCTGAGTAATCATAAACTTTGATGAATGGGATGGACAATTTTCTCCTTAAGAGAGAATGGATGACAGGGTAAGAGTTGAAGATGCTAAGATTGAATTAGTTTCTGTTTTGATATTGATAACCTTTTTGTGGCCAATTTGAAAACCATAAAATGATTTACAATACTTCTAAATCTTGAGAAGATTTCAGAAAAATGAAATGGGGTTTCAGAATGTGAATATACCTAATTTCCTAGAAATTTTCCCTTTTGTTTAAGGCTTCTATTTTAAAAGTAAAGATCAAAACTACTTATTTTGAGAAACTTTTCAATATAGAAAAGGCCAATGGAAGATATCTTACAACTTTATTTCCTAATGGTCCTACAAACTACAAATTCTACTGAACTTAAAAAGGGAGAAGGGGTTTCCTCCTCAATTGAATAATTTCTTTAAGATGAGGCCATTAATAGGAAGAGAATCTCTCTTACCTGATAAATCTTGTAATATGAATGTCGAATGGCCTATCTTCTCGCAATCTGAAATGGTCCAAGCCACATTTTCTGGAACTTGGTGTGTTTTCCTTTATCCTCATGGGATTTGTCCCATTTCAGAACTAGATCACCAACCTACAACCGTTTTGAATTGGATGAAGTTGAATCAAAAGATGACTTGATCATTTGCTAATGTTTTGCATGAGTAATTTTGGCCTTTTCTCTTTCTTCTTCTAATTTTAAGATTTGATCATGTCTAAGTTGAATAGAAGAAGAGCGGCTTTCTTCAATAAACTGAACTAGGCCTAGAGAAGGAAGCACTAGATTCATTGGTAGCACTACTTCTTTCCCATATACAAGGTTGAATGGAGAAGTTCCTATGGAAGCCTTCTACGTTATTCTGTCAACCCATAGTGCGAATATTAAAAATTTGTGCCAGTTTTTATGATTTTGTTCGATAGTTCGCTTAATAATTTTAACAAGATTTTTATTGGTAGACTCTGCTAAACCATTACCCTGGGGATAGTAATTTGCAAAATATTTCAATTTAAATCCTGTCATAATAGTGAACTCAAACATAACATTTCCAGAGAAATGAGATGCAATATCGAAAACAAGAGCATTTGGGACACCAAACTTGGTAATGATGAATTGATCTATGAATTCCATAATTGCCTCAGAATTTGTTGTCTTTAAAGGAATTGCTTCAACCCACTTAGTAAAGTAATTAGTGGCAGTAAGGATATACTTATGCTGTTTGGATGAATGTGGAGTGATTTCTCCAATGATGTCCAATCCCCATTGCTCAAATGGTTGTTCAATGTTGATTGGTTGCAAAGGGAAAGCTGGCTTTCTTTGTCTTCCACTGGAGGTTTGATAACTTCGACATTTCCTTACATATTCATGAGCATCTCTAAACAAGGTGGGCCAATAGTATCCAGCATGAATAATTTTGTGGGCTGTTGTGTCAGCTCCAAAATGTCCTCCTGCTGGTCCATCATGTAGTTCCTGCAAAACATTTTGTGCTTCAAGTTTTTCTAGGCATCTTAATAAAATCGAATCATAATTTTGCCTAAAAAGTACATCATCAATGATTGTGAAGTTTTTCACTTTTAATCTAATGGCCCGTTTGTTTTTATAAGACAGGTTAGGAGGTGCATATCCATTTTTCAAATAAAAGATCAAGTCTGCATATTGCGATTCAGAATCAGTAATACTTATCTGGTTGATTTCTTCAATATGTTCTGTATCACCTGGTTCTTGAATATTGGATGCTCCTGCTAATAACCTGCAAAAACCTTGGCCTCTAATAATCTTTGCTGCCTTGATTTCCAAGTCATATTCTTGAAGCGCTGTAACCCAGTTTGCCCTTTTTTCACCTAATTCCCTTTGGATTAGTAATTGCCTTACTGCAGGAAAAGGAACTATAACTTTTGTATGGGATTCCAAAAGGAAGGATCTGTAATGTTTTACAGCTTTATACACAGCAAAGGCTTGTTTTTCAACTTCGGAATAATTTAGTTCAGCACCCTGCAGATTTGAACTATAAAATGAAATCGGTGCTTCCAAGTTGTGATCATTAATCTGAGTGAGTACTGCTGCATAAGATGAATCGGACGCGATAGTATACAATGTGAAATGATTAGAAAAATTAGGAGTGTTTAAAGCGGGGGCATTGATTATTGATTGTTTGATTGAATCAAATGCTTCCTTTTCTGTAGATCCCCATCTAAACACTGAATTTTTCTTAATCATAATTTGTAATGGTAAAATGATGTGGGAAAAATCGGGAACAAATCTCTTGACAAAATTAATTTGACCTAAAAATGACTACATGGATTTTCTATTATGAGGAAAAGGAATTTCAGAGATTTCTTTAATCCTATCCGGATCAATATAAATACCATCTTTGGAAACGATAAAGCCCAAGAGATTTCCTTGATTAAGAGTAAAGAAGGATTTTTTGGGATAGAGTGAGATACCATACCTTCTGCAGCGTTCAAATATTTGATTTAAATCATTTAAATGATTGGATCTCTACTTGGAAAATACAGTAATATCATCTAAATAGACAACTACTGTTTTGTTGATCAATCCTTTGAAAGCTATATCCATCACTCTTTGGAGAGTGGCTCCTGCATTAATAAGTCCAAAAGGAATTTTCTTATAAGCGTAAGTTCCCCATTTTGTTCTGAAGGTAGTTTTGAGTCTGTCATCAGGATGGACCAAAATTTGGTTATATCTTGAAAAACCATCTAAAAAGGACATTAAATCAAAACCTACTACTGAATAGAGTATTTGCTCCATAGTAGGTAATGGGAAATTATCTTTTTGGCTTGCCTTGTTCAGATTTCTGAAATCTATACAAATCCTGATGTCACCATTTTTCTTCCTAATAGGCACCATATTGGAAACCCAGTTTGAGTGCCGAACGGGAAAAATAATCTTAGCTTTCAAGAGTTTATTGAGTTCTGATTTTATTTGACTCTCTAAGTTTAGATGTATTTTCCTCAACTTTTGTTGAACTAGTTTTTGTTCGGAAAGCATTGGAATGGTATGCTGGATGATAGATGCATCGTATGTTTTTAAATCGTCATATTTCCAAGCGAAGACATGTTTATTTTTTTCTAATAATCTAATGAATGCTATCCTTTCTTCCACAGAAAGTCCTAATCCCAAATTAATGTTTTGAGGATTCTGCTCAGTGCCAAGATTTATCAATTCAAATATTAAGGTGGAACTTTGGAGCTTTGCATTGGTCACTGGTTTAAACCTGTCTTTAATATCGTAAAGATCCTCAAGTTTAACCACAGGTTTTGGTATTGATTTTTCCTCGTGCTTTTCTTTCATCTGAAGATCATGCTCGCTTTCCTCAATGATCTGATCATCGTAGGACTTGTCGGAAGTCAAAAAATGTAAGATGTCTTCATCGTGATTGAACACTCGCCAATTAGTGACATTGTCAGGAATCGATGGTCTAAAAAGTAACTCTACTGAAAATCTATCTGGGCTATAATCTTCAGAAGGTAGGAGTTTGGAAACAACATTGGCTAGCAAGTCAGTTGCTGAATTCTGAGACCTAGGGATGGGAGAAATATTGAATGAAAAAATTGAGAGGTGAGTTCTTGTACCAGCGACTGATAATGTTCGAGATGGCTAGAAAGACAATGAATTGTATTTCTCACCTGTTTAATAACAATTTCTGAGTCACCAAACACTTTCAAATATTGAACCTTGAGGCCAATTGCTTTGTATAGTCCTTGAACTAAGGCTTCGTACTCAACTGTATTATTCGTGCATTCAAATTCCAACCTACAAGACAGCATCGTTTTTTCTCCCTGAGGGATAATGTTGGGTCCCTATAATACTAGTGATTACCCCATTACTATTGTAGTTATACCCCTTATTTATATTGATGTACCCATGTAGTGCCCATATTGTTACTATTGTGCCACATAGAAGCCCACTATTGTTATTGTTGTGCCCTACAATATTATTGTATGTAGGCTTTGATTGTATTGGGACCACTTAGACTCCTATATATAGAAAGGAGGTATTTTCATTTGTATCATCCAAGAATTGTTCATTTATGTAATGTAAAGGAGGTTGCCCCCTCGAAGAGGCTGAATTCTAAGGCATGGATCTCTCTTTTCTATCTTTTTGTGAGCTGGTTTCATAACATTTGGTATCAGAGCTTTGGATTCTAGGGTTTCGCTGCTCCAAACAGGTCATCGTGGCATTTTCGCTATAACTTTTTTTCTGTGACGTTTCAGAAGTCGCAAAAAAAACCCATTTGAGAAGAATTGGCGCTGAACCTTGGGTCCGAATTTCAGAACTTTTATCGCGATATTTTCGGAGATATGATCTAAGGAAGTTGGTCTTTTTGCAGACTCCTGAATTACATTCAAAACAGGTGACCTGGGGAAAATCGTCATAACTCTCTCTCTGAGGATCAGATTGAAATTTCGTAAAAAGGTACAGAAAGAGGACGGACTGTAGTTTCTTGTGCGTGTGTTTCAGATTCAAAGGTTGAAACAGTGACTCGTGGCACGTCGTACAAGTTCGCTCTACTGAACCAGTCTAAAAGCAAGTCACTGTGGGAGATTTCACATAACTCTTCCTTGGAGAATCCAATTTGGCTCAGACTTGTGGCATTGGAAAGAGGACACAGAAGGCTACTACAGGTAGCAATTTCAGAATTGGAGGATCCGAAATTACAGAGATACATCAGATTCAATATCAGGCTTCTATAAAGTGAAAAAAGGTGTGTAGTTTTTTTTTTATTTTTGTGTAAGCTTGGTTTAACGGAATTCAAAGGGCATAGTAAAACTTTATTATTGGTAACTAATGCCCCGAGGAAAGAAAATGCAAACACCTAGTAAGGAACCTGAAAGCTCTAGCATGACTCATGAAGAAGAGGAAGAAATGCTACATGATATATCAAAATTACAAGAACAAGTGCAACAAATGTCACGCTCACAAAAGCTAACAGAAGCTAAGATAAGTGGCGTGGAATCTAAGGTAAATGGCGTGGAATCTAAGATAAAGGGCATGGAAGCTAAGATTGACGCTAAAATTGATGGCATGGAAGCTAAGATTGACGCTAAAATTGATGGCATGGACGCTAAAATTGATGGCATGGATGATAAGATGGATGAATTGAAGAAGTTGCTACAAGAAAGGGTCACTAATGGTGAAAAGGTAGTAAAGGAAACTCATGATGAGAATAAAAGAAATGTTAATCATGATTCCATAGACTCTAATGTTGGATCGAAGACTCACCATGTTCCAAAAATCGATGTGAGGAAGTTTGATGGCAAGGATCCCGCCACATGGATATTACAGATGGAGCAATTCTTCGATCTCAATAATGTGCAAAACACACAAAAGGTACGTATGGCAACTTTATATTTGGAACCAAATCAGTTTGTATGGTATCAATGGCTTTGTTCTCGTAAACAATTTATCACTTGGGCAATTTTTACGGAAGAATTGATAGCACATTATGAGGATACAAAAAGCAACACTTTTTTTAGCCAATTGATAAGTCTCAAACAAAAGGGTTCAATAATGGAGCACATTGAGGAGTTCCAAAAATTGAACATAAGGGTAAAAGATATTCCAGAGGAGCATAGGATTGATGTGTTCATAGGGTCTTTAAAGGATAATATCCAACATGATGTGCGCCTTTGGGAACCTGATTCATTAGAGAAGGCATTCAGGTTAGCAAGAAAAATGGAAAGCAAAATTATGGCAACTAGGAAGCATACCATTCACAACTATAAAGATGGAAGTGTTGTTGCCCATAGTCTTCCACAACCTACAAGGTTGACACCACAACAATTGGAAGAAAAAAGAGCAAAAGGGCTTTGTTACAATTGTGATAGCAAATACACAAAAGGTCATAAGTGTGCTGAGAAGAAATTATTCTACATAGATTGTGAAGAGGAAGAAGAAAAGGAGCAAGAAAGGTCAAAAGAAGAGGATATATTCCAGGAACAAAGCCTAGATGAAGAACAAATAAATCCGACCATATCTTGTAATGCATTGGCAGGAATTACCACTCCTCAAACCATCAAGATAGAAGGACAAATCAAGAAGAAAAAGGTAATAGTGTTGATTGATTCAGGAAGCACCCACAATTTTATTCATTGTAGGGTAGCAAAAGAATTGAATTGCTTCCTATATCCAGCACCAGAGTGTCAAGTGATGATTGCAAATGGAGGAACAATAAATTGCTCTGGAAAGTGCCATAATATCAAGCTATCCATGGGAGAATATGTATTGACTAGCCCAATGCTTTCCATTCCAATGGGAGGTGCTGATGTTGTACTAGGAGTCCAATGGCTACAATCCTTGGGTACAATAGCTTTTAATTTTCAAGAACTTTTCATGAAATTTTCTGTGGAAGGAAAGGAAGTTGAATTAAGGGGTATTGCAGGGAAACCAGGAAAGATAATCAGCTCTAATGGTATGACAAAGCTTCTAAAAAAGGAGCAAAGGGTGTAATTGCACAATTATGTTCGCTAGATGTTTCCACATTGGAATCATCTATTTCTCCAGATCTCCAAAAAGTCCTGGACAATCATTCCAAGGTATTTGAGACTCCCAAAGGTCTCCCACCTATGCGTGATCATGATCATGCTATTCATCTGATTCCAGGAAGTGTTCCTCCAAACATCAGGCCGTACAGATATCCCTATGTCCAAAAAAGTGAAATTGAACGTATGGTTGCAGAAATGCTAGAGGCTGGTATAATTCAACCGAGTCAAAGTTCTTTCTCTGCTCCAGTAGTATTGGTGCACAAGAAGGATGGATCATGGCGCATGTGTCCGGATTATAGGGAGCTCAACAAGCTCACTATTAAAGATAAGTTCCCCATTCCTGTCATTGATGAATTACTGGATGAATTGCATGGATCAATTTACTTCACCAAGTTGGATCTTCGTTCAGGATATCATCAAATCAGAATGAAGATTGAAGACATTCCGAAAACGGCATTTAGAACTCATGAGGGTCATTATGAATTTTTGGTCATGCCTTTTGGCCTTACCAATGCACCTTCAACATTTCAAGGTTTGATGAATTCAATTTTCAAACCATTCCTTAGAAAATTTGTGTTAGTATTTTTTGATGATATACTAATCTACAGCAAGTCTTGGAAGGATCATGTTGAACATGTTGACAGGGTACTACAACTATTGGAGAGAAACAATTATATGCAAAAAGATCCAAATGTTTCTTTGGAGTCCAGGAGGTGGAATATTTGGGTCATATTGTATCTCATGAAGGAGTTAAGGTAGACCCTAGCAAAATTAAAGCCATTAAGGAATGGAAAATCCCCACATCCATAAAGCATCTGCGAGGATTTCTTGGGTTGACAGGGTATTATCGCAAGTTTGTTAAGAATTATGGGAGAATAGCAGCACCTCTAACAACATTATTGAAGAAAGATGCATTTTCATGGACTCCGGAAGCAACAAAGGCCTTTGAACATCTTAAAGAGGCAATGTGCCAAGCACCGGTCTTAGCTACACCGGACTTCACAAAAACCTTTATTGTGGAATGTGATGCTTCAGGAAATGGAATTGGTGCTGTTCTAATGCAAGATGAAAGACCCATTGCTTTTGAAAGTCGTCCAATCAAGGGAAAGTTTTTAAGAAAAGCTATTTATGAGAAGGAAATGTTGGCAATACTCCATGCACTTAAGAAATGGCGACCCTACCTAATGGGAAGACACTTCAAGGTAAAAACGGATCATGATAGCCTTAAATACTTTTTAGAACAAAGATTATCCTCTGAAGAGCAACAAAAGTGGGTCACAAAGATGTTGGGTTATGACTTTGAAATCATCTACAAAAAGGGGAAGCAAAATGTGGTGGCAGATGCACTCTCAAGAAAGGATGAGGATGTGGAAGCATTGTTGTGCGCCATTTCTATTATCCAACCAGATTGGATAAATGAAGCAAGGGAGGAATGGAAGAATGACGAAGAAGTGTGGGCACTTATTCGAAAGCTACAACAAGATTCCAGTATGTCTGATACATTTAGCTGGAAAAATGATTCGTTATGGTACAAAGATCGCTTATACCTCTGTAAGAATTCCCAGCTAAAACAAAAGATTCTTATGGAATTGCACACTTCTCCCTTAGGAGGGCACTCAGGATTTTTAAAAACTTACCACAGGGTTAAGAAGGAATTTTTTTGGGATGGCCTTAAATCAGATATTCAAAAGTTTGTGGCGGAATGTTTGGTTTGCCAGCAAAATAAAGTTGAAACAATTAAGACACCGGGTCTATTACAACCTTTATCCATTCCAAGCCAACGTTGGGAGGAGGTTTCAATGGATTTTATCACAGGTTTACCCAAGTCTGAGGGAAAGAGTGTCATCATGGTGGTAGTTGACAGACTTACCAAGTATGCACACTTTTGTGCATTATCACATCCATTTAAAGCCAGTACAGTTTCTACTGCATTTATGGAAACAATTCAAAAGCTACATGGAAACCCAAAGATTATTGTAAGTGACAGAGATCCCATTTTCACTGGAAATTTTTGGACAGAATTATTTTCTTGTCTTGGTACTCAGTTAGCTCATAGCTCATCTTATCATCCTCAATCTGATGGGCAAACTGAGATAGTAAACAAATGTTTGGAAGGATATCTTCGTTGCTTTGTATCTGATAAACAGACACAATGGGTCAAATGGTTGCCTCTGGCTGAATGGTGGTATAACACTTCCTTTCATACAGCAACAAAAATGACCCCATTTATGGCACTTTATGGGTATCAACCACCATCCATCACATCATATTTAAGAGAAAATTCTAAGGTTCAGGCAGTGGAACATCACATCGAACATCAACAACAAGTCCTCCAACTCTTAAAGGATAACCTTGTGTTGGCACAGAATAGAATGAAACAACAGGCAGATCAACATCGCAGTGAAAGAAGTTTTGATGTAGGTGATTGGGTATTCCTACGGCTACAACCATATAAGCAAATGTCCCTCAAGCAAGCTAAGAAGGATAATAAATTATCACCAAAGTATTATGGTCCGTACAAGGTGTTGCAAAAGATTGGTACTATGGCATACAAATTGGAGCTTCCTGCAGCTTCTCGATTGCACCCAGTTTTCCATGTTTCATGCTTAAAGAAGGTTATAGGCGACAAGCTCCCAGTTCAAACAATATTGCCAGAACTTGACGAAGAAGGAAAAATTATATTGGAACCGGAAGCAGTTATAGAAACAAGAACTCGACAGCTACGAAATCGATCAATTTCAGAGTATCTTATCAAGTGGAAGAACTTATCCGCTGAAGATTCCACATGGGAGGATGAGAATTTTATGCAGAAGTATCCTGAACTACTCAAGCGTTGAGGACAACACTTTTTTGAAGGAGAGGGGCATGTTGGGTCCCTATAATACTAGTGATTACCCCATTACTATTGTAGTTATACCCCTTATTTATATTGATGTACCCATGTAGTGCCCATATTGTTACTATTGTGCCACATAGAAGCCCACTATTGTTATTGTTGTGCCCTACAATATTATTGTATGTAGGCTTTGATTGTATTGGGACCACTTAGACTCCTATATATAGAAAGGAGGTATTTTCATTTGTATCATCCAAGAATTGTTCATTTATGTAATGTAAAGGAGGTTGCCCCCTCGAAGAGGCTGAATTCTAAGGCGTGGATCTCTCTTTTCTATCTTTTTGTGAGCTGGTTTCATAACAGATAACCAAAATACATCCTACTCCCGAGCCTTTGCTAGACTTAGACCCATCAAAATATAGTGACCAAAATAAAGAATTATCAACAATTTTATTTACGGTTTCCTCAGTAACATTAAAACATCTTGACCTATCTGTTTGTGAAAAAATTTCAATCTGAGATGTAAAATTATTTACTGAGAAAGGTGATGGTTGGGCGGTGAAGTTGCCAAAGAATGATTCAGATGAATAATTCCCCAAGATGTTGTTATTAAATGCTATTGGTTGATTCTCCTGTTCAAATTCTGTAACAGTATGGGTCATATGTATTTCCCGATTGATTTTTATTCGATTTGGATTTCCCTTGTAGGGTAGCCACATATGGGACCAATTGATAGAAATATAGCGATGGAGCTTCTCAGACCAATCCCTACCTAATATTAAACCATAAAACTCAGGTATATCAACGATTAAGATATCAATTCTTTGAACTACTCGTGGATCAGCCGATAACCTAATAGTTACAGAGTTAATTTCCCCTAAAACCTGGACTTTGGTTCTATCTAACTGCACAATGTGAATTGCGGACTTTTGGGGCTCAATGTTTAGTTTGGAACAAACTGAAGCTGGCATTATATTAGAGGATGCCCCTGAGTTAATCAAACAATTTTGTAGATTTCTATTATAAATCTTGTAGGTTAAGAGGAAAGGAGGAGTATGGGAATTTGATCTGTCTCCAATCAGAATTGTATCAGTAGCTTCAACCCTACCCAAAGGTGGTTGACCTGAATCATTTGCAGCTTTAGCACTAAGAAGAGGTGAAGAAGGAATGACATTCAATTCCTTGAGAAGCAATTTCTGCTGATGTTTTAGTTTGCTAAGTTCAAACATGGTAATGTTTGCCTTAATCTTCTTCATATTATCAACAATATTGTAATCCATTAAATCCGATACTACCTACGTTTTAGATGTTGAAGGTATATTTGAGGATGAAGGTTGGTTTTGCGATACTGTTGCAGTTGGCTTCTTTGTGGATACCTTTTCCTTTGTAGTAGTAGCACCTGCACTTCTTTTCTTTGAACTTTCCTAGACAGGTTCAGGGGCACCTTTACTCCTAGTAGTCACAAGAAAAGCTTCTTGTTCATTTTCTGTATCAGAGTTAGGTAATATGAAGTCCCACATTCCATGGCGTTCAAAAACTTCCTCTTCTTCATCAGTTGGTGAAATTGTTTCATCTTCTTCTTCTTCTTCAGGATCTGAATCTACATTAGATATAACATTTGGTGGTTTTGATTCGGTTTTCTTGAAATTTCTAAAGGGCCTTTTTGTTGAGGTTTCCGCTACTTGTTTTTTGATTTCAACCATTTCATTTGACAAAGCCTTGAGGACGTTTTGTAGACCCTCCATATCATATGGATCTTTAGGGGTTTTCTTCTTTGAATCATCTTTAAAAGAAACTTTTTTGGATTTTCTATCTTCAAGAGCAGCTTTCTTTTCTAGAGCATTAATACGTTTCTCCACAGCAAGTGCTTCTTTCATGTTTTCAACTAAAGTTGGTTTTCTGGCCCTGTCTATGAAGATAGCTATATTGGCAGGTAGGGCAGTTATATACCATTCGCTTCTGATTTTCTCACTTGGTTTGGAGGCCATTGGGATCTTATTCAAGAGTTTATTGAATCGTGAATTGAATTCTTTAATCGGTTCCCTATGCTCTATCCTAAGATTGGAGAGATCATTAATTAATGTGGCTAAAGATCTATCATCACCATACTTAGTAAGAAATTGTTCTTGGCAAATGTTCCAACTGGTAATGGATCCAGAGGGCAGGGAAAAATACCAAGATCCTGCTGATCCTTGCAAAGTATATGGGAAAATCCTAACAACAACATCTTCCTATATTACTCCTTTCAAATTAACTGATAACATGAAGTTATTAATATGTTCTTCAGCTTGTATTCCATCATCTGGGTTAAACTTGGGTAGCCATTTTTCAGGAGCATCAGGCAATGCATGTAATGGTGCAGGCATATTGACCGCACCAGGTCTATTCCATGGATTTTCCATTGAAACACCAGTAGTGGATGAGATTGCTGATGAAATTCCAGATGTTTGGGAAGGAATTTATATTGAGGATTGAGGCGGTTGGGATGCTGAAGTTCCTAATCCCTGATGAACAACAATATGTAATGAGGGATTGGATGGTTGACTTCGCACTGGGGAAGATGAGATGGAGGATGTGGATGAAAATGCTTCATTGTTAGATTCTTCAGTGTTCTTCTTTGCCCTTTTCCTTTTAGGTAAGGGCAGCTCGATAGGTTCGATACCGAGCTTTCCGCTCTGAAGTCTAGTGAGAAGATGAGGTAGATTGAATTGCGAAGTCTCACTGCTTTGAGGTACCTCAGATTTCTATGGTGATATCGAGAAGCCTTGAAGTTTATGGATGAGTAACTGAACTTCAGGGGACTCAGGACTTAATCGTTCTGGAGTATTGTGGGTTTGAGCAGTGGTAGTTGATTCCTCTTCTTCTCGCCTGGATACTGAAGAACCGACACGCAATTGGGAAATACGAGGTGATGTGGAGGGAGATTTACTCTTATAATGGTCTGTAGATTTGGGTTTTCTCACCATTCATAGTTCATGCCCTCCTTCTAGCGCTAAAAATGTTTATGCCCCAAAAATCGTTGCATCAACATCGGGGGATAACCACCCGGTACAGACCTTAATACAACTCCTTTTTCGTTTGGGATGGTGGCCCCGACTGGATATAATGGGACCAGTTTCCCAGTAATGAATAAAAAGGGGATGGATGAGTGATTGTTTTTCTAATAAATAATAATGAATGGATGACTTAATCTAAAAAGCGAAAATACAAATGACTATTCCATCTCGGGAAGCTTCTATTCTTAAGTGAAACGCTTGATGATCTTTGTTCATCAATAGGCATATAGATGACTCTATTCAATAAACATAGACATTCATTCACATAATAATTGCTTTGTTCAAATAGTTGAACAAAGTAATTAATAAAACATTGTTACACTTATCTTTTTATATTACTGATACATGTATGATTAGAAGAAAAGCATGTTGTAAACATCCAATAGTGGAAAGTATAAAGAATGCTGTTAAAACACATGCATATATTCAATAATATCAAGAGTGATCAAATAACAATTCACATAAAAAGAATGAATTTAGACATAGATAGTAGTACCATATGAGCTGTAAATCATTCCCAACATCAATCGTAATTCGAATTCCTTCTTCCGACTCAGAAATACTTTTAAATAAAGGCAGTAGTGCACATCCACATAAAAGCTTCGTTATCAAAATTGGAATAATTGGCCCAGTATTTATAAAAAATATATACCTGAAGTACAGTAGTGTAACTTCAGGTTTAAGTCATATACAAAAACTTACGACCCTTTCCAATGCATTGAAAGGGTCTATAAATACTTAATTAAACTAACTAACTACGAAATTAAAATGCTACTAAATTGGTACAACTTGATCTTGAATATCTTCCCCATAGCAATTTGGCAGTCAGCAGCATGATTCATCACTCTGGTTGTTTTCCTTTCGACCTGAGTTGGCATATCGCTAGCATTGGTTCCACTTCTTGAGGGCGGCTAAGACGAGAATTGAGTTGAGAAGCATAGGTGGCATCTTGTATATCGGGAATGATACACCCGATTGCATCTGTTAGGCACTTGAGGGCGACTCTCTGGCTATATGGTTTTACTAGGAACAACCAATAGGTGTCCCAAGTTAAACTGTTAATACCTGCGATCAATCTCCCATTCTTTTCTAGCTCTTGATAACATGATTGCTCCAATGTTTTAGCCGATAGTAATTTACCCGAGGACTCATGATTGTGTTTCACTGGGTTTTGTCTCCAATCCCGTATAGGTGTTGATTCAATGTCATTTTCATCTTTGAAGTTCTCCAGAAACGATTTGTTATACTTCTTCTCCGGTGCGGGAAAATGGTACATTTGTCTCAAATCATCGGGTTGAAACGAGCCGAACACTCTCCCATCGATAGTGCAAAATGTTCTGTTTGTAATTGGGATTTCCTCAATTGCCCATCTTACCACATCTGTGTATGGAAGAATTTTCTCTCGAGCCGCTATCCGGTGTAGGTAAGAGTCGGCCAAATCCTTTAGGGTTGCATCGGACTTCCGGGTCAGGTCTGCTGTGGCTTGTACTGATGTTACCTGAGGCTCTTTGGCCTCAACCAAATTATAGATGCTCTGCCAAGTAGTTTTACCGAGACCAAGACATGTGGTGTCTGAGATTAATCCCTTTTTACTTTGTCCCGGATCGGCAGTGTGTTGTCCTGTTACTGCGGAAGCTGAAACTGTTCCAGATTTCTTAGACTTCTTCCCCATTTGGCCTAAATTCGCTGCTTCGGAGGAGCTCTGCACAGGAGATAAAATGAACTTAATGCGGAGAATAGGTGGCGCAAACCAAATATGAATGAGGTATATTAATCAATGAATAATGGAGGATTAACATAAGGTGGCCGCGGATACAATCTCTGAAGAGATTTTGGCATCACTGCTTCATTAATTGGCCGTTTAAACCTGTCAATCATTTAAATGCTCATCATATTGTTTATTGGCTGAATAATTCATTTAAGGGTGGCTTTGATGTTTTGGCGGTTGGGTGTAAGTGAATCACTATCGGGAAGAGAAAGGCCTTTAATACTAATTAAACATAATATATCCTAGCCTTATCAATCCTTTTTGAAAGTTGCGCCTAGATTTATTGGAATTGGTGATCGGAGGAATGCTTAAGTTGCTATATTGGTGTCCTTTCGGAATCCCCGATCGCCGATAGCGATATCGCCAATTCGCATCAGGAGTTTTTAAAAGAGGGCTTTTAGATGCATGCATGCTACATTCCCCGATCGCCGATAGTGATATCGCATCGGAGCAAAGAGAGGGGCCTTTTGTTATGATCGCTTGCCTTCCCGATATCCGATAGTTATTCGTGCTTGTCGCATCGGGGAAAAACAATGGGTCTTTTGTTGTACATCCTTTGTTATTGCGATATGCGATCTTGTGATCGCTTTATCGCAATAATAAAGGATTATTCATTTTTTTATTATAAAACTGATTATATGTTTTCTCAAAAAGGTTTATAATGTTTTATATCTTTTCGGACCTTTTGAGGAATGATAAGTTGATACCAATTTAATCTAAAAGGTACCCATTTCATATTATAGTTTTTCTAGTAAAAATTTTATGAAATGGGGGGTTGTTGTACAACACAACATGTCTTTACATATTTGTAATGAGCCAATTATTGACCTCGTGATCAATTTTTTTCATAATTTTAATAACCTCAGACACAATTCCAACTGCTAATACTATTACATATTAATCTTACATACATGTCAGTGCTTTATGTCAGAACCAGATGCTAAGTGAATCATGAAGTGCTTTTTGTTAGAACTAGATGCTAAGTGCATCATGAAGTGTTTTACGAGGGAAACCAAACACTTTTGGGTTGGGCATCATTTGAATTAGTAAACGAGATAGACAGTGTAAATCCATACCTAGCCGCATTCCACCATTGGGTTAGGACCAAGTTGCAAATCCAGGTGGAGAACCAATTGACCAAATTTCAGTTGAACCAATTGAATGAATCCCATAATCGCCAACAACAGGAAGGGCATATTAGGGAAATGACAGACCCAATTCCTGGTGTTGATTGTGCCCATTTTATATCTTTTAATATTTAAAAGTGATTATTAATTAAAATCATTTTATTAAAATATTATTTAATTTAAATAGATTTAAAAAAAAAGTATAAGATATTTATCGAAATTTAAAATTAACATAAAATAATAATAATAATAAAAATTTAAGAAAACTTAAATTTTAACATAAGACATTAATCATAAAAATTTAAAAAAATAATATTTTTTAGAACAAATTCCTAAAATGGTATATAAGATAAGCTTTCCAACATCTTCTCCCAAGTTGGGAAAAACAAACATCCATAAAATATTAAAATGTAACCAAGGGTTTAATTGTTTAAAAACTTTAACAATTCTATGAATCATTATTTGTTTAAAAACTTTAACAACTCTATGACTCATTGTCTATGTAGTTTACACTCAACCAAAAAGGAAAATGTTAGTAGTTATAAAAACATAATGAGCCGCTAAAATTATAAATTTAATACCATAAGTATAGGAAAGAAGTTTAATTTAATACCATAAGTATATATGGAAATAAGTTTTTATTTTTTATTTTATTTAGAAAAAAATAACAACATTATTTACTCAAACTCTATATATTTTTCATACATCTCCCTTGGCAGTGTGTTTCCGTTTACTGCACAAGAACATCTACAAGCAGAGACCACACTTAGAAGCCCTCATATAATCCCCACTACAAAAAATCATCATAACTGATCACCCACGCCAGCATAAGGAGCATGTCCCCACACCTAACAGCAAACATAGAAACAAAGAACAAAAAAACACAGCAGGTCAAAAAAACTATAACAATATCATAAATTATAGAATACCCAAATATACTCACATAGAAACAGAGTGCAGAACTTATCTTGATTGCAGGTTACCCAATCTAGTTAATGTGGCCAACAGGGCCCATTCATCTATGTTGCCTGTTTCATTAATGCTTTCAATTTTCCGACAATTCCACAACCCTCCTGATTTCAATCACATTAAACAATTGTGACTCTCACAATCCAATTAAGATGTGAAATTAAGTGCATTCAATGCTACATCCGCACCAAGGATTTCAAATACCTTCACACTTGAGATTTTAAATTAAAAAATTGTGCATCGAGTTTTTGCCATATGTTATTGAATAGGGACGATGGCTCCCCGTTTCATTTTGGTCATGGTATTGATGATCTCCACCTATCTCCCACCGGCATCGGCATTGTCCCAAATTGCAACAACATCGATGGCAACCCGAGTTCAATCCCTCTGCATTTACTAGGGTTATAAGATCTGATACTCATATTAGAAAAGGCAAGCTCTAGCTCAAATAACTCAATTAAAAATAAGGGAAGAGCTTTGAATTTAACATCACACATTAGCATGTCATGACCATAATAGTAATTGTGAAAATATAGGAATGATCATTGGATACAAGAGGGAGTCTAAAGGGAAAAACTCACACTTTTGATAGTATTAAAGGCCTCAAAAATGAAAGTCCAGTGTCTTCCTCACGCTTGAGACTTTACAAGTCCTCATGTAATCTTAGGTCAATAGCCAAATTTAGGGATATGTGTATGTATATATACACATAGATATATCAATATTATGTTCATATATATGCCAACATATATACCAATATATGTAAAAGTATGTATATACTAGTATATATACACCAAAATAATATCCTATAGATATCGTTTGTTGTATATCAACATATTATGGTTGTATACTGACACAGGATAACCCGCGTATACCCACAGTATGCATGTAAAATGCATGTATCTATTTTGCCGAAATTTTAACTCTCTTCCGAGTCAAATCATCAATTCTTAATGGTTTAAGGCCCCCTTTATCAATCTTTGTAGAACGATTTATTAACTAAACACAATATGCCCTTCATTCATCCTTTCATCAGACTCATTCACATCATTTTCATTAACCTTTCGTTATTATCTAATGCACCCTCATGAACTCCCATTAATTCTTATGCCGCAGATATATCCAATCCCCACTCTTACTCTTTTGTTATTCACGGACTTAAACCTCACAACCTTCTATCGGTGCTATATCTATTATAATCCTTTTATAATAGAAATATTCACAAAGCATACATAACCATACCTTTTCCGCGCTTTCCACAGCCTTTGCACAGTTATCCACATTTCCCTTTAGCACAATCGCAATTCTTCGTGGGTCATACTAACACATGAATCTTTATCGCATCTCAGATGCGATAACACAGTCAGACATCAAATAATATACAACTATGTCGATTCCTTATTGGGTCCGCTCTATCGCACTTCACATATCGCATGTCTTATTGGTTAAGAGCTAAGGTCTATCTCCCATAGATATTTGCGATGCGATCAAATCTCCCATCATATCGGACATCGCAATCGCTTGTGACAGAGGTTAAATCACTAATCAATGAAACTTTGCAATGTGATATTTATTAAAGCTCCTCCACTAATGATCAGGGCATACGATCCAACGGTTCACAATGATGTCGCATGTCGCAAATCCTTGTGGGCCAAGATTAATTCCCTACCATTTAAATGTTGTGATGCAGGATTTTAACAACGATCCATCCATGTGATTTGATCCCATCCGTTGATCTGGTAGATCCAACGGTGCTTGTGCATTAACACTTCATTCTTTCATTCTTATTTCCAATTGGGTTTTACGCCATTTCTCCAACGTTTCTATATGGTTTCGGTTATTTCAATGGTTCTTCGTCCTTCCACTGTCCCACCGCACGACTCCCTCCTGAGCTTAACTCTACATATTATTTAATCACTTTCATTCTTGGATATTACTTTGATCCTGTAATCGGTTGACGCTCCATTACGATCCTTTGTCTAATTCTTCTTCATTGTGTATTCTGTTGAACTCTGCCTTCATACATATATTGTACTGAATTTCGATTCATTCATAATTCATAATGCCATACTCAAATCACACATCTATACAATTTTGAATTGATCCTTTGTATATATATAAACACACAGTTATACAATTTCTTTATCTTTGGCCCGATCTTCTAATGTCAATGGCCTCTGTTTTACAATCTGCCGGTAGGCTTACAATCACACTCTAAGTAGCTTTATTATCTAACTAGCTAACATATCCAACCTCTCTAACCTCTGATTATACCTTTTAGGCTTACATTTATACAAAGGGATTCTCAAACCAATTCCTGGTTTAGATCCATAAAATCCTCAACAAATTCCTAAAATCTCTCCCTCATCCCTAAGGATCCTCTCCAATCCTCAAAATCATGAACTAACTCCTCATCTGAGTTTTACAATTAATTCTCAAATCCCTCAATCTCTCAACTATCCTAAATCTCTCATATTCTCCTACATTCGAGAATATTTACAAATATGTCTCACAATATTCACTTAAATCCTATTCTCATTAAAATAACTCAAAAGCCTAAATAATTACATTAATTCACACTTAGGAAACCAACCTCCTTGGAAACACAAGACCCCCTATGCCTTACTAAAATACAATGATATTGTTGAGCTGATTGCTCCTGCATCATATATATACCAATATATACTCACATATTATGTTTATATATATCGTAGTATACATACCAACATTCATGTAGTAGTAATATATATTAAATACATATTATGTTGGTATACTAGTGGTGGTCGTCATTGGGTAAGCACAATACATAGATAGATTAAGAGATTAATACTTTAAATAGTTTAGGGTTTTGCTGTAGTAAGACAGAAACTCCCCATTTTGTACTTAATCCATAAAAAATGGGGACCTTTTTAAGTTTTTATATCCTACTTACATATATAATTCAATCTCTTTCCACCTTGTACATATTTCATAGACAAATCACTTATAAAGTTTTCAAAAAAATGTCTAAGTTCTTAAGTGTGCCATCAATAAATAATTCTTCTTGTCTCCCAAGACATGAATATCTCGAAAAACACTCTCTTTTATTGGAATAATTTTGGCCAAACCCCGAGGTGTGACAAAACCTTGTTTTTTAATTAAAAATATTTGTTCCCATCCCGACTCTTGTTTCTTGAGCTGACCCTTCCACATTTACTTCTTGATCATTCCATCATAAGACACAAAATTTCCCGACATATTAGTGATAGTTTCTCATAAAATTTTATGTCAATCTCATTCTAGCCCATTTATTTGTCAAGTGTTTTACCTTACACAGAGCCTCATGGTAGGATGACAAAATTTTCTAACCAATCTCTTAAAACATTTATCTCTTAGACTCTGTTAGTTCTTAGACCTAGGCCCTTTTTAAATGTTGAAACCTAACTTCCACTTGAGAAATCCTTCGTGGGATGACATGGCCATTGTTTCTACATGGAATGCTTTAGACATGCTCTTATCAGATTCTACCATCTATCACATTACGCCACGTCAATATATGACAAATAGCCATATTCTTTGTACATATACGCTAAAATTATCGACAGACAATTCTTTGTCTCATCGTGGCCTTCTTATAACATATTACCTAAACCTGGCCTTACTCCCATGACACGAATTAGGGTTAATCTTAACGAATGATTAATCAAATGTTTAACTTTAATATTTTGTTAATAACAACGTCTCCATAAGTAAATATAGGTCATTTCAACTTAAATTAAGTTTATCCATCATCCATGTAAGTATCGTCCTACATACAACCACTTCTTTTTTATAGTTAATATCCTTCATTTCAGCCTTAGTTTCAATAATTGTCCCATTTCATAGTTCTAAATAAGCCCCAAACTGCAAAATTCTACCATGACTCTAATTTTCCTCCTTGTTACAATCAATTCATTCTACTAGCTATGCAAGAATGTTGTACATGGGCAAGAAACCTAAAAAGAACCAGTGGGTTGAAAAGTCATATCAACCAGTCCTTTAAGTGGTAGATGATAATAATTTGAATACATTTATGTTTTCAGACACATTAATCAATAAGGCCACTGGTGATAGAGATAGGTACTCCTTCAATTCCTTTGAGACACCATTATCTGATAAGGGAAGGGATGTGCATACCAAAAAGACCCTCAATGAGGAACCAACATGACAACTCAAAGTAGATGAAATCTACATCCTATCATATGGGTCATTAATATAACATAATGTATGGAATGGTTTCCATGACAAGGACCCCACACATAGAGAAATATAGAAGAGTACGTAAAAGCCAAAATGAAATATTATATTCTTATAACTTAATTAATAAATTATCTTTATTTTGTAAAACTTTTATTAAATTATTTTAATTTTATATATTTTTCTTTCATTCTTAATTCTTTTATTTTTAATATTATATGTTTTCATACAAAAATTTTATACTAATTTGAATTAGTATACAAGGTTTTTTAAAAATTTAAAATCCAATCATAGTACACAATCCATTTTTTATTTATTTTTGAACAATATAATAAACCTGATTTAAATAATTCACTTTTTTAAATGACAATTAAAATTCAAAATAATTAATGAAAAAAAATCCATTTCATCACCACATAAAACCTTACCATAAAACAATGTATTAATAAAGGACCTCCTAATTAAACCGGAATATTTTATATATTCCTTTAATATTTACTCGAATATATGCCTTCTTACTAAAGTCGAATCGAGAAACATAGATGGATTATTTTATGAAGTGGCTTGGAATGTTAATATTAAAAATCCAAAAATACTTTACCTTGCTTTAATCAGAACTGCTTTTCCCATTTATCTTAGTTAATGGAAACCATGTTTAATACATCTTTATGAGGAAATATTTTCTCTTGTTTTTGTCCATATTTTCATCAAGAAAATATTGTTTATTTACACACCCAATGATCTTACCATTTTCATGAAAGTGACAACCTTCTTGGAGCATGCACTGCTATGATTAAAAGTTATATTTATTTTAGTAAAAGAATATTTTTTGACTGCACATTTAATCTGTCAAAATATTTTCATTTTGAAGTTTTGGAATCAACGAGGTTGGGTTCTGACTCATTAATCAATTTTGATAAAAATCACTATAACATCTAGCATAATAAATTAGTCTCTCTTGATCAAAAGAGTTAACAGAGGATTTGAACCAAAAATTTCAAAAGGAATGTTGCCAACTACTTTATATCCAATCAAAAGAGTTAACAAAGGATTTGAACTAAAAATTTCAAAAGGAGCGTTGCCAACTAATCTATATCCAAAGACTAGAAGAAATCTAAATATAAGAAAAAATATTTTATACCCAAATGTGGGTAGAAGTTTTAATTATCAAAAAATCGCTTCCAACAACCGAATATAGAAATTCCTTCCTGCTAGTATTTAGGACAAGCTCATGTTTTGGGATTATAACAGTCAACGAGACTAATTGGCAACTTATTGGCAAATCAAAATGTAATGTTTTTTCTTAGAATTAAGGCCAATTTTATAGATGAAATTTAATATGGTCATACAGAGAAAGTAGTTTATGTCAAACAACAACTTCCAACTCAGAAATTCTAACAACATTCCCTGGATTGATAGTTGGTAAAACAATATTGTAGCTAAACAATGATACAATTGATATGTAAACCCATCCAGAGTACATATTTTACTACCAAGATCATCCCCTGGACATAAAGCTTTATATTTGAAATTAAATTGAGCAGCGTTAATTCAGTACTCTATTGGAATTACTTGAATGGACCCTAAGCATATTTTCTATCTGTTTGACTACATCGGCCTCATTAAAGTGATCTTTTGGGATCTAGTAACTCATTGCAAGATCCGTCACCCAAGACCTCTTTTTATAACCTACATCATACTTTTCAATGGCTTGTTTTGGCTCTAGCCTAATTAATCCTCTACTTTCTGCTATCAATGCTACTGTGTTGTATCCTCGCCTGCAAGGCAACATCAAGTAAAAGGGAACAAAACCAAACAAATTAGTTTTCTACTTCCGATACAAAGTTTGATTTTAAATGTGGGGAGAACATTGTTGGAAGGGATTTTAGTGGCGTTATGAAGGGCTCTTACATATCCTAAATGACTAGATTTGATCCCAAGTCATATCCATTCCCCCCAAATAAAGAAAGGGCACCGACAGTCATATCCTTCAGATGGAAAATGGATCTCGCGATGAAGAAATCCTTGATTAAGAAGATAAATTTGAGAAATTATAAGAAATTTGTCTTCAAACTCCAAGGTTGATGTTTAGAGGCTAGACGAAAGGCCATTTAAATAGGCCCATTTGGGAACAAGCAATGAACTTGTTTAATCAGTTTTCGGAGCAGTAAACTTATTTACAATATTTCTTTCATGTGGTTATGTACAACGCACACCCGCGATGGCTTCTTTTATGCATCCACTCTCCTGAACTTGGATAGAACTGGAATTTACTACCAACTTTCACACGATGAGGCTGGGAAGAAGACTTTTCAACCATTCAAAATCTAAGGGTTTCGTGTCATGTCAGGAGTGCTCGATCTCAAGCTACCTCTTCAAGAAAACCCCATCGGAGGGATGATTGAGAAATATTGCGAGCAGTGATATCGATACTGGGATATAGAGGGATTGAAATTGGGTTGCCATTGATGTTGTTGCAATTGGGGACAATGTCGATTCCGGTGGGAGAGAGGTGGAGATCATCAATACCATGACCAAAATGAAACAGGGAGCCATTGTCCCTATTCGATAACCTATGGCAAAAACTAGATGCACAATTTTTTTAATTTAAAATCTTAGGCATGAAGGTATTTGAAATCCTTGGTGCAGAAGTAGCATTGAATGCACTTAAGTTCACATCTTAATTGGATTATGAGAGTCACAATTGTCTAACGTGATGGAAGTCAGGATGGTTGTGGAATTGTCGGAAAATTGAAAGCATTAACGAAATAGGCAACATAGATGAATGGGCCCTGTTGGACACATTAACTAGATTGGGTAACCTGCAATCAAGATAATTTTAGCACTCTATTTCTATGTGAGTATATTTGGGTATTCTATTTTATAATTTATGATATTGTTATAGTTTTTTTGACGTGCTGCGTTTTTTTGTTCTTTGTTTCTATGTTTCCTATCAGGCGCGTGGAAATGCTCCTTATGCTGGCATGGGCGATCAGTTATGATGATTTTTTGTAATGGGGATTATATGAGGGCTTCTAAGTGTGGTCTCTGCTTGTAGATGTTCTTGTGCAGTAAATGGAAACAAACTACCAAGGGAGATGTATGAAAGATATATAGAGTTTGAGTAAATAATGTTGCTATTTTTTTCTATATAAAATAAAAAATAAAAACTTCTTTCTATATATACTTATGGTATTAAATTAAACTTCTTTCCTATACTTATGGTATTAAATCTATAATTTTAATGGCTTATTATGTTTTTATAACTACAAACATTTGCCTTTTTGGTTGAGTGTAAACTACATAGACAATGAGTCATAGAGTTGTTAAAGTTTTTAAACAAATAAGGAGTCACAGAATTGTTAAAGTTTTTAAACAATTAAACCCTTGGTTACATTTTAATATTCTATGGATGTTTTTTTTTCCCAACTTGGGAGAAGATGTTGGAAAACTTATCTTATATACCATTTCAGGAAATTGTTTTAAAAAAATATTATTTTTTTAAATTGTTATGATTAATGTCTTATGTTAAAATTTAAGTTTTCTTAAATGTTTATTATTATTATTATTTTATGTTAATTTTAAATTTCGATAAATATCTTATACTTTTTTTAAAAATCTATTTAAATTCAATAATATTTTAATAAAATGATTTTAATTAATAATCACTTTTAAATATTAAAAGATATAAAATGGGCACAATCAACACCAGGAATTGGGTCTGCCATTTCCCTAATATGCCCTTCCTGTTGTTGGCGATTATGGGATTCATTCAATTGGTTCAACTGAGATTTGGTCAATTGGTTCTCCACCTGGATTTGCAACTTGGTCCTAACCCAATTGTGGAATGCGGCTAGGTAGGGATTTACACATTGTCTATCTGGTTTACTAATTGAAATGATGCCCAACCCAAAAGTGTCTGGTTTCCCTCGTAAAACACTTCATGATGCACTTAGCATCTGGTTTCCTCATAAAGCACTCCATGATGCACTTAGTCAAATGCTCCATATAATGCTTGAGTCTTAGCCTCCAAACTGGGTAGCTCCATATAAGGTTTCCTAACTCACACCTTCTCAAGCTAATAGATTAATCTATTTCTTTCTGAATGATAGTGGGAATGCAGAGGGCATGGATATATGAGGTGTTTCTAAGAAAAAAATTAATATGTTTCTTCTAAATGGTAGTGGGAATGTGGAGAGCATGGAGACATAAGGTGTTTCTGAGCTTCAAAGGCCTAAATGTCAGGAAAGGCTTCATAGATCATCTCTACAGATCCCTCACAACTACCAAAGAAATTTGTGTGTTCCATGATGCCTATCAACTAATAAATTGAGAGGATATGAATAGTACTATAAACCATGCCATTGAATGCAATATTTTCTCCCCGGACTATGCATCCTCGCTGTAGTGCCTCAACTACGTGTCCCGAGTGCATGGGAGGGCCATCTTGTTGCTTTACAAAGTGGCTCCTATTTTATCTGGAAGCCCATTTGCCAAGGCATTCCAACACCACAAGATATTGAAGGACAGAAAGGTGCTCTACATCTAATATGTGAGGCTAGACATTGGCTGGACACTGGAAAACAAAGGACTTAGCCGGAAAATAACTATCCCAAAAAACCAACTTGCTCCTATCCATGAACATTTTGGAAAATCTGACAATCTAATTAAGTAACCCCATTAACACACATACATATAATGTTCAAATTCATTCAGAAAAATATAAAATCCAATCAATCAAAGCTCGATGGTTTTAGCTTGTAGTTTCACAAAAGGTGTAAGACTGACATGTATGTAAGATTAATATGTAATAGTATTAGCAGTTGGCATTGCGTCTGAGGTTATTAAATGAAAAAAATTGATCACAAGGTCAATAATTGGCTCGTTACAAATATGTAAAGACAATAAACAATTCATTAGAATAATACATAATACTTAATACCTAAGTTAAAAAAAAATAGTTTCCCATTCATAAGATTTATATAATATGTCACTAACCCTGTCAGGCCAGGCAGTAACTCTCCAAAGGCAGAAAAACTGATTGGTATGTTATTCCATAGGTAATTCATTGTTATATACAATAGGGAGTGATTGTTCAGTTCATCTCCCGATGACTGTTCACCTTCCCAATTTATTTATTTACATAAAATTCCCAATCATGAAGATTAGGTGTCAACATCCCCCCCCCCCTTAATCTGAAGGGATGTTGGTGAGTCCAAGCATCATTCTGAATCGTTCAAGCTTTTCCTTTCCAAGTGCTTTGGTGACGATGTCTGCAATTTGCTCATTTGTGGAACAATGACGGAGATGGATTGTTTTGGCCTCAACATGATATCGAATCAGATGATATTTAGTATTGATATGCTTTGTTCGATCATGGAACTTTGGGTTCTTGGCTAGTTTTATTACAGAGGTGTTATCAATCATGAGTGGATTTGATTGTACTTGTTTTACCTGAAAATCTTCAAGAATTTTCCTGAGCCACACAATTTCTTTCGTTGCTTCAGCTGCTGCCATGTATTCTGCTTTAGTTGTCGAATCTGCTGGAACTGATTGTTTGCGTGATCTCTAGGAGACAGCTCCTGATCCAAGACTCATAGCATATCCTGAAGTAGATACCCCAGTTTCTTTGTCTCCATCAAAGTCTGAATCAGAGTATCAAATCAAGCTGAAGTCGTCCACCTGTGTATACTTGATTCCAAGGTCTTGAGTTCCCTTCAAGTACCTTAGAACTCTTTTTGCAGCAGACCAATGTCCCTCACAAGGCTTTTGCATGAACTTGGAGAGGATTCCAAATGTAAATGAAATGTCTGGTCTGGTAGTAGTGAGGTAGATGAGACTTCCTACAAGCTGTCTATACTTTGTTGCATCCTCAAATTCCTTTCCTTAAATAGATGTGAGCTTTAAGTTTTGTTCCATTGGAGTAGAAAGAGGATTACACTCTGTCATGCCAAATATGTTTAACAAATCTCCAATGTATTTCTTTTGAGAAAGAAATATGGATTTTGGATGTTGGGTTACTTCAATACCAAGATAGTAATGAACATAACCCAAATCAGTCATTTCAAAACTTTTCCCTAATTCCTTCTTTATGGATGCAATGTAGCTTTCATTGTTCACTGTCATTAAAAGATCATCTACATATACCACAAGATACACAACTGTTTTGCCAACTTTCTTGACAAATAAAGTTGCATCATCAAGATCAAAATGATTGAAGTTGAGTTTCAGAAGATGCTCAGTTAGTTTTTCATACCAGCCTCGCGGTGCTTGTTTGAGGCCATACAAGGACTTCACAAGTTTGCATACTTTATGTTCATGTCCTTTCATAGCAAATCCTTTAGGCTGGGACATAAAAACATTCTCTTTTAGATCTCCATTCAAGAATGTAGTTTTTACATCCATTTGATGGACTTTCCAACCGTTCTGAGTAGCTAGTGCAAAGAGTGTCCGGATGGTGGCCCATTTTGCTGTGGGGGCAAAAGTTTCCTCATAATCGACCCCTTCCTTCTATGCAAAGCCTTTTGCCACAAGCCTAGATTTGTGCTTGTCAAGTGAGCCATCAGCTTTGTACTTGTTCTTGTAGACCCACTTGCAGCCAATTGGTTTGGTTCCAAATGGAGGATCAACCAGCTTCCAAGTGCCATTCTTTATGAGGGCATCATACTCCTTTTGCATCGCTTCTTTCCATTCATCATGAGAAGCAACTTCTTTGAAGGAAGCTGGTTCAAAATCTGTAGACAAGTTCAATTCACAATCATAAGTAACATCCATATCAACAGGTGAATTAGAGTCATCTACATCACCTCCATCCTATCGGTTTGAATTTATGGTTCCTGTTTTTCCAATTTCATCAGGATGAACACTTTCAAGTGTCTTTGTCAGCCACTTTGGGGGACCTTTCTGAGATGGTCCAAGCTGCTCTGTTGATTGAGTTGGGACTGAATCAATATTGAGTCTCCCAATTCTATCAATTACATCACTTAAAGCATCATCCGTTGTTGGAGTTTCATGCAGGGGAGATTGTTCTTTAGAAGAAGATTCAACATGTTGATCTAGTATAGGAATCCCCCCTTCAAGATGTGGAATCTGATTATCAAATTATTGAAATGATTTCATTTTTCGAATCTATCCAAGCGATCAAGTTGCCGCTCAACAACATTGTCAGATTTGGATGATTCAAGAAAAATGACATCTCTAGATACAACAAAATTTTTATTTACTTCATCATAGAGGCGGTATGCTTTAGAGGTGTTTGAATACCCCAAGAAGATACACCTACGACTTCTAGCACCAAGTTTGTTTCTATGTACCTTTGGTATCAAAGCATAACAGGTGGAACCAAAGATCCTGAGATGTTTTACCGAAGGAACATGTCCATACCACAATTCATAAGGAGTCTTGCTTCTTATAGCATTAGATGGACATCTATTCTTTATATATGTAGCACATAGAACAACATCAGCCTAAAAAATTATCTTTACATTTTTGAAGAAAAGCATGGATCATACCATATTCAAAATTTTTCTATTCATTCTTTCTGCTACACCATTCTGTTGGGGATTATAAGGTACAGTTGTTTGATGTTTGATCCCATGTTTGCGAAGATAGTTTCAAATTCATTTGATGCATATTCTTTTCCATTATCAGTGTGAATAGACCCAATATGAGATTGTGCATCATTTTCAATCCATTTATGAAAATTATTGAATGTTTGAAAAGAATCAGATTTGTTCTTCAATAAATAAACCCAACACATTCTGGTGTAATCATCAATAAATGTCATGATATATTTATTTCCATTTGTAGAAGGAACAGGCATTGGACCACATAAATCTGAATGAATGAGTTCAAGCTTCCTATGTGCTCTTGAATGTGAAACATGAAAAGACTGTTTGCTATGATTTCCTAGAATGCAAGCATCACATTGCTTATGTTTCCTAGGAATTGTAGGCAAACCAACAACACCATTTTTCTTCAATAAGCAAAGATTGTCATAGTTTAAATGTCCAAATCTAGCATGCCATAATAAACTTGATGGAAGTGTACCTTCTTCATGATGAGAAATATATGAGAAATGTTGTGCATGAGCAGAGGTTCCTTGCAGTTTGAGAAGCCTTTCTTCTTCTATTCCCCTCATGACAAGTGAGTGGTCAGATGCTTTTCTTACCTCAAGCTTGCCATCAAACATATGAATGGAGTGACCTTGCTGGCAGATGTGGGCCAAGGACAACAAGTTTCTCTTGAGCTGTGGGATATATAGAACATGATCCAGAAGAAAGTCTGGAAGACCACGCAGTTTAAGCCTGATTGTGCCAAGCCATGATGGCTTGATTTTTGACTGATCTGCAAAGTATACTTCTCCAGCAACATTGTCAGTGAAATCTTCAAAAAAATCTTTCCTATGAGTCATATGACAGGTTGCTCCTGAATCAAGCAACCAATCATTTTTCGAAGAAGCAAGTGAAGCATTAAACAAATCTTCATTTACTCCAATGTTACATTGTGCCTCAATATAGTGAGCAGATTCAGGTGCTTTACCTTTGTCTGTATCATCAGTTTTACCTTTCTGCTAGTTTCTTTTCTGCTCAATTTTTTCCCATGGTAGCTTGCATGAAGAAGCATCATGTGATCCATTTCGTTTGCAGCAAATGCAATGCAGATCTGCTTTTTCTCCTTGAGAATGTATGCCCCCCCTACCTCTGAAGTATCTTCCTCTTCCTCTTCGTCCACCTCTTCCTCTTGTAGAATCTTGAGTAGGATGCTTTCTTTATGAGCAAGGTAAACAGTCTCTTCAGAAGATTCAGGGACTGTCTTCTTTCCAAAGGCTTTCTCTCTTTCAACAAACTTTTTCACAAGAGAGTCAAAGGTTATATCTTTAAGATTTCCATTTGCTTGTAAAGACTCAAGATAATTGGAGTAGGTAGGATAGAGTGCTTTGAGAAAAGCAATAAGAGGGATATCCAACTCAACCTTAGTGGATTTAATGTCATGCATTATAGACTTTACTTCAGATGCAAGAGCAAGAGGATCATTATTTTTCAGTTCAAGAGTGAAGAGTTTAATCATGAGCTGAAGAACTTCAAGTGCAGAATGTGAGTCATTGAGTTCTTTCAGCTTTTGTAAAGCTTCAAAGGCAGTTGAATATGATGAAATATTGCGACTTACTTCTTCATTTATAGATGTTGCGATTAATGCATAGGCTTTACTGTTCTTGCTTTCCCAAATGACGAGCTCTTTGTCTGATGTAGGCTGCACTGGGTCATTGTCTCCTTCTCCGACACACACTCCCTTCCACAACTCATTGAAGATTAGGGTGTGTTTTATCATCCGGGACCATTCAGGATAGTTCTCCTTCCCAGTGAGAACTATTCCTACCGGAGAGATGATTGAATGCATTCTGTAAAAAATACTTCTGCTGAAAAAAAATCTTCCTTACGTTACAGCCTTATGCACTATATTTTCTTCAAATCCCTCTAATGTTTGATAGAAGCATTAGTATTTCATTGAAATATTATGTACATATCACTTCAATATTACATATCACTTTAATGCTTTAACTTTTCAACGCAGCATTATCATTCAAATGATAAAAAAAAAACTGTGCAATACTACTATGTCACCTCCACAAATGCTTTGAATGAACAAAACTGTGCAATACCACAAATGCTTTGAATGATATATAAAACTGCGCAATACTATTCGAACTCAACACGTATCCACGGGCATTGTGGATTACTAAGATGGTGATTAGGATTGGTTCTGTCCCGGCTCAAACTTCAATGTAAATGCTACTCAACTCCATTAAGTAGGTGGCCACGTTCACTCTCTAGGTTAAGAGCCCAGAGGCCAGTGAGTAACAAATCCAGTGTTGAGCGGATGCAATGTCGGGCATCTCAGGCCATCGGTATATTGGAGAAATGAGGAGCAATCAGTACAGGACTTGCATAATATGGGGTCTGAAGATCATAAACTCCATATTTATCCTCGTTGGGATCCCAATGATCTGGTATTCGCTGTGGATGATTAATTAGTGGCATGTTACCGAACAAATTCAAATGGTGCTGCACGGAGCTCCAGCTCGTCCTTGGTTTATTTACACATTTTTGTCAATGGGAATGATTTTATGTTTCGTAACATTCATTGGACATATTGCTATTGAAACTACAAACCGCAACTATCTTGCTATTTACATATTTTCTCTTTTATTGTTGCGCATACTTCAGGGAGGAGCCATTGCCCATCTTTTGTTAGACAAGAAGTGGAAGAATTCGACCCAAATGGATGGTTTAATTCATAAAAATTATACACAAAAAAACAAATTCTGGAGTTTCGTTCCACTGTCAGCACGAATGAGTTTCTCTTCATGGCGGCTATTCTATTATATTCTAGACGTTTATGCTGCTACTTACATTTTCTTCAAATTTTTCCATGGCGACGGGTGGCAGACACATAGGAGCTTATACAAACACTGTCCAAGGCAAACAACGTTCAAGGCAAACAACGTCCAAGGCAAACCGTGTCCAAGGCAAACATCGTCCAAGGCATATTCAAACACTGCGCAATGGTATCTTCGTTCACTGTTTTCACTTCAAGGCATACATACGCCCATCACAATGCGTACTGGTCAAACACCTTCACGTAGAATGCAACACGGTGGATGCTCAACGTAACTCTCAATTGATAGCTGGAGGCAGAGCAGCGCTCAGGACAGAGTAATCAGGTGAATGCAATGCAATGGAGGAAGAGCATTTCAGGACAGAGGCACTGGCAGAGATAAGGGAGTTACAATTATTTTTAGAACTGGCTCTAACACCATGTCAGGCCAGGCAGTAACTCTCTGAAGGCAGAAAAACTGATTGGTATGTTATTCCATAGGTAATTCATTGTTATATACAATAGGGAGTGATTGTTCAGTTCATCTCCCGATGACTGTTCACCTTCCCAATTTATTTATTTACATAAAATTCCCAATCATGAAGATTAGGTGTCAACAAACCCATTGGGTTATACAATATCCTATACTACTATAAATAAATTTGACTTCAAAGTTAATTCAAATACTCATGATATTCTCTTCCTACTGCTCTATTGAAAATATTTTATTATTTTAGTCTTAAGCACTCAGAACTTCAAAGTCATCAATTTTTCTTTCTATGGGTTAACCTCATATATTCATATTATGATGGGATTTTACAACGTCGTTCAGATATTACGAGGTTATTCTTAGGATGCATTATAGTTGAAACTTCTTCTAAGTTCCTCTTTTCCAATGCATGTTATTATCATTCCAATACATGTTATTTTCATTCTATTTTAAAGATTTTGTGTTTTGAAGGTATTTTTAAGATTTTGTGTTGTGCAGGACTTTAGAGTACCAACCCATTAAGCATCATAAGTTAGATGTCAGCTAAATTTGATTCCATTCCATGTATTATATTGGGTTGTAGTTTCTTTAGATTAAGTTGTAATTCAGGGAATAGAAAAGCTATTTCTCATACATAGAAATTACTCAATCTTCATCTAAAGAATTCAGCCCTCTAAAGACTCATAATGTCATAAGTATCGAGATCTCGCTCTCAAGAGTCTAACTCTTTTGGGGTTTATAGATAACTCAAGGCCACATACATGGATCTCAATAAATAGGTGTCTACAACTATTCTGTTTGTAACCTAGGTATTTCTCTATTTGTAGCTATTGTATCCTAGTTGTGTTGTTACCTTGAGTTCTAGGTCTTGCTCTAGGTCACATTCAAAAATTGTAGTCGAGTAACCTAAGCCTACCTCTCTAGTCATGGAAAGACCAAGAAATTGAAGGATCTCCTACTACTACTCCGGGGAAGGATACACCGCTATATTACATAGGTATTTTTTGGTAGAATATCATGAAAATAGTAGAGGAAGGATATCTAGTAGAAATTCAATCTCCCTACTAAAATATGGTAAAGAAACCTATTCCCAACCTATTATAGGATTGTTACATAAACAACACAGAACCGTTCCATAGTTGATTATTTTTTTAAGGAAAGAATAGATAAGTGCTCCATCCCTAGTCCTGATGATGAACCACACTAGTTGGTTCGAAACGCGTCGACAAATGGTATTCCATGTGATTTTCGCCGAAAAATATCTCAAAAACTTGATATGGATCACAGAAGCCTGAACTCTATAATTGCTCCATCCCTAGTTGGAAGGTAAGGATCGCCCATCATTCCCACCATGGAATAAAGGAAAGGAATATATATTTTTAAGGGCATAGATAGATGAGGGTTTGATTTGTTTAAACCCTATAAGATAAATAGGCTAGACCGTTTATAGAGTATATATGGTTTCCTCTTTGTAAAACAAATGAATAAAACTCTATAGAGCTTTACCCTTGCCTATAAGAAGAACATGACAATCAACAAAGAATACTAACCTTGCTTCTTAGCCATATTTCTTTCGTTGTTGAAACTCTGGAAACTGGTGGTTGTAAAAGCACTAGAAATTCCTCATTCTTTGATGCAAAATCATTAGAAACCATGCTCTAGCTCATGCATATCAAATTCCAACTCATCAGAAAAGCAAAAAAAAAAGGGCGTTGGAATGAATTTAAAAATAATTGAAGAAAAGATTGACATAGACACAAACTCACTCTGAAAGAACTATTTGTTGATAAAGTTTTCCCTTCAACCACTAGTGCATATTCTCCTTAGCAATGAATTTCTCTTTCAATTGACACAAATCCACAGACACATAACACAAAATTTTCACACACACAACACATTTCCACAACATAACACATTGCAAGTATACAAAAACACTACATAGTACATTCATGCATACAACACTACATTTATGGAGCACACCATAAGACAAAAAACTTTACATCAGAGTGCTTAAGAGAGAAAGAAAGAGCTAACATATTCCATACTTAACCTGTTGAATGAATAGAGAAACATAATTTGTCAGGTTACTCAAAATTCCCTGTGCAACTAATTAAATAGAGAAACAAATTAAAGAAGTAGAAAATCACCTCAATTGCCTGTTGCCTTTCCCTCTCATTTGAATTTCCTCCTCCTGTGCAGAACCTCCTAAATTGCCAATTACTATCATTCTTCATTCACCAAATGCGACTATATAATCACTCAAGAATTTGTGAAAAGGAAGGTCGGCCTTGGTTTAAGCTTGTTTTTGGACCGGTGTGTTCAAATTATTAAATGAATCTTTTAATCAACATTTCTTAAGCTAATCTTTTAATTACCATTTAAACTGAGCTTTTATGTGCTTTCATGTTTTTAAATTATATTTTTGAAAACTACCCTTTCATCTGTTTACACAAAAAAAAAAAATATTTCTTAAAAATGAAAAGCAATCATTATTGGTTTCTCTTACATTAAATTGCTCACAATCTTATTACTAGTTTCGCTTACATTCGTTACTAGTTACTCTTACTTGTTTTGTTACTAGTTACTAGTTTCTCTTACAGGAAATATTGCTCGCCCTCTTATTTTCCAATCCTAATATGTGAATGTGTTCACTTCAACATAATATGTGGAAATCGATTACCGACTTCCGATAAATTAAAACACCCTCTTCGCTAAAAACAATCCATGATTTTATTGTTATTGAGAATGTCAATTCACACATTCAAATCCCAAGTACGAAGTCTGGAGCTATGTGAATTGAAATTTTTTTCCGTTACACAAGTCTAAGGATTTATTTTGCCAAATACTATGTCAATTGTTTAGAGAGGATTTTTTTTTTTTCAAAATTCAAAATTTTATAATTTTAAATTAATATTATAATTTTAAATTAAATTTTATAGTTACTAGTTTCTCTTAAATTTCATGTTTGGTTTTTGATTAAATAATTATGAAATTTAATAAGTCTTTCCATTACTTTGGGTTAGTAAGGGTCCATATCACACTAACCAAATATCAGTTAGAAGATGATATATTTAATTCCAAATAAAGGAATTTATACTTCCACTTTTGGCATGCACTATAGAAGTCGTCGTGACGAAGGCTACCACGTTATTAACCATTTCATTTCATTACAAAAAGGGATAATTGGCTCATGGGACTTTCACATGTGGTATTTATTTTATACATAATTTAAAAACGAGTTTTTTCAAATAATTTCTAATTTTCTGTAATTTATTTTTTTAATTGAATGTTTAAAAATAAAAAATAAAAAATGTTAATATATAATATTTGTATTTAATGCAATGTTGTGTATTAATTAATTTACAATAAATATAAATTTATAAAGCATTCAATTAGATACGTAATAAATATAAATTTATAACCTATTCAATTAGATATTTGATAAATATAAATCTATAACATATTCAATTAAATAAATATATAATAACATGTTAATTATAAATCTATAACATGAATTTAAAGGTAGGAGGCGGTCACCCCTCCTTCCGAAATGCTCTTGCTAGTAGGTCTGTTGTAATGGCTACAACCACCCTCCAAAATTTTGCCTTCATTTCGTTTTGGAGCCTCCCTACCAATCTTTCACAACAGCATGTCTTGCTTCATCAAGTACACAAGCTTCAACAATTTTCTTGTAGAATGATAGCCTATCCATCATAACATGTTGCATTCCCCTCATAGGTTGTTCTTCTGGACTTTGTCCAGTTGCAAGCTAAGTAGCTCCCTCAAGAAATTGCGCAATTCTGGAGGGAAACCAACCTTCCCTCCAGAAATTGCACAATTCTGTCTGGCAACCTACTGGGCTCCAGAATTACGCAAATCTACCAGTCAAGCTTCAATGAGAAAATTGTGCAATTCTTCCCAGCAGGGCTTCTCAACCTAGGAATTGTGCAATCCTGGGAAACAGTGAGCTTCTCTAGCCAGCAATTGCGCAAATATCCTGGGCAGTCAGCGCAACTCCCTCCTAGAAATGGGCATTTTCTCACAACAGTTAAGCAGGCTCTTGCATATGCAGTTGAGTTGACTGGTTCCCTCTAGGACCGAGCAAAACTGATTTTCTTGCATGGGATTCTCCTCCCAAGGAAACACGCAAAAGCATCCCTTGATTCAAGGATCTATTTTTAGCAACTGCATGTTACATGGAAGGATCATCTCAAAAACCTCCTGCTAAGTGTCACTTATCATAGATTTGTGGCATGCGCGTCGCAACCTTGATCTTATAAAAAATCATCAACTGGATGTTGCAGAGCTCATTCCTCACATCAACCTTGTAGCTCTGGCATCCCACATTGCATCTAGGAGTCATCGACACATTCAAATTAGTTTTTTTGGGGTAAGTTCGATGTTCATGACTTTCATTGCGCTTCTGTCGCTTTTTGTGTTTCTCTTTGTGTGTGTTGTATGCTTGATTTCAGTGAGTACTTGTTGTCATTTACATTCATATTAGCATGTACTAGCCCTGTTTCAGTTTTCATTTGCATCTCACTGTTATCGCATGCGTGGAATTGTTTTTCACGAACAGTCGTCATTTCGGTGACACGCTTCACACACTTGCATGCTTTCCCATTTCTTGAATCTTGTACTTGTTGTTTGCATGAATGATCATTCACTCTAGTTTTTAGTCATCTCCTCATGCATTCACACTTCTCATATTTACAGTTGCCCATCGGCTGGACTGCCTTGGCCTGGACCGTCTGTTGCCTATCTAGCACTACACATTTTGGAAAGTGAAGGCTCTACCTTCCCTCTAGAAATTGCACAAATCTAGCGAGGCACTAACCTCCAGTCTTGCATTATGCAATTCTTGGAGGCAATGTCCTGTTGGCCCCAAAAACTGCACAATGCAATTTGCTGGTTGCATGTCACTGCTAACTAAAATTGGACATTACGTAGTTTCAGTCCTTATTAGGCCAGGCTGGAATGTGCATTACGTAGCTCTAGAAGCCAATCAGCCTCCAAACAACCCGGACTGTGCCTTACATAGTTTTGGCAATCAGTCTCTCAACCTCCTAGTGGAAATTGTGCAACCTTCATGATCAATCACACAGGTATGTTGCAAGTCAGTTCTCAAGTTCCTTTTGGTTTATGAATGACAGATTGCTTTCCATGAGTGTTTCCATGTCTCCAGGTATCGCAAGTGTTCATCTGTCTCTCAACAGCATAGGTACAATGGATTCTAGGAGAGTAGTGTAGAAAACACCATTCAGAGCACACTTGGGGATGTAGTCGATCAGATGTCTGTGAACTTGCCT
Source organism: Pinus tabuliformis (assembly GCA_031772625.1). Classification (NCBI taxonomy): domain Eukaryota; kingdom Viridiplantae; phylum Streptophyta; class Pinopsida; order Pinales; family Pinaceae; genus Pinus; species Pinus tabuliformis. Next base: position 869,605,596 of record CM062806.1, on the reverse strand, counting down.
AGCCACGAAGACATCAAGTTGTTTGTAGACAAGGACATCAAGATATGATGGCAGCAACACCACAACAAACAACACCATCAACAGTAGCTAAAGGCAACATACCGGATGCAACGAATGCAAGAGGAAGGTTGTTGACAACACAGAGGCAGAACAAAGTTGCAAGCTCAAGCAGATCCTCTTATGATGAAAGGAACTTTGGAGACTTGGGCTATGAGGTGACAAAGCGACATGAAGATCACGCGAAGGCAGAGAACAGAACAAAGAAGGAGTTGCATGTGCTAAAGCAGCAACTCAAGAAAGAATAGGAGTTGCATAGATGAGAGAATGAGTTGCAGCAGGAATAGGTATAGCAGGGGTTGCAACATGCACTCACGGATGAAACTATGCCAGTACAAGTTATAGATCCATCCCAGAAGCTGGCACAGAGTAGACAAGGTGAGCAGTCTTGTTGATCGCATGCAAGGGAATGTAGCAACATGCATGTCATTGTGCACACGCATGCGATCCCACCCATCTGGTACACTCAACGAGGTGAAGAAAAGAAGAAAGCCTGACTAGTGCTGAACATGTACCTCGACAAGTTGAATGGCCACCAGCACATGCTTGGAGAGCAGTGTAGACACTATGCATAAACATGTTGTTAGTCTGGTCACACTAGGACGACCATGCGCATGTTATCGGACGATTTGGATAGAGTTGCCATATTAGTGCACCTGAATGCAATGAAGGCAAGAGTTCGCTTCAGCAAGATGTCACCTTTGAGCCCACAGACACCATCACAAAAAACCAAGCTTGGCATCAACTCATCACCTTCGACCATCACATGCATGTCAAGGAGTTGGTCTCACCACAACGGGCCGAGTGTCAGTGATGTCTTGCATGGCTTTCTCAAGCCATTTTGTCTCACATAAGCACATGTGCATTGTATTGTAACGTCTTGTCAAGTGGAAGTTCTGATGGAGGAGCATTCAGCTCAAAAATTTCATTGTATTCTAGTTAAATTATGGGGTCTTGTGTTTTAAGGGAGTCGGTTTCCAAAAGAATCAAATTAATGTAATTATTAAGGTTTTGAGTGATTTTAATGAGAGATATTTAGAATAGGGATTAACTAAGTATTGTGAGGCATATTCGTAAATGTTCTCAAATGTTAGAGAACATGAAAGAATTAGGATAGTTGAGATATTGAGAGATTTTGAAATATTGTAAATCCTAGATTAGGTATTGGTTTAATGATTTTGTGGAACTAGAGAGGATTCTTAGGGATTACTTGAGTCAAAAGTGGGCTTAGAGGAGTCAAAAGTGAACTAGAACCTTTTGTATAAATGTAAGCCTAAAAGGCATAGAGAGAGTTAGTTACTCAGAGTTACTTCAAGGGTTAGCTGTCTAGGAGTTAGAGAGTCAGTTAGTTAGTAGGGTTGATTGTAAGCCTACGGGCAGGAAAGGAAAAGGCCACTGATAGTGAAGATCATACCAGAAAGGAATATTTTTGTAATTATTTGTTTATTAATACAGATAACTCGATTTCTGAGTTTGTATGGTGTGAATGGAGTAATTGAATGAATTGTGTGTGGATTTTAGTAATTTTGTGTAACATAAGTTTGCAGGTGTGTGGAACTAGAGACGAAGTGCAGAGAGGAGAAAATCCTTAATGGTTACAGCGAATGTAGAGCTGTAAGGTTTCTTAAAACCTAAGGATTTAAGAAGGAAACATAAAGGTGTGAAGAAATGAAGAACGGAGCTGAAGAGCAAGATCATAACAAATGTAGACCGGAAGGCGAGAACAAATACACAGGAAGAAAGCTGAATGAATGGGCTATTACATAGTAGGAAACAATCTTTCTCTATTTCACTATCTTTCGATATTTCACTATCTTCTATTCCATGATCACATCTATTCTATTCTATTGTTTTCTCTTCTCTTAAATACTTAGAGCCTCGCTCTATTTATATAATCCCATGGTCCGCAGACCATGGGTAGATCTCTAAAGCTGAAATTACATTAAAAGATTGAGGGTGTACAACCCTATGACTCATTTACAAATCTGCGCTCCACGCCCACAAAATGTAGTATTTATATCATATTTACACTTTTTAGCCAAAATCTGGGCTTTAAGCCCCAAAAATCTCCTTGGGTGATCCCACGCCCAATAGGCCCCCAAAACAAACATCATGACTCACCCTCGAGTCACTCTATCGGTGCAGAGATCTTCATGCAAAGACCTCCCAACTCTGCCAAGACTGCTGCAAGATTAGCAGTGCACTGAGTAGCTATCTGCTGCACTCCCTAGACGCGTTATTCAAATACCGTTGTAGCTAAACTACTTCCCTAAACCTGTTTATAGTCCCGTGCCTCCTTTCAGCTACCTGGAGCACTAAGATTGTGCTTCTGTCGGCTAGTCAGATATTCAGACCACCAGTGTATGGCTTCAACTGAATGCCATTCACTTTTCTTGGGAAAGATTCTCCATTTAACTTTACCAACTACACCGTGCCTCCATCTCTGACCTCCTTAATAACATACAATCCTAGCCAATGTATTTTGAGCCTTTTTAGGAATTTATCAAACTTACTATCATACAGTAACAACAAATCGTTCACCTTGAAGGTGTGCAACTTAATATGTTGATCATGTCAAGCCTTTTCGCATTGCTTTTGTACATGTTGGTGAAAGCCAGCCAAAAATCGTTCTTCCTCGTTTGATCCAACTACGCGAGCCTCTCCTCTGGGGCTCCACAGTCCGTCATACCTGTGAGCGCTGCCTGAAAGAATGCTTCTTGCATGTTGCCCGATAAGCCCATAATACTGCAGGTACGTGCAGGTCCCAATCACTTCGTTGCGCGTTGCATACTGTGGTCACCGCAGTCTCCAGTACTTTGTTAAATGCTTCTACTGTCTAGTTAGCATGTGGGTCATACAGTGTGCTTTTCTGATGATGCACCTGAAATTCTTCCATCAATGCGTTGATCGTCTTGTTCAGGAAATGTGAACCATGATCTCTCATCAAGATCTTCGGACATCCGAATCTTTTCAAGATGTGTTCAAATAGAAACTTTGCGGCCGCGCAATCTTTTACCAGTTGTTCTTCTACCCAACGAGTCAGGTACTCTGTTACAGTGATAATATATCTCGCACCCATCTTTCCTTGAGGTTTGATTGGTCCTACAAAGTCAATCACCCACTTTTCAAAGGGTTACAACATCATTTGCAGATTCAGAGGCATCTCATCCCTCAACGATGGTTTACCTGTTCTTTGACATACATCATAGGCCTTGCAATGCGCTTTTGAATCCTGATGAAGGGTCGGCCACCACAACCCTGTGCGGAGAATATTCTATGCGGTCGCTCTCCGTGCATAATTTCCTCCCGCAGCGCCCCCATGAGCGTCTACGAGGAGGTTTCTTCATTCAAACTCAGGTACATACCTTCACAGTATCTCATCATTCCCCATCTTATATAAGTGCCCCGCAATGACAGATAAATCTGTTGCACGCACCACTATTTCCTTCTTCTGCTAGACAAAGTATCCTTTCAACACAGTTCTAGTCATGAGAAAGTGAATTATATCTTCAAAATGTTCATCTACTACGCGCACAGCAAAGAGCTACCTGTCGAGTAATCCTTCCTCCAAACTCGTAGGTTCCTCGCTTGTCTCAATGCGTGGCAGGTGATCTGGTCCCGTGTTCAATCGTCTAGGTTTCAAAATAACTTCAAAGTCATATTCTTGGAACAATAAAAGCCATATGCATATGCATCCCCGCAACATAGGCTTATTGGCCAAGTACTTCAGTGCGGAGTGATCTGTATACATATTAAAGTGACTTCCTAGCAAGTAGTGTCGATACTTCTGGAGCGCATACACCATATCCAGTCTGTCGCGTTCAATGGTGGAATAGTTCTTTTCTACTTTAGACAATTTGTGATTCACGAATGCAATAGGGTGATCCAGGCCCTCTCCACCATCCTGTGTTAGTATCGCTCCCAGCACTATACACGATGTGTCAACATGAACATGAAACTCTTTGTTCCAATTTGGGAAGACAAGAATCGGTGCAATGACCATCTTTTCCTTCAATATATCCAGGTTTTTCTTGCAATCATCATTCCAGCAGAATGTATCATCCTTCTTCAACAATTTCTCCATCGGCGTGGTGATTTGGGCATAACTTTTGATAAAATTTCTATAGTACCCTGTATGTCCTAGAGTAGCACGCAGCTGTTGCACACTTCATGGCACTTCGAAATTCAGAATCATCGTAATCTTCACGGGATCTACCATTAGTCCCTGTCTGCAAACCACATGTCCCAATAGGTTCCCAAAAGGAACAAGAAACACACACTTCTTGAGGTTAAGCATGATTTGGTATCTTCGGCAGGTATCCAACATCAAGCGTAAGCTCGCTACATGGAGCTTAAACAGCCCAAATATAGTCCAATCATCAAAATAAACCTCCAAGAAATTATGAATATATTCCTTTAATGTTGCAACAATCACACGCAAAAAGATGGTCAGCGCGTTCTTCAACACAAACAGCATGACAATGTGTTGAAAGCAACCCCACTCAGTCGCGAAGGTTTTCTTGCTCCTATCCTCTGGTGCGATTTTGATTTGATGGTACCCTGAGAACCCATCAATGAAAGAATATGCTTCCTGCCCACCGACATTGTCCAACACCTCATCTATGAACGGAGTTGGGAATGGATCATGCAGACAAGCATCATTAAATTTTTTGAGATCCACGCATATTCTTATCTCATCCTTCTACTTGTTTTCCTACACCACCATTGGACTTACCCAATTGGATTCTTCCACCGGCTCAATGATTCTTGCTACGAGCATTTTGTCTAGTTCTGTGCAAAACTTCTCCTTGTATTTTGGATTTAAGCGGTAAGGCCTCTGCTTAACTGGCTTCGCATCGGGCTTTAACATTATCTTCATCATTCCTAAATCCCTGATGATTCCCTTTAACTCCATAAACTTCATCGGGAATAAGTCCTAGTACTCACAGAGTAACTCAGCGACCTTATCCACCATCACGCCATCCCAGTAGTCGCTGAGATTTGTAAACTTAGGTTCGGCCTCATACCAATGTTCACCTACTTCGTTTTTACCGACGCGGTTATGTCAGGGTTCGTAATCTGTGGTCCTTGAACCTCGCGATGGCCTTCTGTTTCTGGAATGTTAATATTCCTTGAATCCTCATTCTCCTCTTTAGCAATTACATTATAACATCCTAGTGCGCAACTCAACTGAGTAACCCATTCAAGCTGACTCAGGTTTAAAGGCTCCTGCGGTATCCTAAATATGGCTACTCTTATCACTTTTAATGCTTCATCAATATTGTCCCCCCATCCATCCTCATGAGGGGGGATTGTAAAAGTTGATCAGATGGACTATTCTCCAGGTGACTCCCACACATCTTTTGATTCTACTGTTCCATTAGTGGATAATCCCAAGCAACCTATTGAGAATTTAGGAGTTGGGATGTACTCTTATTTAATGGGTATTTTTTATCTTCCTTCTCCTCTAGCTAGAATCAATGCTATTTCATCCTCCAAGGGGCCTTCTTGAAGGGAGTTCTTTCGAACTCACTATTTTTAGGACCCTTGGCCTTTACCTTCATCTAACACCACATTAAATGGAGGTCAAGTAGGTGGAATGGCATGTCCTATGTCTACAGAAGGGCTTATCAGTCTATTGTTAACTTTGTAGACTCCCATCCTACTCCTTTCTCACCAGAGGAGTTAGATGGAGATGTGGCTCTAGTTTGGACCCTTTATTCAACTTCGGCTCAGGATTTCTTAGATACAATCTTACCATCTGAGGTAGAAATCCTAGAAGCAATGATGGGTGTTGATAGATCATGGGATGATCTACATCATCGTTCATATTTCCTCCCTCATTTGCGAGAAATTGAGTCAATTTTTTCTAGTCCTTCTACTAGTGATGTTCATACAATTTTAAACCCTTTGGCCCCAGCACAGTTTTTTGCCGAAGGTAACATGTCTGTTATCTCACAAACTGTATCGGTGAACATCTCTAGGAATCCTGACATAATTGAAAATGTCTTCATCGGAGTTTACTATTCCACTGAAGAAATTCAAATCTATACCGATCTCTTCAAATAGTTTCATGATGTGTTCACTTGTCTTATGAGGAAATGCCTATAATAGATCCATATATTTTACAACATGAGATCAAGACATATGAAAATGCTAAAGCTACTCGTCAAAAACTTTGACCGGTTAACCCTAGAAAAGCAGCAGCTATCAAAGCCGAAGTCGAAAAGTTGCTAAAGGCAGGTTTCATATACCTCATTCCTCTAACTGAGTAGGTCTCTAATCTAGTCCCCGTAGACAAAAAGCAAGGAACGATTCGAGTATGTATTGACCTTAGGGACCTATATAAGGCTTGTCCAAAAGACAATTACCCCATGCCTTTTATTGTCAAATTATTGATGAATGTGTGGGTAATAAATTTTTTTTGTTCATGGATGGATTCTCTGGTTACAATCAAATTACTATCCATCCAAAAGATCAGCACAAGACAACCTTTATTTATCCTTGGGGTATGTTTGCATTAAAAAATATGCCTTTTGGCCTAAAAAATGTTGGAGCCACTTTTCAGCGGGCCATGTCTTATGCTTTTCACGACATCAAGCATGCTATCGAAGCATATCTGGATGATCTAGTTGCTCGTTCTCGAAAGAGAATTTATCATCCTAAGCACCTTCAGTTGATCTTTAAGCAATGTCATTTTTATAAAATCTCGTTGAATCCGAATAACTACATGTTCGAAGTCAGATCCGGTCGATTGTTAGGATTCATCGTGTCAACAGAGGGGATTCGTGTTGATCCCTTCAAGGTTGAGGCAATACTTCAGTTGCCTCCCTTTCCTCCATATGTAAACTTCAATGTCTCCAAGGAAAAGAAAATTTCTTGAGGAGATTTATAGCCAATTACGCTAATATCACAAAAGGATTTATGTGTTTTCTTAAGAACGGAGTCCCATTTTTATGGGGTGATTTCACGCAACAATATTTTGATGCTTTGAAAAAAGCATAAACCTCTGCTCCATTGTTGAGTCCACCTAATTATAGAAAATATTTCCTCTTGTATCTTGCTGCAGTAGAATCAACCATTGGTATGGTTCTAGTTCAGGAATATGATGCCTTATGTGAGCATGTAATCTACTACCTAAGTGAAGGCTTGGTAGGTCTTGAACTAAGCTATTCCCCCATCAAGAAATAGCTTTGGCAGGTGTCCATGCTGTCCAGCGGCTTCGGCATTACATTCTACATCAAATAATGTTCGTCTTATTAATTGTCAATCCATTTCAGTTTTTCTCAGTAGGCAAGTGATTGGGGGCAAATATAATAGATGGATTGTCATTTTGCAAGAATTTGATCTCAAATTCATGTCGGCTAAATCTAAGAAATCTTTAGTATTTGCAGAGTTAATATCATAGTTGACTTGTGAGGAAGAAATTATTCACGAGGAAATTTTTGGTGATGAACACTTATTTCTTATTTCTTCACAAGATCCTTGGTATGGGGATATCATTATATATCTCTAGACTTCGAAGGTCCTGACCGCTTTTTCCAACGATGAGTGTAGAAAGGTGCATCACCTCGCTAAGAATTATGTTATTATAGGTAACACATTGTATCATCGTGGGATTGATTCAATCCCTAGACGTTGTTTGACCTTGGAAGAAGTCGAGTCAGTTCTTAATGATTTCCACAGTGGAGCTTGTGGTGGTCATCTATCTGGGTTTGCAACAACCCAAAAAATTTTGCGAGTAGGCTACTTTTGGCCTTTGATCTTCAAAGATTTTATTGAAGCAGTCAAAAGATGCCATCCTTGTCAAGTCTATACTCGGAAAATGTGTGCACATCTAGCTCCACTTTTCCCTGTTATCACCGTCGGTCCTTTCATGAAGTGGGGCATTGATTGTACTACTCATAATTCGCCTTTGGCAGGAAATCACAAGTATATCATAGTGTGTAGAGTTTTCTTCCGAGATTATCGTATCCATAATTATTTGTATCGACATTTTGAGCCATCCACCATGGCTCATCATCAGAATAGATAAAAAAGTATATCAACTAGATCTCGACGGAATGGATAAATAGAGGTGTGAGATAGTGATGGAATAGGAATGATGTTAGCCAACATGCCTTAGGTCAGGTTAATTAATAATTAATAAAACTTAATAATTATTACAGTTAGTAATTTTATAAGAATAATTGAATTTTGAGTTAAGATTGAAATGATTTTAATTATAATTAATTTTAATTTTAATTTTATTTAATTATAATATAGAATTTTATTAAAAAATTTATAATATTAATATTTAATCCAAAATTTTTGTTCCATTTTTTATTAATTTTACAATATAATTAAAATTCTTAGAAATATATAAAATTCTTAATTTTTTTTAAATATAATTCTAATAGAATTAATTGAATTTAGGATTGAAAAAAAAAATAATTAATTATAATTATAATTGGTTTTATTCAATTATAATATTTTTATTAGTAATATTATTCATAATTTTGGCATTAGTTTAATAATTAATAATTTTATTAGAATAATCGAATTTTTTATTTCAGATTGAAATGATTTTAATTATAATTAATATTAATTTTAAGTTTATTTAATTATAATTAAGAGTTTTATTAAGAATATTATCAAAATTCCTACAATATTAGTATTTAATCCAATTTTTTTGACAGAATTAATAGAATTTAAGAGATATATATATATATATATATATATATATATATATATATATATATATATATATATATATATATATATTTAATTCATTCTAATCAAATATAATTTAAATTTAATTTTATTAAATTATAATTTTATTAGGAACATTATTAAAAAAATTAATTTAATAATGCTAATGTTAATATTAATGTTACTTAGCCCTCGGGGCTTTGGATTGACGGTGAATGGGTGCGCTGTTAAAGAACTCCTTGTGATAGGTCACCGGTTCAAATCCCCTGTGGGTACCTAGGTTAGTCTTAACAAGCAAAAAAAAAAAATATTAATGTTACTTAAAATTATTAAATATATTTTGGATTTAAGAATAAAATAAATAAAATAATTATGATTAATTTTAATATAGAATTTTTATTAAATTCTTTGTATGTATGTGTCTTATTTTCTTGCATTCTTTGTATGTATGTGTCTTGTTTACTTGTATTCCTTGTATGTGTCTGAATGTTTCTTCATGTGTGTATGAATCTATTTTTTGCAATGTTCATGTGAAATAATATAACTTTATATCAAACTTGAAAAGGATAAAAGTAATTAAGAGTAAAAAATAATAGTAGTACGCTCACAAACACATTATGTGTATCGAGTTGACACATGTACCTTTTAGAAGAAAAATAAAATATTTTTTAAATAAGAAAATACCAACTATAATTAAAAATAAAAGTGAATATATCAATTTGGTTAATTATAATAATAAAAAATATTAATAATCTTATTCTCACTATGCTAGCTCCATTTATTATTGACATTACAGCTCAAAAAATTGGTAAACATATTTCATTGAGTGTGGAAGATATACAATTAGTATACTTCACAAAGATATTTCAATATAAGATTTAGGTAAATTATTTAATTGTATAAAGAAAATAAATAATTGAAATAAAGAAAAAATGAGTTATTTATTAATAAGAATAATAAAAAGAGACATACGCAATTTGTTCAATTCCTAATATAAAATTAATGTGACTTTCTTGGGATTTTTTGAAATCAATAGGAAGAATGAGTCCTTTTGTAATTTTTTCTCAATTAAAAAGTGTTTATTATGATAGACATGCTTCATATTAAGATTATATCCTAAAATTTGAATGGTTTCCTAGATTTTTGAAAGTTTATCCACATAAAATGTGTTTAAGGAGGTTGTTCAAAATTGATTTTCAAGAAGGATATTTAAAATAGATTTGGTGTCACTCCCTATTGTTAAATTTGGAGAGGGTTCCTAGATTCCACATCAAATTTGAGGAAATTTACATTATACTAACCTATTTTGACTTGAGGAGGTTGCTCAAAATTGATTGTATACAACCTCCTTTAGTTTGAGAAGGTTGTTGTTAACAAATTTAGCTACTTAAATTCCATTATATTTAATTGTCAATCTATGGTCATAAACTTTTAAACATAACATTGTATGTGTGGAACTAGTACATAAAATATTCTCAAGCTATGAAAGAACTTTTACAATCTAATGCTCCAAGGAATGCATTCACAATAAAATGGACTATCAGACTGAAAAATAAAGGGATACAAAGATTTTTGGGATTAATGAGATTATGTTTTCAAGACAACTTTGTGGACTCCAATCATATTCCATTTTTTTTCATAAAATGATTCTATGATTAATTAAGAAGCACTTTCATTCTTCAACCTTCAATGCCTAACTTTTGTAGGGGGGATCTACACTTTACACTTGAAAGATAGAATTCAATCAGGAAGAAAGTAAAATGCTACAGGCTTGTGTGATCAGTAGGATTACATTTACAAAACAATTTTATGATCTCTGATCACAATACTTTGTTTTGTATAAGCATCAAACAATTTTACAATTCCTTAAAAAGCACTTTTGTTCATCAACCTTTAGTGCCCAACCTCTATAGGGAATCCACATTTTTTCAATAAAGAACATATGAAATTTCAAGAACTAAAATTACAGAGAATTAGAATATTAATCTATAGATAAATACAAATACAAATTATCTAATCAGATAACCTAACTAAGAAATAAATGAATTCACAACACAAACTAGGTAGGTAGCCTTGCCTACTGATTTGCGCCACAAAAGAAAACTATAGTTGATATGAAATTGCAAAATTAGATCACTACCTGACACTTTGCAAGTTTTAAATGGGCCTTTTGAAACAGTAATTGAATACATCTCAACAAGTTATCCAAAAATGACATGACACACATAAGCATGCAATGTCAAATAGAAAGACACCAAGATTGTTGATAGAGTTCACCCCCCTTGGGCTACCTCTCTGGGCCCTACTCTAAAAGGCTAGGCCACTCGTATTTCAATGAATAAGAAGAGGTACATCAAAAATTTTGATACAATTGCAACTATTTCCCCAGTATGGAAATTCTCTCCTTTAGCGAAATCTCGCAATTTCACTTGACATTCTTCAAAGGACTTGTCATTTGCAACAAAAATATAGAGTCTCTAACAATAACTCTAACCTTTACTAAAATCGGGAATTCGAGTGTCATCAATACATTGATTATTTACCTCATCTCCACTTGTCTAAGTGAGACATAATTCAGGTACAAAATTCTATGGAATTCATCGCCGCTACTAACAAACAAGTATTACCATTGAATCTAGAACCTATCAAAACCCCTGTTTCGGCTCTTCAAGTTTCCAAATCAGATTTCGGATGCTTCAATAAATCCAAAAACAAACTTCACAAATTCTTGCCTCTGAATGATTTCGAACTGTTTCTTTACATAGAGTTTCACCCAACTGAACTATGCACACAAGCATTGTTGGTGACTGTCAAAAAGGAGGCCTCTATCTCAGATTTCCAACGCCTGTCTCCATTCGCAAAAAGGCCCAAGGATGACCAACATATGCTCAAATGAACATTACAAGCACCAATATGACTCTGTTATGGAGCTCATTGTTCAACTCCCCCTCTGCAGTGGTGCAATGGTATTCCTTTTATAATGCCTCTTTCAGGTTCTAGGTTCAAACCTACTGGGCTATACATGGCAATTTTTTTTAATTAGGTGGACAAACCTATACTCGGTGCAATAACAAAATTACACTTAGCACTATAGTTATAACAACTATTAGCTTTGGCGCATTTCATTTTAGTATGGTCTAACCGTATAATGTGTATGGTTTGGAAAGGGTGGACCGAATACAATATCCTTCGCGCATTGATGTAATGTATTTTCCTAAGGTTTATTCATGGCGCATATAGATTGGACCGGTGGCTTTTGTTACACTGATAATCCAAATTTTTATCATATAACTCGGTGAAAGACCATATCATAACTCAACTCCGGTCAATGTGGTGGTCAAGTGTTATGGCAACCCATAGCCTTGTGAACTGCTTTCAGCGGTAACCCCATGCCACATAATCGTACATCGTTTTCCACGTGAATTGGACCTACTCCTTACCTGTTCCCGATGATTCTATGGCATATCCCATGGCAATGCTGACCCAGTACTCCATGTTCACAACCTTTGACGGTCATGGAAAAAAATCACCGGTGTTGTTTTAATTGTGCTCGCATCTCTGTGTCATGTGACACATCTCCGCGCCTAATAACTCTTGATGTAACTGCATACCCGACGATCTATAGAACCACAAACCCCTGGCATCTAACCCCGGTGGTCTTGACCTGCTCCGACTTTTTGACTGGACCACATATTGTGTGTTCTCATCCCTGTCATGCTATATCACTGAGCCACATGGTTGTCACCTTCGCATTGTATAAAAGCCATAGTTTTTGTTTTAATATATATTTTCCATAAGAATTTAACATATATGTTTGAAATATGGTTTAACACCATATCTTGGGCACTTTTTTGGCGAGTTTCACATTCTCCGGTGGTCATGGCCATTAACTCTACCACCGTGTGACTGGACCTTCCTGTCATGTGACTAGATTGGGATCTGCCATGTATGAACCTGTTTATACCTTGTTATAATTCTGCACCATAGTTTATAACCTTTTTCCCATAAGTTTTTATTTACTCTGCCATATTATGTATTTTCCATAGGTTCATTACATATTCTACCACCGTGGCTTGATAACATAATTCTTTGCGCCCACCTATCATATAACTATATGGTTTGTAAAACATATCTATCCCTTGCGCCCACCATGGTTTTTACACATAGTTTGAACCTTAAGCATGTTTTAACATTAAAAAAATTGTGCACCTTTTTTTCGTATATGGTATGTCATATGGTTTAGAAACCATAGGTTTTCAACTGCACCATAAACTTATTAATGCACCCATGAATTATAATATGAATCTTTAACCAACCAAAACCCAAAATCTCACCATTCACCTTGAGATATGCACCAGAGATGAACCTTGACCTGTTGAATTAACCATCGCCATGTGTCGAACTGAGTGAATGCTGCATGGTCAACAATTCCCCTTTTCACCTGTTCACCATAAAATTCAACGATCATTTTCCCCCTCATATGAAGGCTGAATGTGAATCCAGAGATACCACCAGAATCAGCGCGTCAAACTCTTCGACTTGGCACTGATTCCGTGAGCAACTGGGATGTTAAAATTCTACACATGTCAAGAACATTTTTTCTACGTATGTCCATCTTGCACTTCAAACATATAAAAAACTTCGACTTGACTTAACAAGATCCATTCTGGATCAATAGTCTAAGTACTTCTATGAAATAAAACTTAGAATAACATCATTTATATTAAAAGAGGAATACACAAGTTCACATTACAATTTTAAAGGCAATCTACATATACTTAGCATAGATCCACATATTCCTTTTCATCGAACCACAATATACACCAAAATATGGGCTTCATATTGGACCATTTGAACAATTTTTCAATACATAATTTGATTGCTTTCTCGACCAATTCTGTAATATTATAAACATCGACCTTTGAACTTTACTTATTATAGATGTTATATAGCATAGGGAGGGTGTATTGAACCATGAATACCTCTAGAGTACACAAATACTTATTAATTGTTTACATCCCAAAAGAAGAGTAGGGTGTAATGCCATTATAAAATATAGCTCTCAATAATGTGGGTAATTTCTTGTATTTTGGCATACGATATTTTCATGACATGGCATGCATGAAAATATCCATGCCATTTTCCAAAACCTTGAAATTGATTAATTATCCAACTTTGCTTGTGTTGTATGCATTTCCACCATGCGTTTGACTAGAGCATTAAATGTAAGTCAACGCCTTTCTTGTTTAAACTAGGATAAATCCAACCAACATTGATCCATCTCAAGCTACCTAAAAATGAAAACCACGTGGAAATTTTCACCCTAGGGATGCATATATATGACAACTAATGATTTTGGTTACTTGATCTTTACTAGGGTTATAAATCTGATACTCATATTAGAAAAGGCAAGCTCTAGCTCAAATAACTCAATTAAAAATAAGGGAAGAGCTTTGAATTTAACATCACACATTAGCATGTCATGACCATAATGCAAGTAATTATGAAAAAATAGGAATGATCATTGGCTACAAGAGGGAGTCTAAAGGGAAAAACTCTCACTTTTGATAGTATTAAAGGCCTCAAAAATGAAAGTCCAGTTTCTTCCTCACGCTTGAGACTTTGCAAGTCCTCATGCAATCTTAGGTCAATAGCCAAATTTAGGGATATGTGTATGTATATATACACATAGATATATCAATAATATGTTCATATATATGCCAACATATATATACCAATATATGTAAAAGTATGTATATACTGGTATATATACACCAAAATAATATCATATAGATATCGTTTGTTATATATCAACATATTATGGTTGTATATTGACACAGGATAACCCGCGTATACCCACAGTATGCATGTAAAATGCATATATTTGTTTTGCCCCAGAAATTTTAACTCTCTTCCGAGTCAAATCATCAATTCTTAATGGTTTAAGGCCCCCTTTATCAATCTTTGTAGAACGATTTATTAACTAAACACAGTCTGCCCTTCATTCATCCTTTCATCGGACTCATTCACATCATTTTCATTAACTTTTCACTATTATATAATGCACCCTCATGAACTCCCATTAATTCTTATGCCACACATATATCCAATCCCCACTCTTACTCTTTCGTTATTCACGGACTTGAACCTCACAACCTTCTATCGGTGCTATATCTATTATAATCCTTTTATAATAGAAATATTCACAAAACATACATAACCATACCTTTTCCGCGCTTTCCATGGCCTTTGCATAGTTATCCACATTTCCCTTTATTGCAATCACAATTCTTCGTAGGTCATACTAACACATGACTCTTTATCGCATCCGAGATGCGATAACACAATCGGACTTCAAATACTATACAACTATGTCTATTCCTTATTGGGTCTGCTCTATCGCACTTCGCATATCGCACATCTTATTGGTTAATGGCTAAGGTCTATCTCCCATAGATATTTGCGATGTGATCAAATATCCCATCGCATTGGACATCGCAATCACTTGTGGCCGAGGTTAAATCACTAATCAATGAAACATTGCGATGCGATATTTATTAAAGCTCCTCCACTATTGATCAAGGCATATGATCCAATGGTTCACAATGATGTCGCATGTCGCAAATCCTTGTGGGCCAAGATTAATTCCCTACCATTTAAATTTTGCGATGCGGGATTTTAACAATGATCCTTCTATGTGATTTGATCCCATCCGTTGATCTAGTATATCCAACGGTGCTTGTGCATTAACACATCATTCTTTCATTCTTATTTCCAATTGGGTTTTATGCCATTTCTCCAACGTTTCTCTATGGTTTCAGTTATTTCAATGGTTCTTCGTCCTTCCACTATCCCACTGCATGACTCCCTCCTGAGCTTAACTCTACATATTATTTAATCACTATCATTCTTGGATATTAATTTGATCATGTAATTGGTTCACGCTCCATTACGATCCTTTGTCTAATTCTTCTTGATTGTGTATTCTGTTGAACTCTGCCTGCATACATATATTGTACTAAATTCCGATTCATTCATAATTCATAATGCCATACTCAAATCAAACATCTATACAATTTTGAATTAATCCTTTGTATATATATAAACACACAGTTATACAATTTCTTTATCTTTGGCCTGGTCTTCTAATGTCAATGGCCTCTGTTTTACAATCTGCCCGTAGGCTTACAGTCACACTCTAAGTAGCTTTATTATCTAACTAGCTAACATATCCAACCTCTCTAACCTTTGATTATGCCTTTTAGGCTTACATTTATACAAAGGGATTCTCAAACCAATTCCTAGTTTAGATCCATAAACTCCTCAACAAAATCCTAAAATCTCTCCCTTATCCCTAAGGATCCTCTCCAATCCTCAAAGTCATGAACTAACTCCTAATCTGATTTTTACAATTAATTCTCAAATCCCTCAATCTCTCAACTATCCTAAATCTATCATATTCTCCTACATTCAAGAATATTTACAAATATGTCTCACAATATTCAATTAAATCCTATTCTCATTAAAATAACTCAAAAGACTAAATAATTACATTAATTCACGCTTAGGAAACCAACCTCCTTGAAAACAAGACCCCCTATGCCTTACTAAAATACAATGATATTGTTGAGTTGATTGCTCCTGCATCATATATATATCAATATATATACTCACATATTATGTTTATGTATATAGTAGTATGCATAACAACATTCATGCACTACTAATATATATTAAATACATATTATGTTGGTATACTAGTGGTGGTCCTTTGGGTAAGCACAATACATAGATAGATTAAGAGATTAATACTTTAAATAGTTTAGGGTTTTGTTGTAGTAAGATAGAAACTCCCCATTTTGTACTTAATCCATAAAAAGTGGGGACCTTTTTAAGTTTTTTATATCCTACTTATATATATAATTCAATCGCTTTCCACCTTGTACATATTTCATAGACAAATCACTTAAAAAGTTTTCCAAAAAAAATGTCTAAGTTCTTAAGTGTGCCATCAATAAACAATTCTTCTTGTCTCCCAAGACATGAATATCTCGAAACACACTCTCTTTTATTGGAATACTTTTGGCAAAACCTCAAGGTGTGACAAAACCTTGTTTTTTAATTAACAATATTTGTTCCCATCCCGACTCTTGTTTCTCGAGCTGTCCCTTCCACATTTACTTCTTGATCATCCCATGGCGGGACACAAAATTTCCCGACATATTACTGATATTTTCTCAGAAAATTTTATGTCAATCTCATTCTAGCCCATTTATTTTTCAAGTGTTTTACCTTACGCGAAGCCTCATGGTAGGATGACAAAATTTTCTAACAAATCTCTTAAAACATTTTGTCTCTTAGAATCTATTAGTTCTCAAACCTAGGCCCTTTTAAATGTTGAAACCTAACTTCCACTTGAGAAATCCTTCATGGGATGACATGGCCATTGTTTCTACATGGAATGCTTTAGACATGCTCTTATCAGATGCTACCATTTGTCACATTACGCCATGCCAATATATGAAAAATAGCCATATTCTTTGTACATATATGCGAAAATTCTCGATAGACAATTCTTTGTCTCATCGTGGTCTTCTTATAACATATTACCTAAACCTGGCCTTACTCCCATGACGCGAATTAGGGTTAATCTTAATGAATGATTAATCAAATGTTTAAATTTAATATTTTGTTTAATAACAATGTCTCCATAAGTAAATATAGGTCATTTCAACTTAAATTAAGTTTATCCATCATCCATGTCAGTATCGTCCTACATACAACCACTTCTTTTTTACAGTTAATATCCTTAATTTCAGCCTTAGTTTCAATAATTGTCCCGTTTCATAGTTCTAAATAAGTCCCAAACTGCTAAATTCTACCATAACTCCAATTTTCCTCCTTGTTATAGTCAATTCATTCTGCTAGCTATGCAAGAATGTTGTACATGGGAAAGAAACCTAAAAAGAACCAGTGGGTTGAATAGTCATATCAACCAGTCCTTTAAGTGGTAGATGATAATAATTTGAATACATTTATGTTTTCAGACACATTAATCTGTAAGGCCACTGGTGATAGGGATAAGTACTTCTTCAATTCCTTTGAGACACCATTGTCTGATAAGGGAAGGGATGTGTGTACCAAAAAGACCCTCAATGAGGAACCAACATGACAACTCAAAGTAGATGAAATCTACATCCTATCATATGGTTCACTAATATAACATAATTTATGTAATGGTTTCCATGACGAGGACCACACACATACAAAAATATAGAAGAGTACGTAAAAGCCAAAATAAAATATTATATTCCTATAACTTAATTAATAAATTATCTTTATTTTGTAAAACTTTGATTAAATTATTTGAAATTTATATATTTTTCTTTCATTCTTAATTCTTTTATTTTTGATATTATATGTTTCCATAAAAAAATTTATACTAATTTGAATTAGTATACAAATTTTTTTACAAATTTAAAATCCAATCATAATACACGGTCCATTTTTTATTTATTTTTGAACATAAAACCTTACCACAATATATATCATATATATCATACTCGATTGAGTTGTTGGCTTCCACACTCGCTCATGTGATTTAAACCAATTTACATTTAATTATTGGAATTTTTTATTTAAAATTTAAAGAATGATTAGTTTAGATTTATGGAAATGTCATATTTAGTATTATTTATATATTTAAATATTACTAATATGTTAATAATTGTCTTTTTATATTTTAGAATTTATCAAAAAAATCAAATATTAAATTTTTATAATTTTATGACTACCCCTACGCCGGAATGGATTTCTGAGGAGATCCATATTTAGTATTACCACCACATACAACATGGGGCGCCATAGGTAACAAATTTATGATTTTTTGAATTTATTAAGATTTTTTGGATTTTTAATATAAATGAACTTAAAAAATCTTTTTTTCTGAGACAAGACACTTACAAAATATATGATCATGTTTTAGATGTGGGGCCAGTGAGACCTGGTGGATTTCCTCGACATAGGTGTTGCAGAAGAGATGCTGAAGGGGATGCAACTAAGATGGAGAGAGTTCTCCATGCAGTTCAGAGGAACTTGGTGAGATTGACTCACCAAGTACCCATGATAGCCATAGAGGACTTACCTGAGGAGATGCAATGTCACGTGGTAGGAGTACCATGGGACTCGATGCGACTGTTCTTGCGTGTGGCCAATGTCGTTGTTTATTTTCTAGTTGCTCATCCTAAGCCAGCCACATAGATGATCAAATATTTTTATGATTAGACAGGATGATGGGCATAAGCCCAAATTTTGTAAGGCATGTTGTGCCGATTTTTGTATATTATTTTAGACACAAACACTTTATCTATATACATGCGATTTTATGATGATCATATATACAGATGATACTTCAATTATTTTTTATGTTTTTCAATTTGATGAATGATTTATATGCCAGCCCAATGCTCGATTAGAAATAGAATTAGCTAAGGAATTTTTTGTCCATGGAATGTGAACATATGCGATATAAATAAATGACCATTGCAACAATCATACTCTCAGAAATTGGCAATACAAATAAGGATCTTGTACCTGATAAATGTCATTCAACTGAGATACCACCTGTTGTGAGTCTAAATAAACCACTAACGAATCAATATCAAGAGATATCGCTTTAGATAGAAAATTAATAAGGACAGTATATTCGACAATATTATTCGAAGCAGGACTGATACATACTCCTCTCTAAACCATCAACTGGCTAGATGGATAATAAATCACCCAAGCCACAAAAGCAAGGTTTTGGGTATGCCTACTTGCACCATCGACGAATCCTAAATATAATGAATCGTTCATCAATACCTGCCAAAGCAGATAAAAAATATTAACATCACTAAAACCGATAGATCGATATGTACAAGCATACAATATATACAAACAAATAAGTGCTCGGTCGAAGCCTAAGCAAAGTACTTCTTAAGGTAGAGCCCATTTCTAGGCTCTGCCAACTTGTTTCCTTCAAGTCAATTAATTCATAAGCTCCCTTTTTCAAAACTCTCTTGACTATAAAGGGACCATACCACATAGACTTAAACTTTCCTACCCCCAAGGCACCTTTGTCTTAATCGTAGACTAGGACAAGGTCACCTTTAGAAAAACTTCTAGGATGGACAACTTTATTGCATTGATTTTTTTCCATCTTTTAATGGGCTTCATTTATTGTGGCTACATCTCGACACTGCTCATCAAGATGCTCCAAATGAATGAGGTTCTCCTCAAGACTAGAAGTCTTTGGCAGAAGCTCAACGACTAGTTTAAGGGAAGGAATTTCACATTCAATAGGAAAGATAGATTCCAACCCGTAAACCAATTGAAAAGGATTAAAGCTAGTGGCAGTCTTAACTGATGTTTGGTATGCCCAAAGTGCCAGATACAACATGATGTGTCGATTTGATCTAGCTTTGTTAATCATCCTTTGCAGGATGATTTTAAGGGATTTTTTCACATCTTCAACTTTCCCATTGGCTTGAGGATAATAAAAAGATGAATGCTCCTTCCAGAAACCCAACTTGATAGCCAATTCAGACATCAGTTAATTTTGGAAATGACTGCCGTGATCAGTGACAATCTGACAATCTCTTTAGGGATGCCAAACTGGGAAATAACTTGATTGAATAGAAACAAGGTCGCTATTTCATTATCATTCCTAAAAGTAGGCATGGCCTCAATCCACTTCGTAAAGAAAAATATTAGAACCACCTTTAAACCCATGAATACCATTAGCAGATACCTTAAATCGGTCAAAGACCACGTTGATCCCAAATGCCACAGGATTTTACATAGTTCCTTGTTCATGTGGCAAAACCTACATGGGGGAAACCTGTCAGTCTATCCTAACTAGGATTCAAGAACATGCCCCTGACATAAAACACAACCACTCAAAAACCTTAGCTTTGGTTGAACATTCAAGTAAAACCAATCATCATGTTTGTATTGAGAACTCTAGCGTGGTGGCCAAAATTGATAATTATCACCATAGAAAATTTAGAGAAGCCATAGAAATAAACAAACACCCGAACAACCTCAATTGCGATGAAGGATGGAAAATAAGTGACAATTGGATTCCTACATTAACCTCCTAAATCACCCTCTCCTAACATATTCCCTGCCTCTTTTAAGTGGACCTTTCACCCTCATCTCTAACCTTACCCCTCTCTCTACACCTCACACTTAATTAATCACAACCCTAATTTTAATTTTTAATTATTTCAATCTTTAATTTTTAATTTAATTAAAAAAAATTAAGATATTTATATATTCTTAAAAATTTCTAATTTTTTTTAAGAATTAAAAAAAAAATAACAATATTCTTCATAAAAGTTCTATATTAAAATTAATCATAATTATTTTATTCTTAAATCCAAAATATATTTAATAATTTTAAGTAACATTAATATTAACATTAGCATTATTAAATTATTTTTTAATAATATTTCTAATAAAATTATAATTTAATAAAATTAAATTTAAATTATATTTGATTAGAATGAATTAAATATATATATATATATATATATATATATATATATATATATATATATATATATATATATATCTTAAATTCTATTAATTCCGTCGAAAAATTGGATTAAATACTAATATTATAGGAATTTTAATAATATACTTAATAAAACTCTTAATTATAATTAAATAAACTTAAAATTAATATTAATTAAAATTAAAATCATTTCAATCTGAAATTAAAAATTTGATTATTCTAATAAAATTATTAATTATTAAACTAATGCAAAAATTATTAATAATATTACTGATAAAAATATTATAATTGAATAAAACCAATTATAATTATAATTAATTAAAAAAAATTTCAATCCTAAATTTAATTAATTCTATTAGAATTATATTTAAAAAAAATTAAGAATTGTATATATTTCTAAGAATTCTAATTATATTTTAAAATTAA
The DNA here is from genome assembly GCA_031772625.1 of Pinus tabuliformis. Lineage (NCBI taxonomy): Eukaryota > Viridiplantae > Streptophyta > Pinopsida > Pinales > Pinaceae > Pinus > Pinus tabuliformis. The sequence continues at coordinate 869,583,863 of CM062806.1, read as the reverse complement.
TAAAAAATGGAACAAATTTTTTTGATTAAATATTAATATTATAATTTTTTAAATAAAATTCTATATTATAATTAAATAAAATTAACATTATAATTAATTATAATTAAAATCATTTCAATCTTAATTCAAAATTCAATTATTCTTATAAAATTACTAACTATAATAATTATTAAGTTTTATTAATTATTAATTAACTTGACCTAAGGCATGTTGGCTAACATCATTCCTATTCCATCACTATCTCACACCCCTATTTATCCATTCCGTCGAGATCTAGTTGATATACTTTTTCATCTATTCTGATGATGAGCCACGGTGGATGGCTCAAAATGTCGATACAAATAATTATGGATACGATAATCCTGGAAGAAAACTCTACACACTATGATATACTTGTGATTTCCTGCCAAAGGCGAATTATGAGTAGTACAATCAATGCCCCACTTCATGAAAGTACCGACGGTGATAACAGGGAAAAGTGGAGCTAGATGTGCACGCATTTTCCGAGTATAGACTTGACAAGGATGGCATCTTTTGACTTCTTCGATAAAATCTTTAAAGATCCAAGGCCAAAAGTAGCCTACTCGCAAAATTTTTTGGGTTGTTGCAAACCCAGATAGATGACCACCACAAGCTCCACTGTGGAAATCATTAAGAACTGACTCGACTTCTTCCAAGGTTAAACAACGTCTAAGGATTGAATCAATCCCACGATGATACAATGTGTCACCTCTAATAACATAATGCTTAGAGAGGTGATGCACCTTTCTACGCTCATCTTTGGAAAAAGCGGTCGGGAAGCAATTGAAGTATTGCCTCAACTTGAAGGGATCAACACGAATCCCCTCTGTGAACACGATGAATCCTAACAATTGACCGGATGTGACTTTGAACATGTAGTTATTCAAATTCAACCGGATTTTATAAAAATGACATTGCTTAAGGATCAATTGAAGGTGCTTAAGATAATAAATTATCTTTCGAGAACAAGGAGCTAGATCATCCATATATGCTTCGATAACGTGCTTGATGTCATGAAAAGCATAAGACATGGCCCGCTGAAAAGTGGCTCCAACATTTTTTAGGCCAAAAGGAATATTTTTTTATGAAAACGTACCCCAAGGATAAATAAAGGTTGTCTTGTGCTAATCTTTTGGATGGATAGTAATTTGATTGTAACCAGAGAATCCATCCATGAACGAAAAAATTTTATTACCCGCACATTCATCAATAATTTGATAATAAAAGGCATGGGGTAATTGTCTTTTGGACAAGCCTTATTTAGGTCCCTAAAGTCAATACATACTCGAATCGTTCCTTGCTTTTTGTCTACGGGGACTGGATTAAAGACCTACTAAATTAGAGGAACGAGGTATATGAAACCCACCTTTAGCAACTTTTCGACTTCGGTTTTGATAGCTATGCTTTTCTAGGGTTAACCGGTCGAAGTTTCGATGAATAGGTTTAGCATTTTCATATGTCTTGATCTCATGTTGTACAATAGATGGATCTATTATAGGCATTTCCTCATAAGAACAAGTGAACACATTACGAAACTCTTTGAAGAGATCGGTATAAATTTGAATTTCTTCAGGGGAATAGTAAGCTCCGATGAAGACATTTTCAATTATGTCAGGATTCCTAGAGATGTTCACTGATACAGTTTGTGAGATAACAGACATGTTACCTTCAGCAAAAAACTATGTTGGGGCCAAAGGGTTTAAAATTGTATGAACATCACTAGTAGAAGGACTAGAAAAAATTGACTCAATTTCTTGCAAATGAGGGAGGAAATATGAACGATGATGTAGATCATCCCATGATCTATCAACAACCATCATTGCTTCTAGGATTTCTGCCATAGATGGTAAGATTGTATATAAGAAATCATGAGCCAAAGCTGAATAAAGGGTCCAGACTAGAGCCACATCTCCATCTAACTCCTTTGGCGAGAAAGGAGTAGGATGGGAGTCTACAAAGTTAACAATAGATTGATAAGCTCTTTTGTAGACATAGGACATGCCATTCCACCTGCTTTTCCTCCATCTAATGTGGTGTGAGATGAAGGTAAAGGCCAAGGGTCCTAAAAATAATGAGTTTGAAAGAAATCTCTTTGAGAAGGCCCCTTGGAGGATGAAATAGCATTGATTCTAGATAGAGGAGAAGGAAGATAAAAAATACCCATTAAATAAGAGTACATCCCAACTCCTAAATTCTCAACAAGCTGCCTGGGATTGTCCACTAATGGAACAGTAGAATCAAAAGATGCATGGGAGTCACCCGAAGAATATTCCATCTAATCAAATTTTGCAATCCCCCCTCGTGAGGAAAACAAAGGATGTGAAATAATGATGAAACTATAACATCCATCTCGTAAATCCAATTTCTGTCTAAGAGGAGGTTGTAATCCCCATTTGCATTGACTATTTCTACCTCAATATTTACCACCTTTCCCCCAACACAGATGGGAAAGGTTGGAATAATCCCGTGTGGCCTATGATAATGTCCATCAAATGTCTTCAATAGAGTCGGCAAAGGAACAACTTGAGGCCATCCAATGCCCTTCCAACATGACATGGACATCACACATGTGGAAGGTCCCTCATCGATAACGGTTCAAAATATGTTGGTATTTTGATATGTAGACTTTATTTGGAAAGCCATATGATGAGGGAGTCTCTTTTTGACGTTTGACATATCAAAAGTGAGAATAAGAGAATTTTTTGGATCTACTGCTCTGATTACCGAGAGTAATGCACTCCTCTTAGCGGGGCATGACTAGAGTACCTCTAACACTGACATAACACAAGGACTTTGAGCTAGATCTTCTACAATCGAGTAGTTCTGGGCTGCCCTAGCATTAGGGTTAATGGTCGAGCGCTTTGCAGAGCCTTTTGTCATCGTAGGTATAGAATCAACAGAGGGCCTATCAATATGGAGTAGCTCTGAGTCATCGGAAACAAAATTAGCCTTAGATGATTCTGATTCACTATAATCATGCGATCACGTAGCGACATCAATATGCGAGCTCATCATGAGACACTTGACGAATTATCCCCTTCCTGGTTACCCCCTGTGGGGGTAGCAACATTAGAGTTTGAGTCAGCAAGTAATTGCTTCCCTTGGGGAAAAGGGTTAGTGAGGACAGCCTGGGAGCTAGAGGACCCCTACTGAACTAACAAGAGTTGAGCGTCCTGGATCCTAGGGCAGATATGAGTCAAATGATCCCCATTGCATAACTTGCATGGAAATTTTACAATTTTCTTGGACTCTTTCCTACCCCCTCCGACATCATTTCTGGGTTTGTTTGCATTACCCTTCCTATCTGAGCCCTTTTTCCTACCTCGTTCTTTCTTCTTCCCATCGGATTGTTGGTTTCTTTTGGGAGTAGAAGTTTGGATGTCGTATATAGATTTCAGTTGGGAAGGTGTAGATACAGACGATGATGCATGCATAGAAGAAGCAACTTGTAAAGAAAACTACTGCAATTGACTCAGCAGGTTAGCCGTGTTGGCATCAATTGATCCAAATAGCCCGTCGGCATGGGGACCCAGCTTCGGTTTGGATATATCCACCTTGAATCTAGGAGCGCTAGGTAGAATTTTCTGAAGAACCCTAGATTGATAATATATAAGTTCAAATTGTTGGGCTCTGAAAATAGCTTGCTCTTCGGTGAAAACACCGAAGAGGGACACGTCCTTAGAGATCTCAAGCTGTAATGATTTAAGAAACCATTCAAGAAGGAATTCTTGTGGAATATCAGCTTTAATGAGACTCTTCCTTCTGCTCCATTCCTGGATATGTTCCAAAATGTGAATTGCCTGATCCTGTTGGAAATTAGCCAGAAGCTCAGTTCCAACATCATATCGGATAGGCAATTGAAAATGGTTCAAAAATATAGTGACCAAATTGACAAAAGAAGTGAAGGTTCCCCCTGGAAATTCTATGTACCACTTAGCCGCATTTCCAGTTAGGGTACGTTTAAATAATCTCAACCTGATTGAATTGTCTATCAGGGAGTCGGATGAACACCATAAGTGGAAAGTGGTTACGTGGTCACCCAGATCCTCACCAGTCTTCCCCTTGAATTTTGGTATATCTGAGGGAAGTCTGGTTGGGACTGGAGGCCAAACTGGGTTATACCTAATCGAATCATTAGTCAATTTAGAGAGATCTGACAAGTTGAACATTGCCAGAAAAGGGAGTTATGGCGAACCCTAAAGATTCCAGCCGGTGTGGGCGAAACTCCAAACATTCTGAAAAGAATGGCCTAGATTTGTGAAGGCACCAGGTTACTTGAAGTAACTTGTAGACCCAACTGAACCATAAGGAGCCCCTTGTGGTCCAGAAAAACATAGATTTTGACCAAATCTTGTCGAAAAATTTCTGTAAATGTTAAAGTTTTCCCCTAGAGAAGTTTTAAAAGGAGTAGAGAGCCCTTGATAAGGGTTCCATGCATTAGCATATAGAGAAAAGTTCTAGAAAGAACTAACATAAGAATACGAAATATTCCCTTATTAACGAAAATAAAATTGATTCCCAACTCCTAACCCACTAATTGGAGGGGTTGTCACCCTTTGAAATGGATTATAACTTTGACCCGTAGAGGAAAAAGGCATCGATCCCAAAGTTGGATTGGAATGTGGTATATGACCACCCCTAAATGGGAAACCCTGAAAAGAAGTTGATCCAATTGCCATGGATGTGGAGGCAACTGATTGAATAATTAAAGTAACCAAAGGAATTGTACTAGTCCTTATTCCAAAAGGGAAAAAGCCAATGCTAGATACAACAGCTTGAGAACTTCCACTCGAAGATGGAATGGAAGTAGAACCAAATATAGTAGTGCTACGATTAATAGAAGGTATAGCAATAGTTCCTCCTCCTTGTACGGATATAAGAGTTTTCATACTCGTAGCACTTATTGTGGATGCCATGCTTCCAAAAATGGTCATGGAAGGAAAATATCGATATAGACCTGGGCTTGAAGGCCTGATGGTTGGAGTCCTGACGTATAATAAAACATCTGGATAATCAAGAGGAAGTGGAGAATTAGGAGCCGCAATAGACTCAGAAAGATCTTCAACCTCAATATTGTCTTTTGAATGGAAGAGGACTTGAGAAAGAACTGGACTGTTCCTCTCTAACTCTCTACTTGTACCAAGTCTATCTTGCGGATCAATAACTCCAACCAGAGGATCAATCTCTGATGCGCCTGTTGCCACTAGTTGAAAACCACTAGTAGGATTTATCCTACGCCTTTAAGGAGAAGGCTCAGGACTCGTGGGTGATAGCCCATGAAGTCTCCTACACCAACAAGTTGTTGGTCAGCCACTTTGAATTATTTTAAATAGATATACTTAAAGACTCAAAAAATTGTAAAGCTAGGCCAACTAGGAGCAAAGAGCACCCTCTAAAAAGTCCCTAAAGGTACAAACAATCAAACAACTTTCAAGTATTTCCGCTCCGAGTGATTAGGACCAGACACCAAAATACAAGGAAGTAAAAATCAAGGGCCTTCCGAAAATAGTCTAGGGTAATTATGCCCCAGGCCTACTAGCAAAGGTATGAGAAGTAGTTACCTTGTGTTGGGCACAAGATTCCCCAAGGAAAGTTTTGGGGGCTTAAAGCCCAGATTTTGGCTAAAAAGTGTAAATCCGATATAAAGACTCTGCATTTTGTGGGCGCAGAGTGCGAAGTTGTAAATGAGTAACAGGGTTGTCCACCCTCAATTTTGTAATGTAATTTCGGCTTTAGAGATCTACCCATGGTCTGCGGACCATGGATTGTATAAATAGAGCAAGGCTCTAAGTAGTCGAGAGAAGAGAAGACAATAGAATAGAATTTAAGTGATCATGGAATAGAAGATAGCGAAAGATGAGTCGAGTCTTTGGGTTGTAGAGTAGGAGAAGGCTTTGCAATTGAGTGCATAGAGGCCTAGTAGTCCACAACTGAGTGCGCGGACCCCTGCAACTAAGTGTGTAGGGTGAGTCGAGTCTATAACTATTGAAGCATTAATAAAGAGAAGTTTTACAACAATTCGATGTATTTATTTCATGTTTCCTGTATCGAATATATTGGGTATAAATTACATTTCTGTTGTCTATATGGTGTGTGAACATATATAACTGTGTTGATTAAGTAAAGGTGAGATAAGGTATATGTTTACGTGAAGTTAACTAAGAATTGTAAGAATATAATTAAGATACACAGTGTAACTTGGGGAAATAGCGCAGATCGCTCCCCTAACAGTGCGAAATCATCTTAGCCCCTGGTTAGGGCTATGCAAAGGGCGATCCTAACATATCACAAAGGTCTAGTAGGTCAGGATAGTGCACGAAGTGACCTGCACGAAGGCAGGCATAGTTAGACTAAATCAACCCCTCAGACATCTCCAGGGTGTGGAAACTTGGTTCCAACACCCCCCCATACTGCTTCAGGTGAGACTTTAGTCCACGCACCGCAGGCTGATGTCGTATCATTGGAATCCAACTAACAAGGAAATTGAAGGTTGGCTGGATAGGAGGATTTACGAGTTCGCGGCTTAAGAGAACCGAAACCCATGACTGATAAAAGAGGACTGGTTAGACTGCTACTTGTACATAGAGATCCATGAAATCTTCTTCGCGTCTTTTCCAACTGAGCTGTATGAGTGGATCATGAAGCTAGAAGATAGCCAAGGAAGGTGGAAACTTGACAATCCTATTGTGTGGACCCCAAAGTTAGTGTGAAGGTTGGAAGCATCAGAGGATAAGATCGTGTGCATCATTGATCACTCGCTCAATCAAATTATAGGAGGATTCATTACTGAGTTCGCGGTTGACACTTCAGTAAGCTACAACAAGGCAAAGTGACGCTTTCTCAAGGGACCGCGAGGTAAGTACGTAAAGTCCCTGAATACTTAGATTAAAATTTTATTGTGTGAAAAGAGGGTTATGCAATTACCTTTATGTTTGAGGCTATGCGAAGTGGAAAAACGTATAGGAAAGAAAGAAATAAGGGACCAAAAACTAGCCCCTTGATTTCACCTCCTTGAGGGGATGAGGAAGAACTCATGAAGGTCTCACCAAAAAGTGCGATGCATCTGATAAGGCAAAGAATTATGTGAATACCACCCCCACCTTCACCACCACCAACATCACCACCTTCACCTCCATCTTCACCCATCAATATAGCAAGAACGATAAAGTTGTTTGTGTTCAAGGGATTGGGAAATGAGGATCCAAATCAATTTTGGTTCGTGGTAAGAGCCGTATGGGAAGCGCAGGGAGTTACAGATGACAATATAAAGAAAGTGACACTGGTCAGCACCCTACAGGATAGAGCACTGACCTAGTATATTAAGCACTCCAATGATAATCCAAATGCAGGGATCGTGGATATCCAAGTAGTGCTAAACATAGAATTTAACAGGCTAAAGTTTGAAGCACAGTTGATCATTGGATTCAAAGAAATCATGATGCTACCAGGTGAGACTCCTTAGGAGTTGGATCAAAGGTTGAAGTGTACGATTCGTGAAGGTAATATGGATATGATGGATAGAAAACATCATGAATGGTTTGTAGCATCATTAATGCCACATTTAAGGAGCGTGCTATCACAGCAGAAGTTAACAACTCAGGCAAAGGCCTTAGAGATCGTGATGAGGCTGCATGAGACCCCGATGTAGGATCCTAACTTGGGAGTTCAGTAGATCCACGCACAGTTGAAAAACTTATGCCTTGAGATGCAGAGTCTGAAACAGGACAGGACAACTTGACCAGAAGTGCGCAAAGAGGTGTGGTGTGTAAAATGCAAGGGTCAGGGTCATGATAAGGACCACTACCCAGTGTTCATAAATTACCTTCTAGGAGGAGGAATAATGCTGCTAAGACCGTAAGTGCAAGCAGGACCTAGTGCAGTGCCTGCTTTGTGGTGCGTGATTTTCAAATAGGTGGAAAACATGCTACGGACAACTGTCATTTGTTACAAAAGTATACACAAAATTCGCAGCAATTGTTTTGTAACTTTTGTAGGTCAGTGGGACATGATGAGTGCACTTGTAGGACCTATGATTTGATGATGGATAGAACTCCTACCTATAGATTTGAGGCTGAATCACAGCCCCTAGACCAGAATGCAGGAGTGGCGCAAATGAGGGCGAGGTGGAGGAGGACTTGGAAGAGGTCGTGGTCAGTTGATTTTCTACAATTGCGGAGGGCCATCATATTATGCCCGTGATTGTATGAATCCAATGCAACCATCATGTTTATATTGCACCTTGTTTGATCATGAGAAGGAATATTGTCCTATGTTGATAGCTAGGATATGTGATAAAGGAGCGCTACTGCCTCCCCCTACTCAGAACCTGAAAATGACGAGGTTTAAGTTGCGCGAGGAAGATCCAAATGTGAACATTGTGCTTTGAAGTGGAATTGCGATGGGAGATGATAAAGGCAAACAACTAGAAGATAGTACTTGGGTTTGCAAAGCTCCGGTAAAAGAAGAACATTTTGATTTGGAGTGCACTCGAGAAACCTTCATGGAAGCTAAGAAGAGCTTCGCTAAAGCCTCCACTTCAGGAAGCAAGGAAAAAACGGAGTCGGAGATGGACCCATCTATGATCATGACGTTCCTGGAGACATGCATGAAGTTATTGCGCAACAGTAAAGCTATAAAAGTATTACATGAACTCATTAACAGATGCGCTAGGACTGCGCCAGGAGAACCACATGTAGTCTGGAAGATTGGAAAGCATAATACAAGGACGAGAAGAGAAATGAGGTTGACCACACAAATTGGAGAATATGAAATGGACCAAGTAATACTAGATTTAGGGTTGGATGTGAATGTTCTGCCGAAGCAGACATGGGAGAAAATGGGGAGACCTATGCTACAATGGTCTCCTATTCAGCTGTGAATAGCGAATAAGCAGAAGATAATACCCATAGGGCAATTGCAGGGACTCACTGTGGATATTGAGGGAGCAAGTTCGCTAGCAGACTTTAAAGTGATAGAGATTGTTGATGACAATAATCCCTATCCCACGCTCTTAGGAATTGACTAGGCCATTGACATGAATGGGGTGATTAATCTAAAGACGCACAAGATGATTTTTGATAAGAAGTCACTACATGTAGTTATACCTATGGACCCTGCTAAAGGATCACACTATACAGAGCCAGTGCATGACTATGAAGGCCATGATGATTTGGACTACATCTATAAGATAACAGTGCGAAACTAGGACTGGGTGAATCCCATTACGGATGGATTGCTTACATGGGAGCACGAGAGTTCCTGTACTTCATATTTGGATGAGGAGACGGAGCAATGGAAAAACCGGTTACATGAGGTGACTACACTTAATTGTAATATGATGACAAGGTCACTGTGCTGTGTATCGACAAAAGTAAAGGACCTACCTACTTACAATGGGTTAAGTGAGGTAAATACCTTCTTGGATATATTTGAAAGAGAAGTGAAAGAAAAGCAACGCTTCCAGGCCTTGGACTAGGTACTACGCACTACGCCCGCGAGATGGTCGGGAATGCACAAAGGGAGCTTTGAGGATTGGTGCGAATGTAGGAGAATGATGCGCACACAGTTTGGGAAGCCTAAGATGCGACTAACTGAAAAGTATGATGGAAAGGATGATTCGCGCGCACACCTAGCCAAGTGGACGAAGGTCTATGGAGGAAAACCACAACCTGAGTGGGTGCACCTGTTCTGTCATACCCTAGATGTTATACCCATGAGTTGGTATATAGAGATGGAGCTCCGCCATGGGACAGGTGAATGGGATATCCTACGCGAAGGGTTCATGACGACCTTCAGTTTTGAGGATGGATGGGGGGACAATATTGATGAAGCATTAAAAGTGATAAGAGCATCCATATTTAGGATACCGCAAGAGCCTTTAGACCTGAGTCAGCTTGAATGAGTTACTTAGCTGAGTTGCGCACTAGGATGTTATAATGTAATTGCTAAAGAGGAGAATGAGGATCCGAGGAATATTAACATTCCAGAAATAGAAGGACATCGCGAGGTTCAAGGACCACAGATTGTGAACCCTGACATAACTGCACCGGTAAAAACGAAGTAGGTGAACATTGGTATAGAGGCCGAACCTAAGTTTACAAATCTCAGTGACTACTAGGACGACGCGATGGTGGATAAGGTCGCTGAGTTACTCTGTGAGTACTAGGACTTATTGCTGATGAAGTTTACGGAGTTAAAGGGAATCATCGGGGATTTAGGAATGATGAAGATCATGTTAAAGCCTGATGCGAAGCCAGTTAAGCAGAGGCCTTACCGCTTAAATCCAAAATACAAGGAGAAGGTCCGCGTAGAACTGGACAAAATGCTCGTAGCAAGAATCATTGAGCCGGTGGAAGAATCCGATTAGGTAAGTCCAATGGTGGTGTAGGAAAAGAAGTAGAAGGACGAGATAAGAATATGTGTGGATCTCAAAAAATTTAATGATGCTTGTGTGCATGATCCATTCCCAACTCCGTTCATAGATGAGGTGTTGGAAAATGTCAGTGGGCAGGAAGCATATTCTTTCACTGATGGGTTCTCAAGGTACCACCGAATCAAAATTGTGCCAAAGGATAGGAGCAAGAAAACCTTCGCGACTGAGTGGGGTTTCTTTCAATACACTGTCATGCTATTTGTGTTGAAGAACGCGCCGGCCATCTTTTCGCGTGTGATTGTTGCAGCATTGAAGGAATATATTCATGATTTCTTGGAGGTTTATTTTGATGATTGGACTATATTTGGCCTAGTTAAGCGCCATGTAGCAAGCTTACGCTTGATGCTAGATAACTGCCAAAGATACCAAATCGTGCTTAACCTCAAGAAGTGTGTGTTTCTTGTTCCTTTTGGGAACCTATTGGGACATGTGGTTTGCAGACAGGGACAAATGGTAGATCCCGTGAAGATTACGGTGATTCTAAATTTGGAAGTGCCATGAAGTGTGAAACAGCCACGCGCTACTCTGGGACATACAGGGTACTACAGAAAGTTTATCAAAAGTTATGCCCAAATCACCACGCCGATGGAGAAATTGTTGAAGAAGGATGTTACATTTTGCTAGAATGGTGACTGCAAGAAAAACCTGGATATATTGAAGGAAAAGATGGTCATTGCACCGATTCTTGTCTTCCCAAACTGGAACAAAGAGTTTCATGTCCATGTTTACACATCGTGTATAGTGTTGGGAGCGATACTAACACAGGATGGTGGAGAGGGCCTGGATCACCCTATCGCTTTCACAAGTCGCAGATTGTCTAAAGCAGAAAATAACTATTCCACCACTGAATGTGAGGGACTAGATATGGTGTATGGGCTCCAGAAGTATCGACACTACTTGCTAGGAGGTCACTTTAATATGTATACAGATCATTCCACACTGAAGTACTTGGTCAATAAGCCTATGTTTTGGGGGTGCATATGCATATGGCTTTTATTGTTCCAAGAATATGACTTTGAAGTTATTGTGAAACCTGGATGATTGAACACGGGACCAGATCACCTGTCGCGCATTGAGACAAGCGAGGAACCTACGAGTCTGGAGGAAGGATTACCCGACATGTAGCTCTTTGCTGTGCGCATAGCAGATGAACATTTTGAAGATATAATTCACTTTCTCATGGCTAGAACTGTGCTGAAAGGATACTCTGTCCAACAGAAGAAGGAAATAGTGGTGCATGCGACAGATTTATTTGTCATTTCAGGGCACTTATATAAGACGGGGAATGATGAGATATTGCGAAGGTATGTACCTGAGTTTGAATGAAGAAACCTCCTCGCGGACGCTCATGGGGGCACTGCAGGAGGATGTTATGCAGGGAGAGCAACCACACAGAATATTCTCCGCGTAGGGTTGTGGTGGCCGACCCTTCAGCAGGATTCAAAAGCGCATTGAAAGGCCTGTGATGTATGTCAAAGAATAGGTAAACCATCGCGGAGGGACGAGATGCCTTTGAATCTACAAATGATGTTGTAACCCTTTGAAAAGTGGGCGATTGACTTTGTATGACCAATCAAACCTCAAGGAAAGACAGGTGCGAGATATATTATCACTGTAATAGAGTACCTGACTCATTGGCTAGAAGCACAAGTGGTAAGAGATTGCATGGCCGCAAAGTTTCTATTTGAACACATCTTGACGAGATTTGGATGTCTGAAGATCTTGATGAGAGATCATGGTTCGCATTTCCTAAACGAGATGACCAACGCATTGATGGAAGAATTTCAGGTGCATCATCAGAAAATCACACTGTATGACCCACATGCTAATGGGATAGTAGAAGCACTTAATAAAGTACTGGAGACTGCGGTGACCAAAGTATGCACCGCGCAACGAAGTGATTAAGACCTGTGCGTACCTGCGGTATTATGGGCTTATCAGGCGACATGCAAGAAGCTGACAAGACAAATGCCTTTTAGGCTTGTCTATGGTGTGGAAGCTGTAATGCCAATGGAATACATCATGCCTAGTCTACGCATAGTAGCGCTCACAGGTACGATGGACTGTGGAGCCCTAGAGGAGAGGCTCACGTAGTTGGATCAACTCGAGGAAGAACGATTTTTGGCTGGCTTTCACCAACAGGTACAAAAGCAACACAAAAAGGCTTGACGTGATCGACATATTAAGCAGCACACCTTCAAGGTGAACAATTTGGTGTTACTGTATGATATTAAGTTTGATAAATTCCTAGAAAAGCTCAAAATGCATTGGCTAGGACTGTATGTTATTAAGGAGGTCACAGATGGAGGCATGGTGCAGTTGGTAAAGTTAAATGGAGAACCTTTCCCAAGAAAAGTGAATGGCATTCGGTTGAAGCCATACACTGGTGGTCCGGCTATCTGACTAGCCAACAGAAGCACAATCTTAGTGCTCCAGGCAGCTAAAAGGAGGCGTGAGACTATAAACAGGTTTAGGGAAGTAGTTTAGCTACAACGGTCTTTGAATAACGCATCTAGGGAGTACAGCAGACAACTACTCAGTGCGCTGCTAATCTTACAGCAGTCCTGGCAGAGTTGGGAGGGCTTTGCGTGAAGATCTCTACATCGACAGAGTGACTCGAGGGTGAGTCACGATGTTTGTGTTAGGGGCCTATTGGGCGTGGGATCACCTAAGGATATTTTTGGGGCTTAAAGCCTAGATTTTGTCTAAAAAGTGTAAATATGATATAAATACTGCATTTTGTGGGCACGGAGCGCGGATTTATAAATGAGTCATAGGGTTGTACACCCTCAATCTTTTTATGTAATGTCAGCTTTAGAGATCTACACATGGTTTGTGGACCATGGGATTATATAAATAGAGCGAGGCTCTAAGTAGTTAAGAGAAGAGAAAACAATAGAATAGAATAGAAGTGATCATGGAATAGAAGATAGCGAAATATCAAAAGATAGCAAAATAGATAAATACTGTTTCCTACTATGTAATAGCCCATTCCTTCGGCTTTCTTCCTGTGTATTTGTTCTCGCCTTCCGATCTACACTTGTTCTGATCTCGATCTTTAGGTCCATTCTTCATTTCTTCGCACCTTTACACTTCCTTCATAAATCCTTAGGTTTTAAGAAACCTTACAACTCTACATTCGTTGTAACCATTAAGGATTTTCTCCTCTCTACACTTCGTCTCTGGTTCCACACACCTGCAAACCTATGTTACGTAGAATTACTAAAATCCACACACAATTCATTCAATTACTCCATTCACACCATACAAACTCAGAAATCGAGTTATCTGTATTAATAAAAAAATAATTACAAAAATATTCCTTTCTAGTATGATCTTCACTATCAGTGGCCTTTTCCTTTCCTATTCGTAGGCTTACAATCAACCCTACTAACTAACTGACTCTCTAACTCCTAGACAACTAACCCTTGAACTAACTCTGAGTAACTAACTCTCTTTATGCCTTTTAGGCTTACATTTATACAAAAGGTTCTAGTTCACTTTTGACTCAACTAATCCCTAAGAATCCTCTCTAGTTCCACAAAATCATTAAACCAATACCTAATCTAGGATTTACAATATTTCAAAATCTCTCAATCTCTCAACTGTCCTAATTCTTTCATATTCTCTAACATTTGAGGACATTTACAAATATGCCTCACAATACTTAGTTAATCCATATTCTAAATATCTCTCATTAAAATCACTCAAAACCTTAATAATTACATTAATTTGATTCTTTTGGAAACCAACTCCCTTAAAACACAAGACCCCATAAGTTAACTAGAATACAATGAAATTTTTGAGCTGAATGCTCCTCCATCAGAACTTCCACTTGACAAGACATTACAATACAATGCACATGTGCTTATGTGAGACAAAATGGCTTGAGAAAGCCATGCAAGACATCACTGACACTCGGGCCGTTGTGGTGAGACCAACTCTTTGACATGTATGTGATGGTCGAAGGTGATGAGCTGATTCCAAGCTTGGTTGTTTGTGATGGTGTTCGCGCGCTCAATGGTGACATCTTGCTGAAGCAAACTCTTGCCTTCGTTGCATTCGGGTGCACTAATATGGCTCCTCTATCCAAATCGTCCGATAGCATGCACATGGTCATCCTAGTGCAACCAGACTAACAACATGTTTATGCATAGTGTCTACGCTTCTCTCCAAGCATGTGCTGGTGGCCATGCACATCAACTTGTCAAGATACATATTCAGCTCTAGTCGTACTTTCTTCTTGTCTTCACCTCGGTGAGTGTACCAAATGGGTGGGATCGCATGCATGCGCACAATGACATGCATGTTGCTGCATTCCCTTGCATGCGATCAATAACACTGCTCACCTTGTCTGCTCTGTGCCAGCTTCTAGGATGGATCTATAACTTGTACGGGCATAGTTTCATCCGTGAGTGCATGTTGCACCCCCTGCTATACCTATTCCTGCTACAACGTATTCTCTCATCTATGCAACTCTTGTTATTTCTTGAGTTGCTGCTTCAGCACATGCAACTCCTTCTTTGTTTCGTTCTCTACCTTCACGCGATCTTCATGTCGCTTTGTCACCTCATAGCCCAAGTCTCCAAAGTTCTTTTCATCACAAGAGGATCTGCTTGAGCTTGCAACTTTGTTCCGCCTCTGTGTTGTCAAGAACCTTCCTCTTGCATTCGTTGCATCCGGTATGTTGCCTTCAGCTACTGTTGATGGTGTTGATTGTTGCGGTGTTTCTGCCATCATATCTTGATGTCCTTGTCTATGAACAACTTGATGTCTTTGTGGGTAGGCAAGTTCATAGACATTTGATCGACTACATCCCCAAGTGTGCTATGAACGGTATTTTCTACACTACTCTCCTAGAATCCATTGTACCTACGCTGCTGAGAGACATATGAACACCTGCGATACCTGGATACATGGAAACACTCATGGAACGCAATCTATCATTAGTAAACCAAAACAAACTTGAGAACTGACTTGCAACATACCTGTGTGATTGATCATGAAGGTTGCAAAATTTCCACCGAGAGGTCAGGAGACTGATTGCCAAAACTATGTAAGGCACAGTCCGGGTTGTTTAGAGGCTGATTGGCTTCTAGAACTATGTAATGCACATTCCAGCCTGGCCTACTAAGGACTGAAACTGCACAATGCCCAATTTCAGTCAACAGTAACAGGCAACCAGCAAATTGCATTGTGTAGTTTTTGGGGCCAACAAGACATTTCCTCCAAGAATTGCATAATGCAAGACTGGAGGTCAGTGCCTGGCTAGATTTGCGCAATTTCTAGAGGGAAGGCAGAGCCTTCACTTTTGGAAATGTGTAGTGCTAGCTGGGCAACGCACGGTCTGGGCCAAGATAGTCTAGATGATGGGCAACTGTAAATATGAGAAGTGTGAATGAATGAGGAGATGACTACAAACAAGAGTGAATGATCATTCATGCAAACAACAAGTACAAGATTCAAGAAATGGGAAAGCATGCAAGTGTGTGAAGCATGTCACCGCAACGATGACCGTCCGTGCAAAACAGTTCCATGCATGCGATAACAGTGAGATGCAAACGAAAAATGAAATGGTGCTAGTACATGCTAATATGAATGTAAATGACAACAAGCACTCACTGAAATCAAGCATACAACACACACAAAGAGAAACACAAAAAATGATAGAAACGCAATGCAAGTCATGAACATCGAGCTTACCCCAAAACAAATAATCTAAATGTGTTGACGACTCCTAGATGCAACGTGGGATGCCAGAGCTATAAGGTTGATGTGAGGAATGAGCTCTGCAATGTCCAGTTGATGAGTTTTTATAATATCAAGGTTGTGATGCGCATGCCACAAATCTAGGATAAGCGACACTTAGCGAGAGGTTTTTGAGATGAGCCTTCCATGTAACAGGTAGTTGCTAAAAATAGATCCTTGAATCAAGGGATGCTTTTGCGTGTTTCCTTGGGAGGAGAATCCCATGCACGCAAATCAGTTTTGCTCAGTCCCGGAGGGAACCAGTCAACTCAACTGCATATGCAAGAGTCTGCTCAATTGCTGTGAGAAAATGCACATTTCTGGGAGAGATTTGCGCTAACTACCCAGGATATTTGCACAATTGCTAGCTAGAGAAGCTCATTGTTTCCCAGGATTTCACAATTCCTAGGTTGAGAAGCTCTACTCGGAAGAATTGCACAATTTTCTCATTGAAGCTTGATTGGTAGATTTGCATAATTCTAGAGCCCAGTAGGCTGCCAGATAGAATTTTGCAATTTCTGGAGGGAAGGTTGGTTTCCATCCAGAATTGTGCAATTTCTTGAGGGAGCTACTTAGCTTGCAACTGGACCAAGTCCGGAAGAACAGCTTATGAGGGGAATGCAACATGTTATGATGGATAGGCTATCATTCTACAAGAAAATTGTTGAAGCTTGTGTACTTGATGAAGCAAGACATGCTCTTGTGAAAGGTTGGTAGGGAGGCTCCAAAACGAAGCGAAGGCAAAATTTTGGAGGGTGGTTGTAGCCATTACAATAGACCTACTAGCAAGAGCATTCCGGAAGGAGGGGTGACCACCTCCTACCTTTAAATTCATGTTATAGATTTATATTTAACATGTTATTATAAATTTATTTAATTGAATATGTCATAGATTTATATTTATCAAATATCTAATTGAATAGGTTATAAATTTATATTTATTACGTATATAATTAAATGCTTTATAAATTTATATTTATTGTAAATAAATTAATACACAACATTGCATTAAATAAAAATATTATATATTAACATTTTTTATTTTTTATTTTTTATTTTTAAACATTCAATTAAAAAAAATCAATTACAGAAAATTAGAAATTATTTGAAAAAACTCGTTTTTAAATTATGTATAAAATAAACACCACATGTGAAAGGCCCATGAGCCAATTATCCCTTTTTGTAATGAAATGAAATGGTTAATAACGTGGTAGCCTTCGTCACGACGACTTCTATAGTGCATGCCAAAAGTGGAAGTATAAATTCCTTTATTTGGAATTAAATATATCATCTTCTAACTGATATTTGGTTAGTGTGATATGGACCCTTACTAACCCAAAGTAATGGAAAGACTTATTAAATATCATAAATATTTAATCAAAAAACAAACATGAAATTTATGAGAAACTAGTAACTATATCACCACCTCATATATTTGCAAATGATTTAACATTTTAAAAAATCCTTAACACATTAATTTAAAATTATAAAATTTTGAATTTTGAAAAAAAAAAATCCTCTCTAAACAATTGACATAGTATTTGGAAAAATAAATCCTTATACTTGTGTAACGGAAAAAAAATTCAATTCACATAGCTCTAGACTTCATACTTGGGATTTGAATGTGTGACTTGACATTCTCAATAATAATAAAATCATGGATTGTTTTTAGAGAAGAGGGTCTTTTAATTTATTGGAAGTCGGTAATCGATTTCCACATATTATGTTGAAGTGAACACATTCACATATTAGGATTGGAAAATAAGAGGGCAAGCAATATTTCCTGTAAGAGAAACTAGTAGCGAATGTAAGAGAAACTAGTAATAAGATCGTGAGCAATTTAATGTAAGAGAAACCAATAATGATTGCTTTTCATTTTTAAGAAATAATTATTTTTTTTGAAAACACATGAAAGGGTAGTTTTCAAAAATATAATTTAAAAACATGAAAGCACATGAAAGCTCAGTTTAAATGGTAATTAAAAGATTAGTTTAAGAAATGTTGATTAAAAGATTCATTTAATAATTTGAACACACTGGTCCAAAAACAAGCTTAAAACCAAGGCCGACCTTCCTTTTCACAAATTCTTGAGTGATTATATAGTCACATTTGATGAATGAAGAATGATAGTAATTGGAAATTTAGGAGGTTCTGCACAGGAGGAGGAAATTCAAATGAGAGGGAAAGGCAACAGGCGATCGAGGTGATTTTCTACTTCTTTAATTTGTTTCTCTATTTAATTAATTCCATGGGGAATTTGAGTAACCTAACAAATTAGGTTTCTCTATTCATTCAACAGGTTAAGTATGGAATACGTTAGCTCTTTCTTTCTCTCTTAAGCACTCTGATGTAAAGTTGTCTGTCTTATGGAGTGCTCCATAAATGTAGTGTTGTATGCATGAATGTACTATGTAGTGTTTTTTTATACTTGCAATGTGTTGTGTTGTGGAAATGTGTCGTGTGTGTGAAAATGTTTGTGTTATGTGTCTGTGGATTTGTGTCAATTGAAAGAGAAATTCATTGCTATGGAGAATATGCACTAGTGGTTGAAGGGACAACTTTATCAACAAATAGTTCTTTCAGAGTGAGTTTGTGTCTATGTCAATATTTTTTTCAATTATTTTTAAATTCATTCCAGTGCCCTTTTTTTGTTTGTTTTTCTGATGAGTTTGAATTTAATATACATGAGCTAGAGCATGGTTTCTAATGATTTTGCATTAGAGAATGAGGAATTTCTAGTGCTTTTACAACCACCAGTTTCCAGAGTTTCAACAAAAAAAGAAATATGGCTAAGAAGCAAGGTTAGTATTCTTTGTTGATTGTCATGTTCTTCTTATAGGCAAGGGTAAAGCTCTGTATAGTTTTAGTCATTTGTTTTAGAAAGAGGAAACCATATATACTCTATAAATGGTCTAGCCTATTTATTTTATAGGGTTTAAACAAATCAAACCTGCACCTATCTATGCCCTTACAAATATATATTCCTTTCCTTTATTCCACGGTGGGAATGATGGGTGATCCTTACCTTCCAACTAGGGATGGAGCACTTATCTATTCTTTCCTTAAACAAATAATCAGCTATGGAACGGTTCTGTGTTGTTTATGTAACAATCCTATAATAGGTTGGGAATAGGTTCCTTTACCATACTTTATTAGGGAGATTGAATTTCTACTGGATATCCTCCCTCTACTATTTTCATGATATTCTACCAAAAAATACATGGGTTACTCGATTACAATTTTTGAATATGACCTAGAGCAAGACCTAGAACTCAAGGTAACAACATAACTAGGATATAATAGCTACAAATATAGAAATACCTAGGTTACAAACAGAATAGTTGTAAACATCTATTTATTGAGATCCATGTTATGTGGCCTTGAGTTATCTATAAACCCCAAAAGAGTTAGACTCTTGAGAGCGAGATCTCGATACTTATGACATTATGAGTCTTTAGAGGGCTGAATTCTTTAGATGAATATTGAGTAATTTCCCTGTATGAGAAATAGCTTTTATTTTCCCTGAATTACAACTTAATCTAAAGAAACTACAACCCAATATAATACATGGAATGGAATCAAATTTAGCTGACATCCAACTTATGATGCTTATCGGGTTGGTACTCTAAAGGCCTTCACAACACAAAATCTTAAAAATACCTTCAAAACACAAAATCTTGAAAATAGAATGAAAATAACATGTAATGGAATAATAATAACATGCATTGGAAAAGCGGAACTTAGAAGAATTTTCAACTATAATGCATCCTAAGAATAACCTCGTCATATCCGAACGATGTCATAAAATCCCATCATAATATGAATATGTGAGGTTAACCCATAGAAAGAAAAATTGATGACTTTGAAGTTCTGAGTGCTTAAGACCAAAATAATAAAATACTTTCAATATAGCAATAGGAAGAGAATATCATGAGTATTTGAATTAACTTTGAAGTTAGATTTATTTATAGTAGTATAGGATATTGTATAACCCAAAGGGTTAGTGACATATTATATAAATCTTATGAATGGGAAACTATTTTTTTTAACTTAGGTATTAAGTATTATGTATTATTCTAATGAATTGTTTATTGTCTTTACATATTTGTAACGAGCCAATTATTGACCTCGTGATCAATTTTTTTCATAATTTTAATAACCTCAGACGAAATTCCAACTGCTAATACTATTACATATTAATATTACATACATGTCAGTGTTACACCTTTTGTGAAACTACAAGCTAAAACCATCAATCTTTGATTGATTTGATTTTATAGTTTTCTAAATGAATTTGAACATTATATATATGTGTGTTAATGGGGTTACTTAATTAGATTGTCAGATTTTCCAAAATGTTCATGGATAGGAGCAATTTGGTTTTTGGGATAGTTATTTTCCTACTAAGTCCTTTGTTTTCTAGTGTCCAGCCAATGTCTAGCCTCATAGATTGGACGTAGAGCACCTTTCCATCCTTCAATATCTTGTGGTGTTGGAATGCCTTGGCAAATGGGCTTCCAGATAAAATAGGAGCCACTTCGTAAAGCAACGAGATGGCCCTCTAATGCACTACACCGAGGATGCATAGTCTGGGAAGAAAATTTTGCATTCAATGGCATGGTTTATACTACTATTCATATCCTCTCAATTTATTAGTTGATAGGCATCATGGAACACACAAATTTCTTTGGTAGTTGTGAGGGATCTGTAGAGATGATCTATGAAGCCTTTCCTAGCATTTAGGCCTTTTAAGCTCAGAAAAACCTTATGTCTCCATGCTCTCCACATTCCCACTACCATTAAGAAGAAACATATCAATTTTTTTGCTCAGAAACACCTCATATCTCCATGCCATCTGCATTCCCACTGTCATTCAGAAAGAAATAGATTAATCTATTAGCTTGAGAAGGTGTGAGTTAGGAAACATTATATGGAGCTACCTAGTTTGGAAGCTAAGACTCAAGCATTATATGGAGAATTTGACTAAGTGCATCATGGAGTGCTTTATGTCATAACCAGATGCTAAGTGCATCATGAAGTGCTTTGTGTCAGAACCAGATGCTAAGTGCATCATGAAGCGCTTTCTGTCAGAACCATATGCTAAGTGCATCATGAAGTGTTTTACGAGGGAAACCAGACACGTTTGGGTTGGGCATCATTCGAATTAGTAAACCAGATAGACAATGTGTAAATTCCTACCTAGCCGCATTCCACCATTGGGTTAGGACCAAGTTGCAAATCCAAGTGGAGAACCAATTGACCAAATCTCAGTTGAACCAATTGAATGAATCCCATAATCGCCAACAACAGGAAGGGCATATTAGGGAAATGACAGACCTAATTCCTTGTGTTGATTGTTCCCATTTTATATCTTTTAATATTTAAAAGTGATTATTAATTTAAATCATTTTATTAAAATATTATTGAATTTAAATAGATTTAAAAAAAAAGTATAAGATATTTATTGAAATTTAAAATTAACATAAAATAATAATAATAATAAACATTTAAGAAAACTTAAATTTTAACATAAGACATTAACCATAACAATTTAAAAAAAAATATTTTTTTAAAACAAATTCCTTAAATGGTATATAAGATAAGATTTCCAACATCTTCTCCCAAGTTGGGAAAAACAAACATCCATAAAATATTAAAATGTAACCAAAGTTTAATTGTTTAAAAACTTTAACAACTCTCTGACTCATTGTTTGTTTAAAAACTTTAACAATTCTATGACTCATTGTCTATGTAGTTTACACTCAACCAAAAAAAAAAATGTAAGTAGTTATAAAAACATAATGAGCCATTAAAATTATAAATTTAATACCATAAGTATATATGGAAAGAAGTTTAATTTAATACCATAAGTATATATGGAAAGAAGTTTTTATTTTTTATTTTATTTAGAAAAAAATAACAACATTATTTACTCAAACTCTATATCTTTTTCATACATCTCCCTTGGCAGTGTGTTTCAATTTACTACACAAGAACATCTACAAGCAGAGACCACACTTAGAAGCCCTCATATAATCCACATTACAAAAAATCATCATAACTGATCGCCCATGCCAGCATAAGGAGCATGTCCCCACGCCTAATAGCAAACATAAAAACAAAGAACAAAAAAACATAGCAGGTCAAAAAAACTATAACAATATCATAAATTATAAAATAGAATACCCAAAAACATAGAAACAGAGTGCTAAACTTATCTTGATTGCAGGTTACCCAATCTAGTTAATGTGGCAAACAGGGCCCATTCATCTATGTTGCATGTTTCGTTAATGCTTTCTGTTTTCCGACAATTCCACAACCCTCCTAATTTCCATCACATTAGACAATTGTGACTCTCACAATCTAATTAAGATGTGAACTTAAGTGCATTCAATGCTACTTCCGCAACAAGGATTTCAAATACCTTCATGCCTGAGATTTTAATTAAAAAATTGTGCATCGAGTTTTTGCCATAGGTTATTGAATAGGGATGATGGCTCCCTATTTCATTTTTGTCACGGTATTGATGATCTCCACCTTTGTCCCACCAGCATTGGTATTGTCCCCAATTGCAACAACATCGATGGCAACCCAAGTTCAATCCCTCTGCATTTACTAGGGTTATAAGATCTGATACTCATATTAGAAATGGAAAGCTCTAGCTCAAATAACTCAATTAAAAATAAGGGAAGAGCTTTGAATTTAACATCACACATTAGCATGTTATGACCATAATAGTAATTGTGAAAAAATAGGAATGATCATTGGCTACAAGAGGGAGTCTAAAGGGAAAAACTCACACTTTTAATAGTATTAAAGGCCTCAAAAATAAAAGTCCAGTGTCTTCCTCACGCTTGAGACTTTGCAAGTCCTCATGCAATCTTAGGTCAGTAGTCAAATTTAGGGATATGTGTATGTATATATACACATAGATATATCAATATTATGTTCATATATATGCCAACATATATATACCAATATATGTAAAAGTATGTATATACTGGTATATATACACCAAAATAATATCATATAGATATCGTTTGTTATATATCAACATATTATGGTTGTATATTGACACAGGATAACCCGCGTATACCCACAGTATGCATGTAAAATGCATGTATCTGTTTTGCCCCAAAAATTTTAACTCTCTTCCGAGTCAAATCATCAATTCTTAATGGTTTAAGGCCCCCTTTATCAATCTTTGTAGAACGATTTATTAACTAAACACAGTCTGCCCTTCATTCATCCTTTCATTAGACTCATTCACATCATTTTCATTAACTTTTCGTTATTATCTAATGCACCCTCATGAACTCCCATTAATTCTTATGCCGCACATATATCCAATCCCCACTCTTACTCTTTGGTTATTCACGGACTTAAACCTCACAACCTTCTATCAGTGCTATATCTATTATAATCCTTTTATAATAGAAATATTCACAAAACATATATAACCATACCTTTTCCGCACTTTCCACAGCCTTTGCACAGTTATCCACGTTTCCCTTTATCGCAATCACAATTCTTCGCGGCTCATACTAACACATGACTCTTTATCGCATCCGAGATGCAATAACACAGTCGGACTTCAAATACTATACAACTATGTCTATTCCTTCTTGGGTCCACTCTATCGCACTTCGTATATCGCATGTCTTATTGGTTAAGGGCTAAGGTCTATATCCCATAGATATTTGTGATGCGATCAAATTTCCCATCACATCGGACATCGCAATCGCTTGTGGCCGAGGCTAAATCACTAATCAATGAAATATTGTGATGCGATATTTATTAAAGCTCCTCCACTATTAATCAGGGCATGCGATCCAACGATTCACAATGATGTCGCATGTCGCAAATCCTTGTGGGCCAAGATTAATTCCCTACGATTTAAATTTTGCGATGCGGGATTTTAACGACGATCCTTCCATGCGATTTGATCCCATCCGTTGATCTGGTAGATCCAACGGTGCTTGTGCATTAATACTTCATTCTTTCATTCTTATTTCCAATTGGGTTTTACTCCATTTCTCCAACATTTCTCTGTGGTTTCGGTTATTTCAATGGTTCTTTGTCCTTCCACTGTCCCGCTGCACGACTCCCTCCTGAGCTTAACTTTACATATTATTTAATCACTATCATTCTTGGATATTAATTTGATCTTGTAATCGGTTCACGCTCCATTACGATCCTTTGTCTAATTCTTCTTCATTGTGTAGTCTGTTGAACTCTCCGTTCATACATTTATTGTACTGAATTCTGATTCATTCATAATTCATAATGCCATACTCAAATCACACATCTATACAGTTTTGAATTGATCCTTTGTATATATATATAAACACACAGTTATACAATTTCTTTATCTTTGGCTTGATCTTCTAATGTAAATGGCCTCTGTTTTACAATCTGCCGGTAGGCTTACAATCACACTCTAAGTAGCTTTATTATCTAACTAGCTAACATATCCAACCTCTCTAACCTCTGATTATTCCTTTTAGGCTTACATTTATACAAAGGGATTCTCAAACCAATTCCTGGTTTAGATCCATAAACTCCTCAACAAAATCCTAAAATATCTCCCTCATCCCTAAGGATCCTCTCCAATCCTCAAAATCATGAACTAACTCCTCGTCTGAGTTTTACAATTAATTCTCAAATCCCTCAATCTCTCAACTATCCTAAATCTCTCATATTCTCCTACATTCGAGAATATTTACAAATATTTATCACAATATTCAATTAAATCCTATTCTCATTAAAATAACTCAAAAGCCTAAATAATTACATTAATTCACACTTAGGAAACCAACCTCCTTGGAAACCCAAGACCCCCTATGCCTTACTAAAATACAATGATATTGTTGAGCTGATTGCTCCTGCATCATATATATACCAATATATACTCACATATTATGTTTATATATATCGTAGTATACATACCAACATTCATGTAGTAGTAATATATATTAAATACATAATATGTTGGTATACTAGTGGTGGTCGTCATTGGGTAAGCACAATACATAAATAGATTAAGAGATTAATACTTCAAATAGTTTAGGGTTTTGTTGTAGTAAGACAGCAACTCCCCATTTTATACTTAATCCATAAAAATTGGGGAGCTTTTTAAGTTTTTATATCCTACTTATATATATAATTCAATCGCTTTCCACCTTGTACATATTTCATAAACAAAATACTTATAAATTTTCAAAAAAAAATGTCTAAGTTCTTAAGTGTGCCATCAATAAACAATTCTTCTTGTCTCCCAAGTCATGAATATCTCGAAACACACTCTCTTTTATTTGAATACTTTTGGCCAAACCCCGAGGTGTGACAAAACCTTATTTTTTAATTAACAATATTTGTTCCCATCCCGACTCTTTTTTCTTGAGTTGACCCTTCCACATTTACTTCTTGATCATTCCATGGCGAGACACAAAATTTCCTGACATATTAGTGATATTTTCTCAGAAAATTTTATGTCAATCTCATTCTAGCCCATTTATTTGTCAAGTGTTTTACCTTACACAAAGCCTCATGGTAGGATGACAAAATTTTCTAACAAATCTCTTAAAACATTTTGTCTCTTAGACTCTATTAGTTCTTAGACCTAGGCCCTTTTTAAATGTTGAAACCTAACTTCCACTTGAGAAATCCGTCATGTGATGACATGACCATTGTTTCTACATGGAATGCTTTAGACATGCTCTTATCAGATGCTACCATCTATCACATTACGCCACGTCAATATTTGACAAATAGCCATATTCTTTGTACATATATGCTAAAATTCTCCACAGACAATTCTTTGTCTCATCGTGGCCTTCTTATAACATATTACCTAAACCTGGCCTTACTCCCATGATGCGAATTAGGGTTAATCTTAACAAATGATTAATCAAATGTTTAAATTTAATATTTTGTTTAATAACAACGTCTCCATAAGTAAATATAGTTCATTTCAACTTAAATTAAGTTTATCCATCATCCATGTCAGTATTGTCCTACATACAACCACTTCTTTTTTATAGTTAATATCCTTCATTTCAGCCTTAGTTTCAATAATTGTCCCATTTCATAGTTCTAAATAAGCCCCAAACTGCTAAATTCTACCATAACTCCAGTTTTCCTCCTTGTTACAATCAATTCATTCTACTAGCTATGTAAGAATGTTGTACATGGGCAAGAAACCTAAAAAGAACCAGTGGGTTGAAAAGTCATATCAACCAATCCTTTAAGTGGTAGATGATAATAATTTGAATACATTTATGTTTTCAGACACATTAATCAATAAGGCCACTGGTGACAGGGATAAGTACTCATTAAATTCCTTTGAGACACCATTATCTGATAAGGGAAGGGATGTGCGTACCAAAAAGACCCTCAATGAGGAACCAACATGACAACTCAAAGTAGATGAAATCTACATCCTATCATATGGGTCATTAATATAACATAATGTATGTAATGATTTCCATGACGAGGACCCCACACATACAAAAATATAGAAGAGTACGTAAAAGCCAAAATAAAATATTATATTCCTATAACTTAATTAATAAATTATCATTATTTTGTAAAACTTTTATTAAATTATTTGAAATTTATATATTTTTCTTTCAATCTTAATTCTTTTATTTTTAATATTATATGTTTTCATACAAAAATTTTATACTAATTTGAATTAGTATACAAAGTTTTTTACAAATTTAAAATCCAATCATAATACACAGTCCATTTTTTATTTATTTTTGAACAATATAATAAACCTGATTTAAATAATTCACTTTTTTTAAATGACAATTAAAATTTAAAATAATTAATGAAAAAAAATCCATTCCATCACCACATAAAACCTTACCATAAAACAATGTATTAATAAAGGACCTCCTAATTAAACCGGAATATTTTATATAGTCCTTTAATATTTCCTCGAATATATGCCTTCTTACTAAAGTCGAATCGAGAAACATAGATGGATTATTTTATAAAGTGGCTTGGAATGTTAATATTAAAAATCCAAAAATACTTTACCTTGCTTTAATCAGAACTGCTTTTCCCATTTATCTTATTTAATGGAAAACCATGTTTAATACATCTTTATGAGGAAATATTTTCTCTTGTTTTGTCCATATTTTCATCAAGAAAATATTTTTTATTTACACACCCAATGATCTTACCATTTTCACGAAAGTGACAACCTTCTTGGAGCATGCAGATTAAAAGTTATATTTATTTTAGTAAAAGAATATTTTTTGACTGCACATTTAATCTGTCAAAATATTTTCATTTTGAAGTTTTGGAATCAATGAGGTTGGGTTCTGACTCATTAATCAATTTTGATAAAAATCACTAACATCTAGCATAATAAATTATTCTCTCTCGATCAAAAGAGTTAACAGAGGATTTGAACTAACAATTTCAAAAGGAATGTTGCCAACTACTTTATATCCAATCAAAAGAGTTAACAGAGGATTTGAACTAAAAATTTCAAAAGGAGCGTTGCCAACTAATCTATATCCAAAGACTGGAAGAAATCTAAATATAAGAAAAATTATTTTATACCCAGATGTGGGTAGAAGTTTTAAATATCAAAAAATCACTTCCAACAACCGAATATAGAAATTCCTTCTTGCTAGTATTTAGGACAAGCTCATGTTTTGGGAATATAACAGTCAACGAGATTAATTGGCAACTTATTGGCAAATAAAAATGTAATGTTTTTTCTTAGAATTAAGGACAATTTTATAGATGAAATGTAATATGGTCATACAGACAAAGTAGTTTATGTCAAACAACAACTTCCAACTCAGAAATTCTAACAACATTCCCTGGATTGATAGTTGGTAAAACAATATTGTAGCTAAACAATGATACGATTGATATGTAAACTCATCTAGAGTACATATTTTCCTACCAAGATCATCCCCTGGACATAAATATTTATATTTGAAATTAAATTGAGCAGCGTTAATTCAGTAATTAGTTGGAATTACTTGAATGGACCCTAAGCATATTTTCTATCTATTCAACTACATCGGCCTCATTAAAGTGATCTTCTGGGATCTAGTAACTCGTTGCAAGATCTGTCACCCAAGACCTCTTTTTATAACCTACATCAGACTTTTCAATGGCTTGTTTTGGCTCTAGCCTAATTAATCCTCTACTTTCTGCTATCAATGCTACTGTGTTGTATCCTCGCCTGCAAGGCAACATCAAGTAAAAGGGAACAAAACCAAACAAATTAGTTTTCTATTTCTGATATAAAATTCGATTTTAAATGTGGGGAGAACATTGTTGGAAGGGATTTTAGTGGCGTTATGAAGGGATCTTACATATCCTAAATGACTAGATTTGATCCCAAATCATATCCATGCCCCCCAAATAAAGAAAGGGCACCGACAGTCCTATCCTTCAGATGGAAAAGGGATCTCGCGATGAGGACATCCATGATTAAGAAGATAAATCTGAGAAATTATAGGAAATTTGTCTTCAAACTCCAAGGTTGATGTTTAGAGGCCAGACGAAGGCCATTTAAATAGGCCCATTTGGGAATAAGCAATGAACTTGTTTAATTAATTTTCAGAGCAGTAAACTTATTTACAGTATTTATTTCATGTGGTTAGGTACAACGCACACCCGCGATGGCTTCTTTTATGCGTCCACTCTCCTGAACTTGGATAGAACTGGAATTTACTACCAACTTTCACACGATGAGGCTGGGAAGAAGATTTTTCAACCATTCAAAATTTGAGGGTTTCGTGTCATGTCAGGAGTGCTCGATCTCAAGATGCCTCTTCAAGAAAACCCCATCGGAGGGATGATTGAGAAATATTGCGAGCAGTGATATCAATCCTGGGATATAGAGGGATTGAACTCGAGTTGCCATTGATGTTGTTGCAATTGGGGACAATGTCGATGCCGATGGGACAGAGGTGGAGATCATCAATACCATGACCAAAATGAAACAGGGAGCCACCGTCCCTATTCAATAACCTATGGCAAAAACTCAATGCACAATTTTTTAATTTAAAATCTCAGGCGTGAAGGTATTTGAAATCCTTGGTGCAGAAGTAGCAATGAATGCACTTAATTTCACATCTTAATTGGATTGTGAGAGTCACAATTGTCTAACGCGATGGAAATCGGGAGGGTTGTGGAATTGTCAGAAAATTGAAAGAATTAACGAAACATGCAACATAGATGAATGGGCCATGTTGGCCACATTAACTAGATTGGGTAACCTACAATCAAGATAAGTTCAACACTATGTTTCTATGTGAGTATATTTGGGTATTCTATTTTATAATTTATGATATTGTCATAGTTTTTTAACCTGCTGCGTTTTTTTTTTCTTTGTTTCTATGTTTCCTATTAGGCGCGGGGACATGCTCCTTATGCTGGCATGGGCGATCAGTTTTGATGAGTTTTTGTAATGGGGATTATATGAGGGCTTCTAAGTGTGGTCTCTGCTTGTAGATGCTCTTGTGCGGTAAAGGGAAACACACTGCCAAGGGAGATGTATGAAAAATATATAGAGTTTGAGTAAATAATGTTGTTATTTTTTTCTAAATAAAATAAAAAATAAAAACTTCTTTCCATATATACTTATAGTATTAAATTAAACTTCTTTCCTATACTTATGGTATTAAATCTATAATTTTAACAGTTTATTATGTTTTTATAACTACTAACATTTGCCTTTTTGGTTGAGTGTAAACTACATAGACAATGAGTCATAGAGTTGTTAAAGTTTTTAAACAAATAATGAGTCATAGAATTGTTAAAGTTTTTAAACAATTAAACCCTTGGTTACATTTTAATATTTTATGGATGTTTGTTTTTCCCAACTTGGGAGAAGATGTTGGAAAGCTTATCTTATATACCATTTCAGGAATTTGTTCTAAAAAAATATTATTTTTTTAAATTGTTATGATTAATGTCTTATGTTAAATTTTAAGTTTTCTTAAATGTTTATTATTATTATTATTATTTTATGTTAATTTTAAATTTCGATAAATATCTTAATACTTTTTTTTTTAAATCTATTTAAATTCAATAATATTTTAATAAAATGATTTTAATTAATAATCACTTCTAAATATTAAAAGATATAAAATGGGCACAATCAACACCAGGAATTGGGTCTGTCATTTCCCTAATATGCCCTTCCTGTTGTTGGCGATTATGGGATTCATTCAATTGGTTAAACTGATATTTGGTCAATTGGTTCTCCACCTGGATTTGCAACTTGGTCCTAACCCAATGGTGGAATGCGGCTAGGTAGGGATTTACACATTGTCTATCTGGTTTACTAATTCAAATGATGCCCAACCCAAAAGTGTCTGGTTTCCCTCGTAAAACACTTCATGCTACACTTAGCATCTGGTTCTGACATAAAGCACTCCATGATGCACTTAGTCAAATGCTCCATATGCTTGAGTCTTAGCTTCCAAACTAGGTAGCTCCATATAAGGTTTCCTAACTCACACCTTCTCAAGCTAGCAGATTAATCTATTTCTTTCTGAATGACAGTGGAAATGAAAAGGGCATGGAGATATGAGGTGTTTCTGAGCAAAAAAATTAATATGTTTCTTCTTAATGGTAGTGGGAATGTGGAGAGCATGAAGACATAAGGTGTTTCTGAGCTTCAAAGGTCCAAATGCTAGGAAAGGCTTCATAGATCATCTCTACAGATCCCTCACAACTACCAAAGAAATTTGTGTGTTCCATGATTCCTATCAACTATTTACAAAGTGGCTCCTATTTTATCTCGAAGCCCATTTGCCAAGGCATTCCAACACAACAAGATATTGCAGGACGGAAAGGTGCTCTATGTCTAATATGTGAGGCTAGACATTGGCTAGACACTGGAAAACAAAGGGCTTAGCAGGAAAATAACTTTCCCAAAAAAACAACTTGCTCCTATCCATGAACATTTTGGAAAATCTGACAATCTAATTAAGTAACCCCATTAACACACATATATATAATGTTCAAATTCATTCAGAAAACTATAAAATCCAATCAATCAAAGCTCGATGGTTTTAGCTGGTAGTTTCACAAAAGGTGTAAGACTGACATGTATGTAAGATTGATATGTAATAGTATTAGCAGTTGGCATTGCGTCTGAGGTTATTAAAATTATGAAAAAAATTGATCACGAGGTCAATAATTGGCTCGTTACAAATATGTAAAGACAATAAACAATTCATTAGAATAATACATAATACTTAATACCTAAGTTAAAAAAAAATAGTTTCCCATTCATAAGATTTATATAATATGTCACTAACCCATTGGGTTATACAATATCCTATACTACTATAAATAAATCTGACTTCAAAGTTAATTCAAATACTCATGATATTCTCTTCCTACTGCTCTATTGAAAGTATTTTATTATTTTGGTCTTAAGCACTCAGAACTTCAAAGTCATCAATTTTTCTTTCTATGGGTTAACCTCATATATTCATATTATGATGGGATTTTACAATGTCGTTCGGATATTACGAGGTTATTCTTAGGATGCATTATAGTTGAAACTTCTTCTAAGTTCCTCTTTTCGAATGCATTTTATTATCATTCAAATACATGTTATTTTCATTCTATTTTCAAGATTTTGTGTTTTGAAGGTATTTTTAAGATTTTGTGTTGTGAAGGCCTTTAGAGTACCACCCCATTAAGCATCATAAGTTGGATGTCAGCTAAATTTGTTTCCATTCCATGTATTATATTGGGTTGTAGTTTCTTTATATTAAGTTGTAATTCAGGGAAAATAAAAGCTATTTCTCATACAGAGAAATTACTCAATCTTCATCTAAAGAATTCAGCCCTCTAAAGACTCATAATGTCATAAGTATCGAGATCTCGCTCTCAAGAGTCTAACTCTTTTGGGGTTTATAGATAACTCAAGGCCACATAACATGGATCTCAATAAATAGATGTCTACAACTATTCTGTTTGTAACCTAGGTATTTCTCTATTTGTAGCTATTCTATCCTAGTTATGTTGTTACCTTCAGTTCTAGGTATTGCTCTAGGTCACATTCAAAAATTTTAATCAAGTAACCTAAGCCTACCTCTCTAGTCATGGAAAGACCAAGCAATTGAATAATATCCTGCTACTACTCCGGGGAAGGATATACAACTATATTATATAGGTATTTTTTGGTAGAATATCATGAAAATAGCAGAGGGAGGATATCCAGTAGAAATTCAATCTCCCTACTAAAGTATGGTAAAGCAACCTATTCCCAACCTATTATAGGATTGTTACATAAACAACACAGAACCATTCCATAGCTGATTATTTGTTTAAGGAAAGAATAGATAAGTGCTCCATCCCTAGTTGGAAGGTAAGGATCGCCCATCATTCCCACCGTGGAATAAAGGAAAGGAATATATATTTGTAAGGGCATAGATAGGTGAGGGTTTGATTTTTTTAAACCATATAAAATAAATACGCCAGACCATTTATAGAGTATATATGGTTTCCTCTTTCTAAAACAAATGACTAAAATTCTACAGAGCTTTACCCTTGCCTATAAGAAGAACATGAGAATCAACAAAGAATACTAACCTTGCTTCTTAGCCATATTTCTTTTGTTGTTGAAACTCTAGAAACTGGTGGTTGTAAAAGCACTAGAAATTCTTCATTCTCTAATGCAAAAGCATTAGAAACCATGCTCTAGCTCATGTATATCAAATTCCAACTCATCAGAAAAGCAAACAAAAAAAGAGCGCTGGAATGAATTTAAAAATAATTGAAGAAAATATTGACATAGACACAAACTCACTCTGAAAGAACTATTTGTTGATAAAGTTTTCCCTTCAACCACTAGTGCATATTCTCCTTAGCAATGAATTTCTCTTTCAATTGACACATATCCACAGACACATAACACAAAAATTTTCACACACACGACACATTTCCACAACACAACACATTGCAAGTATACAAAAACACTACATAGTACATTCATGCATACAACACTACATTTATGGAGCACTCCATAAGACAGACAACTTTACATCAGAGTGCTTAAGAGAGAAAGAAAGAGCTAACATATTCCATACTTAACCTGTTGAATGAATAGAGAAACCTAATTTGTTAGGTTACTCAAAATTCCATGTGCAATTAATTAAATAGAGAAACAAATTGAAGAAGTAGAAAATCACCTCAATCGCCTGTTGCCTTTCCCTCTCATTTGAATTTCCTCCTGCTGTGCAGAACCTCCTAAATTGCCAATTACTATCTTTCTTCATTCATCAAATGTGACTATATAATCACTCAAGAATTCGTGAAAAGGAAGGTCAGCCTTGGTTTTAAGCTTGTTTTTGGACCGATGTGTTCAAATTATTAAATGAATCTTTTAATCAACATTTCTTAAACTAATCTTTTAATTACCATCTAAACTGAGCTTTCATGTGCTTTTGTTTTTAAATTATATTTTTGAAAACTACCCTTTCATGTGTTTTCAAAAAAAATTATTATTTCTTAAAAATGAAAAGCAATCATTATTGGTTTCTCTTACATTAAATTGCTCACGATCTTATTACTAGTTTCTCTTACATTCGTTACTAGTTACTCTTACTTGTTTTGTTACTAGTTACTAGTTTCTCTTACAGGAAATGTTGCTCACCCTCTTATTTTCCAATCCTAATATGTGAATGTGTTCACTTCAACATAATATGTGGAAATCAATTACCGACTTCCAATAAATTAAAACACCATCTTCGCTAAAAACAATCCATGATTTTATTATTATTGAGAATGTCAAGTCACACATTCAAATCCCAAGTATGAATGTCAAGTCACCCTTCCTTCTGGAATGCTCTTGCTAGTAGGTATATTGTAATGGCTACAACCACCCTCCAAAATTTTGCCTTCGCTTCGTTCTGGAGCCTCCCTACCAACCTTTCACAACAACATGTCTTGCTTCATAAATTACACAAGCTTCAATAATTTTCTTGTAGAATGATAGCCTATCCATCATAACATGTTGCATTCCCCTCATAGGTTGTTCTTTCGGACTTGGTCCAGTTGCAAGCTAAGTAGATCCCTCAAGAAATTGCACAATTATGGAGGGAAACCAACCTTCCCTCCAGAAATTGCACAATTCTGTCTGGCAGCCTACTGGGCTCCAGAATTATGCAAATCTACTAGTCAAGCTTCAATGAGAAAATTATGCAATTCTTCCCACCAGGGCTTCTCAACCTAGGAATTGTGCAATCCTGGGAAACAGTGAGCTTCTATAACCAACAATTGCACAAATATCCTAGGCAGTCAGCGCAACTCCCTCCCAGAAATGCGCATTTTCTCCCAGCAGTTGAGCAGACTCTTGCATATGCAGTTGAGTTGACTGGTTCCCTCTGGGACCAAGCAAAACTGATTTGCTTGCATGGGATTCTCCTCCCAAGGAAACACGCAAAAGAATCCCTTGATTCAAGGATCTATTTTTAGCAACTGCATGTTACATGGAAGGATCATCTCAAAAACCTCCTGCTAAGTGTCGCTTATCCTAGATTTGTGGCATGCGCGTCGCAACCTTGATCTTATAAAAACTCATCAACTGGACGTTGTAGAGCTCATTCCTCACATCAACCTTGTAGCTCTGGCATCCCACATTGCATCTAGGAGTCATCGACACATTCAGATTAGTTGTTTTGGGGTAAGCTCGATGTTCATGACTTGCATTGCGTTTCTGTCGCTTTTTGTGTTTCTCTTTGTGTGTGTTGTATGCTTGATTTCAGTGAGTGCTTGTTGTCATTTACATTCATATTAGCATGTACTAGCATTGTTTCAGTTTTCTTTTTCATCTCACTGTTATCGCATGCGTGGAACTGTTTTGCACAGACGGTCGTCGTTGCAGCGACACGCTTCACACACTTGCATGCTTTCCCATTTCTTGAATCTTGTACTTGTTGTTTGCATGAATGATCATTCACTCTTGTTTGTAGTCATCTCCTCATGCATTCACACTTCTCATATTTATAGTTGCCCATCGGCTGGACTGCCTTGGCCTGGACCATGCGTTGCCTAGCTAGCACTACACAATTCCGAAAGTGAAGGCTCTTCCATCCCTCTAGAAATTGCGCAAATCTAGCCAGGCACTAACCTCCAGTCTTGCATTACTCAATTCTTGGAGGCAATGTCCTGTTGGCCCCAGAAACTGCACAATGCACACTGTTGACTGAAATTGGGCATTGCGCAATTTCAATCCTTAGTAGGCCAGGCTAGAATGTGCATTACGTAGCTCCAGAAGCCAATCAGCCTCCAAACAACCCGGACTGTGCCTTACATAGTTTTGGAAATCAGTCTCCCGACTTCTCGGTGGAAATTGTGTAACCTTCATGATCAATCACACAGGTATGTTTCAAGTCAGTTCTCAAGTTCGTTTTGGTTTACGAAGGACAGATTGCTTTCCATGAGTGTTTCCATGTCTCCAGGTATCACAGGTGTTCATCTGTCTCTCAGCAACATATGTACAATGGATTCTAGGAGAGTAGTGTAGAAAACATCGTTCAGAGCACACTTGGGGATGCAGTCGACCAAATGTCTATGAACTTGCCTACCCACGAAGACATCAAGTTTTTCATAGACAAGGACATCAAGATATGATGGTAGCAACACCACAACAAGCAGCACCATCAACAGTAGTTGAAGGCAACATACCGGATGCAACGAACGCAAGAGGAAGGTTGTTGACAACATAGAGGTGGAACAAAGTTGCAAGCTCAAGCAGATCCTCTTATGATGAAAGGAACTTTGGAGACTTGGGATATGAGGTGACAAAGAGACATGAAGATCGCGCGAAGGCAGAGAACAGAACAAAGGAGTTGCATGTGCTAAAGCAGCAACTCAAGAAAGAACAGGAGTTGCATAGATGAGAGAATGAGTTGCAGCAAGAATAGGTATAGCAGAGGGTACAACATGCACTCCGGATGAAACTATGCCGGTACAAGTTATAGATCCATCCTAGAAGCTTGCACAGAGCAGACAAGGTGAGCAGTGTTATTGATCGCATGCAAGGTAATGCAGTAACATGCATGTCATTATGCACACGCATGCGATCCCACCCATTTGGTACACTCACCGAGGTGAAGACAAGAAGAAAGTCTGACTAGAGTTGAACATGTACCTCGACAAGTTGATGTGCATGGCCACCAACACATGCTTGGAGAGCAGCGTAGACACTATGCATAAACATGTTGTTATTCTGGTCGCACTAGGACGACCATGCGCACGTTATCGGACGATTTGGATAGAGGAGCCATATTAGTTCACCCGAATGCAACGAAGGCAAGAGTTCGCTTCAACAAGATGTCACCATTGAGCCCACGAACACCATCACAAACAACCAAGCTTGGCATCAGCTCATCACCTTCGACCATCACATGCATGTCAAAGAGTTGGTCTCACCACAACGGTCCGAGAGTCAGTGATGTCTTGCATGGCTTTCTCAAGCCATTTTGTCTCACATAAGCACACGTGCATTGTATTGTAATGTCTTGTCAAGTGGAAGTTCTAATGGAGGAGCATTCAGCTCAAAAATTTCATTGTATTCTAGTTAACTTATGGGGTCTTGTGTTTTAAGGGAGTTGGTTTCCAAAAGAATCAAATTAATGTAATTATTAAGGTTTTGAGTGATTTTAGTGAGAGATATTTAGAATAGGGATTAACTAAGTATTGTGAGGCATATTTGTAAATGTTCTCAAATGTTAGAGAACATGAAAGAATTAGGATAGTTGAGAGATTGAGAGATTTTGAAATATTGTAAATCCTAGATTAGGTATTGGTTTAATGATTTTGTGGAACTAGAGAGGATTCTTAGGGATTAGTTGAGCCAAAAGTGTACATAGAGGAGTCAAAAGTGAACTAGAACCTTTTGTATAAATGTAAGCCTAAAAGGCATAGAGAGAGTTAGTTACTCAAAGTTAGTTCGAGGGTTAGTTGTCTAGGAGTTAGAGAGTCAGTTAGTTAGTAGGGTTGATTTTAAGCCTACGGGCAGGAAAGGAAAAGGCCACTGATAGTGAAGATCATACCAGAAAGGAATTTTTTTGTAATTATTTGTTATTAATACAGATAACTCGATTTCTGAGTTTGTATGGTGTGAATGGAGTAATTGAATGAATTGTTTTTGGATTTTAGTAATTCTGCGTAACATAGGTTTGCAGGTGTGTGGAACCAGAGACGAAGTGCAGAGAGGAGAAAATCCTTAATGGTTACAGCGAATGTAGAGCTGTAAGGTTTCTTAAAACCTAAGGATTTACGAAGGAAGCGTAAAGGTGTGAAGAAATGAAGAACGGAGCTGAAGATTGAGATCAGAACAAGTGTAGACCGGAAGGCGAGAACAAATACACAGGAAGAAAGCTGAATGAATGGGCTATTACATAGTAGGAAACAATCTTTCTCTATTTCACTATCTTTCAATATTTCGCTATCTTCTATTCCATGATCACTTCTATTCTATTCTATTGTTTTCTCTTCTCTTAACTACTTAGAGCCTCGCTCTATTTATATAATCCCATGGTCCGCGGACCAAGATCTCTAAAGCTAACATTACATTAAAAGATTGAGGGCATACAACCCTATGACTCGTTTACAAATCCATGCTCTATGCCCACAAAATGCAGTATTTATATCATATTTACACTTTTTAGCCAAAATCTGGGCCCCAAAAATCTCCTTAAGTGATCCCACGCCCAATAGGCCCCCAACACAAACATCGTGACTCACCCTCGAGTCACTCTGTCGGTGCAGAGATCTTCATGCAAAGACCTCCCAACCTTGCCAGGACTGCTGCAAGATTAGCAGTGCACTAAGTAGCTGTCTGCTGCACTCCCTAGACGCGTTATTCAAAGACCGTTGTAGCTAAACTACTTCCCTAAACCTGTTTATAGTCCCGCGCCTCCTTTCAGCAGCCTGGAGCACTAATATTGTGCTTCTGTCGGCTAGTCAGATAGTGGGACCACCAGTGTATGGTTTCAATCGAATGCCATTCACTTTTCTTGGGAAAGGTTCTCCATTTAACTTTACCAACTGCACCTTGCCTCCGTCTGTGACCTCCTTAATAACATACAATCCTAGCCAATGCATTTTGAGCTTTTCTAGGAATTTATCAAACTTAAGCTATCATACAGTAACACCAAATCGTTCACCTTGAAGGTGTGCAACTTAATATGTCGATCATGTCAAGCCTTTTCACGATGCTTTTGTACCTATTGGTGAAATCCAGCCAAAAATCGTTCTTCCTCATTTGATCCAACTACGTGAGCCTCTCCTCTAGGGCTCCACAATCCGTCATACCTGTGAGCGCTGCTATGCATAGACTAGACATGATGTATTCCATTGGCATTACAACTTCCACACCATAGACAAGCCTAAAAGGCATTTGTCTCTTCAGCTTCTTGCATGTCGCCTGATAAGCCCATAATATCGTAGGTACGCGCAGGTCCCAATCACTTCGTTTCACATTGCATATTTTGATCACTGCAGTCTCTAGTACTTTGTTAAATGCTTCTACTGTCCCGTTAGCATGTGGGTCATACAGTGTGCTTTTCTGATGATGCACCTAAAATTCTTCCGTTAATGCATTGATCGTCTCGTTCAGGAAATGCAAACCATGATCTCTCATCAAGATCTTCAGACATCCGAATCTCGTCAAGATGTGTTCAAATAGAAACTTTGTGGCTGTGCAATATTTTACCAGTTGTGCTTCTACCCAATGAGTCAGGTACTCTGTTACAGTGATAATATATCTCGCACCCGTCTTTCCTTGAGGTTTGATTGGTCCTACAATGTCAATCGCCCACTTTTCAAAGGGTTACAACGTCATTTGCAGATTCAAAGGCATCTCGTCCCTCTGCGATGGTTTACCTGTTCTTTGACATACATCACAGGCCTTGCAATGCGCTTTTGAATCCTGATGAAGGGTCGGCCACGACAAACCTACGCGGAGAATATTTTTTGCGGTCACTCTCCCTACATAATGTCCTCCCGCAGAGCCCCCATGAGTGTCTGCGAGGAGGTTTCTTCATTCAAACTCAGGTACATACCTTCACAGTATCTCATCATTCCCCATCTTATATAAGTGCCCCGCAATGATAGATAAATCTGTCACACGCACCACTATTTCCTTCTTCTGCTGGACAGAGTATCCTTTCAGCGTAGTTCTAGTCATGAGAAAGTGAATTATATCTTCAAAATTTTCATCTACTATGCGCACAGCAAAGAGCTACATGTCGGGTAATCCTTCCTCCAGACTCGTAGGTTCCTCGCTTGTCTCAATGCGCGACAGGTGATCTAGTCCCATGTTCAATCATCCAGGTTTCACAATAACTTCAAAGTCATATTCTTGGAACAATAAAAGCCATATGCATATGCACCCCCGCAACATAGGCTTATTGACCAAGTACTTCAGTGCGGAATGATCTGTATACATATTAAAGTGACCTCCTAGCAAGTAGTGTCGATACTTCTGGAGTGCATACACCATATCCAGTCCCTCACGTTCAATGGTGGAATAGTTCTTTTCTGCTTTAGACAATCTATGACTCGCGAATGCGATAGGGTGATCCAGGCCCTCTCCACCATCCTGTGTTAGTATCGTTCCCAGCACTATACACAATGCGTCAACATGGACATGAAACTCTTTGTTTCAGTTTGGGAAGACAAGAATCGGTGCAATGACCATCTTTTCCTTCAATATATCCAGGTTTTTCTTGCAGTCATCATTCCAGCAGAATGTAATATCCTTCTTCAACAATTTCTCCATCGGTGTGGTGATTTGGGCATAACTTTTGATAAACTTTCTATAGTACCCTGTATGTCCCAGAGTTGCGCGCAACTGTTGCACACTTCATGGCACTTCCAAATTCAAAATCACCGTAATCTTCACGGGATCTACCATTAGTCCCTGTCTGCAAACCACATGTCCCAATAGGTTCCCAAAAGGAACAAGAAACACACACTTCTTGAGGTTAAGCGCGATTTGGTATCTTCGGCAGGTATCCAACATCAAGTGTAAGCTCACTACATGGCGCTTAACCAACCCAA
Source organism: Pinus tabuliformis (assembly GCA_031772625.1). Taxonomy (NCBI): domain Eukaryota; kingdom Viridiplantae; phylum Streptophyta; class Pinopsida; order Pinales; family Pinaceae; genus Pinus; species Pinus tabuliformis. The sequence goes on along the minus strand of CM062806.1, from coordinate 869,543,590 downwards.
ATATAGTCCAATCATCAAAATAAACCTCCAAGAAATTATGAATATATTCCTTGAATGCTGCAACAATCACACGTGAAAAGATGGTCGGCGCGTTCTTCAACACAAACAGCATGACAGTGTATTGAAAGCAACCCCACTCAGTCGCGAAGGTTTTCTTGCTCCTATCCTCTGACGCGATTTTGATTCGGTGGTACCCTGAGAAACCATCAGTGAAAGAATATGCTTCCTGCCCACCAACATTGTCCAACACCTCATCTATGAATGGAGTTGGGAATGGATCATGCACACAAGAATTATTAAATTTTTTGAGATCCACACATATTCTAATCTCGTCCTTCTACTTGTTTTCCTACACCACCATTGGACTTACCCAATCGGATTCTTCCACCGGCTCAATGATTCTTGCTATGAGCATTTTGTCTAGTTCTGCGGAGACCTTCTCCTTGTATTTTGGATTTAAGCGGTAAGGCCTCTGCTTAACTGGCTTTGCATCGGGCTTTAACATGATCTTCATCATTCCTAAATCCCTGATGATTCCCTTTAACTCCATAAACTTCATCGGGAATAAGTCCTAGTACTCACAGAGTAACTCAGCGACCTTATCCACCATCGCGTCATCCCAGTAGTCACCGAGATTTGTAAACTTAGGTTCGGCTTCCATACCAATGTTCACCTACTTCGTTTTTACCAGCGCAGTTATGTCAGGGTTCGCAATCTGTGGTCCTTGAACCTCGCGATGGCCTTCTGTTTCTGGAATGTTAATATTCCTCAAATCCTCATTCTCCTCTTTAGCAATTACATTATAACATCCTAGTGTGCAACTCAACTGAGTAACCCATTCAATCTAACTCAGTCTAAAGGCTCCTACGGTATCCTAAATATGGATGCTCTTATCACTTTTAATGCTTCATCAATATTGTCCCCCCATCCATCCTCAAAACTGAAGGTCATCATGAACCCTTCGCGTAGGATATCCCATTCACCTGCCCCGTGGTAGAGCTCCGTCTCTATATACCAACTCATGGGTATAACATCTAGGGTATGACAGAACAGGTGCACCCACTCACGTTGTGGTTTTTCTCCATAGACCTTCCTCCCTTGGCTAGGTGTCCATCATAATTTTCAGTTAGTCGCATCTTAGGCTTCCCAAACTATGTGCGCATCATTCTCCTACATTCGCGCCAGTCTTCAAAGCTCCCTTTGTGCATACCCGACCATCTCGCGGGCGTAGTGTGCAATACCTAGTCCAAGGCCTAGAAGCATTGCTTTTCTTGCACTTCTCTTTCAGATATATCCAAGAAGTTATTTACCTCACTTAACCCATCGTAAGTAGGCAGGTTCCTTACTTATGTCGATACATAGCACAACGACCTTGTCATCATATTACAATTAAGTGTAGTCACCTCATGTAACCAGTTCTGCGATTGCTCTGTCTCCTCATCCAAATATGAAGTACAGGAGCTCTCGTGCTCCCATGTAAGCCATCCATCTGCAATGGGATTCACCCAGTCGTAGTTTCACACTATTATCTTATATATGTATTCCAAATCATCATGGCTTTCATAGTCACGCACTGGCTCTATATAGTGTGATCCTTTAGCAGGGTCCAGAGGTATAACTACATGTAGTGACTTCTTCTCAAAACTCATCTTGTGCTTCTTTATATTAATCACCCCATTCATGTCAGTGGCCCAATCAATTCCTAAGAACGTGGGATAGGGATTATTGTCATCAACAATCTCTATCACTTTAAACTCTGCTAGCGAACTCTCTCCCTTAATATCCGCAGTGAGTCCCTGCAATTGCCCCATGGGTATTATCTTCTGCTGGTTCACCATTCACAGCTAAATAGGAGACCATTGTAGCATAGGACTCCCCATTCGCTCCCATGTCTGCTTCGGCAGAACATTTGCATCCAACCCTAAATCTAGTATTACTTGGTCCATTTCATATTCACCAATTTGCGTGGTCAACCTCATTTCTCTTCTCGTCCTTGTATTATGCTTTCCAATCTTCCAGACTACGCGTGGTTCCCTTGGTGCGGTCCCAGCGCATCTGTTAATGATTTCATGTAATCCTTTTATAACTTTACTGTCACGCAATAACTTCATGCATGTTTCCAGGAACGTCGTGATCATAGATGGGTCCGTCTCCGGCTTCGGTTTATCCTTACTTCCTGAGGTGGAGGCTTTAGCGAAGCTCTTCTTAGCTTCCATGAAGGTTTCCCGAGTGCGCTCCAAATCAAACTTTGCTTCTTTCGCTGGAGCTTTGCAAACCCAAGTATTATCTTCTAGTTGTTTGCCTTTATCATCTCCCATCGTGATTCCACTTCGGAGCACAATGTTCACATTTGGATCTTCCTCGCGCAACTCAAACCTCATCATTTGCAGGTTCTGAGTAGGGGGAGGCAGTAGCACTCCTTTGTCACATATCCTAGCTATCAGCGTAGGACAATATTGCGTCTCATGATCAAACAAGGTGCATTATAAACATGACGGTTTTGTCGGATTCGTACAATCACGGGCATAATATCCTGGCCCTCCGCAATTGTAGAAAATCAACTGACCACGACCTCTTCCAAGTCCTCCTCCACCTCACCCTCGTTCGCGCCACTCCTGCATTCTAGTCTAGGGGCTGCGATTCGGCCTGAACTCTATAGGTGGGAGTTCTATCCATCATCAACTCATAGCTCCTACAACTATGCTCATTATGTCCCACTGACCTACAAAAGTTATAGAACAATTTCTGCGAATTTTTTGTATACTTTTGTAACAAATGATAGTTGTCCATAGCATGTTTTCCACCTATTTGAAAATCACGCACCACAAAGCAAGCGCTGAACTAGGTCCTGCTTGACTTACAGTCTTAGCGGCATTGGTCCTCCTCCTGGAAGGTAATTTGTGAACACTGGGCAGTGGTCCTTATCATGACACTGACCCTTGCATTTTACGCACCACACCTCTTTGCACACTTCTGATAGAGCTGTCCTGTCCTGTTTCAGACTCTACATCTCAAGGCATAATTTTTTCAACTGCGCGTGGATCTGTTGAACTCCCAAGTTAGGATCCTAAATCAAGGTCTCATGCAGCCTCATCACGATCTCTAAGGCCTCCGCCTAAGTTGTTAACTTCTGCTGCGATAGCTCGCTCCTTAAATGTGGCATTAGTGATGCTACAAAACATTCGCGATGTTTTCTATCCGTCATATCCATATTACCTTCACAAATCATACACTTCAACCTTTGATCCAACTCCCAAGGAGTCTCACCTGGTAGCATCATGATTTCTTTGAATCCAATGATCAACTGTGCTTCAAACTTCAGCCTGTTAAATTCTCTATTTAGCGCTACTTGGATATCCACGATTCCTGCATTTGGATTATTATTGGAGTGCTTAATATACTAGGTCAGAGCGTCGTCCTACAGGGTGCTGACTAGTGTCACTTTCTTTATATTGTCATCTATAACTCCCTGCGCTTCCCATACGGCTCTTACCACGAACCAAAATTGGTCTGGATCCTCGTTTCCCAATCCCTTGAACACAGACAACTTTATCGTTCTTGCTATATTGATGGGTGAAGATGGAGGTGAAGGCGGTGATGTTGGTGGTGGTGTAGGTTGGGGTGGTATTCACATAATTCTTTGCCTTATCAGATGGATCGCACTTCATGGTGAGACCTTCGCAAGTTCTTCCTGATCCCCTCACGGAGGTGAAATCAAGGGGCTAGTTTCTGGTCCCTTATTTCCTTCATTCCTATACATTTTTCCACTTCACGTAGCCTCGAACATCAAGGTAATTGCATAACCCTCTTTTCACACAATAACATTTTAATCCAAGCATTCAGGGACTTTACGTACTTACCTTGCGGTCCCTTGAGAAATCATCACTCTACCTCGTTGTAGCTCACTGAAGTGCAAACCGCAAACTCAGTAATGAATCCTCCTATAATTTGATTGAGCGAGTGATCAACACCGCACATGATCTTATCCTCTGATGCTTCCAACCTTCACACTAACTCTGGGGTCCACACAATAGGATTGTTGAGTTTCCACCTTCCTTGGCTATCTGCTAGCTTCACGATCCACTCGAACAACTCAGTAGCAAAAGACGCGAAGAATATTTCATGGATCTCTATGTACAAGTAGCAGTCTAACCACTCTTCTTTTATCAGTCATGGGTTCTGGTTCTCTTAAGCCGCGAACTCATAAATCCTCCTGTCCAACCAACCTTCAATTTCCTTCTTAGTTGGATTCCAATGTTACGATATCAGCCCGCGGTGTGCGGACTAAAGTCTCACCCGAAGCAGTATGGCGGGATGTTGGAACCAAGTTTCCACACCCTGGAGATGTCTGAGGGGTTGATTTAGTCTAACTATGCCTGCCTTCGTGCAGGTCACTTCACGCACTATCCTAACCTACGAGACCTTCGCGATCTGTTAGGATCGCTTTTTGCGTAGCCCTAACTAGGGGATAAGATGATTTCACACTGTTAGGGTAGTGATCTGTGCTATTTCCCCAAGTTACACCGTGTATCTTAATTATATTCTTACAATTGTTAGTTAACTTCACGTAAACAGATACCTTATCTCACCTTTACTTAATCAACACAGTTATATATGTTCACGCACCATATAGACAACAGAAATGCAATTTATACCCAATATATTCGATACAAGAAATAGGTAATAAATACACCGAATTGTTGTAAAAATTCTCTTTATTAATGCTTCAACAGTTATAGACTCGACTCACCCTGAGCACTCAGCTGCAGGGGTCCGCGCACTCAGCTATGGACTACTAAGCCTCTATGCACTCAATTGCAAAGCCTTCTCCTACTCTACAACCCAAAGACTCAACTCTACACTTATATCTTTCGTTATATTCTATTCCATGATCACTTAAATTCTATTCTATTGTCTTCTCTTCTCTCAACTACTTAGAGCCTCGCTCTACTTATACAATCCCATGGTCCGCAGACCATGGGTAGATCTCTAAAGCTGACATTACATTACAAAATTGAGGGTGGATAACCCTGTGACTCATTTACAACTTCGCACTCCGTGCCCACAAAATGCAGAGTCTTTATATTGGATTTACACTTTTTAGCCAAAATCTGGGCTTTAAGCCCCCAAAACTTTCCTTGGGGGATCCTGCACCCAACATAAGGTAACTACTTCTGATACCTTTTCTAGTAGGCCTGGGGCATAATTACCCTAGACTATTTTCGGAAGGCCCTTGATTTTTACTTCCTTGTATTTTGGTGTCTGGTCCTAATCACTCGGAGCGGAAATAATTGAAAGTTGTTTGATTGCTTGTACCTTTAGGGACCTTTTAGAGGGTGCTCTTTGCTCCTAGTTGGCCTAGCTTTACAATTTTTTGAGTCTTTAAGTATATCTCTTTAAAATAATTCAAAGTGGCTAATCAACAACTTGTCGGTCCAGGAGACTTCATGGGCTATCACCCACAATTCCTGAGCCTTCTCCTTAAAGGAATAGGAGAAATCCTACTAGTGGTTTTCAACTGGTGGCAACAGGCGCATCACAGATTTATCCTCTAGTTGGAGTTATTGATCCACAAGATAGACTTGGTACAAGTAGAGAGTTAGAGAGGAACACTCCAGTTCTTTCTCAAGTCCTCTTCCATTCGAAAGACAATATTGAGGTTGAAGAGCTTTCTGAGTCTATTGCGGCTCCTAATTCTCCTCTTCCTCTTGATTATCCAGACATTTTATTATACATCAAGACTCCAACCAATAGGCCTTCAAGCCCAGGTCTATATCGATCTTTTCCTTCGATGACCATAGTTGGAAGCATGGCGTCCATAATAAGTGCTACGAGTATGAAAACTATTATATCCGTACAAGGACGAGGAACTATTTCTATACCTTCTATTACTCATAGCACTACTATATTTGGTTCTACTTCCGTTCCATCTTCGAGTGGAAGTTCTCAAGTTGTTGCCTCTGGCATTGGCTTTTTCCCTTTTGGAATAGCGACTAGCACAATTCCTTTGGTTCCTTTAAGTATTCAATCAGTTGCCTCCACATCCATGGCAAGTGGATCAACTTATTTTCAGGGTTTCCCATTTAGGGGTGGTCATATACCACATTCCAATCCAACTTTGGGATCGATGCCTTTTTCCTCTACGGGTTAAAGTTATAATTCATTTCAAAGTTGGACAACCCCTCTGGTTAGTGGGATAGGAGCCGGGAATCAATTTTATTTTGGTTAAAAAGGGAGTATGTCGTATTCTTATATCAATTCTTTCTAGAACTTTTCTCTATATGCTAATGCATGGAACCCTTATCAAGGGCTCTCTACTCCTTTTAACACTTCTCTATGGGAAAAATTTAACAGTTACAAAGTTTTTTCGACAGGATTTGGTCAAACTCCAGGTTTTTCTGGACCACAAGGGGGTCCTTATGGTTCAGTTGGGTCTACAAGTTACTTCAGGTAACCTGGTGCCTTCACAAATCTAGGCCATTCTTTTCAGAACGTTGGGAGTTTCGCCCACACCGGCTGGAATCTTCAGGGTCCGCCATAACTCCCTTTTCTAGCAACGTTCAACTTGTCAGATCTATCTAAATTGACTAATGATTCGATCGGGTATAACCCAGTTTGGCCTCCAGTCCCAACCAGACTTCCCTCAGATATACCAAAATTTAAGGGGAAGATTGGTGAAGATCTAGGTGACCACGTAACCACTCTCCACTTATGGTGTTTGTCCAACTCCCTGATAGACAATTCAATCAGGTTGAGATTATTTCAATGTACCCTAACTAGAAATGTGGCTAAGTGGTACATAGAATTTCCAAGTGGCACCTTCACTTATTTTGTCAATTTGGTCATTATCTTTTTGAACCATTTTCAATTGCCTATCTGATATGATGTTGGAACTAAGCTTCTGGCTAATTTCCAACAAGATCAGGCGATTCACACTTTGGAACATATCCAAGAATGGAGCAGAAGGAAGAGTCTCATTAAAGCCAATATTCCACAAGAATTCCTTCTTGAATGGTTTCTTAAATCATTACAGCCTGAGATCTCTAAGGACATGTCCCTCTCCGCTGTTTTCACCGAAGAGCAAGCTATTTTCAGAGCCCAACAGTTGGAACTTATATATTATCAATCTAGGGTTCTTCAAAAAATTCTACCTGGCACTCCTAGATCCAAGGTGGATATATCCAAACCAAAGCTGGGTCCCTATGCCGATGGACTATTCGGATCAATTGATACCAACACGGCTAACCTGCTGAGTCAATTGCGATAGTTGTCTTTACAAGTTGCTTCTTCTCTGCATGCATCATCGTCTGTATCTACACCTTCCCAACTGAAATCTATAAACGCCATCCAAACTTCTACTCCCAAAGGACACCAACAATCTGATGGTAAGAAGAAAGGACGAGGTAGGAAAAAGGGCTAGGATGGGAAGGGTAATGCAAACAAACCCAGAAATGATGTCGGAGGGGGTAGGAAAGAGTCCAAGAAAATGGTAAAATTTCCATGCAAGTTATGCAATGGGGATCATTTGACTCATATCTGCCCTAGGATCCAAGACGCTCAACGCTTGTCAGTTTAGTAGGGGTCCTCTAGCTCCTAGGTTGTCCTCACTAACCCTTTTCCCCAAGGGTAATAAAATTTTTTCGTTCATGGATGGATTCTCTGGTTACAATCAAATTACTATCCATCTAAAAGATCAGCACAAGACAACCTTTATTTATCCTTGGGGTACGTTTGCATAAAAAAATATGCCTTTTGGCCTAAAAAATGTTGGAGCCACTTTTCAGCGGGCCATGTCTTATGCTTTTCACGACGTCAAGCACGTTATCGAAGCATATCTGGATGATCTAGCTGCTCGTTCTCGAAAGAGAATTTATCATCCTAAGCACCTTCAGTTGATCTTTGAGCAAAGTCATTTTTATAAAATCTGGTTGAATCCGAATAACTACATGTTCGAAGTCACATCCGGTCGATTGTTAGGATTCATCGTGTCAACAGAGGGGATTCGTGTTGATCCCTTCAAGGTTGAGGCAATAGTTCAGTTGCCTCCCTTTCCTCCATATGTCAACTTCAATGTCTCCAAGGAAAAGAAAATTTCTTGAGGAGATTTATAGCCAATTACGCTAAGATCACAAAAGGATTTCTGCGTTTGCTTAAGAACGGAGTCCCATTTTTATGGGGTGATTTCATGCAACAATATTTTGATGCTTTGAAAAAAGCATAAACCTTTGCTCCATTGTTAAGTCCACTTGATTATAGAAAAGATTTCCTCTTGTATCTTGCTGTAGTAGAATCAACCATTGGTATGGTTCTGGTTCAGGAATATGATGCCTTATGTGAGCATGTAATCTACTATCTAAGTTAAGGCTTGGTAGGTCTTGAACTACGCTATTCTCCCGTCAAAAAATTAGCTTTGGCAGCTGTCCATGCTGTCCAGCGGCTTCGGCATTACATTCTACTTCGAAAAAATTTCGTCTTAGCATTCGTCAATCCATTTCAGTTTTTTCTCAGTAGGCGAGTGAGTGGGGGCAAATATAATAGATGAATTGTCATTTTTCGAGAATTTGATTTCGAATTCATGTCGGCTAAATCTAAGAAATCTTTAGTATTTGCAGAGTTGATATCAGAGTTGCCTTGTGAGGAAGAAATTATTCACGAGGAAATTTTTCGTGATGAACACTTATTTCTTATTTCTTCACAAGATCCTTGGTATGGGGATATCATTATATATCTCCAGACTTCGAAGGTCCCGGTCGCTTTTTCCAAAGATGAGCGTAGAAAGGTGCGTCACCTCGCTAAGAATTATGTTATTATAGCTAACACATTGTATCATCGCGAGATTGATTCAATCCTTAGACGTTGTTTAACATTCAAAGAAGTCGAGTCAGTTCTTAATGATTTCCACAGTGGAGCTTGTGGTGGTCATCTATCTGGGTTTGCAACAGCCCAAAAGATTTTGCGAGTAGGCTACTTTTGGCCTTCAATCTTCAAAGATTTTATTGAAACAGTCAAAAGATGCCATCCTTTTCAAGTCTATACTCGGAAAATGCATGCACATCTAGCTCCACTTTTCCCTGTTATCATTGTCGGTCCTTTCATGAAGTGGGGCATTGATTGTACTACTCATCATTCGCCTTTGGCAGGAAATCACAAGTATATCATAGTGTGTAGAGTTTTCTTCCGGAATTATCGTATCCATGATTATTTGTATCGACATTTTGAGCCATCCACCGTGGCTCATCATCAGAATAGATAAAAAAAGTATATCAACTAGATCTCGACGGAATGGATAAATAGAGGTGTGAGATAGTGATGGAATAGGAATGATGTTAGCTAACATGTCTTAGATCAGGTTAATTAATAATTAATAAAACTTAATAAGTATCATAGTTAGTAATTTTATAAGAAAATATCGAATTTTAAATTAAGATTGAAATGATTTTAATTATAATTAATTTTAATTTTAATTTTATTTAATTATAATATAGAATTTTATTAAAAAATTTATAATATTAATATTTAATCCAAAATTTTTGTTCCATTTTTTTTATTAATTTTACAATATAATTAAAATTCTCAGAAATATATAAAATTCTTAATATTTTTTAAATATAATTCTAATAGAATTAATTGAATTTTATTTTTTAAATATAATTCTAATAGAATTAATTGAATTTAGGATTGAAAAAAAAATTAATTATAATTATAATTGGTTTTATTCAATTATAATATTTTTATTAGGAATATTATTAATAATTTTGGCATTAGTTTAATAATTAATAATTTTATTAGAGTAATCGAATTTTTAATTTCAGATTGAAATGATTTTAATTATAATTAATATTATTTTTATTTTTATTTAATTATAATTAAGAGTTTTATTAAGAATATTATTAAAATTCCTACCATATTAGTATTTAATTCAATTTTTCGATGGAATTAATAGAATTTAATATATATATTTATATATTATATATATATTATATATATATATATTTAATTAATTCTAATCAAATATAATTTAAATTTAATTTTATTAAATTATAATTTTATTAAAAATATTATTAAAAAATTAATTTAATAATGCTAATGTTAATATTAATGTTACTTAAAATTATTAAATATATTTTGGATTTAAGATTAAAATAAATAAAATAATTATGATTAATTTTAATATAGAATTTTTATTAAAAATATTGTTATTTTTTTTTTTAATTCTTAAAAAAAAGAAATTTTTAAGAATATATAAATTACCATCCCCTCCTCTTCCTATGTCAATTTCTTCCTCTCATTCTCCATTCATCACAATCACCACCGATCCCTCGCATTCTTCATTCATTCATTAAGCCGCGCTCATTCCTGGGTTTTTGGACCGTTGCCTTCAAATTTAAGTTTAACCAATCTTTTAATTACTAGTCATTAAACCAATCTTTTAACTCGGTATTATTATTTTATGATTTATGATTGATATTTCATTAAAACAATCTTTTAACTCGGTATTATTATTTTATAATTTATGATTGATATTGTTGTAGCTTTTTTTTACCTGCTGCGTTGTTTTTTCAGTGCTGCGTTGTTTTTCAGTTCCCCGTTTCTATTTTTGGGTATGGTATTTTATAATTTAGGATATTGTTGTCTTTTTTCTGTTTGGGACAACCCTTATCCAGATTGCGGCAGATTCCCTTCCCAAACTTTGGCCCATTCAGGTTTAATATTATTTTATAATTTAATTATTTATTAATAGGTTAATAATTATTTTAGAAATTCTATGAAAGGTTTTTAATATTTGAAAATAAATAAATAAATCTAATATTAAATTTCTATAATATTTTTTCCTTATTTTTTAGAAAGTTAATAAGGTAAATGTGTTCAATGTTAAACTTTTTAGTTGAGTGTTTTTAAAACAAAATTCATTTTTTTTAAATGTTCACTATAAATTAAAACTATATATATATATATATATATATATATATATATATATAGTTAGGAGTTAATTTTAATTAAATGCATTATTACTACTCAAAAGATAAGGTGTGTAAGAATATTTCATTCTTGCTCTTAAACATAGATAAAGTATTTCAATGTTCACGTGAAATAATATAACTTTATATCAAACTTGAAAAGGATAAAAGTAATTAAGAGTAAAAAATAATAATAGTACGCTCACAAACACATTATGTGTATCGAGTTGACACATGTACCTTTTAGAAGAAAATAAATAAAATTTTTCAAATAAGAAAATACCAACTATAATAATATTTTTTAAATAAGAAAATACCAACTATAATTAAAAATAAAAGTGAATATATCAATTTGGTTAATTATAATAATAAAAGATATTAATAATCTTATTCTCACTATGCTAGGTCCATTTATTATTTATTATTGACATTACAGCTCAAAAAAGTCGTAAAAATATTTCATTGAGTGTGGAAGATATACAATTAGTATACTTCACAAAGATATTTCAATATAAGATTTCGGTAAATTATTTAATTGTATAAAGAAAATAAATAATTGAAATAAAGAAAAAATCAGTTATTTATTAATAAGAATAATAAAAAGAGACATATGCAATTTGTTCAATTCCTAATATAAAATTAATGTGACTTTCTTGGGATTTTTTGAAATCGATAGGAAGAATGAGTCCTTTTGTAATTTTTTCTCAATTAAGATGTGTTTATTATGATAGACATGCTTCATATTAAGATTATATCCTCAAATTTGAATGGTTTCCTAGATTTTCGAAAGTTTATCCACATAAAATGTGTTTAAGGAGGTTGTTCAAAATTGATTTTTGAGAAGGATATTTAAAATAGATTTGGTGTCACCCCCTATTGTTAAATTTGGAGAGGGTTCCTAGATTCCACATCAAATTTGAGGAAATTTACATTATACTAACCTATTTTGACTTGAGGAGGTTGCTCAAAATTGATTGTATACAACCTCCTTTAGTTGAGAATGTTAAAGCTACTTAAATTCCATTATTTAATTGTCAATCTATGGTCATAAACTTTTAAACATAACATTGTATGTGTGGAACTAGTACATAAAATATTCTCAAGCTATGAAAGAACTTTTACAATCTAATGCTCCAAGGCATGCATTGGCAATAAAATGGACTATCAGACTGAAAATTAAAGGGATACAAAGATTTGTTGGATTAATGAGATTATGTTTTCAAGACAACTTTGTGGACTCCAATCATATTCCATTTTTTGTCATAAAATGATTCTATGATTAATTAAGAAGCACTTTCATTCTTCAACCTTCAATGCCTAACTTTTGTAGGGGGGGGTCCACACTTTACACTTGAAAGATAGAATTCAATCAGGAAGAAAGTAAAATGCTACAGGCTTGCGTGATCAGTAGGATTACATTTACAAAATAATTTTATGATCTTTGATCACAATACTTTGTTTTGCATAAGCATCAACACAGTTTTACAATTCCTTAAAAAGCACTTTTGTTCATCAACCTTCAGTGCCCAACCTCTATAGGGAATCCACACTTTTCAATAAAGAACATATGAAAGTTCAAGAACTAAAATTACAGAGAATTAAAATATTAATATATAGATAAATAAAAAATACAAATTATCTATTAGATACCTAACTAAGAATTAAAAAAAATAAATTGAATTCACAACGCAAACCAGGTAGGGAGCCTTACCTATTGATTTGCGACCAAAAGAAAACTATAGTTGATATGAAATTGCGAAATAGATCACTACCTGACACTTTGCAAGTTTTAAATGGGCCTTTTGAAACAGTAATGAATACATCTCAACAAGTTATCCAAAAAGGA